>OY770126.1:8750000-9375000 GCA_963669345.1 Gortyna flavago
ACTCAAGATCAAGGTAACTTTTGCATACTTTCGAAATTTTTTGAAGCCTACTTTTTTATGATGCATTCTATCTTTATGATTTTTCTGTTCACAGTGGACCGACATGATCACAGCTCGTCTGATTCCGATCAAGATGGGCAAGTCAAGAGGCCTGGTCGCAGACACTCATCCTTTAGAAAAACTTTACGACTGTCTTCGGAACAAATTGTAAGTTCACTGTACTATATTCGTATCAATTTAGAAAGAAAATTTATGTCCATGAAATTTTCAAAAATTCTAATTTGTTCTTCTTCGTGTCGCTGGCAGGACTGTATGTTAGATCTTGTTGGCCGAAAACTTTGCCACTTCCACGGCGTCGTCGGTGGCAGCGCAGAGGTCACTTGACTGCATGTTTTGGGTCACAGAGGGCAGGATATCTAATTTATTATGTTTGTTTTACAGAAAAACCTCAACCTCCGCGAAGGCATGAATGAAATGGTGTTCAGTGTGACAACAGCGTATCAGGGCACGACGCGGTGCAAATGTAACGTGTTCAAGTGGCGATACGACGACAAGATTGTCATCTCAGATATCGACGGGACAATCACCAAGTATGACGCATTTTGTAATCATATTTTTAACACTAAAAAGTAAAATAAACTAAAAATTATAAAAAGTAAGGAAAAAGATTATTCTAGATTAAATAAAGTTAATATATCATAATAATATTAAATTATTCCTTGTTCAGATCTGATGTGCTGGGACACATCTTCCCACTGGTGGGAAAGGATTGGGCGCAGTCAGGAGTTGCCCAACTATTTACTAAGATTAAGAATAATGGCTACCAGTTACTGTACTTATCTGCGAGAGCTATCGGACAAGCGAGGGTGAGTACTACAAAAAGGTATTGTCCGAGGATAATTTGATCGTGTTATTATTGTCTTTGACACTGTTCCTGTTCATCATTTATCAAAGAACAAAGTAACATTGTGTGACGTCTAGACATGTTAGAATTGCGCAAAATATAAGGTTCAGTCAACTGGGCGACCTTAGTGCTTTACAGCGCCTTTATTTCGTAGCAGTAGCAGTAAGGGTTTTTTTCGTAGTAGGAACGTAAGGTCTTTGTTGAATACGGTTGACTTTATAGTTGAACTAGCTGCGCCCCGCGGTTTCACCCGCATAAGTCTCGATCCCATGGGAAAGTATCCTATGTGTTATTCTGATGTTTAAGCTATATTATTTTATTTATTTACTATATTTTTTTATTGTTTCATCAAAATTGGTTCAGTCGTTTGTGCGTGAAGAAGTAACAACCATACAAACACAGTCACAAACTTTCGCTTTTATAATATTAGTGTGATGTAATAAAACCGGCAAATCTCAAATGTTAACCCAGTCCATTTCTGCGATCCCTCACATCCTCAATAAATAATAATATCTCTTTCGCTAGGTAACCCGTGAGTACCTCCGCTCAATTAGACAGGGCGAGGTGTGTCTGCCGGACGGTCCACTACTCCTCAACCCCACGTCACTATTGCGCGCTTTCCACCGCGAAGTCATCGAGAAGAAGCCTGAAGAGTTCAAGATCCAGTGCCTCGCCGATATCAAGGCGCTGTTCCCGCAAGGCTCGAACCCCTTCTATGCGGGCTATGGCAACAGAGTTAATGTGAGTGTCAAATTGTTGCAGATACATCAGAAGGCTTATTCCCCTAAAAACGTTCCAAATCTCATCTCAGCGATAGTCAATGTCAATACCTTAACAAAAATGTATGGAAATTAAGGGTCTTTTTGAAAGATTGAGACCGAGATTAGGAGGCGGACCTTCTTAAAAATACGGCAAATGCCCCTCTGAAAATATTGTCTTGTATAATCATTGACACTTCCACACACTCTTCTTAGAATTAATTTTATCTTTTAGTGTGCACTTGTTTCTGTGACAAATAAACCTATTTTTCTTTCTTTCTTGTGGATTAATCACATTTTTTATGATACAGGCATATAATAAAAGAATTTTTTTAATCTGCAGGACGTATGCGCATATCAAGCAGTTGGCATTCCGATCGTGAGAATTTTCACTATCAATTATAAGGGTGAACTAAAACATGAACTGACTCAGACATTCCAATCCACGTAAGTATGCTCTCACTAAGTAAGCTTTCCGTCACGTTCTGTTTCACGTTGCCTAGTCACTAACACCATATTTTACTCACTGTACTGAGTATTATATTTTTATTTCAGTTACAACGTGCAAAGTGACATGGTCGATGATTTCTTCCCACCACAGAAAACTGAAATAGTTATTAGCTAGCGCGAGGTTTAGGTGTCTAAATTATATAAGTAGTTTGCGATTAACGAGCACACGATATTAAGCCGGTAAGCCGAATGGAATGACTTTTAAGGCTTGATCACGTTTACGGCCACATTTCATTCATTTTCAAAAACAAAATACCATGTAACCAAAATTTTCTCTAACGCCCTAACTAGCTGAATACTAAAATATTACTGACAAATAACTTGCAATCATCGACATGTCATCTGTCTTGTCTTTTTTTCTGTTGGTTTTTTTCTTCGGGTTTTTTTTGTTTATAATATTATGTTCATGATAATCATGATGCTGTGGATTCTTCTGGTTTTTTTTTAAATAATCTTTCACTTTCTCGCACAAAATTCTTCTAACTCCGTTATATTTCATCACCATACATAAACAAATCCGTCAGGATACAAAAAATTACGTCAAAAATGGATGATCATTGTGTTTGTCTAACAATATCTGTAAATGCGCTAAATGTATGTGAATGTAAAATAACTACACTTCTACCTTGATCTCATTGAAGACTCTGATATTATTGCTACTTTCACACTGAACCAGTGAACAATTAAGAAATTGTATCACTCTTTCTATTGATTCTTTGAGCATGGAAACAATTTCACCACGGGCAGTTGTCTGCCAGCAGTGTTTCACTACTACAACTATTAATTATGGGTAATTGTGGGTCCCTAAAGGGTAGTTGAACAAAAAGGATTTTGCGATTAAACGGGGAAGTTCTTATCCGGGTATCCAACTGAGAACTTAAGTGATAAGAAATTAAAGATTATAACGTTCTTCTTAAGATTTACGAACTCTGCTTAAAAAACTGCTGAATCCTTCGAGTATTTGCGCAAGTATGATTGTAACAACACGACTGTTTCCTCTGCAGATATTCGCACATGTCGGTGCTGGTGGACCAGGTGTTCCCGCCGGCGCAGTGCGAGCCCAGCGACGAGTTCTCGCAGACCGTGTTCTGGCGTGAGCCGCTCCAAGTTGTCCAGTTGCCTCCCACATCCCCACCGCCACCGAAAAATCATTGATCAAATGATTACCTACTTTCTATGCATCTACAACTATCTTTTCCAACTTTAAACTATATCGCTTCTTTTATCCCCATTTGAACGTAAGATTCAATTATATCAACGTGCCTAACTCGGCTTTGCTTGCCACAGTGTAAATGAAAAGGCAAACACTTGGTTATTCCATAATTTAACTAGTGTCGCGTAGACTTAGCTGGAATAATAGTTTCATTTGGGCTGCTTTAGATATAGGATGTTTAGTTTCTTACGCCTTAGTGAAAATATAGAGATAACTAAAATGTAGTGAATACCAAAAACAATATGAAATGCTTAACTTGTAGTTTCTCGTGTGTGTTACGTACGTTTGATTGTTGTCCTGTGATGTGTCTAGCGGAATATTTTTTTGAAAGTCTTTATTTACTTCTTGCAGTAATGTATGACTTGATGAGGGTAATTAATATGATTTACAATTAATTCTTTGCAAAGACTGTATACATGATGGTAAACGGTTTGCAGGTTTAGGTTACAAGGAATCAAGTTAAGGTTTGGTTTCGTCGATTATGTAAGCTGTGATGTCGTCGACTGATAACGATGCTTTATTTTTATACTGTGATTACCTATTTGTACGTGCTAAGTTATATTTGTGTTAAAGCAATACACATTCGTAAAATGCAGAGGCTTAGCTTCTGATAGATTTATTATATTCTTTGTAATCAACACCTCTAATGATTTTGAAACATTGATTTGTAATAGTTAATATTATGTCGAATTAGAATTTGGTATATTTTTTAATATAATTTATTGTTGTTTCTGTAATTGTTTCAATAAATATTTTCAGAAATAACTAAATATTGTTTTAATAGTCTTGTTTATTTCAGTCGTAATCATAATTATCTATGTCAATAATTAGGTACATGGCTAATCATCGGCTTATCACCACGTTCTAATCATGTTCACGTGCACAAGGTTCAGGTACGTGAACTGTGCACGTGCGCACCCACATGCATAGTTTTTGCTTTGTCTACAGGTTGTCGGCCAATGGATTAAGATACTGCCGGCGTCGGCCTCTGGCCTCTGCGGCACAAAAGATTACCCAAGAGTGAAGGAGTCTCATAGCTAAATAGGTCAATTTACAACACTGAAGCTACCACGGGGTAATAATTATGTAAACAGTGAACTGGTTGACTTCTTGTTATAACTTACAACACTCTAAGCGCGCATTATAGCCACGGCGGCCAGCAGCGTGCCGCATTGCCACAGAGTACTTTTTAATAGACTCGCATTGCAAGATTGCGCCAAACCACATGAGTCGCGTCAAACTCAAATGTCGAATTTCAATTCGAACTGTTTCCAGTCCGGTGCAATAAGTTTTGCGCAGGTGGCCCTAATCTGCGCTGCGTCAATGTGTGTTAAGGTATGTACGGACAAAGCGTTCCAATGTACGCGTAGTCGGTTACGCGACTAAAACGAGAACGATAGGCCGTTCTCCTAATTTGGAAGCGACAATCGCTTATAAATAGGGCTTAAAAGGGAATTAGTGACACATTCATCTGTATTTCGAAGGTTTCAACTAGAATTAGTTTTATTTTCCTAGTAAAAGCTTGCTAGCTGAAAAAAAAATATCGAAGAGATCAATTTTTTTATAATTTATCTTTATAGGGAATTATTTCTCCTTTATCGTAGGTACAGACGCCAGCACATCAAGCTACTACAATCTGTCAAATTTCTTTAATAGATTTTCAACTTTATCCCTGAAGTATAAGGTTCAATGTTGATTGGCAAAATTTGACAGTTTCGGGTAGCTTGATGTGCTGGCGTCTGTACCTAAATAGTTACGTCAAGCATAAATCTCAAGTAGGTAGGTACACACGGCTACACATCAAGCTATACATGACCAGTTTAAGCCGACTTCTGATTGCACGAAAAACTTATACAATGCGAGGTCAGCTAAAACTGGAAATGTAGTTTGATGTGTAGCCGTGTGTACACAGCCAGACCCGGAAAATTTCTCTATCTAGTAGGGTCGTAAAAGATTATTTCAGTTTTGGACAGCAGGAATCGAACCCGTGCGTGACATGCAGCGAGGCAGTATTTTACTGCGTCAACAGGACTACAGTGGCGAAAAATTATAGGAGCGCGTTCACGGGTACTATTACATTACCTACTACGTACAGTATAGTCGATGAATCATGACCGGTTCGAACTTTCAGAAGGCTGTCCAACATTGTTGAATCAATTGGAGACGGACGAGGCGAAAGTTCGCTCCGTGCGTCCCGAGCGTAATAAACGCAGCCTAAGATCCCATCCATCCCTTATAAAAATTGACAGCACCTTTGTCGCAGCAGTAAAGGTGGTTTTCGTAATTCACATGGCTGCTTTGGGTTGACTGTACCTGCTAACACGTCAATTCGGTGGGTCAGACCGGCTAGCGGCTGTTGGCGTGGCGACGCGCGCGGCGCGCCAATAGTCGCCACGCACTCGTATTTCTAAAATCTATTGCTGTTGCGCAGTGCCCGAACAATCGCTATCAAGCGCGATAGAGACAACTGCAGCTTGGACTGAAAATACCTATTAAAACTACAAAACATCATCGATTTGTAGTCCCCTGATTCCTTCTCCAAAACTTAACCGATTTAAGTACTTTTTTCATTAAAAATTTAATTAGGGCTTGAGCTATTTCTGTTTTAATTTTTTTTTTTAAATCTAGTTAAATTTGTTTTCTCGATGTTTGAATTCAGAGGAAAATCCGGCCATTTTTTTTTAGGTTTTTAAATGTTAATATCTTTTTTAATAATTAATTTATGAAAAAAACGAAATCATGCTATTAGTAACCATTGATACTTAGGCAAAAAAATATGACTACCGGTATATCCAGAGAGAAAACAGGGGACTATGTTTGTATGGAAAAACGGCCCTTGTGTTTTCTCTCAAGTATTTAATTCTAAGTTTATACATGGTTAGTTTTCAAAGACCAGCCAAATTTAAGGGAGTGGTACAGTACAGACCATCAAACTGAACAATTTTGTCCATGGGACCAACATAGTAATCGTGAATAAAAATTCAGCCGTCCCATACATTTTGGTTGAGTATCTTCGAGGTATTGAAGTTTTATATGGGACAGTTGATAAATATTTCGCGATTGCGATTTTAGTCCCATCGAGAAAGTTGTTCAGTTTGATGGTCTGTACCTTTGAAATTTGGCTGGTCTTTGAAAACGAACCTTGAATAGAAGTAGAGCAGAAATGAAGCAGGAAATTAATATGTAACATATTATATTTAAAAAAAAGTCTTAAATACTATGATTCATCTTCTTCCATGGCCTTTTCTTCGTCCTCATCGTCATCACTGTCATCATCATCAGCAATATCTAGGTCTTTGTGGAAACCTTTCCCTTTAGTCCAGTGGCACTTTATGACAACTTTAAACTTAGCCAATTGGATCCCCAAGAGCTTTAATATGCTTGCTTGCTCTGGTGTTAATGGAGCTCCTTTTTTGCAAACCTAAAAATAAAAATTAGGCCAATTATTATTGTAACTAAAGTCTGTTTCTGTTAAAACTGGGTCATTCACAGATGATTCATCATTACATAGTGAAGTGGTGAGTACCTTTTATCTCAAAATCTTTATAAAAATTTTTTTTACCCAACTGCAGCAGAGCCTAAAAGGAGGGTAATGTTTTTGTTTGGTATGTATGTATGTTTGTCTGTCTCTGTTTTTCCTTCCTAGAAATGCTGTTTGTTTGTTAGTAAGCACTTGAGAATGGCTGGACAGATTTATGTATTTTTTTAAATAATAATTTGATACATTCAAATAAGTACTACTCCCTACTTATAAAAAAAATATGCTGTGCCAGACAGGGTCCATAATTGATTCTATTGTTTTATACTTTCCACCTGTATGTGTGTACATTATGGACGCAATAATGATTGAATAGATAGGGTTTTAGAGAAAGAATAATTAAAATAGTTGTCCAAAAAATTTGAAAAAACCGAAAGTGTTTTTGTCTTTGGGATTTTTGTATTTATTGGGACAGGATGTCTGTCGGGTAAGCTAGTAAGTAATAAAACCAATTTGAGTGTGAAAGAACGATCTAAGGGAAAGTTGTGTTGTCCCCCAATCTACTTCATAATGAGTACTCTTATTTTGCACAAAAAGTGCCCCTACAATCTTCACAAGATAAAAATTGATAGTTGCTACTAGTTTCACTTACCTGATATTCTTTGATAAGATTTACAACACCTCTTTCTAGCGATGTGGGCAAACCGAGTCGCCTCAAATGAGGTTCTATTGTGTGGGAGAAGTCTGCAAGGGGGCCTTGTGGGAGTATCACATCTTTAGTAGCTACGAATCCTGCACGAGCATATTCTGCATCACGGAATTTATTAAACCATTCCAAAACCTCAGGTACATCCTTGTTTGTCATCAGTAAGCCACATTGACCCTTTAATCTCTTAGACAGCTGTAAAGTGATAAAAAAATGTTCCAAAAAGAATTTCATTTGAATATCCAAACATGATGTAACATTATTAACTTAAGATGAAAAATTACCAGATTCAATTGCTCTTCTACTTCATCACTCTTAGTCCTTCCAAGTGCAACAGCCATGACTTTATTTTTACCAAAAAAGAATCTAGAGTCTTTCCACTCATTGCGCAAGTCTTTCAATTTTGTGTTGCGCATGTTATCGACAGTGAATAGAAATATGTGTTCATATTTAGACAGACAATTCCTTATTTCTTCTATTATTTTCTGTTTATTTAGTAAACCTTTCTTATTCGTTTTTGTCAGAGAAACTGTAATTATAAAAGAAATATAATTTATTTGTGTTTAATTATATGAAAGGAAGAAATGTTAAATTGCAACTATTCTAAATAAATAGGAATAGGCTTGTTTCCTATTATATGGGATTAAAACATAACTGGCGAAATGTGGGCGTACTATAGGTACACCTCTGCCTAACCCTTCTGGGAATACAGGCGTTATGATAAGTTATGTTTCAAAATAAATGGTCCGAATATGTTTAAAGAACAGAATGTATTGTACAGTTTTGTTGTTAAAAGTATTACACAAATCATATTATCATACTAAAACTCGAGTATCGTTAGTCGTATGAAGATTATATCCAGGATAAGAACGCTTGGAAACATGCTGGTCCTGCTCCATAGGACAATCTAGAGTCTACACAAGATCAAACTGGTTGCTTATTTAATTGTAAATTTATTCTAATTTTTTGGATATTGTTTTACATTCTGTAGTTGCTCTGACTCACACCCTGACTTATTACTTGTATTTTTATTTTTTGCATGAAAATCGTTTAATTGTATCTATCAGATAATTAATTTATATGTCATGGTTTCATTTTTAATTCTTTTACCTGTCGTGGTATAGTAATTTTATTTTAGGTGCATCGTCTTCACATATTATTTGTTATATAATTGATGTACTTATGCAAAATATTGTAAAACATTTTAAAAGAGTAACGGTGGAGTTTCTTGCCCATTCTTCTCCATACGAAAACTACCTTTTGGAATGGGCGACTAGAATCAAATCTATTTCATAATAATTTTTGACGTTCAAAAGTGCCTTTTCTGTGCCTATTTGAAATAAATGCTTTGACTTTGACTTTGTTAACACATGAGCTTTTGTTTTGCTAAAAATATTCAAATTAAAAATAAGCCAGCATGGTAATTCAAATGCATTTATTTAAGGTTATTTCTTACCTTTCTTATCCCTTTTTGATTTCGGCATTTTGCGGTGTTATTTTACAGCGAGTTCCTTCTATAAATGTATTGTTATAAAGTAAATAACTATGAAGAAAACTATTATAGGCAGTTAGTAAAATAATTATCACAACTTCAGCTTACTTAACCTCAAACACAATACAAATTTATCTTACTTATCAAACTAACATGTAAACACGTGACAGCCAGACACACAGACACACTGACATTGACACTTTGACAGTCATTTTTTTTTTGTTCCTGGTGGAACAGGCTACGGTCAGGGACCATGCTGCCTAGTCATCAATGACAGTCATTGAGTTGGGAAAAGTGGGAGGGGAAAAAAAGTAACAAGCAACCATAACGTTCCAAGAAACCTGTGTAAAAAAAACCATGGAATTAGTATACACTTTAGAGGACAACTGGAATGCTTGAAGCACCAAAATGTCGATCTTGAAAGAGAAGACTATTTTTCTTTTCTAACGAGGTTACCATAAGATCCTACTGGAAAAGTAGGACACGGTGGAAAAGTTCAGACATAACATAATTTATTTCCATGGGAGCAGGCAAAAACTAAAGAACGCCACCTGCTACGATCCTTAAAAGTTCAGACATAACATAATTTATTTCCATGGGAGCATGCAAAAACTAAACAACGCCACCTGCTACGATCCTTAATGCATACACTTTTTGTTTTAATTATGTTTGACCAGTCAAAATCTAGTCACAATCTCATCTCAGCGACAATCAATGTCAAAAACTTGTCAAAAATGTAGGATAGTTAAAGGTATTTTTGACAGAATTAGAGAATTGCCCCTCTGATCATACACGCACACTGGTTGCGAGTAGGTAGATCATTTCCAGTACCTATTTTTTATTTGAAGAGGCCAGCACATCAAGCTACTACAATCTGTCTTTCTTTAATAGATTTTCAACTTTATCGCTAGTGCATTAGGTTGAATGGGAAAATTTGACAGTTAGGGTTGTCAGGTCAGAGTTTGCATACCTATCAAAACTCTTAGAAGGCGAAGCTATGGAACCTCCATAGATAAATGGAACACTATTCAAATTAATTAAAAATGATGGTGTCACTTCTTATATTTTATTCCTGTTTAAAAATGTCTTAAATATAATTAAACTTATTTTACTACATTTATGCCTCTTGATTCAATTGCTTTAATAAGGGTAGCTTGGTGTACTGGCGTCTGTACATACACACGATGACATAACAAGCTGTACATTTCCAGTTTTAGTTGTCCTCGCATTTTATAGGCTTTTCGTGCAATAATATGTTAGCTTAAACCCTAAATGTATATCTTGATATGTTGTCGTGCGTACCTTCACCTTCACAAATGACTGGCAGTGCTACATTGCGCAAGAGGAACACACTACCATTTTTTCCGGACGTCCATTGGTTTGCTAATGCAAAAAAAATTAAAACACATAAGTTTATTTCTATTTACAATTAAAGCACTCCAGGATTTATATTTTAGAGTTAAGCTGTCCACGAATTATTTTCTAAACTTTTAGCATGGAAATATTTTAGGAGTGTCAAAATTGTTAGAACAACACTCCCAGCAGTCGTTAACCCACAAAAAAGAACATACAATATTTTATATTTTTATTTTATCTTGTTTAGATATCGATACCCATCACGACTGCAGAGTATCGCTAGCTAATTTAATTTGACCCTGTATAAATGTGAAATAAATATGAAATACTAATACATAGTATTTCTTGAATTATAAAAATAGTATCAACTCCGTTAACGCCGTGTATAGCCAGGGTCCATACTATACAAAAGTACTCTGTGGCCAGGGTTAACTGCGTGTGCGTATTAAAGCCACAGATTACTAATATGTAGCAGATTATACTTGATTTTTTCTTGGACAGCTTTCGTTGGCCAGAGTCTATGTATGCCATTGAGATAGGAGAAGCATGGAGATGCCCTATTCTACTATAGAAATAATAGTTAAACAAATATCTATCATATCGACACACACATGTCAAAAAGCGTTCTGTTTCTTTATAACATGGTATTAATATGTACTTACGTACAACTGGAAGGTTCACTCTGATTATAAACGCGAGCCGAAAGAGAGGTTTCAAAACTTTACCCGTCCTTGTCTAAGTAGGGTGACCATATTTTATGTAAGTAATAGGTCGGTACATCGGATTTTACTAGGCCACCTTTTTTGGTGCTGTTTATGTTACATAACTTTTCATCAGCACCTAGTAGCATGACATTTTCAATCGTAATCACTAGGTATATCTTTAAAATTAAAGCGATCATTCACGTCACCATTTTCCATCTTTTCTCCCAAAGTCATAAATTATAAGGTGTAGACAAAAGCACTTACTAGCATGTTTACACATACCTACATATCCTGCATATGCATTATTATCCAGTGGGGATTTTTCATGTTTATATTCCTGAAATCCTCTTGAAATTTGCTATAAGGTGGGGATTTCAGGAAAGAAAAACATTAAATTCCCACCAAGGGTGTTTCGTCGGTGGGAATTTGAGAAATAATTCAAAACATGCTAATAAGTGCTTCTGTCTGCACTTACTAAGTATATTTTATGACGTCACGTATTTCATTCCAACGGAGGCCCCTACCTATAGCGATGAACGCGATGATCGTGTCAATGCGATAGGTGATGGGCCCAACACCCATAGCCCTTCCTTCAACATGTTTAACCAGCAACAAAAAATGTTATAAACAGCTATCTATCTCTATCACTCTTTGAGGGTTTGATTGCGCTAGATAGCTGTAAGGAACATTTTTTGCTGTCGGTGCGAACATAGGGTTGTAAGGATATTTGTACACTTTCAAATAAAATAATAGACAATATATAGAAACATACGTAGTATTTATTGAATGACAGAATAAGTTCACGCCTAGGAAATAAAACCCTTTATCGAGGAACCCTCACAACTGGACATAATTATTAAACATTGCTAAATAATATAGTTTAGTGTAGTTTTGTTTTTTTAGTTTTTACCTCTTCAAAATTGTTACATTTTTGTTTACAAATATTAAGAAGTGACTTTAAATTATTAATTTTTGTATCTCTTCTTTTGATACGTTGCTTCATAATTTTTACCTCCCGCTTTAACTCCGCTTCTCTTGATGACACAGACAATGAAGGTGTTTGGGTTGATATATCTACTTGTAATTTTATTTTTTTAGTCGGTGGACCTTGAGAACTTCCTGGTTTAACATTTTCAGCATCAGAAGAAGCTACTTGAATAACACTCAAAACTTGTAGTCTTTTCTTTTCAGATAAGATCTGGAATAAAGATTACACACATTAGTAATTAAATAATATTAATTTAAGGGGAATCACTTATACATTAAAGTACAAACTGTACAAATGTTATAAGTAATAATAATAATACTTAACACTGCTGGAGGATTCAGGTCTAGGCTATCGGTTGAGGAGAGGTGGCCAGGTTATATCTCACCTTCTTTACATGGATGACCTGAAACTCTTTGCCCCCAAGAATTTGCAACTGATGGAGTTACTGAAAATCACTGAAAGTTTCAGTAGCGCCATCAGAATGGAATTTGGTGTGGACAAATGTGCGGTCATGCATGTAAAGCGAGGTGAGATTGTGGAATCCGTGGGAACCCAACTCTCGGATTCCACAAACCTGAGAGCCCTCTCCGCATCCGAAACCTATAAATATTTGGGTATGTCGGAAGCGTTGGGCATCAATGTTACTGACATGAAGCAATTGTTGAAGGAGCGCTTTTTTGGCCGCCTGAAAAAAGTATTTAATAGTCTTCTTTCAGGTGGAAACAAGGTGCGCGCCTTCAACGGTTGGGTCATGCCGGTTTTGATGTACTCTTTTGGCATACTCAAATGGACTCAGACTGAACTCGACGCCCTGGATAGGAAGGTCCGTACACTGCTGACTGCAAATCGAATGCATCACCCACGGTCATCGGTAATGAGGCTGTATATCCCGCGAAAGTGTGGAGGTCGAGGCTTTTTAAACGCTAAGACTCTCCACAATCGCGAGATATGCAGTCTCAGGGAATATTTCTTAGAAGCCGACGTGGGGATGCATCGGGATGTAGTCGCAGTGGACAAGGGCCTCACCCCGCTCTCCTTAGGTAAAGAGAACTGGCGCAAACCAGTAGTGCTTGACACTAATGATCGCATGGAGGTATGGCAAAGTAAGGAGCTTCACGGACGCTTTTTCCGGGCCCTACATGGACCCGATGTAGATTTATTAGCGTCCGTAGCCTGGCTACGTTTCGGTGACCTCTTTGGAGAAACCGAAGGTTTTGTCTGTGCAATTATGGACGAAGTTATGATGACGAACAATTACCGGAGATATATTGTGAAAGACGGCACGGTTGACATCTGTCGGGCATGCCACCGGCCGGGGGAATCAATTAGGCATATTATCTCCGGGTGTTCTCGTCTAGCTAACGGAGAGTACTTGCATAGACACAACCTTGTAGCCAGGATAATCCATCAGCAGCTTGCTTTGAAATACAACCTTGTGGAATCGGAGGTGCCGTACTACAGGTATGTGCCCGACCCAGTTCTCGAAAATGGTAATATCACATTGTACTGGGATCGATCCATCATCACTGACAGGACTATTGTTGCCAATAAGCCTGATATAGTGGTGGTGGATCGATCAGAGCGGCGCGCAATGATTGTTGACATAACCGTCCCGCATGATGAGAACCTCGTGAAAGCCGAGAAAGATAAACAAATCAAGTATATTGACTTGGCTCGCGAGGTTGTCGACATGTGGGATGTAGACTCAGCAATCATTGTGCCGATAGTCGTAACAGCCAATGGATTAATAGCCAAGAGCCTCGACGAACACCTAAGGAGGCTCTCGTTGGGCAGCTGGATCAAGGGCTTGATTCAGAGAGCGGTACTTCTGGACACGGCTCGCATTGTTAGGAGGTTCCTCTCTCTGGAGCCCTGACCGCCGGTAGCTTGGACCTTGTTCCCGATACCGGTGGGCTACTATTTTTTATATTTTTAAATGTTTTTATATCTTTATATCATAATATTTAAAAATATAATTTATATGTGTATATAGTGAAATAAAGAAATAATACTTATAATTTTTGTAATATGTAGATAATAATTTAATATTTTTGTAGGGCTGATGGTGGATTTATGGAATACTGATCAAGTGATCAGATTCTAAAAATATGATGATGATGCTAGTGATGTACAGTAGGTAGGTACACATATAAAATGGAACCAAGTTCCACTGGTAAATATTCAAGTAGGGATCTATCCTGTTTTAGTTTTATCTAGTTATTTCAAACAAGAAGTACATAAAATTAACAGCAATTACAAACTAACATACTACCTTAGGAAAAACAGATGGTATTACTCCAGGTTTAATTTTTTTCCGAGCTTCTGTCAGGTAATCTTCTGGTTTGAAATGCAAGCTACATATTACGGAGTTATCTGTCAGCTTTCCAGGAATAAGCTCTAACCAATTTCTTCTTATTTCGGCATTCGATAGCAATCTAGAAAAAAGAAATGATTTGTTGGGTTCGGATTTTACATTTATTATGTTTACCCTATTTAATACAAAAACATAAACTCACCTATGACAGGATATTCCACAACCAGGGTAAAATTCTTTATGACACCCACTCACAGCACAGAAGGTATTCACCATTTTTCAAAAAACAACAGTCTCATCGATTCTCAAATCGCATCAAAAGCTTCTGAATAAAACACTCACAACAACGAACGAGACGCCATTAAATTACATCAGCTGACATGACAACCAAAGGCGGTATTGCTAGTAACAAATTTATATTATTTACTAAATTACCTACGGTGCTATTGTGAGAAATATTTTTGTTTATAATAAGTAAACCTTTATGCGAAAGTAATTCGCTTAAGTTCATAAGCGGTACCCACTTATCATATTGCAAATAACTACGTTTTAATTTTCATTTCATACAATCTTATTCTACTAAAGGAATTACATATTTTACATGGCAATCGTGCGACTCTACACAACGAAGCTTAAGTTGTTCTCTCTCGAGACCGTTTTTTAATGTGTATTTGGATATTCTAAAAACGACGATATCGTCTTACAAATAGAGTTCAATTTAATTTGACAAAACTTCACCAGTAAGCCTTCCAGTTGTACGTAAGTACATATTAATTCCATGCTTTATAACTAATCAAGAGTTGCATATGAAAAGAGAGACATCTAAATGTTTGTCAAGAACTAAATTTGGCAACACTTTCGTGTGACGTCAATATCACGTCTATGCGTGACGGTCCGCCATGTTGAGTGCCGAGTTTTATGAATGGTTTTGTGGTAGATGTGCTGTCAAACGGTTGATTGCTCAAAATATTTTTGTTGTTTTCGAGAGAAATAAGTCTAGAAACTAGGTATTTTGGTGTCCATTAATAGGAAAATCATGCTCTCGTGTTATATAAAACAGTGTGGTGCGAGAAAAAACAAAAAGAACCCTACGAATGGCGGCCATCTTTAGTGTCCGATTTGTGTTACCTACACACCTACACGCTATTTTGTAGGTAAACTCAGTCCATAGGTTTATTTAGTCATTGATGTATGCTCTTTACCTCTTTGGAAAATGAAGCCAATGACAAGACAATAGAAGACTTCATAAACTAGTAATGTTAACATAGATAGTAAAATAAACTAGGTTAAAAATAACATTTTAGGCGATTTTTCAGTCTCAAATGCCACTAAAGCATTTTGCGACCACAGAACAATTGCAACAGAAAATCAGGTAGCTTTTTAGACTAGCGAGCGGTAGTAAGTACAGCAGTTTTTACACGTCTACTACGAACGGTTGCGTGATTCATCCAAATCCGTTCAGTAGTTTTTGCGTGAAAGAGTAACAAACATCCATCCATCCATCTATCCTCACAAACTTTCGCATTTATAATATTACTAGCGGCCCGCCCCAGCTTCGCACGGTGCAATTTTTTTTTCGAACAATTTTTTTTCTCTCTGTAAGAACCATCCTCGTACTTCAAGGAATATTATAAAAAAAGAATTAGGGAAATCGGTCCAGCCGTTCTCGAGATTTGCGCTTATCAACACATTTAGCGATTCATTTTTATATATAAGAAGATTATAGGTATTTTATATTATATATATTATTATTATATTTTTTATATTATAATATATTAGTAGGATAGTAGGATTGCATAGGCCAATCTCTTATTTAATCATTCAAAAAATGCGCGCCAGAACACTGACTTCCTGTAACCATTTAAAGTGACCTATTATGTACATTTTCGCGTATTAAAATATGTAGCCATCTCTCTTTTTCAACGTAAGGGAGAAAGAGTGCGCAATATAGTCGATGATAACTACGTGATTTTTAATACGTCGCATCGTGCTACGCTTCCTCCATAGTAATCCAAGATGGCCGACTCGTAATGTGAACCCTGTTCCGTTTTTGTTTCCCCTCTGGCCCCGCTGCCGTCAGTGTAGTATATCGTTCACCGCAAGACAAAAAACCGATATTGTGTTGTAATTTGCTGGTTTAATTACTTTTTTCCCTTCCAACAAGTAAGTGCATTAAAATTATATTAAGTGAATGCAATTTTAAGTGTCTCTCACAAAGTGTCGATGTTTAAAAATCGTTTTCTCACAAATCTGTGACTGTGACGCATAGAAGGAGTGCCCCTTGTGGTGCAGCAGCCATTTTGCCCGAGCCGGCGACACGATTTCGCGGTGCGGTTAGACAGAATTCTAAATTTTTGTAATCGGGATTTATGTTCGACACAACGGATTTACTTTTATTACGTACATTGTAATTCGTAAGGTGTATTAAGACGTTCTTTACAACCAGATTGGCCGCGTAAGTTGATTTTTTTAGCTCTTTTTACAATTCCTACGTGACTGAATTATATTTTTGGATTAATAGCCAGGATCAAGGAGATTAATAAAATTGTTAACTGATGCTGTGATATCTATTATAAACGATAATCCATTTAGTTCCGTTTGGAGTGCGTGGGCATGTCGAACGTTGGCGTATTCATAGAGGGAACTGTGATCTCGGTAGTGCGTCGTAATTTTGCCGTGCGTAGTCATGCCGTTATCTTGGTCAATTCAATAACTACGTAATGTCATTGGACATTGGAGGTAGTCCCAGTACGTATTTAGAGGTAATTACGGCCTGCTACTTATACTTGGATGACATTCCCTTCACCACTTCTCTCGAGAGATATTATTTAAATTACGTTGTGTAACTTGGTTAGGCATATATAGGTTGTAATTAGGCAAGTATTTGATCTAACGTTGATGTCATTACCTTCGATTTACTTACATCGCTTTTCAGATAGATAGGCACGTGCGTGACATTGAGTCGACAGCACAATGCTCTCGTGAATGTGATACTAGCTAGATACCTAACGTATAAACGTACCTATGTTATTATTACAAGGCTTATGTTAATCATTAAGTTAATAGTTTTCCTCATCCTCAGAATGTTAAGGACTTGTGAATGCCGCTTTCAGGAGTTTCGTTTTCTACTCCTGCATTTACTTATAAAAGTCGCTTGGGTTAGATTAGTCATACTTATAGCAATGCTTCTTTATGGTCTGTAAAATTCTGAAGTATAAAAATATTGGCTACCCTCCTAGCACTCATAAGCTAAATGAATCTACAGCTAAGAACATTTGGCTAGACTCAGACATACTTGGCATCTTAGTGGTGATCAAGGTTTTATCTATGGCATAAATGTGCAGGAGTCAGATCTCTAGTGATATTTCGCCATGCCAATTCTAAATCTGTACTAAGCTACTGCTATTTTGAATAAATCTCCCGTAAGATCTCAGTTGTAACTGCCATGTTTGTCATGACATATTGCCCTTCAAAGATTGACATCATGCTCAATAATGAGTGATATGTAGGTACCTACAATATTTCATCAGAAGGTGGTAACTACTAGGGTTCTCTTTAAATGGTAATAATGTGTTTCAATTTTAACTCGATTTATTATGATTTAAAACATCTTTTTTAGTATATCAAAACTGTATTAAATTCATCAGAATTTCAACCAAAGCCTTCATAAAAGCAACCGGCTCTGCACTTGATAGGAAAATAATACTTTAATAAAATAATAAATGATCAAGTATTACATCAGCTATCAGCAAATATATGAAAAATACAGCATACAGTGATAGTGGGAGGATCTAGCATTCCAAGGGTTATAACCCCACTCTTACTTTATTGTAATAATTTTGCTCACTTATAAGCATGTTGCTGCTCTTGTATGGAGTGATAAGTAAAATTTTCACAGCTACCTAGGTATTTCATTATATTAAAAAAAAAAATCTTACTTTTCACTTTAGAAGATGCAATACAATACAATTAGAAATGTCCATATTACACAGTTGTTGACAATGTTTAAAAGTCCTTGACTGCAGCAGAATACATAATGCCTAAAAAAACATTTTTTTTTCAAGGACCTGTAGTTACTCTGTGGTCTGCTATCAAGAAACATCAAAATATTAGTTGATATGTATGGTATCTTTGCTTACAACAAATGCAATTCTTGTAAATTAGGAGCTAACAATTAAATTGTTAAACATCTCTTGAATGGTCAGAATTTAGTTGTGGGTATTTTTGTATGTCTCATTAAATGTATGTTCCCCTCTTACTTTATAAATGAAATATTTACCGAAGAATATAATACGATCATTTGCTTGGCATTTTAAAATGGCATAGTAACTGGAGAGTCGCGTAAAAAGCTATAGGTAGGTAGATAAGGGTAGCGTGAGGTAGGCGCCGGACGGACGGGCGCGGTGCAGGAGAGGTGTACGCGAGGGTGAGGGGTGTGCAATCGTCGCGCTAGTCGTATTTCGTCTGGAGTGTTTATCCCGCGTCGCCGGATCAATACTGTTGGCGCAGTGGCGGTGACCAAGCGGCGGCGCGGCGACACGGCGCGTGCCTAGCCAGCTAGTAGCTTGAGTCTGTGAGATGCTGTCAAACCGAGCGGACGACGCGTCGATGTCGCGTTTGGCGTGAGAGGCGCTCTTTGAGCTTCGTTGAATTTTCATACTGCGCTAGGTGCGCTCGCGAGCCTCTACCTAAGGTGCGACTTCCATCCAACCATGATGACAAATACCCTATAAGCGATTCGCTTCGGTGAAAGTGACGCCTAACGATTAGTCTTTCTGATGAAATTTAGATCACAGTGAATCTTCATTGGCTGTCGATTCAAATAGTTTATTCGTGATTCATACTTATTGCAGGGGCATCAGTGAAATAATCCTCTCCCATCGTCCACGATGTCCGTCGACAAGGAGGAACTGGTGCAACGCGCCAAGCTGGCGGAGCAGGCTGAACGATATGACGACATGGCGGCCGCGATGAAAGAAGTCACGGAAACCGGCGTCGAGCTGAGCAACGAGGAAAGAAACCTGCTTTCCGTTGCTTACAAAAACGTGGTGGGCGCTCGACGATCGTCATGGCGCGTCATCTCCTCCATTGAACAGAAAACCGAAGGCTCGGAAAGAAAACAACAGATGGCAAAAGAATATAGGGTTAAAGTAGAAAAGGAGCTCAGAGAAATCTGCTACGACGTTTTGGTAAGAATCCTTCTTGATTACTTATGTTTTTCAGGATTCTACTGCTAACTGAAGCTAACTCCCTCGTTGCTGTGTTTATTCATTAGATCGTGGAATTTATTCCAAAATAAGTAAGATTAACGTCGGTTGCCGCTATCCTACGCGTATGACGTCATGGTATTTGCGCCTCGCCAATTTGAGGGGTGATGCAAGCGAACAGTAGCCGTGGTCATTTCCTCCGCAGTCATAACGTTTTTGTTAATCATGGGCGTTATAATGTTAGTTAGCACGTGAGAGCATGCAGGGCGCGGTGCGGAGTTTTCGCGGGCGGGGAGGGTGGGGTGACGTATTGCGCCGCGTCATTGCGCGCGCTGCTATCCCGTTTTCGTTCGTTGCCCTGTCTTCAAATCTCATGTATTCATTCTGATTTTTTTTTATTTCAAGCCCCCTAATTAAAAAATATTGATGGATTTTACAATTAGGATTTCTAAGATTTTTTTTTTGTTTCAGGGTTTACTTGACAAGCACCTTATTCCTAAAGCTAGTAATCCAGAAAGTAAAGTATTTTACCTTAAAATGAAGGGTGACTACTATAGGTACCTCGCAGAAGTGGCCACAGGAGAAACCAGAAATTGTAAGAACTTACACTAATAAGACTCAAGTTGCATATGATTAATATTACATGAATAATTATTAGCCTTTAATATAACAGATTTATTATGTAATAGTTTCAGTAAGTTAACATCACTTTACCTTACAGCTGTTGTAGAGGATTCACAGAAAGCATACCAAGACGCTTTCGAGATCAGCAAGGCGAAAATGCAGCCCACACACCCAATAAGGCTGGGTCTGGCGTTAAATTTCTCCGTCTTCTATTATGAGATATTAAATTCACCAGACAAAGCATGTCAGCTCGCCAAACAGGTCATTATTAGTGTCAGTTACGCATAGGCTCTGTGCTGGCTGGCACGAGAGGGAAGTGCAGGCTAGGCATATTAATGTACTCGCTTGTCCCCAGCCGTCGTGGAGGACTCGCAGAAGGCCTACCAGGAAGCATTCGACATTGCTAAAGCCAAAATGCAACCGACCCACCCCATCAGACTCGGCCTTGCGCTCAACTTTTCCGTGTTCTATTACGAGATAATCAACTCTCCTGCGCGAGCGTGCCACTTAGCTAAACAGGTTTTTTTTAATCAAAGAAAAAATTTGTGTGTGATGGATATGACACAGTTATAATTCACTAACTGTCAAGTTTCTTGCTAGTGCATTCTTCACGGACAATTTGCATGAAGATAAAAGTAATTCAAAATTAGAAATAATCTGATAAATTAAAAAGAACCACTAATAATATATTAGCATGGCCGTGTGTAAAGCAATTAACCCTTAATCCTCGATCCAGCCAGCATCAGAGTGTTATTTATAACTCTTGTATACAGAGCTAATCTTCCCATAAAGGGAATGATAGAAAATTTCTTGTATGAATATTTTGATATTGTTTCTCTTTTGAATAGATAAGAATTAACATTGATCATTGTTTTCACAGGCGTTCGATGACGCGATCGCCGAATTAGACACACTGAATGAAGACTCGTACAAAGACTCTACACTGATCATGCAGTTGCTGCGAGACAACCTGACGCTGTGGACGTCAGACACGCAGGGCGATGGCGACGAGCCCGCCGAGGGCGGCGACAACTAATCTCGCGCCGCGCTCACTCCCAGCACACGCATTTGTTCTCATTGGTGTTTTATAAGAAAACGAGTAACATTCGAGAACGCCGCGCGGCGCGGGTCCTCCGCCGCTGATGCGAGCCGTCGCTTGTAAAAAAATGTTAAAAATGTCGTTCGCAGCGGACCTTCACGTTCCGTCTAAAATTAAATGTTATGTGTCATCTTTGACGGTTTTGTATTTCTGTATTTACACTGGATTACAGATATCGAGCTGACCCGATGAATATAAATATTTATAACTTAAGTTATTAAAATTACGGTTTCTTAAGTTAAAAGTGTTTTCCTTTCTATTTAGAATACAACGTAACAGCCTGGTCGGCCCCAAATTAACATTCCTTTCGCCGCAGTGAAATGCGAGATCATGATGGTGAATATTGTTTTAAAATTATGCTATTAGTTATATATTATAATTTGTTAAACGTACGCCCAAAACTGACCCTATGAAGTCTAGATTTTCGAAAAATATAAATCCATCTGTATAATGGCTGTATCAAATTAGGGCACAAAAAACTTGTTAGTGTCTTTCGTGGTTTTTGTGATGTCCTGTCTAACATTTTCTATATTACCAAAGGAAGTCTTTTATTGTTGACATTAACCATTTTGTTGTGCCCCTCACTGATTATAAATAGCATTCTGAATTTTCAGGCATTTATTAGCGAAATAGTTTTTGTGATGGCCAATATTGTAACATTTCTGCTGCATTTTATCAGCCATTAATCTATTATATTTTTCATGTTTTCACCAATAAACTTTTGTATTAAATACAATTTTTAGTTTTAGAACCAATATTTAAATAAACCGCCACCTAACCCCTAAAAGATGTTTGTCTAAAATTACTTGAAATTATGCAAAAAGCCCTTGATATTAATGTAAAAGGGTAAACACAAGAAAAATCCACCTATCGACGTGTCCCAAGTTGAAAAATCGTATGACAGCACAGAAGGTGGAGCTTAGAGGTGAAGTAGTGGCAGGTTAAAATGGGGGCGAGATCCTGAAAAATAAAATTGGGTCGATAAATTATTATGCATAGCGAGTATAATTCTATTACTAGGTACATAGCTCTGAAAATTCTTTTGAACTCTTACCAAAAAACACTAAATCTAAAAAACTTATTTCTTTTAAACCTTCCAGTAAACAAACAAACAATAGATGAAAAATATAAAACTCAAAGCGATAGTGGCTAAATAGCTCAGACAGCTGCAGACTGCCCTCGTCGGGGAGGTCAACAAGGAAGTTTTTTGAACTTGAAGAACCTACAATCTTTTATGTATGAGAATATATGTATATTATGTACATACATAATTCATAGCGATTTTACTTAAGAGATAGTACAATACGGCCGATGAATTATGACCGGTCCAGACTGCGCAGAAGGCGGCTGAGCAAAGTCCAACTAAACCAAATTGTGACATGACGGCGTGACGTGAGTGAGAGAACATGGGCGAAAGTTCGTATTATATAGAGCATAGAGCCCGCTAGTAATATACAGGTTGAAATTGAATACATGCGACAAATCGAAATGGGAGATTGTATATACTCATCATTATATACAACTTTTACTATGGGACCAAACCTGAAATCGCGAAAAACAAACAGCTGTTCCCTACATTTGACGAGATAAGCGAACATAATTGTAGGAAATAGCTGTTTTTTTTTTGCGATTTCAGATTTGGTCCCATAGTAAAAGTTGTGTTCATAATGATGACTACTATCTCCTATTTCGATTTGTCGCATGTTTTCAATTTCATCCTGTAAAATGTCAATGATAGAGCCCTTTTTCGTTCACTGTAGAGCCCATGTTCTCGGCCGTTTTGTACCTACCATAATTATTTTAAGGAAATGTACTTTACATTCCCGTAAAAGAAGGGAGTAAACCATTCGAAAGTCCCAAGCCGGTTGCACACTATACTGTCTACACATAAATATCCTGTCTATTGATTTTTCAATCTGAGGGCACGGCAGTGCCCCCGCCAAGTTGAGCTTTTCGTTTTACGTCACCAGCACAGTGGGCAACACTACGTAAGATAATTTAATATACCTATTAGTAAAACCTTGGTCTCTGTCCTGTGACGGGAGACTCATGGACTAAACAGACTGACTGCATTTCAGCATTTTCAGCTGCAACATCGCAGTTTGGATGCAGTCGACTTAACTGCTTCGAAACCTATAGTCGGACTTTTAATTAGCTGCAGTAAAATGGCAGCTGTGTTACCTATATGACTGAAATTGGCGTCTTTGTTTTTTCGCGGCCATCTACCAAATCTTGTTTTTCTAATACAGCCGGTCGATTCTGTTATAGATTCTCACCGTGAGACGTTAGGTGAAGTGAGCTGTCAATCCAATCCATCTGTAGTGCTATTCTGTAAACATCTCACCGTGATAACTTAGGTGAAGTGAGCTTAAAGTGAGCTGTCATTAGTATCAATCCCTATAGCAACATGGAATGACAGCTCACTTTACCTAACTTCTCACGGTGAGATTTTAACAGAATCGACCGGTTGATGCTAGGAATTGAGAGCAATGACAGCTTACTTTAAGCTCACTTCACCCAAATGATCACGGTGAGATTTTTTATAGAATAGAGACCGGCAGAATAGTGTAACAAACGAAACAATTGACATGCATATCTGTAAACGCAGTCCGAAATGAGTTAGTCATTTTAGGTAGGTACTGCTGCTAATTAAAAGTATAGTTGATGTCAACTGCATCCAAACTGCGATGTTGCTGCTGAAATGCAGTCCGTCTATTTAGACCCTTAGTCGCGGTACCTACGTGGTCGTCCAGCAGGGCTATTGCGTATCTCGAGCGCGAATTAAGATTAATTTCTAAAAAAAAAAAAAACAAACCCTACCACATTTGGTCTTGGTACCCTACGCAAGAGTGAATAGGTACCTAGTCAAAAGTTTAAAAGGGTTCTCAACATTACATAATTGTAATTATGTAGGTAACATGGTCTTTTTTAACCGACTTCCAAAAAGGAGGTTACATGTTCGATTTTTTAATCTTTTTTTTGTCTATGTTTACCGATTTCTCCGTCAATTGTGGACCATAGACTTATAAAAAAAGATGGACTGAAAGTAGATTGGATGGATTGAAAGTGAAGCACAGTAAACTTATGCCGGACCGCTTGTATATTCTTTATCTGAGGTTTGTACAAACACGCCTCAGCCTCACGCTTACATTTAGGTACAGAGGCCAGCACATCAAGCTACCCCAGTCTGTCAAATTTCTTTGATAGATTTTCAACTTTACCACAAAGGTATAAGGTTCTTATTCAATTGGGAAAATTTGACAGATTGGGGTAGGTTGATGTGCTGGCCTCTGTACATCATAGTATGCCGACCGGCCGCCATTACGTGACACGACAGTGTATCGTCAATTACGCACACAGATCGGTACGGTGCTTCACTTTCGATATGCGTGGCGCGGAGTCCATCTTTTTTTATAAGTCATTGTTGAGGCCCGTGCCGGACAGCGCGTATTTGTTCCACGCGCGCCTCTTAGAGATGTCAGCATCAGAGGAGGGGCCCGACAGGGCCGAAGCCTGCCGGGGCAGCGGGATTGTCCGAAAGGGTTACCGCTACCTCGGAACAGTGTACGTTACCCCAGCAAGAAAGTGTCTCCTAGAGTTATATGAGTAGAACGTATAGTTTGTGCCTTATATGCTGTAAATGTGCCACATAAAAAATGTGTGCCCCCTGTCGTTTTGGAAAAAAACGGAAAAAACGATTCTTGCTAGGGTAACGTTTTTCTAGCAGGAAAATTCTAAACGAATGATCGGAGAGAGAAAAATTGTGCATGGTCAGAGAGCTTATACGTGTGCCAAAATGTGCCCCCAAAAAAAAAATCTGTGCCCCTTCAGATTTTCGAGATATTGCATTTCCTGCTGGAGTAACGTTTTGATGAATCGTGTATCTCTAAAACCATTGCATGTGCCCCTGTAGAATAAACATACACGAGTAGCTCTTATTGTGTGCCCCTATGTGCCCCCAATTAGATTTAAGAAAATGTTTATAGTTTTCAAGTTATCGCGGTTTTATGAAAACCCGAAAAAACATCGCAGCGCCTAAATGAGACAGGGCACAAGTTCAAAATACAAGGAACCGGCTAAAGTTATGACACCATCGTTTTGACTTTTAGCAAGATTATTCCAAAACGCATGCATGAACAGTTTTGAAACTTTGTATGGTTATTATTAGCGTCAAGAAGGACCGAATACAGTTTTCAACGAACTTGTGCCCTGTCTCATTTAGGCGCTGCGATGTTTTTTCGGGTTTTCATAAAACCGCGATAACTTGAAAACTATAAATATTTTCTTAAATCTAATTGGGGGCACATAGGGGCACACAATAAGAGCTACTCGTGTATGTTTATTCTACAGGGGCACATGCAATGGTTTTAGAGATACACGATTCATCAAAACGTTACTCCAGCAGGAAATGCAATATCTCGAAAATCTGAAGGGGCACAGATTTTATTTTTGGGGGCACATTTTGGCACACATATAAGCTCTCTGGCCATGCACAATTTTTCTCTCTCCGATCATTAGTTTAGAATTTTCCTGCTAGAAAAACGTTACCCCAGCAAGAATCGTTTTTTCCGTTTTTTTCCAAAACGACAGGGGGCACACATTTTTTATGTGGGGGCACATTTACAGCAGATAAGGCACCAACTATACGTTCTACTCATATAACTCTAGGAGACACTTTCTTGCTGGGGTAACGTAGACCTCGGAACATAAAGGGCTAAGGAAGGAACACGGATGGGTTTTAGTCAGTAAGAGTCTGACACTCCCTTCCGCTCCACCCAGAGCGGGAGGAGATATTTGATGATTCACCATCCTAAAAAAAAAAAAATTACTTGAGCATTAATTTGCTCTCGCAAAACATTTGGTAAAGTGTAGCTGATGACGAAGACCACAGATGGCCTACGGAACTACTCAATAATAAATCTTTCACGGGTTGCGATTCGATTACTTTAATATGATTGCTAAGCAATTTATGCTCGTCACAATGCGAATTAACGGCACAGCATTGGGAAGAGCCCTAATTTGTAAAAGGTGATGAGCAGCTGCCTTTTTTTTTTTTTAAGGATGGCGATCATCCAATGACTCCTCCCGCTCTGGGTGGAGCGGAAGGGAGTGTCAGACTCTTACTGACTAAAACCCATCCGTGTTCCTTCCTTAGCCCTTTAAGTTCCAGGGTAGCGGTAACCCTTTCGGACAATCCCGCTGATGAGCAGTTGACATTAGGCAACTGTAACTTAGTACAAACTCTCCCACTAAAAAGTGAAAAATAAAAACTTTTTTACAAAAAAAAAAACAAACCGACTTCCAAAAAAAACCTACAAAGTGAAACATAACTTTAATTTCGGAAGTCGGTGTCAATAAACGAAAATGCGGAACCAACGACACCGACTTCCGTAATCAGTTATTTTTAAAAACACGACTGTCCTGCCAAAAAACGAACTAAAAAGTAAAAAACAAGTTGTGTTCCCTGACTAAACATACAATGTGTTAATGAAATAACCCAAAACCTCGGACACCCCACCATTTTCGTAAATTACTTTTCAAAGAACTTATCACTGTAGTGTCACTAGTAATTATCGTCGTAATTTACGTGTCGTAAATTAAAACTCAACACGACACGGCGCGGCGGCGGGCGCACGCGCCGGTGCGCTAGGGAGACTACGGAGGGTAGCCGGCAGTGGCCTCGAACGTCATAGAGCAAGATCGGTAGAGTTGCCAGCTAAAATCGGTATATTTGTACCCAAAATCGGTATTTGACAAAAAACAAACAGTATTCAATCAAATTCGTTTATTTATTGAAAACCACTTGAAAACAAAAACTTACAGACTAATTTATATACAATCACTTACAGACTAATTTATATAATCATTTTTAGGCCCATACTTACTATTGAGGGCTTCCCCGTCCGTAACATTAAATTAAACATAAATGAAAAGGGTTGCCAACTGAAAAGTGTAAAATCGGTAGAGAAATCGGGAGAATTTCCATGTATATCCAGAAATCGTAGAAAATTCGTTATATTTCGGTATTTCGGTAGCACAGAGCCCATATCGGTATAAATACCAATAAATCGGTAGGTTCGAGAACACTGGTAGCCGGGGTGGCGTCAGCTCTAGCACCCCCTATCCCCCCCCTCACCCTCGCCCGCGCTTTTTTTTACATCGCGTTGGACAGGTAGTGTCACAGTCATATTGTACAGCGTAGCTAAAAAGTATTAGATACGGCATGACAAATAATTATTTTTTGGAAAAAAAAATAACCTATATTCAAAATTATTTATTGTAAGTATTCGATTTTGCTGCCGATTCTAAACAAATTAGTTTCAGGTTTTGGGTTATTTCATTAACACGTTGTATAATAAAATTGTCAATGCAGTCGGGGGACCATTGACAACCCCATTGGTCCCCCGACTGCAATGACAATTTTATTTATAATATATGTTTAGTCAGGGAACACAACTTGTTTTTTACTTTTTAGTTCGTTTTTGGCAGGACAGTCGTGTTTTTAATTTTTTTTAATTATTTATTTTATACATTTTAGTGACATTTTATCTCATTTAGACATTCTCACCAACCCGCACTGGGCCCGCGTGGTGGATTAAAGCCCACCCTCTCACTGAGAGGAGGCCTGTGTCCCCGCAGTGGGAACGTTATAGGCTGATTATGTAGTCAACCTACCCCAATCTGTAAAATTTTCCCAATTGAATATGAACCTTATTCCTTTTCAGTAAAGTTGAAAATCTATCAAAGAAATTTGACAGATTGAGGTAGCTTGATGTGCTGGCCTCTGTACATACTCAATATTATAGTTACCTCTACCTATAACGTTTACTAAATTTAACACATCACTACATTAAAAAAAAAACAAAGTCGCCGCGTCAGTCACATAAAACCTGTACCTAATTTATTATGACGTCTACTTGACGGCCACACGGAGACGCTGTTCAATAGGACCACCTTGTACCTCACACTGCCGGTATTGTACGTACGTAAGTGCAAACGTTGGAATGCCATCACCGACGGTAAAGGTAGACTCGCAAAACGTTCTTGGTAGTCTGCGTGATTCTACATAATTGCAGTGCAGTCACATTTTCCAAGGCACATTAACATACGTATGAAAATATTCTGCGTTAGAATAAGACATGATCTGGTCAACGTTTACGTAAACAAAACAAGTCACTTACTACGTAGGTCAACAATCAATAACATCCGTTCGGAAGTAAGCTGCGCGGGAGACTAAGGAAGTGATTCGCAGGGCGGCGGGTGGCGGGGTACCGACCCTCGGGCACGTGCGCCGCCGCGGTAGTTTTTGGCGGCATCTTCTGTCGCGTCAAAGAAAGCCGTCGAGCTCGTAGGCTATTTAGCTTTAGCGAAATAAAGATGTACTTGTAAAATCAGATATTCTAAATATTTTTTTGAATCTGTCTCGATTTTTATAGTTATTTGATTTTGACCTCTCGACTAGCCAATACTTAATTTTTAAAATTATTATTTCATCAATGTTTTGCTTGTAGGTAAATGTATACGTCCCTAAAAGGAACAACAGGTTTTTTGTTACATATTGTACAATAAATTAAACAGTTTAACTCTATTAGTGATCGGTCGATAAAACAGGATCAACAAAGAGGTTTCAATGTTCTAGCACAAATGTCGCTACGATTATTCTACAAGATTTTATAAAAAAAAGAATTATCTGACATCTTTGAAACTTCATAACACGAATAGAACGTGCTTATTCTTTTCGCCTGGTGTCAAGCAATTTAATAGTGTTTAAGATGATTGTTCTATCTAAGTAACAAAAAACTATTAAAACTATAGATTTTATGTTCCAATATTTATTTCTAGCTAAAACGTGCTGGTAATTGAATTTATGGTGGTATATATGTCAATGCCAGAAACATAGGACCCACTTCCCCCGCGCCACAGTTTACAATAAAAAAAAAAACTAATCTCCTGTTGTTACAGATTAGTTTTCATATTTTTTTACCAATTAATCAAGTAAATGCTTAGTAAAACTACACATTTTTGTGTAGTTGAAAAGACAAAGACTTGAATTTGAATATGTTTATCTTTGCGTTAGTTTAATTGTTGATCTATTGTAATATTTACTGATATTTTTATTGTTATTTGTGTTTAATTGTTGATTTATATACTACTTACAAAATTATATTTGAATTAAGGTAGGGGGTGCGAAGAATCCCCGGGTTACGAATGGCCGCCATACTGACCTTAGCGACGTAACGTATAACGGACGCACGTTACGGCTCGACGAACACCTAGTGCAGCTCGAGGAAGAACTTGGGAAAATAAGGTGGCACATTCTTCGGTTGAGTGAAGTCCGAAGAGAGGGGGAGGACACAATAACCCTTGAATCGGGTCACCTTATGTATTTTCGAGAGGGAGACCAGCTATCCCAAGGCGGAGTCGGGTTCCTGGTAAATAAATCCGTACCTCGTATAGCCTCAAGGTTGTTCAGGTTTACGTACCGACCTCGGCACACTCGGATGACGAAGTGGAAGAAATGTTCGAGACATCTCCAAGGCCTTGCATTCCACCACTAAGGCCCACTACAACGTTCTCATGGGAGATTTTAACGCTAAAGTGGGAGTACAGAACTGCAGCGAATCGGTAGTAGAATCCTACGGGTTTGGTAACAGAAATCATAAGGGGCAAATGCCTGTCAACTTCCTTGAGAAGGAGGGGCTTTTCTTGATGAATTCACTCTTTAAGAAACAGCCCCAAAGGAAGTGGATGTGGCGAAGTCCCGACACTATGACGAAAAATGAGATAGACTTCATCATGACGGATAAAAAGCATATTTAGGGATGTCTCGGTGATCAACAGGTTTAATACCGGCAGTGATCACAGACTTGTCCGAGGCTCTCTGAATATCAACTTTAAGCTAGAGCGATCTCGTTTGATGAAGTCTAGGCTCCGTCCAAATATGTTCCAAACTATGCTAGGATCTGAAGCGTTCCAGTCAGACCTGGCGAACCGATTCGCTGCCGAGGAAACCACAAATGACGTTGACCAGGAGCTCGACCAAATGGTGGACATCCTCAGGGAGGAAAATACGCGATTTTGCAAAATACGGCGTACGGGCAAGAAGTCCAAACTTTCGGAGGAGACTGGAGCTCATGACTGAACGACGTGAAAACCCACCTGTCACTTCGTCAGAACAACGGGCACTCAACAAAAAGATTAGAACATTGGTACGACGCGACCTCCGACTCTCCAATACACGCTCTATAGAGCTATAAACTTTAAATTTTTTGGATCCTTTTTCAGAGAAAAGGCAACAAATTATTATACTTAATAAAGAATGCTTTTCCATTTGAGAGAATAATTTGAAGGTCATTAACTGTAAAATCTACTCAAATAATGAAGAAATTCAGCTCAGTAATATAGGGACAGTCACACAACCGAATACCTACCTAAAAAGGGAAAGGGTGCGTTTACATGGCGAAAAAAAGTACGCAGGCACAAATAATACATAGGTACTGGATGACTTTTTACCGTCTCATTTTAACAGGGTTTTCTACCCATGAATATGAAAAACTGTCACTACGGGACCAACTCTGAAATCACGAAAAAAAATCAGCGGTTTCATACACTTTAGTCCAGTAAGTAGGTACTTATTGAACTTTTGTAACAAAAAATACACCAGAACAAAGAACTTTTAATTTGTAAATCACCATATTGGATAAAAAAAAAACAAATTTCTTGTTTTAGTAGATGCAAACACGAAGGTTAATTAAATAAAAAAAAACATGAAAAATATCGTGACAAATACTAAGATGAAGTAGGTAAGCGAAATGCAAGCTACAATACATTAAGTCTACTTTTTCGTAGTTTGGTATTCAGTCAAAAAGCTCTTACATCAAGAAAATAGCCATGTAAACTTTGCTTTATGGCCTAAAAAGGCCAGTTTGGCAGAATTCATATCACGCAATTTCATCTGTAGGTATGACAGTTTTGTATGGAGATTCGTAAAATGCTATAGGTACATTTTTTTCGTTCACTGTAGGTACAATAATTTTCTTGGAAAATCGGTGACAAAACTGAATGTTCCGAGAAGGACAACTTTTTTAATTTAGATACTTAGGTACCTACTTTTTTATTTTTGTAATTAGGTTATTATATTTTAACTAGTAGGCATAGACTTATAAAAAAAGATGGACTTCGCGCCACGCATATCGAAAGTGAAGCACCGTACCGATCTATGTGTGCGTGATTGACGATTGACGCTGTCGTGTCACGTAATGGCGGCCGGTCGGCATACTATGATGTACAGACGCCAGCACATCAACCTACCCGAAACTGTAAAATTTTCCCAATCAACTTTGAACCTTGTGCTTTAGCGATAAAGTTGAAAATCTATCAAAGAAATTTGACAGATTGTAGTAGCTTGCGTCTGTACCTAAATGTGAGCGTGAGGCGTGTTTGTACAAACGGTCTTACTTACATATTATACTTACTGTGCTTCACTTTCGATATGCGTGACGCGGAGTCCATCTTTTTTTTAGGGTTCCGTACCTCAAAAGGAAAAAACGGAACCCATAAAGGATCACTCGTGTGTCTGTCTGTCTGTCCGTCTGTCACAGCCAATTTGCTCCGAATCTTATGGACCGATTAAGTTGAAATTTGGTACACGTATGAATCTCTGTGACCCAAACACAGACGTGTAACGTAAATAAATGAGTTTTGAAAATGGAAGTCATTTTTGAGGGGTAAATAGACAATTAAAAAAAAAAAAGTTTCGCGATCTGTACCGTGTGACATATCAAATGAAAGGGCTTACCGTGAGGATCTCAAATATATTTTTTTCATAATTTTAAAGTAAATAAAAGTAAATTGTTTTAAAGTTATTTAAGACAATAGACGGAAATTTACCATTTTACAACCCCCCCCTTATCTCCGAAACTACTGAGCCTAAAATTTAAAAAAAAAATACTGAAAATAGTTCTATACCTATAGATTACAGGAAAATTAATAAGAAGTCTATGATCTTTAAACAACATGGTAAATCTCTCAATATTGTGCGTACAAACTTTCATTTTCAGTTGGAATGTATGGGAGAACGTGTTTTTCAACTACAATGTTAAGTTTGTTCTTGGGATAAATTCATTCCAACTACGGAACCCTTCATTGTGCGTGGTCCGACACGTACTTGGCCGGTTTTTTATAGAGTGTGGAACCTAAGATAGAAAGACGCTTGTACGATACGACTACATAGGTACAGAAAGCACAGCTAATAGAAATCACTATTCCTAGACAGCATGTTTCGCCGAAAACTTTGTTGATAGAAAACATTGTTTGTAGATATCTCGGTCCATAGGAAGCACTGTTGACAGAAATCTCTGTTCATAGCACTTCTTGCTGTAAACTTTGTTCATGGAAACCACTGTTTCCAGATAACTTGGTTCACAGAAAGCGCCTTTGGTTCACGGAAACCAATTATATAATTAGGTATTTGTATGTAAGTTGAATTTCGATTCGCTCGCTCTTGCATCATATGTCATCATATGTCGACATATGATGCAAGATTCAAGATTCTATTTCTGTGTAAAGGGTTTAAAGTAACCTAACCAAACCTAACCTCGGGGTGCCCTTCGCTCGCACTTGCATCCTACGTTGCGCTTTCTGTGAACCAAGGTATCTGGAAACAGTGGTTTCTATGAACAGAGATCTCTGTCAACAATGCTTCATATGGACCGAGATATCTACAAACAATGTTTTCTATCAACAAAGTTTTCGGCAAAACGTGCTGTCTAGGACGAGATAAAGATTTCTATTAACTTTGCTTTCTGTATGTAGTGGTATCGTACAAGCGTATTTCTATATTAGGTTCCACACCGTTTTTTATAAGTCTATGCTAGTAGGTATCACATTACCTAATTGATTATCCTGGACCAAACAAAACCTTAAAAGAAGGTATCTGTCTCACACAAAGAAGTTAAGAAATCTATACTTATAATAAATCTGTAGAGAGGTCAATTCTGTACATGATATATATTTTCAAAATAACTATCAGGGGGTAATAAGTGATCGATACTGATGCCAAAAATGCAATCAGTAAAATTTTTGTCTGTCTGTCTGTCTGTCTGTCTGTCTGTATGTTCCTTATAGAAACAAAAACTACTCGACGGATTTTAACGAAACTTGGTACAATTATTCTTCATACTCCTGGGGAGGTTATAGTATACTTTTCATCACGCTACAATGAATAGGAGCAGAGCAGTGAAAGGAAATGTTGGGAAAACGGGAGAAGTTGCTCCATTTTTTAAGCTTCCGTCGCGTGTGCAGCCTTAATGGTTAAAGCTACATAGAAATCATTTATGACGGAAATGTTCTACATAAAATTATCTAAAAAGTATCCTACTACAGCATATGTCTATCTTTTATGGTTGACTCACAATAACACGTGTAACTCCCGATACCTTAGCAGTTCGGAGCTTTCTGATTATATTTGTTTACTCTTACGTTTATAATACTCTCACTCATCCCTAATTAAAAGAAGTTAATATTATTACCTATTCAATAAAAAAAGAATCATAGTAATCGGTATAGAAACACCAAACTTATACATGAAATACGCTAATAAGCCATCGCGCCGTCGCGCGTGAATACTGAATCATGCCATAAGGATTATTTTTGTGTAACGGTTGCCGCGCTCGACGCGGGTCGCGGCGGTAGGGTAAGGGAGGTCCGAGCGCGAGCTTCATTCAATATTTGGCTGTTGATGCGTTCAGAGCGTTCGACCTTATTGACAGACGATAATTGATATTAACAAACCGTGCTTATCAGCGCGACTTTTAGTCTTTAAATAGTTTATTTGAATTTATTTTGTTGTTTTTTATAAAATAGGTATTAGTTGTTGTGTTATTAGACCGACACAGAACCCAAAAATGTGATTTAAAAAAAATTCTGTCTGTCTGTCTGTTTGTTCAGGCATCACGCAAAAACTACCGGTTCGATTACGATGACACTTGGTATAATTATTCTTTAATATCCTGGGCACCACACTGGGTACTTTTTATCCCGGAAAAAAATATACAATAAAAAACAAACTTAATTTTGCGGTTCGATCCCTAGACCCGATTACTGTACCAACCGCAAATAATAAGTTTGTCGTAGTACACGACGAAGATAATAATAATAGGCGAGCGTTCGTTCCTATTAGCATTCTATAAATTGTATGTTTTAACTGCTACTTGCAATTCCAAAACGTGCTTTTCAGTGCGACCTTTTTATTCCTTTTAGTTTTTACTAAGTACAGTTTAAGGTGGACTTATTTAGGTTTATTTTTATAAGTCGTTTTTATAAGTAAGTATAGATTTTAATTTTAAAGTATGGATAGTATATTTGATAGTGTACGTAGTGACCGTAGGTTATTTTATAAAACTGTTAGGTAGCATTAGTCATTCGTATAGATATTAGTTTTTAGGGATTTTGCTTATTTATTGAGTTTAGATTAGTTCATCATCTGCCTCATCTGCCTAGCCTTTTCCCAACTATGTTGGGGTTGGCTTCCAGTCTAACCGGATGCAGCTGAATACCAGTATTTTACATGGAGCGACTGCCTATCTGACCTCCACAACCCAGTTACTGGGTAATACGATACCCCTTGGTAAGACTGGTTGTCAGACTTTCGGGCTTCTGACTACCCGTAACGACTGTCAACGATCCACGAATGACAGCCGGGACCAACGGCTTAACGTGCTTTCCGAGGCACGGAGGGGTCTCCATATGTAAAGATGGTCACCCATCCACAGACCAACCGCGGCAAGCGTAGCTTAACCTGATCGATCGACCTGTGCGTCTGTTATTATTTAGCCACGTATCATCAGAAATAGGTTTATTTAGGTAGGTAGGTATTTTATTTTCTGTTATTGAGTTTTTTTTTTATTAGGTAGGTACTTAGGTTTACTTTTATAATCTAATATAAAATTCAAAGTCCTGTGATCCTGTCTGACTGATTATATCAATGCACAGCCTAAACCGCTGGTCATAGAGACATAAAATTTGGAGTGTGTTCTTTGTGAAGTGTATATAGGTATCCACTAAGAAAGGGTTTTTTGAAATTCCACTCCTAAGAGGGTGAAATTTCATGCGGACGAAGTCGCGGGCAGAAGCTAGTAATGTAATAAATGCGTAAGACTAAGCACGCGCAAAATCACCCATTTTTCAATTGTTATTTATAATTAACTAAAATTTATTTGAGATTATTTTACTAGTTTTTATTAAAACAACAAAATATTCCAATACTTTTATTCACTTTGATAACGTAGGTATACAAATAATTCTGGCAACTACTTCATATATAAAATTTAATCGAATTCGAGGGACAGTTGAAAATCAGGGGGTATACATTTTTGCGAAAATGCAGTTACACTTCCTGACTTTTTTATTCGTTTATATTGATGATGTTATAATAACTTCCTGTCACTGATATTTACATAGCAAGTAAGTAGTGTTATACCATGGACTTATACCTATTAAGCGCAGGCCACACCCATACCGCCACCAGCTAGCGGGCGGGCGGGAACATCGTTTCACCTCTTTACATACTTTTTTTTTTTTTTTAAGGATGGGAAATCATCCAATGACCCCTCCCGCTCTGGGTGGAGCGGAAGGGAGTGTCAGACTCTTACTGACTAAAACCCATCCGTGTTCCTTCCTTAGCCCTTTATGTTCCGGGGCAGCGGTAACCCTTTCGGACAATCCCGCTGCCCCGGCAGGCTTCGGCCCTAACGGGCCCCTCCATGTCTGCTGACATCTCTTTGAGGCGCGCGTGGAACACATACGCGCCGTCCGGCACGGGCCTGGTCCTGATCGGACGGCGAGCTACCCATTACTCGCCGTCCGCAGGCCCGCGCCTACGGTGGCCGGGAGTCGTCACGCGGCTCCCGACGCCCGGAGCGTCTACCGCGGCGGCTGGGACGGGCGGCCCTCTCGGCTCTCTCCCTCGCCCATCCCGCCACCTCCTTCGCTAGCATGACTGCTTCGCAGAAGGAGGTGACTGCCTCCCACTCCCTCTCGCCCCGGACCATGGCTTGGACCAGGGCCGGGCGCGAGAGGTCGCCGCCGCTGCCGATCGCCTCTACGAGGACACGGCGGTGCTCTGCCCAAGCGGGACAGACCTCCACCGTGTGCACCACCGTGTCCTCTGGGCGATCCTCGCAGTGGTGACACCCGTGCGTTTCCTCCCGCCTGATGATGTGCAGGAACCTCCCGAAACATCCGTGTCCGGTGAGGACCTGCGTCAGGTGGTAGGTGAGGGCGCCGTGACGCCTCTCTAGCCACTCCTCAAAGAGGGGCCTTACCGCCGCTATCGCGGCGTGCCCTACCTCTTTACATACTTCGGTTCACACCGCGAGCTACCGACTAACCTAACGAGCTAAGCTAACGAAATATCCGACGATTCCAGCGAAGCTACTCGTTCACCTCGATGGCGCGCCCGCGCTTCGCTAGCTTAGCAGTGTAGTGTTTACGTTTGTGAACGATGAATATGTCATATATTGACGAAAGTTCTGATGATGATTTAACTACAAATATTACAAAAAAGATATTACTACCCCCCGCTTCGCCCGCTTAGCCCGCTTCGCCCGCTCCGCCCGTCGCTCGTCTGTCCGTAGTTTTCGGTGTGAACCCCATAGTTTAGCTCGCCAATATTTCGCGTAGTTTGTATAGTTTCCTTCGTTCGCTTCGCCCACCCGCCTAGCCCGCCCGCCCGTAGCTGGCGGTGTGGCCTGCGCTTTATAAGTCCATGTGTTATATGAATTTGTCTGGGGTAGGTAGGTACAACTAAAAAGTGAAAAATAAATACTTTTTATAAAAAAAAAACAACCGACTTCCAAAAAAAACACTACAAAGTGAAAAAAAATCCAAAGTCCATTGTGAGCGACTTAGCGTATGAATGTGGTCTATAGTGCTAAGGCTTTAGCACCATAGACCACATTCATGCGCTGCGGCAAGTTTATTCCTACAGAAGACCGAAGAGTATGACCTCCCATTCTGCTTAGCGTTTGTGGACTACGATTAAGTCGTCGATTCGATCGAGATTGGGCTGTATAGTACGGCAGTGTCTCCAACGGTGCCAGATTGACTATCGGTACGTCGAGGTGCTGAAGTGTTTGTATGAAAAAGCATCCTTTTGCAGCGAGGGGTGAGACAGAGAGACGTAATCTCTCCGAAACTGTTTACCGCTGCACTGGAGGATATCTTGAAGGTTCTGAACTGGAGAAGGATTGTCATCAACATCAATTTACAAAAAAAAAAATGTATATAAGTAGTTTATCAGCCATTGCGTTACCATAACACAAGCATTTGGTTGCTTAGCTTGGGACTATATGGCGTTGTGTGAAATGTCCAAGGTTATTATTATTAGGTTATTATTATCAATGGCGAGTACTTACATCTCTCACCTCCGGTTTGCCGACGGTATAGATAGTCATGGCCGAGCTGAGACTATGGAGGACCTCATTACAGTGCTCGATGACCCCAGACCAGTAGAGCTTTTGGAAAGAATGGGTCTTAAAATGAACATGGACAAAACGAAGGTCATTTCTAATGACCATGTAACACCCACCCTCATGAAGATCGCAGACTCTAGATACACTCGAAGCAGTGGACGATTATGTTTACTAAGGACAAACTGTCCAGTTAGGTAGGTCCAACTTCGAGAAAGAAGTCATTCGTCAAATCCGACTCGGTTGGGCAACGTTGGAGAAGCTACGCAATATCTTGTCTTTCATACCGCACTGTCCCAAGACGAAAGTCTTTGACCGTGTGTGTGTTGCTAGTGATGACCTATGGCACTGAATCTTAATCGAATGTGAGCAAATGCATGAAACATGGTTAGGTACTCCGATCAGAAACATAATACGATACCTACGTTAGTAGTTTAGTACCTACTGCCTAGTATGAAAATATTGTTTTTATTAAGTTTTAGTCTCTGGGTGATAATTAGACTGACAGTGTCGACCGTAGGCCATCCGTAGGCAATATGTTAAGAAGATAGGTATCTATTAAAAAGTAAAAAATTGCGACAGAAAGCGAAACATAAAAAAATCTGAAGTCAGGTGAGAATTTCTCAAATTTATACATATTTTAAAAACGTCTATCTAGTTCATATACTGTTTTTAAATAATCGCAGAACATACACAGGGGTGTTTTAGGAAACTCTTTGTGAGAGAATTCCCTTTTCATCATCACTATCGTCATTTCATGGTCCACCCTGTACGTACCTACTTGTAAGTATATAAATTAACCCCCTAAGGACGCATTCTACCAAACTTTTATACCTAGAATAAGTCATACTGAGAATAAATTTTGAATTTTTGTCAGTTTTTCCATACTACAACTGTCAGACGTCAATTTTATTCTACGAATAAAATATCTGACTTTGGTAAAATCAGCCCTTACTAATATAATAAACGTTGTACAGCGTTCTGTATAGTTACACAATGCTTCGTCTTCTTCTTTCGAAAGTCAAATTATGAAATTACTGACGACTGAAAGAGAGAAATATTCATCTGATAAAATACGTTTATTAGTAAGGAGGTAGGTACCTATAGCTGAGTAACAAATCTTGAACAAGTTCAGTGTCAGTCTGATTCACGCTGATCTTATGAAAGATTAAACTCGGTTAATGCTGATAGTTATTTACTTTACGGAAATCTTATGCTTGGTTGGTGTTAATAGCACTTGACCGGTTTTTGAACTTTTTCAAAATAAAATATTTACTTACCTACCTACCTATTGGAAGTAGGTAAATTTGCAATTACGTACCTACATTACTGATCTGCTAACCATGTGTGTCATGTCATGTTTTGACCATGTTCATTTTAAGACCCACTTTGGTCTGGACTGAACTCAGGAATTAGTAAAAAATATTATAAGTAGTTACGTAAGTAGGTAGGTCATTAACTAAGAGCTAACTACATACGGTCTACTGACCCTTTGCAAATGAGTAACGGCTTACTTCCGTATTAAAATCAATAACGTGGCCTACAAAATGGCTATGGTACCAGTAGTTAGTGTTTGTTGCATGACATCACCCGGGGAGGTTTCGAGGGGGCGAACGGGCGAGACAGACCCACCCCACTCGTCCTCTAGTTGCGCTTATTTGCGGAGTGCATTATATTGTCTGGCCACTACATACCTGCTTGCGATGATATAGGTCCTACTTGAGCGGCTAGCTTCATATTCTGTAAGCTAATCGTTAAATCGATTAGTTTCGCTTCACATGTTTATAAACGAAAATAATAAGTAAGTAGGTACTTGTAGGGGTACCTAATAAAATAGCATAAGGTCTCCCCAACTTTTAAGATTATGAATAAATGTAGGAATGTAGGTATATCTCTACTTATATATAGTCTAAATCCTTTAATAAAACGAAAACCAAATGGCTTCAAAATTTATTATAAAACAGTAAAAAAATACTTAGCCGTACCTAATGTCCTAATGTCTAGGTACTCCCTTTTAAAATTGTGCCTTTATTTAGCGAGAGAATTTTTCTTAATTATATTGACTTATATTCAGCTGCATCCGGTTAGACTGCTGACCCCAACATGCAGTTGGGAACAGGCTAGGCAGATGATGATGATGATATTATTTACTTAGCAAGGCTTAACATCTAATATTGTTCATTTTGGTATTCTAAAGGGTTCATGGTTAAATTTTTCAGCTTTATACCATGTTTATGGTCTTTATCAAAATTAATCAATACTTTTGGAATAGGACCATGAGGACCATTAGGTAGGTACAGAGGCCAGCACATCAAGCTACCCCAATCTGTCAAATTTCTTTGATAGATTTTCAACTTTACTACAAAGGTATAAGGTTCATATTCAATTGGGAAAATTTGACAGATTGGGGTAGGTTGATGTGCTGGCCTCTGTACCTATAGTTGTTGTGATCATGTAGGTTTTCCTCATTTTTACATGAGGAAAGTTTCACCGATTTAGGTTAGTAATTTGTAGGTATGTCTGTTACTAATTTTCGACGATTTTATATGGCATTTCCCCGCTATGGCACTTTTAACACTAGCTATGTCCTTTTCACTCGCACTATGCTCGCTGCATAGCAAAACCACCTAGTTTGTTATGTTAATCCTTGGTCTCCCTAATACCACAACTTTTCACTTACATTCAAATGCAACCTTGTTTAAATGCTACGTACACAGCGTTTAAAATATATTATCTCATTTAGAATTTTCAACTTTAGAAACGTTTCCATAATATTCTCGTATACCTATCACACATTGTCTGTGTTGGTATAAGATCCGAAAGAAAACGACTTCCTCACTTGCGGCAGTAAAGTTATACTGAGTAGTGGCCGAACTAAAGTTGAAATAATGAATATACTGCTGGTTGCTACATTCACAGTTGTCATATCATCATTTTGAGATAAGGAAGTTTCATTACCTTGCATTGATTTGGAGTAAATATTATAAGCAGTTACACAGGATCGAGGAGTACACAGCACAATGTAAACCAAAATAAGCCAGAGAGATAATTTCAATGCCGCGATTGATTCAAAACATTCAATCTGTGACATAATTTTCTTTATCCTCAACTTAATGATGACTAGAATACCAGCAATACACATAATAATAAGAGGTAAGAACGAATTAAAAACAGCAAGAATTGAGTACATATGCAGACGTTGACTAGTGTCGACTATGGTGCATAGCACAACATCCCGGTCGTGGTGCACTGTTGTGGCTAAAACAAACTCCGGAACACTTAATGAAATAGCCAACACCCAAACAAACACTGATGGTTGCGTCACTGAGATTCTTCGATCGGTCAACCTGTAATCTAGGTTCATAGTTCTTGGTGGAGTTGAAGAGTCACTACTTGTCACTAAACTGTGACGTGAAGATCTTATTTCTTCATCTTCATCGTGGTCGATTCGTTTGATTCGTTTTGCGATAGCCTTTTCTTCAATGTTTATGGTGGCGAGTGAATGTAGTGCAATAGTAGCCACTAAATAAGACGATGCAGTCGACGCAAACACGTTCAGTCCTCGATAGGCTACACAGCCATGGTCACCAAAAAGCCACGATCTGGTATTGTAGGACCACAACTCGGGTCCTATTGACGCACCGAGTATGAGGTCAGCTAGAGCCAACTGTATTATGATAGTCAGCAAACCTGAAAAGAAAACAAACACCATCAGAATTTTTTTTATTTTAATTATTTATTATTCATGTGGTGGTTCCACATGAATAATAAATAATTAGTTTACGTAAGTTTATCAGTAAGTCGAAGAGGCCAACACAAACAAGACAATTAGCTCGTCAATGAGCCTAATGGATTAATTTGCAGGGACAAGTTTTATCTATACGCTTCGAATTTGAACTTAAACGGACGGTCACTTATGGACTGACTATACACCGATTAAAGAAGGATTATTGGTGTTGTAGCAAGCATTCAAAAGACAGGATGTTACTGAGAACATATTATCAACATGACTCCAACGTGGGTATAATGAGTTAGTTATAATTGAAGAAAGTTGGGCTTATTTTAACGCCTTACTAGAACAGGTACCTATTATCTAAAGGTAAAATGGAACAAGTTTTTGTTTACCACTCCGTGAGGTTTTGAAGAGCGCGGCGAGCACCGAGCAGTTGGCGAGGGCGGCAGCGCCGGCGACGCACGCGACGTACGCGGCGAGCGCGAGCGGCGGGAGGAGCGGCTCGGAGTGCGCGAGCTCCGACATGGCGTCGGCCGTCCGGGACTGTATCGGGATCAATGACTCGCGCTTTGCGGCGCTGCGTCACCCGCGTTCTCCGCCGTCCCTCGCTGTTTTTTTTTTTCAGTAGTGATTCACCGCTGTCCGAACATGTGCAGCACACGAGGGCGCGCGAAAATGCTAACTATTCGAGGTATTTATTGTCCCTACATACTTCCACAGACTGCGACGCACAATTTCATATTCTAAGTTTATCTAACTGGCCTATACAACAGATCGTCACCTAAAGTACGTATGTTGCTCGCCTAATAAGTGTGCAAATAACGTAATAAAAGGGCTGGGTACGCGTGCTGTAAGTTCATTATTATTCTGCGTTCGCAGACAACTACCGGCGCGGTGGCGCGCGGCGGCGGCGTCCGCATCGAAAAGTCAGTCGTCCAGGAGCATAACGCAAAAATTCTTGGCTTTAATTTCATAAATTACCTAAGTATAATAAAATGTAGACACTGTTCCATTTCATTAATTCTTAACTTATCGCTCATTTGGAGAAACATCGACGTAAATGTGTTTATGACAAAGCACTTAGAAAGCGTAAGTATTTACGTTAGGAAAGCAAAGACGTCAAAAAAATTAAGTAGCAGAAATCAGTGTCAAGAATAAAGCAGTGTCTCCAAATGAGCGATATATATGGATAGGACTTTAACACAATAAATATGCGTATAGGTACAATACTGTCTTTTTATTCTCGGCAAGGTTCTTTGTTTTGGAGCTAGTAGGTATGTGGTGTCATCAAGTGTAAACATACACTTAAAAAGTCGGTTAATTAGCCTCTTGCAGGATATCTTTGATGATCCCACAGATCCCATTGCACAGTCCTGTACTAAAGTGTCCTGTATATATTTTGTAGTGTTTGATGTACTTATTTTTTTATCTTATGTATTTTTGTGGTATACAATAAAGTATATACATATAAATAAATAAATAAAGCGATAAAATAGGCAATATTTGTGGAATGTTATTATTATCATTAACTACATATTTAAAATAAAATTTAAACATATTCATAACTGCTAACAAGCACAGGCGCCGACTGCATATCTGCATCTGGGGGTGCCCAAGCCCCTCAATTATATCATCAGCCGGTTTGAGCCCCCCCATTATTGTATTGGGATATACAGTACCTATGTACCAGAAAGATGAGGTCAAATTTAAGGGTGTTCAGACCAACAAACTGAACAAGTTTATCCATGGAACCAACTTCGTAATCGTGAAAAATCATCCTGTATAACAAAAACTGGTATTGTAGGTACAGTGGTATTATACCACTGTGCCTACATACACACCAGTATTTTGTTAAATAGGGTGATTTTTACTACCATCGAAGAAGAGACATAAAAACATAGCTGTTCTAAACGCATAGCAAACTGTTTTGGACAGCATGGGCTTTGGATCACTGGTTAACATTTGCTAAATTTTAAAGCGTTAGACCTGGGCCATCGCTTACGGCTTCGCGGTCCTAGGGCCCGAAAAATATCATGCCTACAGCGACTTTCTACTACAGATATCGAAAAATTTTAGGACCATTTCAACCATGCATCTTACCATGAATTGCCAAAAAAATCCAACCTATCCGAGGCGGGCTAAAATCGAGATCGCTTCGCTAGCTATTGTAAATACCGCAGATTTTCTTGATTCTTCAGCTTTTCTGCATAGGTCAACAAAGTAAGTAACTCGTATTTTTGTATGAATTGATAAAAGAAAACCTAACTCATCCGAGGTGCTAAAATTTTCGAGCTCGCTTCGCTTGCTCTTGCATCCTAGATTCTGAGACAAAAACCCACGACAAAATTATCAACACGTAAACGCGTGGCATGTACCTAATATTTTTGCATGCATCTCAATATTTTTATTTAGTCGAAGCCCCTGCTGACAAGAGAAGGCTCCTTGGCAAGTCAACCTTCAAAATCAAAATCAAAATAATTTATTTCACATAAACCTACATGGGCACTTATAAAACGTCAGAAGCTAGGTGCACGGTTCCAATTGGTCGTTTCCTATGGAGAAGAACCGGCAAGAAACTCCACGGTTACTCTTTTAAGAATAGTTGGTTTTTACAATGTTTTCAAGTTACAATAGGTATGAGAGGATAGCGTAGGCCTGTCAACAAGTACCAGGTACTTGATAATATAAAAAATCATCTACAGATCTAAAGTCTAAAAGGCCTACAAAGTCCTCACATTTACAAAATTTGAATCCATCAAAAGGATAAAGTAAATAATAAAATTTATAAAACCTACTAAAACCAAGTGATATGATTGCCATTACAACCACTAATAATCTTCATTTATCTAAATACTGTTCTAAAACTGCCTGATTCTCTAATGAATTTGGAGCGTCCTACTATCAACTGTAGCACTTGCAGAGGGCATTGCATGTTTGTATCAACATTATATGGAGCTTTGTCTTGAACTTGAATTCTCCTGGCCTGCCAACAGAGCACGAACAATCATGCATGGTTGGTATTGGTGACGCACTACTTAGGTATTGTTCCTGTGATCAATAAGGCGAAGACCTACACTTTCAATTTATTAACAACCTTTTTGAGAAGCTATGGCGCACAAAAGGGTGATGACCTATCTCCTCAAGTTCCAAGTTCCCCAAAATTATTTTTCATACATTCATCCCCACGTCCCCATGTTCAGCAAAATTAAGTTTTGATACTCAAATTCACACCTCTATTGATTAGCACCTATTTGGTAATTAATAAGTACAGAACAACGTCGTTTGTTTTCAATCACTTATCAGTAATCCTATCCTAATGTTAATAATAATTAATGAATTAAGCGTAAATTGCAATGAAAATGGATCTCTCAAATACTTAATAACAAATAAAATTTAGCAATACGTACCTTAGTGAATATTAATTCGGCGACAGAGTCGTACCTACAACTTTAAGTCATACTAATATTATAAAAGCGAATATTTGTGAGTGTGTTTGTATGTTACCTCTTCACGCACAAACTACTGAACGGATTTGTGGCACACAGATACTTTATAACCAGGATTAACACATACAATAATTTTTATCCCGATATTCCCACGGGATCGAAACTTATGCGGGTGAAACCGCGGGGCACAGCTAGTTTATTATAAAAGCTTAGGGGAACTTGGAACTTGAGGAGATCGGGCATCACCCGAACAAAACATTGCAACGAAATATACCTTTTGTTGTGAACAAGGGACTGGGGGGACCAGTCCGGCACTATTTCAGATTACAATACTTACTTAAAACCTTTTCTTCAAAGTTATCGGAACTTTGTATAAGATACTATTGATTGCTTTTAGTTATACCTATTGTTGTATTCTGAACTTCTGGAAAACCTCATTCTTACCATTTACTGTAGAAGGTGGATTTTTTTGTACGAGACTAATTGTTTGTGGACACTTTTCTCAATCTTGTTTCTCAATCTCAAGCAATGTAACGTTTAGGGACTTTAAAATTGTACCTATATTGTTAACGTTTTATTGGTGTGTATTTTTGTCTCTGCTGCAGAAGCATCGGTGTTCCGTCTGGTGACCATTGAACCCCACGCTACTATTATTGCGTTATATTACTGCAACTACGGTTTTAAGCATATTGTTTATGCATAACAGTCTGTGTAGGTAGGCTGAAGCAGACTACATCTTCTGATCTTCACTTCTTGACACCAAGCGAGCGCGTCGTGAATCACGACTCGTGATGACCGGCCACCCAGTCGCTAATATGTGGTTCCTAATTTCCAATCCAACATGGTCTGTATGCTGGAAAAGATTTGGAGTATTTGCAGCTAGACATACTTATTTCATTTCTTGAAGGAAACAAGGTGTTGATGCATCTACGCCTCCTCTACAAAGCGCTCCTCGCTATGCGTCGTCTATGCTGCGCATAAGTAGCGTGTACGCGGTGATTAGGGCTTCACTGAATAAACACCTAGTGTGAATTAGTCACCCGTGTTGGACCTTGATTACGGCTGCTTGACGGCTTCGTTATAGGTAGGTACTTTTATGACCACACCTATCTTTGGGGTTGTGACAATCACAACCCTATAGAATTGATAATTTAGAGTTCTGAACGGTTTAAGGAGGTTTAATAATAAGCTATTATACCTCTGCACATTTAATTAAGTTACAACGTTTGTTCTCGCCTGTATAAGACACTAATTAAATATTTCAAAAATCTAATTTGGCTCGCCCGGCGAAATGCTGGTACACCTGGTACACTCTTAGGGGAAATCGTGGTGTTATGTTATGTTTAAAACCTAATTACTTCTTATTATAAATAGGTAGGTAACATACATAGGTACAGTCAACAAAAGAGATAAGTATGCAGGATCGTCGGATATAGTTGAAGTTTAGTAAGAAACCGATGGATGTTCTCGACTGAAATTTAATTTGATAAATGAGCTGTTTGTTTTCTATTAATAAAATTAAATTTCATTCGAGAATCCATCAGTTTCTTACTAAACTTCAACTATATCCAACGATCCTGCATACTTATCTCTTTTGTTGACTGTACATGAATGAACTCACACGTCGATCAATAGTTTCATGACTCAGTCGACCCTTTTCTGATAAAGAGAATGCGGGCTGTCTTCAGCATATCAGCGAAAGCATGATAAGATATGGAGAACTGAGTTATGTAGCTTAAAAAGACGGGTCCTACGAATTAATTTTGTACATTACAAATTAAGGAAAAATAATTAGTAAAATTTTGGATACCTTTGCTGCGAGGTTTTTTAGTCATAGTTTGGTAGGTTTACATAGAATTAAGTATTTGCCTTTGACAAATAAATATGTTGACTTACAACTTAATATTATGTCATATTGTAGTAGGTATTGGGACAGGAACGCGCGTGGCGGCGGCAAGCGCGACCGACTCTGGCCACGTCCCTCACTCGACATTGTTCATTTGTTTTGATTAGCGGAAGCCGTTGACTGTCGGCGAACTCGAGTGATGGATGACTCGCGACAATGCTCCTCAGGGGACGCGTGTGGGCGGTGCCTTGACAGCCAAAATCTGCACTTTCCTTCGACTTTCTCTTGGAGGTGCGAAAGGTGTTCACTTCATTCGGGGGCTCGCAATGCTTATTCGGTAGCTGGCGCCTCATAAGTGTACGCGTTCTAATCGCGCGCAACGACGGTCGGTCCCTCTCGTCGCACAGTGCAACGTGCGTGGTTCAGATATTCAAAGCACCTGCATGCCACTTCCGAATTGGCGTTTATAAGCAGTGTGCCGAGTGTGAAGAAGTAACTTATCGTGCTGTTGCTGGACAGCAATGTGAGGCAGTCATGGCCTTAACAAGTGACATAGTGTTAGTAGCGCTGCTGTGTGTGGTCCGCGGCGGTGCGCCTGCGCGGTTTCCCGTGAGTAAGCTCGCAGCGAGGGCGGGCGGCGCGTTCATATCTTATTTATTGATTTATTACACTTACCTTATATGTGTAGCGGTATGTTTCGTTTTCCTTTATTATGTATTATATGGATGCTGGTTGCCTATTCCCAGTTGTGTATGCACAACTGTTCGAAATATTTAGTGTGACACAAAATTGTATTAAATGGGCCATCACAGTCTGGAAATAAAAATTCAAACCCGATTTTTTTTTATTGGACTCGTTATAATTCGTATTTTATATTTAAAAAATAGTACGATACATGCGTCCCGATTTCAAAAGAGTATTTTCCTGAAAGGTGCAAATAGCTAAGTAGCTTCCAGTTTATTAAGTTACAATACTTACTTACATTGATTTTATATAACGCACCAGCACCAGTATCTACCAATAGGGGAAATAGTAAAATGAATAAAAATATTATTATTTGTGACAATCATGACATACGTAGGTAGTGTGTTTTATTTAGGCATAATTCCACTAATTATAAAATAACCAAACAAGGCTAAAACAGCGCTCTTTTATTTTAAACTAGGTACATAGTAGACTGTATAACATCAACCGATAGTAATAAGGATAGACCATGCTTACGGACCACCAAACAGGCATATTATGTGTTTCTTAATGATTTTAAAGTTTGGCTCATAACTACAATTCCGAAAAGTGTGTGGGATAAAGATAACCAACATTATTTCAGAGTAGGTGTATCTTTAAGTTTTAAATTTTATGACTTCTCTACATTTTGTGGTTCAGCGCTCAAGGGGTAATGGCACTGAATTTCCTTGAGTTTTTCAAGCAATTTTTCTCGAAAAACGTTCGTAGTGTCGTACATTCAGGATTTGTAGAGAAAATAAGGATTATAAAATCTCTACTCACGAAAAAATATTTCATGTTTTCTTTCCAAATTAATGTGTAACATTTCAATAAAAGAATTGGTAACGTGAGAAAATTGGAGAAATTACTCTCAGTGGTCACTTTCAACGATGATTACGGGCAACGTATGATAATAAGTTTTGGAAATACACAAAAGTTGTGTGCGGCGTGTAATAACTGTCCTACTGTATACAGCGTGCTTGACACGCTTTTGTTAGCACTGTCTATTGCCACTTCGTGTATGTTGTCTGTGTATGTTATGTTTACTTAGGGTCAATTGATCTTTTATTAGAACTACTAGAATAATAATCATATAAGTAGGTACATATACAATATGATAAAAAAAGCCCTGACCGATACATGAGGGTAATAAGTAGAAATATGATTCGATTTATGTATTTTATTTTATAGAACATTTAAAAAATACTATCCGTCAAAAAATAAAATGGAATTTATAAAAATCAATATTTTTTTTATGTTAATTAATATTTTTTTCTGTTGCGGCACTTGTGTCCCTTTCGGACCAGACAGGGTTTTTATTACATACCTATTGTATAGTCCCTAGGTATATGATTTCTGAAAATGAGAAAACCTCAATTAATTTCCCCTTTGTGATATTCAAGGATTTTACATGAACTCATTGAAACCTCAGTTTATCAGACTGTTACGGTTACAAAAATGAAACCTAGATAGCTACGCCTTCGTAGAAAATTTATTTAGGGAAAGACATGTTTATTTTGTTATTTCTACCAGACAGCTAGCTTACACCCTTACGCTTGTTATCCCAAAAGTTATTCTGAAGGTTCGGAGAACCTACGTAGGTACGTGTACATACACCTACCTGTATGATAATGATGAATATAGGGAAGCCAAGGAAGATAATAAAGGTCCATTTTAATAACAAATGATCGAACCCATTATATCAACATCAGGCTGCAAATAAGCGTTTCTCAAACAGCTCTAAAGGGCTGGCCATTAGAAGGGTTACCCACGGTAGGATAAACTAATAATATGGTTTAGTAGTCTACGTAAATCTGATCTTAACAACCCTCACCTTGAACATATATTATACAGGAGGTCAGGGAAAAAATATTTGGAAAAATATTTTTGTTATTTACCTATAAAAAACAATTTTTTTTTGGAATTCTTATTAAATGCGCTAACTTTTAATGTTACTTGCCAAACTCGCATAGTACTTTTTTTTTTCAGTACAGTCAGTCAAAGTTTTAATTTTGAATATTTCGTTGGGCAAAAAGTAACATTTTAATGAAAATAATTTTAAAAATACACTACTTAGATTTGTTTAAATGTTTTGCTGATAACTATTATGACCCGATTCGGGCTTGACGTCGACTGACGGGACATCCTGTATACCTGCATGAGGGAAAATTTGCAATATTAATATTCGTCGGGGCTCGGCATACGGTTTTGATTTATAGGGAACATGCGAAGGCGGCAAGGGCTGAATGGATCTCAAATTGATAAATGGAGTACAATTCTTCATGATAGGACAGCAGGAACCTCATATTCCTTTACATGATACGGGATTTTGTTTTAAAATATTAAGCTTATTTATTACGAATCAGGTTACGTATCTTTATCTGAAAATATAGAAGTAGGTAGGTGCCATTCTCGTATCTTTATTTGTTTTGTCATTTAATAGCTTGTCCAAGTAGACGAATAGATCTCTAAAACGCTTTTAGTTTGTAAAATAACAAGAGAGGACTGAGCACACGATTTCACTATCTTTTGTTAGTATGTTTCTGAGTCTCTATTGGAACTTTGCCTGCGCTGATAGTTCTTACGCTACTTTTCAGCCCTCGATTGTGTAACGAGACGTCAATAACAGGTTACCTACAATAACGGGTTACCTACAATGCACATTTTGCGAAACTATTAAAACTTTCACCAAATTATGGTACATTAACGACGCCTTACGATACGATTTTATTTTGACAATTATATTACGTAATAAAAATGCAGGTGTTTCGCGTACTGGATCACGTACAAAGTTACACAACGCTAACGTCAAGTAGAGTTTTTCAATCGCTCTCGATGAATCATAGCGTGTCTTTATTGTGGCCCGGCGTCGCGACGTGCTCGCAGCCTCCGTGTAATTGAGATCGATACCAGTAACTTTCATCATCGGCACATACCGACGTAACACTCACAATTGAATGCCAAAATTAAAGTAATTACCGGCTCCATTATACCCTGAGTCTTATTCAAAGCCGCTAATAGTTCACCGGAAGACGCATTGTCTCGCGTAGAAGAAATTGAAAAAAAGGAAAAACAAATAGTTTTACTTTCCCCTTTACTTCGCTCGCATCCGCTAATATCGAGCCTACACTTAGCTGACTCATGTGGACTTGATTTCGGTTTCGCTGTTCTCCATCAGTTTGACTGACATGCTAAAATACCCATAGGTATAACAATAAACTACAGTTTCATTGAATCAGTCGCTCGATCGGCTGGTATCATCAATCATTCTAATTGTGAAAACAATGAACCAGCAGATGCTTTTCACCGATAACTTATCTTGTCTTGACTTTTACACAAATGTGTTCCTGGTAATGTCAGAGACCAGGATGTTGCTTGATAAGTGTCAGTCAGTGACACGTTGTCGCTTTGTTTCGATGATCAAATAAAATGTCTAATGACATTATAATAGATACAGTAATTTTCAGCCGCGGGCGATAAGTGTCAACAAGAGAATTAGAAGCGATCGTTGACCCAGTTGGTGTTAACTGACGGATTAACATGCATACGTTGTTGTATTGGAAACGAGAACCGTGAAACCGATTAATCATAACCTAACGTGAGTTAGTGAACTTGAAGTAGATGAATATTTTACTTGTGTGCGAGACAGACGTCTAAACAAGGCCTGTTTTCCGGCGTATTAAAATTGCGATTACTTAACGAGGCTAATAAAAGTGGGGTCTAGTAATTAATGAGAGCAATAAAAGTAGTGTGAGAGCGTGGAGCAGGCGACATGTTCGTGACAAAGAAGCGCGCCCACCAGGCGATCGCATGCTCCTTGCCTCCTCGACCTACTTCGTTACCGCATTTATCACCGCCTTATTCAGCTGTTCGGATTATTTCGATGTTCCTGATACCTAAATTGATTGTATTGTTGTAATACATACTATACTCTCTAAATAATTCGGAAGCTGAGTAATCTTCAATGAATGATAGCTCTAGTCATTCCGGTAGGCGGCACCTAGTTATATTATGTAGTTTGGCTTATTGTTAGACATTGCATTTTGTCACAATGGCTGACATTAATTTCGTTTATTATAGGGTTTCACTTTTTAACCATATGCATTTATATAAATAAAAAAGCACTGTCACACTTAATTGAAGATTTTTTTTTCCAAATATTTGCTACTAAAATCGCGTAGAGCCTTATTCATCTTTCGTAGCATTCAGTAGGTAGATATTGACAGAGACACGGCTGCCTATCTTCGACAGATGGATTTATAAAAGAACTTCTCTTGGATAATGATTAAGCTGACCGAAAGACATCAGACAGTGAGTTCATCGTGCTCTTCGAGCTACGAAGGATTCTCCACGCGTAGAACATTCGCATCCAAAAATCGATCGGTCTACGCGACAGACATTAGCTATCGCACCCTCTCAAAAAACAGCGCAGTGAGCATAGCTGCAATTTTAGAACATTATCACTTAAAGCTTGTAATTTTAGATACTTAAAGTTATAGTTTGGTTATTACATAAGTTATGTTATGCCACATTAACCATTAATGTATGGCTTAACAGTTAGCAGTACCCTGTGCATAAGCATGATAACAGGTTGTTGTCGACCGTCGTAGTAACAGTAATGGTTAATTATCATGGTTGAATCACTGTAGCTGTTTATTTATTGATTTTACGTTTTATTTGTTTATTAATTATTCACAAGCCAGTTAAAGCGAACCTCGTCAGAGCATGGCCGGGTGGCGACAGGGTACGGCCCGTTTACTCATGCGAGTGAACGATCCATTCTGAGCGCCTGGGGCAGTTAAGTTGCTAATTTTGCTTGAATATATAGAATATATGTATATGTATATATAATGCACAACTCAATACCCTACTCAACACTGCACAAAATAACTGAATTCTGTTTCATGAATGTTGGGTCGGAATTGACTCGTTCTAGCATGTCTTCAGCGACTCTTATGCGATTGAGTTTTTGGAGAAAATTCAGGTCTTTTGGGACTAGCCGAGCGGCAACATGTTTCGTACCCAAGTGATTAGTTAAAACTAGCTTCTGCCCGCGACTTCGTCCGCGTGAAATTTCACCCTCCCCCCATTCACCCTCTTTGGAGTGGAATTTCGAAAAACCCTTTCTTAGTGGATATCTATATACACTTCACAAAGAACACACTCTCCAAAACTGTCTTTACATGACTAGCGGTTTAGGCTGTGCATTGATATAATCAGTCAGATAATATAAAATTCATTAGATTATAAAAGTAAATCTAAGTAAGTACCAACCTAATAAAAATAAAAACTCAATAACAGAAAATAAAATACCTACCTACCTAAATAAACCTATTTCTGATGATAACTAATCTAAACTCAATAAATAAGCAAAATCCCTAAAAACTAATATCTATACGAATGACTAATCCTACCTAAATTTATAAAATAACCTACGGTCACTACGTACACTATCAAATATACTACCCATACTTTAAAATTAAAATCTATACCTACGACTTATAAAAATAAACCTAAAGAACTCTAACTTAAACTGTACTTAGTAAAAACTAAAAGGAATAAAAAGGTCGCACTGAAAAGCACGGTTTAGAATTGTAAGTAGCAGTTAAAACATACAATTTATAGAATGCTAATAAGAACGAACGCTCGCCACTCGATACGTCCGTTAAAATCAAAGTTCAAAAAGTGTAAGCCAAATTCAACCTTCAGCACTACATTTACAGTGCGAGTGACGTAACCTACGACAAACTTATTATTTGCGGTTGGTACAGTAATCGGGTCTAGGGATCGAACCGCAAAATTAAGTTTGTTTTTTATTGTATATACTTTTCCGGGATAAAAACCCAATGTGGTGCCCAGGATATTAAAGAATAATTATACCAAGTTTCATCGTAATCGGACCGGTACGTTTTGCGTGATGCCTGAACAAACAGACAGACAGACAAAAATTTTTTTAATCACATTTTTGGGTTCGGTGTCGGTCTCGTAACAACCCCTGCCATTTATTTTTTTGATATTTTCAATGTACGAATATTTAAACACTACCAAAACAACTAACACCTATTTTATAAAATAACAACAAAAGAAATTCAAATAAACTATTTAAAGACTAAAAGTCGCGCTGATAAGCACGGTTTGTTAATATCAATTATTGTCTGTCAATAAGGTCTAACGCTCTGAACGCATCAACAGCCAAATATTGAATGATGCTCGCGCTTTTTTTTTTTTTTGACATGACCACTCGCAGTTGCAACTCGCTAAGGTTGCCCGGACCTCCCGCCTTTTTATTATACCCTACCGCCACGACCCGCGTCGAGCGCGGCAACCGTTACACAAAAATAATCCTTATGGCATGATTCAGCGGCGCGATGGCTTATTAGCGTATTTCATGTATAAGTTTGGTGTTTCTATACCGATTACTATGATTCTTTTTTTATTGAATAGGTAATAATATTAACTTCTTTTAATTAGGGATGAGTGAGAGTATTATAAACGTAAGAGTAAACAAATATAATCAGAAAGCTCCGAACTGCTAAGCTATCGGGACTTACACGTGTTATTGTGAGTCAACCATAAAAGATAGACATATGCTGTTGTGGGATGTTTTTTAGATAATTTCATGTAGAACATTTCCGTCATAAATGATTTCTATGTAGCTTTAACCATTAAGGCTGCACACGCGATGGAAGCTTAAAAAATGGAGCAACTTCTCCCGTTTTCCCAACATTTCCTTTCACTGCTCTGCTCCTATTCATTCTAGCGTGATGAAAAGTATACTATAACCTCCCCAGGAGTATGAAGAATAATTGTACCAAGTTTCGTTAAAATCCGTCGAGTAGTTTTTGTTTCTATAAGGAACATAGAGACAGACAGACAGACAAAAATTTTACTGATTGCATTTTTGGCATCATCACTAATTACCCCCTGATAGTTATTTTGAAAATATATATCATGTACAGAATTGACCTCTCTACAGATTTATTATAAGTATAGATAGAAGATATAGATAATACGGATCGTCTCTCAAACTTGAATGAGAATTTTCAGTCACTACTTAATTCCATAAATTTTACGATGTTAACTTCAGTTGAAGACGTTGATGGCCTAACAGCCAGGGCGAGGCAAATCTTCCAGCATATCTCGACCGCTTTTGAACGCTTTGTACCACTCATAAGCACGTGTTTTTGATAGAGTCGATTTACCGTAAGCATTCTGTAACATTTTCAGTGACTTCGAACACGAAATTCCATTGGCGACTGTTCGATTGTTTTGTCCATTATGAAATTAACAATACACACGAGATATGATCTAACTAAAAACAGCACTGTATGTAAGTATTTAATCTAAATGACAGATGCAACTCAAACTCCGCGCCAAAATGGAAAACAATTCATTTATTCCCGATATTTTTTTGACTGAACGTATACATACTTATAATTAACTTCTCTCTCTCTCTTAATACTTATGGGAGGAGATGGGATTTTAGAATTAATGCCTTCTTGTAACAAGATCTATATCTAAGCAAAATAAACAGTGCTGATGTGAGCTTTCAGGCATTTCAGTCTTCGCAAGCTTGCTTACGTTACGTGAAAGCTTGTTTGATAAGGCAAAAGGCATAATGTTGACAGCGAAATAACGAAGACAGAAATGTAATTATTCATAATTAGAATTCTAGTATCAATGGTATCTAATGGTACCTACTTTACACGATAATTTCACCTCCAATATTGTATTCGTAAATCTAGAATTAATCGAAATCAAAAGCTAAGCTTTTAAACGTGATGGATGATTTTTTTCTTTAAATAAACTCAAAAGGATATTACGATGAAATTCATTACTTAATAAAAAAACCGGCCAAGTACGTGTCGGACCACGCACAATGAAGGGTTCCGTAGTTGGAATGAATTTATCCCAAGAAAAAACTTAACATTGTAGTTGAAAAACATGTTCTCCCATACATTCCAACTGAAAATGAAAGCTTGTACGCACAATATTGAGAGATTTACCATGTTGTTTCAAGATCATAGACTTCTTATTAATTTTCCTGTAATCTATAGGTATAGAACTATTTTCAGTATTTTTTTTCAAAATTTTAGGCTCAGTAGTTTCGGAGATAAGGGGGGGGGGGGGGGGGGGATGGTAAATTTCCGTCTATTGTCTTAAATAACTTTAAAACAATTTACTTTAAAATTATGAAAAAAATATATTTGAGATCCTCACGGTTTATTTGATATGTCACACGGTACAGATCGCGAATTTTTTTTTTTTTATTGTCTATTTACCCCTCAAAAATGACTTCCATTTTCAAAACTCATTTATTTACGTTACACGTCTGTGTATGGGTCACAGAGATTCATACGTGTACCAAATTTCAACTTAATCGGTCCATAACATTCGGAGCAAATTGGCTGTGACAGACGGACGGACAGACAGACAGACAGACAGACACACGAGTGATCCTATAAGGGTTCCGTTTTTTCCTTTTGTGGTACGGAACCCTAAAAAACCTTTTACTGTTCTATTAATTTAACATAATTATTATCTACACACCACCTAAATGAAATAACAGAATATTACAAAGTTTAAAAGAAATTTTGATTTCAACATGAACAAGTCTGGCAGGTTTTCCAGGAACAAATCGGAGAAATGTACAACCTTCCATAAAAAATGCAGGCGCCGACCGCCGCGAGAAAGAATGCCGAAGGTCGCTGACTGTAGTATTTATTTAGCGCATATACCTACAACATGCTACACAGTACACTTGCTACGTAGGAAGGACCGCAGACGACATTTTTAGCAAAGCAAAATTTTTTAAAGCAATGCCAAGGATACCTACATCATACGTCGTTACCATCGCGGCCTTTTCCGCCCGATCACTCAAAATTATTTTAGCGTCTCGCGCCCCCTTCGCATATTAGGAAAGCGATAACGCAATTAGTTGCAACCTGCACTGCGCAGCTTAGTGACGCATCACATCACGTGTACTCGTTTTGTGAATTTTTCGGACGAACTATTTGAACTTGGCGCGCTTACTAGGAGCGCTTCAATTTTTTGAGTTAACTTAGTGGTGGTCAGGCGGGAGTGTCCGCGATAGTACATTCAACTACCTGAAAAATTACAATAAAATTATTACAATATTAGTATTAAACACAGTCAACATTAGTTAAAAACACAGATTCGAAACTATCAAGAAAATCATAAAAAGACGACATTTGTGTCAGCATGATCTATTTTTTCTTAGCGTACGCCGTAGCAACAAGAATTTGCCCTAGGGGCCTAAAAAGGCCACTTTGGCAGAATAATAAAACAATTCATATCATGCAGTTCATCTGTTTGACAGTTTCACACCTAAATATCCCTGAAGGCACAGTGAAGGGTTAGGCAGAGGTGTACCTATAAGCATTTAACGAATCTCCATACAAAACTGTCTTATAGATGAAATTGCGTGATATGAATTGTCTTATGATTCTGCCAAAGTGGCCTTTTTAGGCCCCCAGGTCACCAGGACGCCAGTCAGTCAAATTTGATTGCCCTGGTTGTTAAAATGCAATAATAACGACATTATAGGAACATATAACAAAAAAGAAGAATGGTTTATTATTTTAACAATTGAATAGGTACCTAAATAACGTGAAAATGGGCCCCATTTTTTATACAAATAAGCATGTGTTAGAAAACTCCGCACTTCTATATCTGAAATAAGTATCTACTATTTACTTGATTTTTATATATTTTATGTTTCAGGATTTATTCCCGCTGCATGGCTGGTTTACGAATGCGGAGCGCGTACAAGACAGCCCGGACGTCCAAGTCGTGTACTTGCCAGCATTATTGCCAAGAGAGGCTCAACTCGCCTCCGACAAGCCTACAGATGATGTCCCGCTGCCCTACAGCTTCGACGCGTTTGGAAGGTATATACGTGAATTTCTATTGTTACATTGTTTTTTCGCCAATCCAAATTCAGACAATTATAAATAAAAAAAATTAATTTAATTCATTTAATTCAACTGTTTAAATGTCCATATTTTTGTTGGTATTACATTATCTTAAAACTAGATGTTAGTCATGAGGAGTTCAAATAATTATTGAGATTGTATTTGGAATTCTCACAAAAGTTATTAAGAGTCCTATTAACCGTTTTTCCCAGAAAATTTGACGGAAAAACTTACAACAATTACTGACAAAAATACTCTTTTTCCTTGCTGAAGAAAATATTGAGACGAAGTTTATTTTACAAAGCTAGGTACATTTGTACGCGACTACGCGAAACGTGCTCGTGCAATGTAGACGCCTATTGAACAAAAACTGGTTTTATTGAATGAGCTAACTGGCTGACCTTGAGATAGCCTTATTGTTCTAAGTGTGCTAGATTTGTTCGAGCAATCAATCTTGTCGTATCGGAGAAAGCGTATGTAAATGCATTGATACATTAGATGACTAAGTGATGAGATCTAAATCGGGGTTTTCCAAAAACAATATCTGTGTATGTATCTAAGCTTAATTTATTTTTAGAAATTTTGAGCTACAGTTGGTACCAAATCGTCGTCTGCTTTCGCCTGAGTTTCGGGTATGGTCCGACCAGGGTCAGGAGGCCACGCTGTCGGCCGTGGACTCATCGTGCCATTTCCAGCACTCCGGTCCTAATGCAGTTGCGGCGTTCTCGGCCTGCAGGGATCACGCTCTTGTAAGTAAAGATATTTGTATTGAACAGTTGAACTCTCTGTTATAAACACAAAAAACTGTGCATTTGTATTAACTCTGCTCTGTGCTTCTAATTTCGTTGTCTTTAACCGTAAACCCAAAAGATTAATACAGCATTAGAAGGTACTGAGCCAGTACAAAGTAATCATAATAGGTGAGAAATATCGGTTTGAATCCAGAATTTATTGAAAAACATTTTCTTTTTGTTCATAGTCAGGAACTTATTTAGACGGTTTTTTTTAAAACATTGTAAATCGTGTTCTAAAATACTCAAAAAAACCTTGACAGAAAATAATCAGCCGGTCGATTCTGTTAGAATCTCACCGTGAGAAGTATAGGTGAAGTGAGCTGTCATTCCATCTGCAGTGCGAGTCTGTAACCATCTTACCGTGAAAACTTAGGTGAAGTGAGCGTGAAGTGAACTGTCATTAGTGTCAATCCCTATAGCATCAGATGAAATGACAGCTTACTCAACGCAAGTTTTCACGGTGACATTTTTACAGAATTGACATGCTGATGTTATAGGGATTTACACTAATGACAGCTCACTCCACGCTCACTTCACCTAAGTTTTCACGGTGAGATGGTTACAGAATCGCACTGCTGGATACTTGTGAATTAATTACCGGGTAGGATCGGATAGTGAATTAAATACATCTTTCATTTCTTGTTTTCAGCACGGTTTGATTGTTGTGGACAATTCCACCTACGAAGTGCGACCCTTGCCTCTGGGCAGTGGGCGGGCGGAGAACGGCAGCGGTCGAACAGCGCACGTGATACGCCGCGCACCGCCGCCCACGCCGCCCGGCGACGACGCGCGTCTGCTGCGCCCGCGCGTGCGCCGGCCGCGCGCTTATCCGCCACGCCACAAGCCTGGACCGCCCAACTATACCATCGAAATAGCCTTGTTCCTTGACGAAGCTGCTTACAAAATTTTCTATCCTTACTTCAACTATAGCGAGTCGGAATTACGTGATATGCTCTTGGCGTACATAAATGGTGTAAGTTTCGTTAGTTCATTTGGTTCGTGTTGAATATTTTTCTGATCGTTATTTGAATTTTATATGTGTTCGTTAAAACCACCTAAAAATATTGCTACTGTCAAATGTTTTCTCCGTGTTCCAGGTGCAAGCTCTGTACCAGCATTCTTCTCTGGGCACTCACATCCAGCTGTCTCTTGTGCGTTTGACGCTACTGCGGTCGCAGCCATCTTCTCTACCCGCGCACGCGGAGCGAGGACGTCTACTTGATACCTTCTGTGCGTACCAGCGATCGCTGAATGTAGAAGATGACGACGATCCTCAGCATTGGGACATGGCGTTGCTGCTCTCGGGGTAACTTAGTAACTATAGACAAAAACTTTTAGTTGAGTGAGTAGGAAATTTTGATTTTCTTAAATCAATAAAGAGTGTTTTAATTTCAAACATTTTTAAGACAATGCAGAAGTGCTTCACCTAATTATTAAAACCGTTAGCCTTCCAAACGTGCCAGTAAAGAAACTGATGAGTCTGCTATTGTTTTTAAATGTAAATCAAACATATGCATCACTGACGGAAACGTGCAAATATTAACTCGTGATTTAAAATTTCTTGTGGTTTGGTTTGGTTTGTGGTTTCAAACACGATCCATTGATATTTAGCAAAAAGCTTTATGATTCACTCTTTGTAAAATAAACTTTTCTTCAATATTGTACAATACCACTTGGAAAAGCTAATTACCATTGTTGGTGTAAGATTTTAAGTCAACAGACTATTGTGAGATTCCGTTGGAGTTGTTGGCATTATTTGGGCTCGCCTTACTCTTTTTTCTTTATCGCACAAGTTATCAGTACGAGAGCTGACTAAAGTAAAGAAAATTAGTTATTAGTCTGGGTCGCTGTCTCCTCAGCGACCCAGACTAATCACCGTATCCGGATGAATACGGTGTTGAGGAATATACTATGTTTATATAAATATAGAGCGGGTCTATATCTCAGGACGTTCCTACATTAGAAACCTTCCTCTATTTAAGACTAGCTTCTGCCCGCGACTTCGTCCGCGTGAAATTTCACCCTCCCCCCATTCACCTTCTTTTGAGTGGAATTTCGAAAAACCCTTTCTTATTGGATACACTTCACAAAGAACACACTCTCCAAAAATGTCTTTACATGACCAGCCGTTTAGGCTGTGCATTGATATAATCAGTCAGACAGGATCACAGGACTTTGAAATTTATATTAGATGATGATAAAAGTAAACCTAAGTACCTACCTAATTTAAAAAAAACTCAATAACTGAAAACAAAATACCTAAATAAACCTATTTCTGATGATAACTAATCTAAACTCAATAAATAAGCAAAACCCCTAAAAACTAATATCTATACGAATGACTAATCCTACCTAACAGATTTATAAAATAACCTACGGTCACTACGTACACTATCAAATATACTACCCATACTTTAAAATTAAAATCTATACCTACGACTTATAATAATAAACCTAAACTGTACTTAGTAAAAACTAAAAGGAATAAAAAGGTCGCACTGAAAAGCACGGTTTAGAATTGCAAGTAGCAGTTAAAACATACAATTTATAGAATGCTAATAAGAACGAACGCTCGCCACTCGATACGTCCGTTCAAATCAAAGTTCAAAAAGTGTAAGCCAAATTCAACCTTCAGCACTTCATTTACAGTGCGGGTGACGTAACCTACGACAAACTTATTATTTGCGGTTGGTACAGTAATCGGGTCTAGGGATCGAACCGCAAAATTAAGTTTGTTTTTTATTGTATATACTTTTCCGGGATAAAAACCCAATGTGGTGCCCAGGATATTAAAGAATAATTATACCAAGTTTCATCGTAATCGGACCGGTACGTTTTGCGTGATGCCTGAACAAACAGACAGACAGACAAAAATTTTTTTAATCACATTTTTGGGTTCGGTGTCGGTCTCGTAACAACCCCTGCCATTTATTTTTTTGATATTTTCAATGTACGAATATTTAAACACTACCAAAACAACTAACACCTATTTTATAAAATAACAACAAAAGAAATTCAAATAAACTATTTAAAGACTAAAAGTCGCGCTGATAAGCACGGTTTGTTAATATCAATTATTGTCTGTCAATAAGGTCTAACGCTCTGAACGCATCAACAGCCAAATATTGAATGATGCTCGCGCTTTTTTTTTTTTTTGACATGACCACTCGCAGTTGCAACTCGCTAAGGTTGCCCGGACCTCCCGCCTTTTTATTATACCCTACCGCCACGACCCGCGTCGAGCGCGGCAACCGTTACACAAAAATAATCCTTATGGCATGATTCAGTATTCACGCGCGACGGCGCGATGGCTTATTAGCGTATTTCATGTATAAGTTTGGTGTTTCTATACCGATTACAATGATTATTTTTTTATTGAATAGGTAATAATATTAACTTCTTTTAATTAATGATGAATGAGAGTATTATAAACGTAAGAGTAAACAAATATAATCAGAAAGCTCCGTACTGCTAAGCTATCGGGAGTTACACGTGTTATTGTGAGTCAACCATAAAAGATAGACATATGCTGTTGTGGGATATTTTTTAGATAATGTTATGTAGAACATTTCCGTCATAAATGATTTCTATGTAGCTTTAACTATTAAGGCTGCACACGCGACGGAAGCTTAAAAAATGGAGCAACTTCTCCCGTTTTCCCAACATTTCCTTTCACTGCTCTGCTCCTATTCATTGTAGCGTGATGAAAAGTATACTATAACCTCCCCAGGAGTATGAAGAATAATTGTACCAAGTTTCGTTAAAATCCGTCGAGTAGTTTTTGTTTCTATAAGGAACATAGAGACAGACAGACAGACAGACAGACAGACAGACAGACAAAAATTTTACTGATTGCATTTTTGGCATCAGTATCGATCACTAATTACCCCCTGATAGTTATTTTGAAAATATATATCATGTACAGAATTGACCTCTCTACAGATTTATTATAAGTATAGATTGAGCATTTTATTAGACAGTATCTGTAATTATATGATGTTGGGATAAAGAAAGACTTACACATACATACAATAAACTCTCGCATTATTCCTGTGATGGTACTGATGGTAGGCACTAGGCAGAAACTACAGAAAGCCACCTGCTACGACCCTGACATACTTCTTGTGCCTCGATTACGTTCACTCATCTGTAGTGCTATTCTGTAAAAATCTCACCGTGATTGATAACTCAGGTAAAGTGAGCTTAAAGTGAGCTGTCATTAGTATCAATCCATATAGCATCAGATGGAATGACAGCTCACTTCACTTAACTTCTCACGGTGAGATTCTAACAGAATCGACCGGCAGGTCATACACGCACACCGTTTGCGAGTAAGTACTACGCACCTGACCTTTCTGAAGAACATTATCATTATGGGCGTTTCCACTCATATCTGCCTTGTGAAATACCTACCTTTTGTTAGACGCCTTTCATTCATCCTCTCAACATGACTAAACCATCTAAGTATACTCTTTTCAATTTTTGTCAAGTTAAATCTACTTAATTTTTTACTTTTTAGGGTTCCGTACCCAAAGGGTAAAAACGGGACCCTATTACTAAGACTCCACTGTCCGTCTGTCTGTCTGTCGACAGTTTCAATTTTCACAGAATGTGTATTTCTGTTGCCGCTATAACAACAAATACTAAAAATATTTAAGTGGGGCTCCCATACAACAAACGTGACTTTTTTGACGTTATTTTATATGTACCTAGTCTTAAATATTGTATGGTGGTACAGAACCCTTTAGTGCGAGTCCAATTCGCACTTGGCCGGTTTTTTTAGATTTATGATTATATACTCAGTATAGCACCAACACATGACGTCTAAAGATAAAGCGGCTTCTTTTCTTATTCCAGGTTGGACTTCTACTCGGAGGAAGGCGGTCGTCGGAATGGTGTGACCATGGGGCTGGCGCCGGTGGGCGGCGTGTGCTTGCCGGCGCACGCGTGCGTGGTATCGGAGTTCGGCACGTCTGACCTCCTCGGCCGCCCCTACCCTTCTGCTGGCTTCACCTCCGTTTATATCCTCGCGCACGAGATTGGACACAAGTCTGTCATAGCTCGTTTACTTTTCTACCATACCATATTGGTCTATTTTCCCGTTAACTACGGGCGGCGCTGTCATCACTGTATGATGACCATTATTCCTTCCACTTTATGAATGGTAAAAATGTTTGGTAGATTTCGCTCTTGAACCAACAAGTTTCATGAGGTCATTTAACTTGGAATCGATTCCGTTCCCAGTAGTTTGTGGAATGGTTATAATGCGGGCGTTGTAAAACTGTTAATTTCTTTGTAGATTTTGTAGTAAATGAAGAATGAAATTATAATTTTACACTTACATGAGAATTTACCCATAGAAGCTAAAAGGAGCCAAATTAGGCAAATAGGGTACAATTCTGTGAGGTTATTGTTAACCTTTATTGTTCTTCTAGACTTTATTTAATGAAAATGTAAATGTTCTTTAATCTATAATTCTGAATAACTTTATTCTTCCAGCCTGGGCATGCACCACGACGGCACAGGCAACAACTGCGCTCGCGACGGCTACATCATGTCTCCCTCACGAGGCACCAACGGCGAAGCCTCCTGGTCCACATGCAGTGCTCGAGTTGTGGCCGATTTGCAGTATAGTTCCCTTATCTTCTGTTTGTTATTACCGTAATACTAAGGCTGCTATGGATAACTGTACATTTAGCCACTTTCATGTAAAACTGCTCTTACGATTTTTGCAGTTTCATGTTCTCAGAGAAGGTACTCCACTAGGTATATTCCTTGCATCTATTTGAGTTAACGTCCGATCCGTCTATGAAGCTGGTACCAACTGGAAGAAAATAATGATTACCTGTCCTGTTTCGTTAAACAACATTTTGAAATGTCCTCGGCATTTCACGTAAACCCAATAATTGAACGTGGTTGCTGTAGTAATAACGAAAAGGTTGCGCAGACTGCTAACACGTTTAGGGTGTTGCAGTAGTCAAATTCGTATACTCATTGCATGTTGTTTCGTAATAATGTTAACTGTTTAAGGTTACTGATAATTTGGGTGCTATTCACATCGACACTAGATTATTTGCAACACAACTACACAAGCAATCACAGAAAGAGAATAAAAAAAAACATTTAATAATTTTGTAAAATATTAATACTTGATTTGTCTTATTAATTTGTGTGTAGATGGGCGACCTGCTTGTTTGATGGTTCTGATGACTTAGACGCGCCTAGCGAACTCCAACATGAAAGATTTGGCGGAGCACCTGGCGCCATCTGGAGTGCCAAGAAGCAGTGTGAGGTGAGTCACGGAACATTGGTCATGAACAAAATAGGCAAACGCACACAACAGCCACAACGGGCCGCAGCGCAACGCATTTTCATACAAAAACTTGCAGTGCCGGCCAAAGATAGTGTTCGTTGATTCACAGACAATGAACGAAAATATATGAGGATTGATGTGATAATAATATATAATAATATCCTTGGACTTTTCACACAACGCCATTTAGTCCCAAGCTAAGCAACCTAATGCTTGTGTTATGGTAACGAGATGGCTGATAAACTACTTATATACATTTTTTTTTTTGTAAACACATTCATATTATAGATAAAACAACGGTATAGTTTAAAAGAAGATGTGTGACAATTTAAAAGGGTATGCTTAGGTAGATGGTTTGGTCATGTTGAGTGAGACGATGAATGAAAGGCGACCAAAAAAAGGTATTTCCGAGGCAAACGTGAGTGAAAACGCTAGGAAGGAACGCCCTAGGAGGACATAATATAGTGACATTATTGCAACCGGCGTGCGTATGACGTAACGTAAACGAGGCAAAAGGATTATGTAAGGATCGTAGTAGGTGACGTTCTGTAGTTTTTGCCTACCTAAATGGGAAGAAAGCGTGAAGGCGTTATATGTGTCTATATAAGTGATGAAGGAAGATTTTTGCAATGCGTTGCGTTGCGGTGCGGCCTGGCGGAATCTGCGCTAGCCTTAAATGTTCCTTTGAGTTCACTATGAGAAATGGCTATGGTATAGTCAAGTTTAAATTGAACAGCACTGAGTCCATATAATTGTGACTGCGTTTAATTTGGTAAATAAAATTGAGTTCCAAACTGATTAATGATATTTTTTTAATGTACAAGATCCTGCTGCGTGACGCCGATGCTGCACCATCTCCGAGCGGTCCCGCGGGCGAGCATTGTGCTCAGCTGGCATGCCGCACGCCGCACCGCGCAGGATACTACTACGCCGGGCCCGCGCTGCCCGGCACGCCCTGCGGAATGCATATGGTCAGATTTTTGTATCAATTATGCAATGCTGAATTATTTAAGACAAGCGGCCCCCCAACTTCGCACGGGTGCAATTTTTTTTCGAATTTCCGAAGTTTTCATTCATACAAACTGAACCCAACAAAAAAAGAATTATCCAATTTGGTGCAGTAGTTCGGAAGTTATGCGCGTACGCCGTACATTACATTTCGGCGGTTCATTTTTATTTATAACTAGCTTCTGCCCGCGACTTCGTCCGCGTGACATTTCACCCTCCCCCCATTCACCCTCTTTGGAGTGGAATTTCGAAAAAACCTTTCTTAGTGGATACCTATATACACTTCACAAAGAACACACTCTCCAAAAATGTCTTTACATGACCAGCGGTTTAGGCTGTGCATTGATATAATCAGTCAGACAGGATCACAGGACTTTGAATTTTATATTAGATTATAAAAGTAAACCTAAGTACCTACCTAATTAAAAAAAAAACTCAATAACAGAAAACAAAATACCTAAATAAACCTATTTCTGATGATAACTAATCTAAACTCAATAAATAAGCAAAATCCCTAAAAACTAATATATATACGAATGACTTACAATTTATAGAATGCTAATAAGAACGAACGCTCGCCACTCGATACGTCCGTTAAAATCAAAGTTCAAAAAGTGTAAGCCAAATTCAACCTTCAGCACTACATTTACAGTGCGAGTGACGTAACCTACGACAAACTTATTATTTGCGGTTGGTACAGTAATCGGGTCTAGGGATCGAACCGCAAAATTAAGTTTGTTTTTTATTGTATATACTTTTCCGGGATAAAAAGTACCCAGTGTGGTGCCCAGGATATTAAAGAATAATTATACCAAGTTTCATCGTAATCGGACCGGTACGTTTTGCGTGATGCCTGAACAAACAGACAGACAGACAGACAGACAAAAATTTTTTTAATCACATTTTTGGATTCGGTGTCAGTCTCGTAACAACCCCTGCCATTTACTTTTTTGATATTTTCAATGTACAGAATTTTCACTTCTACAGATTTATTATAAGTATAGAAGATTTGTAATTTGAACGAATATTTAAACACTACCAAAACAACTAATACCTATTTTATAAAATAACAACAAAAGTCATTCAAATAAACTATTTAAAGACTAAAAGTCGCGCTGATAAGCACGGTTTGTTAATATCAATTATTGTCTGTCAATAAGGTCGAACGCTCTGAACGCATCAACAGCCAAATATTGAATGAAGCTCGCGCTTTTTTTTTTGACATGACCACTCGCAGTTGCAACTCGCTAAGGTTGCCCGGACCTCCCGCCTTTTTATTATACCCTACCGCCACGACCCGCGTCGAGCGCGGCAACCGTTACACAAAAATAATCCTTATGGCATGATTCAGCGGCGCGATGGCTTATTAGCGTATTTCATGTATAAGTTTGGTGTTTCTATACCGATTACTATGATTATTTTTTTATTGAATAGGTAATAATATTAACTTCTTTTAATTAGGGATGAGTGAGAGTATTATAATAATAATAATAAATTTTATTCACAAACTTTTTTACAAGAATCCTATGAAAACCCTGACCTCTGAGCTAGGTAAAAACCTGTATTACAGAAGTCAGTGCCCTCTCCCACTTTCTACTTGATACAAATTTTATTTATTTATTTTATTAAAACTTTATGCACAAGTAAAAAAACTGTACAAAGGCGGACTTAATGCCTTGGGCATTTTCTACCAGTCTACCTTAGGGTGATGCAGAGACAATACGCAGTAGGTGCAAAAACAGAAAACAACTAAATATTTATACCTAAATTATAAGAATAAATACATATATACATACTATATATATATAATATATATATATATAATAAATACATACAACAAAATAGAAAACAGAAAGAAAAAAAAAATATGAAAGGTAAACAAGAAAACCTACAACAACTTAAATCTGAGACGAATCTGCCAACTTCTTGTGTATGTGTTCTCGAGCTTTCACTTTAAATGTGAACTGATTGGTTACCGTCCTGATATTCTGAGGGAGCGCATTCCAAAGGAAAACCGCCTGGACAAAGAAAGAACACTTTATAAAACCAGAGCGATGAGATGGACAACGAAGAAGACGATTATTTTCGGACCGAAGATTCTTGCTGTGTGCAGAGCATAAATATTGACAAAGAGAAGTCAGAAATTGTGAATAACAAAAAATTATTAAAAAGTAAACTAATTAGATGAAAATAACTCAAAAAGTAATGGGTTAGGTTTACTCATGTTGTGTTTATGCATGTAAATAACGTGTTTGTGTGTACGTGTGTATGCGTGTGTGTGAGGGTGTGTGTGTGTGATGGATGCTAGATGTAGGTGAGGTATGTGGTAGTAGGGAATATTAATCTGTGAGCAATAACATTTCTGTTTGGTCGTAGTTTAATTGAAGTAGCCAGTTCTTAATTTTCATTTTTGTTTCTCGAACAGTAAGTGGGTGAATGTTTATTATTTTATTTATTTTATTGTATAAGTAGGATGACTTATATATAAACGTAAGAGTAAACAAATATAATCAGAAAGCTCCGAACTGCTAAGCTATCGGGACTTACACGTGTTATTGTGAGTCAACCATAAAAGATAGACATATGCTGTTGTGGGATATTTTTTAGATAATTTTATGTAGAACATTTCCGTCATAAATGATTTCTATGTAGCTTTAACCATTAAGGCTGCACACGCGACGGAAGCTTAAAAAATGGAGCAACTTCTCCCGTTTTCCCAACATTTCCTTTCACTGCTCTGCTCCTATTCATTGTAGCGTGATGAAAAGTATACTATAACCTCCCCAGGAGTATGAAGAAAAATTGTACCAAGTTTCGTTAAAATCCGTCGAGTAGTTTTTGTTTCTATAAGGAACATAGAGACAGACAGACAGACAGACAAAAATTTTACTGATTGCATTTTTGGCATCAGTATCGATCACTAATTACCCCCTGATAGTTATTTTGAATATATATATCATGTACAGAATTGACCTCTCTACAGATTTATTATAAGTATAGATAGATTATAGATTATTGAACTATACAACAATCAAAGTGTTTCAAAAATTAAAAAACGAACCTAGAAAACGACTTTTTTTTTTACTTTTGTTGTAATGGCGCCCAACAAGGTTTTGAAGCGTCCTGCAGGACCCTGTTGGGCGCCATTACCAGCAAAACGTTTACTCCACATTGTCTTTTTTCCCGACAGTGTACGTTATTAAATGGGCATTAGATTGCACTTATCGAGGTTTATACATTATGGTATTTAATGGTTTTGCTTTCAGAATTGTAGATTTTTGGTCAAAGAAAGGTCTTATTTAGGTATTGTTTGGTTTCTCATAAACTAATTTCACTAGTAGTTTATCATGCTTATTTTATTCAATCTTTGATATATTTACTGTAAAATAACTGACCGATGCTTCAGTGGTGTCAAGGAGGCGAGTGTGTCCCTGCGGCCGCTCTGCCGACATCGAGCACGCCTCCACCGAAGCTTGGAGCTGGCGATACCGCCGTGTCCGCCGCATGGAGTCCGTGGAGAGAGGCCAGCTGCCAGTCTGGCTGTTCCGAGCGAAGCCGAGGCTTCCGCGAGCGGCGTCGAGTCTGCACGAAGCCAACGAGCGACGCTTGCCAAGGGGCGTCCTATGATGTTGCACTTTGTGACGATACCAAGGTTCTTTAAATTTTACTGCTTTTTACTTTTCTTTCTAGAAATATTTTGTTAACGACAAGCACGGGTACAGACTAAGGCTCGTTTCCGTTCTGTTTGTGTCAATCGTTTAAAGATACCAAAGACAGAATTATGTTTTAAAGATGTTTAGCGTTAAAAGTATTTAGTGATTTGTGGTGCAAGCGGATCTAAGTGAGAGATATTGTTCGCGTAGAGACAGAAGACCATTAATAAATGCACGTTAAAATGATTATTTGCTTTGATCCAGGTTTGCGGAAAGAAGACCCGTGTAGGATCGAGTGAACTGGCATCACGCAAGTGTGCAGAGTATGCAGCTCTTCTGCCTGAATTAGACCCTCGTGGAGGAGGCCTGCAGGCGCCGCATGACCCTAGTGAGTCATCTTCACGTTCTGTTTGTAAATTGTACTTAATGTGTTCTATAGAAGAAAGGCATTAATTCGGCATCGTGTTTATATCTACCAAATACTGTTTTGCACTTTACCAGCTCGTATGTGGATGGGATGCGCAGTTTTCTGTCGGCGTGCTTCAGGAGGCGGCTTCTACGCACCACGCGTTGAACTCAACGATGCTGGCAAAGACCCTTACTTCCCGGACGGCACCTGGTGTCACAATGATGGAAATCAAGACTACTACTGCTTGCAGCATCACTGTCTGCCCGAGGTAAGAAATGCCTCACTTAACATAAAGTTAATATTACCATCACATTTGTAATCAGAGTCATTCCAAGGGGTAGGTACCTATCGTGTTACCCAGTAACTGGGTAAAATTAAGCCGCAATAGTTGGGAAAAGGTTAGGTAGATGATAACATTTCTAATCAGATCCCTCCGGATGGGTGCGAGAGGAACTGAGGAGATTTATAAGATACAATTCTCAAATGATGGCAGTAAGTTTGTAGAATAGCCATTACGAAATAATCATTAACCGTAACTACACGACCTTGGACCGTCACGAGTAGTGATGTAGGTAACTCTTACAAATGTAATAGGTACTCCAGCTGTAGTTTCGCTCCAAAAAATCTTGGGTTTAACAAGATCTCTTAGAGCAAAACTTCGGCTACGCCCTGCGCTACGCCACGACCAACGGTAAGTAGGTAATACAACCTTACATGGCCCATTAGGTACCAGCCGTTTGGAAACTTGCGGTCCATCATAGACTACCTTAACATTTGATCGTGATCGTGAATCTAGATTTTTTATGCATTACCACGCCCTCACACGGCGAGTAAAGGTATCAAGTGACTGGTACTTAAACTGTAGGGTGTAGCCGTAGAGTATCTTCGAAACTAATCTACTCGTAGTTTCTGCCTAACGTGATAGATGGCGCTGCTTGTATGTCTTCCCGAGATATTAGGCTGCCACTACCGCTTCCCTCCATTGTTTGAAGTTTGAGATAAAATTGATGAGCTGTGTTATCCGGAAAATCTTCATTTCCATAGCTTATCAGTTACACAGATTTAGTTCCTGTAGGTATATTTTGATTGTATTATCTAATATTACTGGGCCAAGGTAGTGGCATTCCATTGCCTTTTTTATTAAATAAATAAACTACTATTAACAGATAAGTGTTGTAGAGAAAATTAATTTACAGCCTAGCACTTTTGGGAAAGCCTCCTCTCGTACTCTCCGATCGTGATTTTCAGAACTACGGTCTATCTTACTTCTAAAGCACGTAAAACGTTAAAGGTTTTTTTTAATATCCATCCAAATCGTACAGAGTGCATTGATCTGCTAAGCGTGCACCAGCAGCCGTAAGCTAGATTGCTGCTCCATTAGTATTGTATTTACATATCTTCAGTTACTTTGCACGTGTTGAATTGTTCAAAGTACTTACAACTCCATATTCGTGCCCACCACATAATTAAACATCGCTAAGAACCTATGACAAGAGCGAGGCTCTAAACATTGTTACCAGACTCTATAAAAGGTACGGAACATTTAGTTAATTTTATAGCGCATTGTCTTGATATAAATAGGCCAATAAGCACATAAACGGCACTAGGCAGGGTAATCTCGTTGTTTGTCAACAGAGCCGCGCCATCTCACGTGATTGTTCTCTCTTAAAGTACATTACACTAATAGTATAGACAAGTAGGTATGCTATGATATCCGTAGTCATCAAGAAATGTAAATTTGAGGCATTTTTCTATAGGTAGGGTAGGTATACACGAAAAAATGTGGTGCTAACCTTCCAAATTCTCATTTTTTTAGTGAGTTAACTAATAGGAAGCTAATCGCTAACTGCAAAAAACTTCTCAAGACCAATACCCGTACTTAATTAAAAACGTTGAAAATCTAGTCGCGATCTCATCTCAGCGACAAGACAATGAATGTCAAAAACTTGTCAAACATGTAGTGAATGTAGAATTTTTTTTCACAGATTAGGCTGAAATCAGACTACTTATGAACGTTCTTGAAATCAATTGGCCAATTTTGAGGTTTATTTTGTCTACTCCTTACTCGATGGCTACAAATAAGGCGAACTGAGATTTAATCGGAACTTTTACAAAAAATTGTGTGCACTATAAAGTAGCAACTTGCATAACAGTTACGCAGCCTGCATTATGCGCGCTATGTGTATTTCGCATTCTAAAGATTACCTGCTCTGCCTACGCGTAGCGTATGCGTTGCGTCTACGTAATGTACGTAGTTTCTACGCGGCTTCCACGTTGCGCCGCCGTAGCATTTATGCGGCTTCTACATAGGGCCCACGCGTGCTTACGTCAGCGGCGTCTAGTACGAAAATACTCCACAACTTGAGCCTGGATTTTATTATAAGATAATATTTTGTATGCGCCTGCGTCAGACGATAGCTCATTATGTATTGCTTAGTGTTGTTTGGCCGTCAACCATACGCCTTATTCCGATTTTCTTCCGTGCGTCATAGAAATTCAAAGATATTTGCTCATTTAGAGTAAATTATGGGCCTAATTAGTCATGGTTTATCTAGACGTTTAAATTGGACTATGACAAATTACGAAAGTTACTCTGCAAGATTTGACGTTGTAACATTTTAAAAACATGTTGACTTTTGATAAATGTCACAAATAAGCACGTGCTTAGACCACTCTTCATTGAGCTGTTAAGATTGATATCGCCAAAAATGTACTTTCCTAATTGTATGATGCTCTACTGTATAATTTAAGTTTGAGAACTAATCTCATGTCGTACACTCGTAAGCATGTGCGGAGAACACGCATATAGTGCATTAGAACCTAGATAAACCTCAAACGGAAGCGGGCGAGGACAAACATTGTACTCTATCAAGGCTGTCGCTAATTGACGACAGTTTACGTTACCTGTAGGTCAATATTATTATATTCTCTTCACCGCTGTCGATATCTCCCAAGAAGTTCCGCAAACATGCTAATTATCTTACCAAGCTCTGCTTCATGGATCAGTAACTTCTATAAACATCGTCCGAAATTCCAAAATGACGTAATTATGGCATATTTGAACCAATCTCATTTAATAGCACCCATTGTTTTCCATATTCTCAAATTCGTACCATAACAAAAAATATTAGATCTAATGCAGAAATAATTATAATATTATTTTTAAAACATAAAAAATTTTATAGCATTGCAACCTTTTTTTGGATACTTAATGTTCAAAGCCGCTTATTTTTATAATCATCAGCAGTTTCTACCAGCACTAAAGGGAGAACAGTGCGTGTGCTCAGATAATACAATCAGCGTAGGGCCCAGTAGAGTCCCCTGAGGGCTTCTTGATCTAGGTCTTGAAGGTGTTAACGATGCTTAAGTTTTTCTTTGGCTGGAACTTACAAAGATTTTTGTACCTGTTCGACAGCTGATCCAATTAATTGGCTTCATTTAAATTGATCGTTTTGCTAATTGCTGTCCCATGCAATCAGAAGAATAAAAAAAAGGAAAGGATATTAATTATTATTATTTTTATATTATTATTATTTTTAAGGCATACTGTCAATCCTTTTACACGTGCAGCCTGTGGGTTGGCTATTTGCAGAGGACATACAGTGACCTGCGAGTGCAGTATAACAATGCGTTCAGGATGCTGATGGGGCTGCCGCGGTATTGCAGTGCCTCCGGAATGTTTGCCGAGGCCAACGTCGACAGTTTTGCGACAATCATGCGCAAACGTTGCACCTCGACTCTAACTCGCATGCGAGTTAGTTCCAACAGCATCTTGAGCGTATTGACGGACCGGTGGGATTCTCCGATGCTTGAGCGCTGGATGCGGCTGCACGCAGTGAAGTAGCATACATGCGTTCTGGTGTCGGATTGTCCTAAAATCTATATTTTTATTATTATTTGTTTTGTTTACTAACATTAGCTCTTAAGTATTTTCGTGTTACTAACAATTTATATGGAGAAATCTGAAATAAAATATTATTATTATTATTATTAATAGTTTTTCGAGCAAAAGATACCTTTCTCACTAGTTTTGCCCATATTTATAATAGTGATTAGACCTTAGTGAAATACGTATTTTGCACGAGATTTTACAGAACATTTCAAATAAAATTGATATAATTTTCACATTTCAAGGATTGTAAAAAGATAAATATAGCTATTCGCATCTGGCTTCCATGTGTGATTGTCTGGCGTTTGTATGTTCTTTATATTTTATTTTAATGTGATCGTTTTGAAGAAAGGGAGCTTATAAATAGAGTTCAATAATAAAAATTAAGATAAGCAAATAAATATTTTAATTGACTGTGAGTCATCGTGAATTCGTGATCTCGTCGTCGGTACTTTATTTTTCAAGTGCCCTCAGTTTTCTCACGACAGATTTCGACCGTTTGAACAGTGATAATTATGATAAAACTCATATCATCCTTATTTGAATAAGACTTGTAGGTGAACGTGGAAATCTTATATATTATCATGATGTTTTATTCAAATACATGATTTATCACTAGCCTTAGTTCAAACTCCTGTCGTAACCTCGTGATTTAGGGTGTTTGCAATATAATATAAGATCTCTTAGATGATAAAACACACAAGTTTTCTAGGTAATACAATAATGTTAAAAGAAGCACATTAGTCGGGTATTTTGTACAAAAAAAAAATAAACGATGTGTTGCAGGCAATTAAAACAAACAAAATAAACGCCTGCAATTTGTTAAAGTGAGTGTAATTGTTCCAATTAATCGAATTCCTATCTTATTTGTAATGTGAACTTCGGAATAAAGATCCGAGTTAAGAGTTTCTGGGTTTAAACTGACAAATTGTTATCGGGAGACGTAGTAGTCGAATTATTATTTGAAAATACTTCTAGATAAAATTTTCATTATTGGATTCCACACAAAGGGCAGTTTAGGAGGAATTTCAGATAAATCGACCGTAAAACTTTGAGTTTTTAATTTTTTATATGGTATTTTATTAGAGATTCAAATATTTAAATAATTTAAAAGCTAACAGTTTTAAAATTTACAAGTATTTAAAAAGGGGAGGGGAAATAATTAAAGGGCATAAAAAAATTCGTCCGCATCGCTGTCAGCAGGAAACGTGCCCAAAAGGCTGGCAGCAAAACTGCATATAGTTAACTATGAAGTGTTTGCATAGTACATAGGTACCTAAAGCTACAGTCACTCTACATTAAACCATAGGTGCTAAGCAAAGCGAAGGCGCGTAGCCGTTACTTAGGAAATAGGCACCGCGTTACTGCCATTATTATAATGATAACCGTAATATTTATAGCCCTTTTACGCTGTAAAGTAAACAACCATGGCGAAGGTTGCAAAACAAATTGTACCTAATAAGTCCATCGATTGTCTAGATTTTACGCTATGTAGCCGAAACCCACTAACTTCCAAATAAATCAACTTATTTAATGGAATGGAAATTAGAAGTTACGTATACCTATATACACATGACACGAAGACACTATTTTACATCTCCTTATGTTTTTGTACAGAACTTCAAGATGACAGCACAGTATCACATCTGGGAGCTTCCAAGCGAGGACGTGACTGGCCCGTTTAACGCGCGAGCCTTGTCTACTCCTGATGACGAGGCAGCTGCGGCAGCGATCCGCGCCTATCTGTCCCTGGACAACTCCGGGGTGCCCATCGTCAGGTCCGCACTACCACCACAAATGCCAGAGGAACCAGAAAGCAACTGGGAAGTAGTTGATTACGTGGACATACCCAACCAGAAACTGAAAAGAAAGAGAAACCCCAGAATGCATTCGCCTGATACATAGAGTTGTTGCATTTTGGAACGGAGGTTATCATGTCACATAAAGGAATGGCTTGTTAAGATGCCAATTTTAGGTAAAAGTTTATTTTGTAAGGATGTCTTTGTCTTGAGGCTAATCAATATAATACGTCACTACCTCCGCAAATAGCATAGTCTGTTGATTGTGAGTAATTATTTTAAGATAAGTATAAGTAGGTATACAGTTCGGAGTAGATAAAAACAAACCCTTGGAAACAACTCTGTCTCTCAACAAACAACCCTTGAAACAACATTCATTTAAACTCAATAATTTCCTTCGATAGAGCAACATTGCAAGACACTGATAGGTATAGTTGTAAGAACCATAATCTTGCCAAAATGTAGTATTTTAGGTCCTATTTTATTTAGGTTAGAATTTGGTGCATCGAGTGCCTTGCTGAAGCATTTATTAGGATTTACAGTATTAGTAAGAGTATTAGAAGAACTATTTTTTATCACATCTATTCAAAAAGAACTAGTGTATTCTTCGTAAACAGGGACTAAAATAGCTCTTTAATCCCTAGGAACTAAAAGTGATTTGAATTTGGAATGTGGATATTGTTAGTAAAAGTTCCAATCACCAAAGAGATCAGTCACGACCATTGCATGAACAAATAACAGGCTTTACATTGAATTTACATTGAAAACGCGATTTTTAAATTGAATTTACTTACTGCTAGGATTACGATCATTTTATTTATGTAACGGAACAGAATTACTTATTCGTCATTCTGAAAGTTGAGGGCAGGTAAATAAATATGTAACAAATAAAATATTTTTAGTGATCTATAATAAAATACTAGTCTTTCTATTTATTTAAACAGGCCAACTGTTTTGTACTTTTTAAATCATAGAGTAAGATGTTTTAGTTTTATACTTCTATAAAATTTATTTCCCGCGTTACCTACTCCATTTTTATATGTCGTTACAAAATATGAAATGGAGTATGTAACGGAGGAAATAAATTTTGGTATTTCCATTGCGTATTGGTTTCTTTGAATAAACAAACACCTTCAGTCTATTTATGATAGTTTTATTTGTGAAGTTTTTTTCATGTTTTCATTGCTTCTCTCGTACCTAAATAATTAAATTCTAATGCCTAGGTACCTACAAATTTTTTTGAAGTTGAAGCAAGCGCTCAAATAGATCACCAGACTCATCATTTAGTTTTACGATTTTTTTATATGCGTTTAAAAGGTTTAAATCAATCATTCGTACGCCGCAGCTTTATTTGATTAGTTTTTTTTCGGAATAATTTAAATGTATTCAGTGCCTAGTATTGTCCTGTAAGATTGATAGTTTATACTTCGAAATAAATTGAACATTAAGCACATAAGTACACATTGTATGCTGCTATACTATGTAATCTCATACATTAGTGTCAGAGCTTATACGTGGCGTAGCTTCGCTGAGTCCACCGTGATGAAGTGGCTTCAGGGTTCGCATGCGTGATGCGCTGTGTACCTACACTGTAATGTATGGTAATCAACTCAAGTGATGTGACTTTTATGATATTTGCCAATGGTAATTGTTTGGTGACGGCTTCAATAAACTTTTTGAGGAATATGTGTACGGTGGTCTGCATCAATTGGGTACCCTACCCCAGTTGCTAAATTCTTTTAAGGGGGGTACCCAATTGATGCAGCCCACTGTACCAAAAAAATCAGTCCTTTTACCTAATTTAATTTTTAGAAGTAGACCCTCAAAAATTTAAGATTTGAACTGATGTTTGAATTTTTATTAAGATGTAAGGACTAAAGGACGTAAGCAGTTACTAGTGTTATTTTATCTGAGAACGTTGACTACAAAATAAATAATTCATTGAATCGCATACAATTACATACAATCGGTTTGTTGCACTTCCAATGCATACTCTGTATGCCTATTGTGTGACCACTGACCAGAAGGCCAATTCTCATAATTTAAAACGTTCAAAATCTAGTCGCAGTCTCATCTCAGCGACAAACAAATATCAAAAACTTGTCAAATTGTAGGGAAATTAGAGGTATTTTTGACAGATTGAGACTGAGATCAGACTGTGAACGTTCTTAAAATTACGAGAATTGCCCCTCTGTTTACACATACGTACATAAAGTGCCCTTATTTATGGTATTCGCTCAGTTTGCAGCCTAATCCTAAAAAGCAAACAATTTAATTAATGAATTCAGTTCATGACGTCACAAAAAGACGTGGTCGTCGATCACTACAATAAAAATGTCATCGTTCGTAATAAAGGGGCGGCTATAATATCTTCTTAGCCATTTTATTATGATAATAACTTGGTACGAAGACGTAACGATGGGCGTACCCTCCATTATCCCATGTAATTGACGAAACACCACACGAGTGTATTGGGCCCCACTCCATAGGAACAATAAACAATGTGACAAAAGGCTTTGTGAAAACGGATGAACGATTTACACACAATATGTGTCCGTAATTCTATATAAATTCATATAGGGACTTTGACAAAATACATTAATATTAAAACCACGTGTCAATTAGACGTGATGCTAGGCCTACCTACTAGTAGATTCCTTTACCTCGTGTCACAAAAACACATTGATCTCTGAGTATTGAGCAATGCGTAGATACCTTTAGCTTGATGTCCATTCAGATTTAATCAGAAATATCTATCTATTTATTGATTGAACGGACTACCCATTCACTAAATAAATGAAGAATCGCCAAGACGAGCCAAGCGAAGCGAAAGGGCACTACCTACCTTACCGCTTCGTGTTTTTTTTTAAACCTTATAACTTGGGTTTGGATTATACCAGATTAACAAAATTCGAGGGATATAATGTCAAACTTTTAACTCCAACCCCTTCTAGGGGATGGAAGTTTATATGAGACGTCCGCAAATTTTGATGCTAGAGGTCTGAAAACTGATATAGGGACTCCTTGTTATAAATAATAAAATACATATTTTAGAATATTTAGTAAATCAACTCAAAAAAATATTTTTTTTTTAAGTAATCAGCTTTCAAAAAGAACTGAAATCCTACCATAAACATTTTCATGTAAAATGTTGCCAAGACGAGACCACATAATGCTCGCACTGTCTAAAAGTTATCAAATCTTATGTAAAGCCAAGCTTCTAACTCATACGAACTTCACATACTCTGCACCTTAGTCAAAATATGTGGCTTGGCCATTTTGCTACCATTACATGTAAGGTGAAAAATATATTCACTGTTCATTACTTTTCTGTTATAATAGTTCTTGTAGTCTTGGCAACATTTTACATGAAAATGTTTTTTGTGGATTATTTATTTACTGAAAGGGTTGTTCCTACGGTAAAAACTAGTTTTATGATTTATCTAGCAGATTAGTTCTAACCAATTAGATTACCCATCGTCCATCCATACTAAGTAGACAATACTGACATACCAAAATCATTACCTACTGTGATCCATTTGTATTAAGTAAGTACCTAATTTTAAAACCCAATGCATCAGAGAATCGTTTTATTGATAAAATTCTACGTCTGCTTGCCTGAATAATATCCAGGTATCGGGTAGGAGTGTTGAAACAAAAATATAGATATTTATTACCAGAATGTTGCCAATGCTTCTTTAAAAAGTATGCAGATCAATTCCATACATTCTCCAGTAGGTATAGAAGAGAATATCTAATAACAAGAATCAATTTAGGAAAGAAGAAGCCCAAGTTTTTTAAATGTTCACTGTAGGTACAATATAGTGTACACGAGTGGTGTAGCTTATTTAAGTTTACTACTACCTACTCTAGTATCTACACTGAGTATCTACTTATCATTATACTAACATACTTAACCAAATATGCTTTCAGTAATATATTCCTCAATTGATTTGTCTTCTGTCCGTGACTCCGTGGTCGTGCATATATCTTTGTGCTTCAAATTTGAACGCCAATTTGCTATTCTGTTAGCGCCAAGAGATAAATTTTGTTAGTCCGCCTAGCATATTTAGTAGATTTCAACGGACGTATTAGGAATTGATTATGAAATAGATGTGTGTTGAATATTTAAGTAGGAGGTACCTTCGAAGGCTGGGACTATCCTACAAGGCAGTTTGCGTCAAAGAATGTACTTCCCCATACTTTCCGCAAAGAGCAGGAAAATCTAGCACAAACTTAAAACCCCCCTTATGATCATAACGTCTTGCATTTTTATTTCAAATGGATGGGACCTTTTGACCTCGATCTGCGATAAGGGAGAATTGCGATTCTGAAGATTAAGTAGAATAAATGTTTTAATTGATTTTATTTCTGTAAGTAGGCTACAATACTTTTCTCTTTAATCATGTTTTAAAACTAGATGAGGTCGGCGTTTCCTATTTAACTGCTCGAGGAAAGGCCGAAATAAACTCAGAGTTCACAGTCTCTTTTAAAGTTCAGACATAATCACAGACCAGATAGACATAATCTTCGTCAGATCATGTGAAAACCATGTAGATCGGTGTCTGAAATGATCTTTTGAGGAAATAACCACACATATTGAGTGGATCTGTCCAGTTAGTGCGCGGTCGGCAATCGGTTTTGAGTTTAGCTGCATAAGTGCATAATTACTGACATTTTTCAGTAATTATGTAGCTGAACTCAGAACCGATTCGACAAACATAAATAACATTAATAAAAAAAAAAATAACAAGAACACAATTAATTAATTACATTATATATTACTCGAAACTGCCAGACCATGATTAAAAGTAACTGAAAAAAAAAACAAAAACCATATACCCACATACGAGCCGAATTGGTCGCAGTAACTATGCCAGGGCACCCCGACCAAATGGGTTAGGTTAGGTTAGAACTGTGGTCAACCGCGTGCGAGCCGAGGGACCGAAGCGAGGCGAGCAGTAGTGCTCGCCTCGCTTCAGTTCGCTACTTCTAAAGGCTAGGCAGTTAACTGAACGGCTAATTTAACCAGTTGTATGCGACATATATATAACGGCTTATCCTTCGGGTATTACAGGCGTTATGTTATTATGTTTCATAATTAATTGTGCAAATAAATCGTCGTCGCCCTTCTCAATCATTTCTAAACCGCGATTTTCCTCTACCAGGGTCGACACTCCAGCCGCAATACTGAAAAATAAATGTTTCCAATAACTTCCTCTTATTGTTTTTGTAATAAATAATAAATATCAATAAAGGTTCACCAATACAAGGAAAGTTTACGCCACCTTGAAATAAAATTACCCTTTGTTCGAGATAAAACTGACACTTCAGAACCGACTATAAATATATTGCTGACTTTAATAAATATTATTCAGACTTTTAAGATAAATAGTAAAGTGGTGATCGTTACTGAGCACAATAACAACATAATATTATAATAATAAAACATAAATCAACTATTCATATTAAAATTAAGGAACCCTCACTCTCCTAGAAATATTCAACTCTTTCATTTGAGTTAGATGACGATAACGAAAATTATCAAGTCAATTAATTCTGTCTATACAAACTCTCTGGAACTGATTCTGCTTGTAGAAATCTAAAAATACTGTGAAATTTTCAATGGGCAATCTTACTATTCTCAGAAAAATAGTGTTGTAAAGCAAAATTTCCTCCACCAGAAGATTTTCGAAGGATCCGGCGGCGGCGTTTCAAATTTGTAATAGTAGGTACTTAGTAGTACTTTACACTTTACTGAACCAATGTTACAAGTATTACCTTATAATTAACTTAACTTAATGTCGGTCTGTAGCTGTTAGCGATCATCATTTGGATCTTTACGGCGGTCCCCAAACTAGGCATACCTACATAAGTCTGGTAAATACGAGTAATACGACCCGTTTTTAGCCTTTAGGACCCTACACGTCCAGGTACTGTCAGTTTGTTTATTTTCCAATCGAGTCTCGATAAGACCTAACGCAACACGCCGTATAAAACTGTTGAAGTAGGTAATGAAACTCATTATTCGCTAACCTGTAAGCTAATTGTTGCAACAACTCTTGTTACCCTGTTCACGCTACTTCCGCTGCAAAACTCAGTACAAACTACGTATTCGTAGTAGGCACGGGGGGAACCGATCTAAACACCAATATTTAACATGATTAGGAAAAACGAAAATTTTATCAGCCTAGGGTAATTTTAGAACAGTCACATGTGGTCAATCGTATAAAAGACTTTGTATGCAGTCTAATAGACCTCATCGAGAAGTACCTACCTACTTAACGGAATCGTTAGAAGAAATAGTGCGTACACCAATTTCAATGGGGAATTTAAACTATGTTGGCAATGCTACAACCTTGATGAATTCATACTGCAAAAATCCCGTTTTCCTAATAGCAATCATCAAGCAAGAACACTTGAGAGCAGTCGTGGCCCAGGGTATCGGCCCCGCCCCGTCTATACGTCGTGGTTTACTTTATGTCATTTATTTCATCATCACTGTTCTTAAAATCGACATCGAAGACATGTGACATCAACTAAGCAGCACTGGGCCCGCCGGCCCGCGTGGTATAGGATAGGGCCCAGGAGTGAAAACAATATGGGCTGATTATTCTAATAAAGAAACAAAGAAACTTTCTGCAAATGAATGATTCGTATTCTAAGGAAATAAACAGTTAAAGAAGTAAGACTGAAATTTTAAAAAAACGATAATAGTAGATACGCTTGCCTCTTGCATTTGGAAAGATGATATATTTATTTTCACGTTGAAAGAACTCGCTTCGTCGGTATCTATCATGTCTTGTCACACTGTATCGGTATCACTGGTGAAACACGCAAGTTGTTATGCAGGTTCCGTGTATGCTTACAAGGTAATTTAGTGCAGTTTTCCTTATTTCAAAGAAATGTGAGGACATAGCAGAACACGTGTTTCTTTACAAGTAGGTAATATCTACCACTCATGGTTACAATGGAACTCAAAGTTTAAAGATAGTGGTTTACCATGTGTTCGACTTACCCTCGGAGAACGCCGTAAATTAGGAAAAGCAAGCAAACTTTGAATCAATCAATCAACTCAGCCTATCGCAGTCCACTGCTGGACATAGATATAGGATATGACACGACAACGCGGCACAAAATACAGAACGCGGTAAAAAGCGGACAACTCAGGACAAATAAAAAACCAAGACAGAGGGCTCTCAACAGGAGGGGTTCACATCGGCGTCGAGACGACGATGAAATACCTGGGTCTCGTTCTCGACAGCCGTTGGAACTTCGTGGAGCATTTCCGACGTTTGGCCCCCAAACTGGAACGGGCTGGGGCCGCTTTCAAGCGGCTCCTGCCCAACTTGAGGGGGCCAAACGCCTAATGCCGGAAGCTTTACGCGGGGGTCGTGCGGTCCATGGCCGTATATATCACCCCGGTGTGGGCGCGTTCACTGCGGCTTCGAGCCGCCCACTACCTGAACGCGCCCCAAAAGGTGGTAGCCATACGGCTAATACGGGGGTACCGCACGATCTCGGGCGAGGCGGCAAGCCTCCTTGCCGGACTGCCGCCATGGGATCTGGAGGCGATAGTCCTCGCGCGCCTCTATGAGTGGCGCGCGGAGGCACTACGCCGGGGGGAAAACCCGCTTCCGCGGCAAATTGCTGCGGAGCGGACGGACCTCCGGCGCGATCTCATGGCGGCATGGAAAGCGCGACTGTCGCAACCCAGCGCAGGGCACGCCGCGATAGCGGCGGTAAGGCCCCTCTTTGAGGAGTGGCTAAAGAGGCGTCACGGCGTCCTCACCTACCGCCTGACGCAGGTCCTCACCGGACACGGATGTTTCGGGAGGTTCCTGCACATTATCAGGCGGGAGGAAACGCCCGGGTGTCACCATTGCGAGGATCGCCCAGAGGACACGGTGGAGCATACGGTGGAGGTCTGTCCCGCTTGGGCAGAGCACCGCCGTGTCCTCGTAGAGGCGATCGGCAGCGGCGGCGACCTCTCGCGCCCGGCCCTGGTCCAAGCCATGGTCCGGGGCGAGAGGGAGTGGGAGGCAGTCACCTCCTTCTACGAAGCAGTCATGCTAGCGAAGGAGGTGGCGGGATGGGCGAGGGAGAGAGCGGAGAGAGCCGCCCGTCCCAGCCGCCGCGGTAGACGCCCCGGGCGTCGGAAGCCGCGTGACGACTCCCGGCCACCGTAGGCGCGGGCCTGCGGACGGCGAGTAATGGGTAGCTCGCCGTCCGATCAGGACCAGGCCCGTGCCGGACGCGCGTATGTGTTCCACGCGCGCCTCAAAGAGATGTCAGCATGTAAGGAGGGGCCCGACAGGGCCGAAGCCTGCCGGGGCAGCGGGATTGTCCGAAAGGGTTACCGCTGCCCCGGAACATAAAGGGCTAAGGAAGGAACACGGATGGGTTTTAGTCAGTAAGAGTCTGACACTCCCTTCCGCTCCACCCAGAGCGGGAGAGGTCATTTGATGATTTCCCATCCTTAAAAAAAAAAAAAAAGGGCTCTCAACAGTAAAGTGAAGCCGGTTTCGTAAACATTTGTGCACTTAGTGAGGTGTAGTTATGTGTTATGTGTTAGGTGTGTAAATGGTTGTAAATGTGTGCATGTGAGCGTGTAAGCACAGAGCGGAGGTGTAATTTTGGCATGCTTCACTGATTGTTCGCAGCGCTATGTCTTGACTTTTTTATTTGGTCTGAGGCGGACACATAGCGTACAAAAAGTCATTCAATAACATTGTGACGTAGGCGAAGAATTAGAAAAAGTCCATAATCATTCCAAAGAAGGATTTTCCCAAACAGAGTAACAAGACTCCGAACGAGGCAAAAACATTTATATTCAACGGCTTGTTTAGGCAATTAAAGAATTACCTGATGTTTTACTTGATGACTCTACCTACATTGTGATTTTGTGCTCATTAGATTTACATATGAGACATAATCTATACACATAATTATAAAATATAATTTATAAAGCACAAACAACTGCAGCACCTATAATAGAGCTTATATACGTGAACTCGGATGATAAATTATATAGGATGTTAAGTTGTAAAGGACATAATATTTAATTTAATCCATTCAATTATGTTACGTGAATATTTTTGGCCTCGGTACCTAGGTACTTATTTTCTGATGTAATAAATATAAAATGTTTTAAAAGTCAAGATGGTGTGGCTCAAATAGCTGCGTCATGATAAGCTGCTTACTTAAGTGAGTGAAAGTAATGCGTCTGTATCCGGGAAGAAATCTAACATCATTACATGGATTTATACCTCTACGTAGGTATTTTAATAATGATTAGAAAATCTTGAAGTAGTGCAAAACTAGTGGCTGGACTATCAGAATAATGGTAAGTATTCCGCTTCGAAAACACTGCAAGTTATCCGGTACTCATCCGTTTTTAATTTTTATATTTTGCCGTTGTCATCCACTGCTGGGTAAGAGTCTCCGCGTAGAATTAACGTAGCTAAGTTTCGATCTTTCAAAACCCTAGGCCTATGGGATGCTTATAATATAATTATAAGGTGAACTGAATTATCTTTTATTTTTATACCTATTATTATTTATACAGGGTTACTGATATCCATTACTTAGTTAAGATGTGCTAAATTCGTAAAAAGCCACGCCACGGCATTACGGGACGTGTCTTGTTCAATATTGAACATGAAAAACAGAATATTTGTGACTGTTAGTGTGATATCTAATTACATAATAAAGAAACTGCAATCAGAAGTTTTATACTCATCGGAAATGTGGTGTCTCTATCGTAGGCATATAAGGACCCTACAGACCATGGACAAATTCGAAAAATGGTGTTCTGTCATGTCCGCTTTGTGCTCGGAGTTTCTCGACCAGACTTGGATATTCTATTCTCGAAAGAGCACAACATCTCACCTCTCAATCACCATTAAAATAATCATCGAATGCAGTCGCTGTAGCCCAAATCGGCTAGAAGGCCTCATTATCATCAAAAAGCATGCGAAAAAATTATGAAACTACTGTGGAAAGTGATCGCTTTTTAGGTAGCAAAACGGTGCAGATTTGGCAGATGTTGAAATGACCAAGGCTGAATAATATAATTATGTAAAAATATTTGGTGATTTCCATTTGTGATAACAATAATCTTAGTTTAACACGTTCGACACGGCAAGCTTCAACGAAGTTTGCTCGTCTGTTCGTTACAGCCTCTGTATATCCCATACCAGAGTTTCCTGACATGCGTTTCGGCCGGTATATTTCCCGTACCAATATAAATTTTCGAAATCCTCCATGAAAAAACCGAATTTTGACTTGGTTCTTTCTAGAATACGTAGACAATATATTCCTTTATATCACTTTAAAGCCGCCCGAAACTTCTTCAAGAAATTTATAAGTTATAAGAGAAAATATAGACCCCTAAAAATACGGGAAAATACAATCCGTGTCGCGCACATTGATCTCTACTTTACGGGATTGTTTGTGGGCAGTAGTGATAGGCCAACCAACCTCTCTTATCCGGAATAAAAAATATTTACAAAGAACGTAAATATATTTATTAATTTTCATAATAATATATAATTATAAATTACGATAGAAAGTGTTGTTACTTCCTTGTAAAATACTCTCCTATACTTACATCACGATGTATTTTGATGCGACATTCACCATTATTTAAAAATGTTTTGTTGACATTAATAAATGTCGGGATATACATAATAAAGATGTTGAATATCGCATTAAAATACATTATAGGTACATATTTTGGAGGTTTAAGAAAATAATACACTGAGTAGGCAAAATACTATTTAATATACTTACTTATATGAAAACAAAAACCAATATAAATAATTTTCTCCCACAAAGGTTAGATAGATTAAATAAACTAAACAAAAATATATCTAGAACAAAAAACATAATAAAAAGCATCTTATGCTTTTCTCTATCTTATCTTTTCTTTGGCTTTTTCGATTACCTACTCATATTTATTTTTTAGTGCGCGGGTAAAACTAAAACGCGTGCGCACGTCACTACGGGGTGATGCATGCGTACGGGGTATATTTTTTCTGTATAGCATGCTACCTTAGAAATTACGGCTCTCTTTATTATATCTATTTCGTCATTCTCTATGTCTTCCACAGCCCAGGAAAATTGCTTTAAGTACTAAGTATTTTCCTTGCCATGTGCTTGTGCTAGTTGTTGACTCCTTGAAACTTTTGCATGTGGTAAAATGAGCAAAATATTGTTTTTGTTCAACATTTCGAAAGCATTACGTAACCATGGTATTTATTATTGTGATGATTTTAAAATGCAATAACCAATGCTTTAAAATTTGCAAAATAACATTTATATGGAAGCACGAAGCACTGAGGTAATATTTTTATCAGTCATCAAGTGCAAATGCAAATGGACTGAAAGCGATCTTATCCCACGCAGTCGTAAAACCAAATCCGTCCCGACGTTATGTAGAGGTTATGAAAAAAGTTTACTTTAAATAACCAAGTACCTACTTATTTTGTTGATTTCGTTCATCATGATCATCAGCCCAGTCCAAACGCTTCGGCATCGGCTTCCTATTTAGTGATTTTATTATTTCGGCAACACTATTATTTATGTAGAACCTACATTAATATAATTTAAACACACTATTGTTTTGTCTTGGGCCGATTCCCGGGTCGGACAGTGTCAATGGGTTTGTCCATCTCAAGGGCTCGCTCCCTATTACATGCGACATGTGAGTGTACTATAGGTACACCTCTGCCAAACTCTTCGGGGAATATAGGCGTGATGTTATGTGCTACTGTCTGATCTATGAGGTCATCTACAATGTCTTAGTGTCGCTTTACTTCAACAGGCGACGTCGTCTACTTAAATCTGTTTTGTCTTCTTCCTGACTAGCTTCACATATGCGTAACGAGTCACATGATCGCGTTGAAATGGTAATTACTAAAGGGATGACTAAAGGAGCTAGTATTTTCAAAGGAAACAATTATCTATATTATTAAACAATAACCTTATTTCATGGTTTGCCTGTTTGTAAAGATTGAATTTACTAAAAACAACAAGTATTGATAGTGACGTAGTTGCATGAATATTCGTAACATATAAACCTACGCGACGTAGAGTGAGACGATTACGCACAGTAAAACCAAAAAAGGGGGAAAAACGTACGTCATTGACATTTTCATAACCCTTACAAATAGAGCTAGGAGACATTAAGGAAATTGTATTCGTGGTTTATAGGTGAATGGACACATTTAGGTAATGTTTCGTACTATCCAGCAATATCTGGCGTTAGAAACTAACAGTCATGTTAAAATTAATGCTTCAAGCAAAGTTCCTCTTCATCCAAGATTCGTCTGGATTTATTTCTGAACGAGCGCGCAATTCAATACCTCATGCCATATTTGGGATTGTGATATATTACGCGAGGTGACTGGACCTACCGTCTGACCTTTGTTGCCTTTGCAGAATTATGTAGAATATAAATTTTACAATAATTGTTATACAGTTTGCTTGTTGCGTTGGCGACGAAAGACAATTGTGGTCTGTACCACTGTTATGCCATAAAAACGTATTACTTCAAATGCTCCTTGCGTTCTTTTTTATATTAGATGTAGGACTCGTAGATAAGTCGAAGTCAATCAACAATTAATTATGGAACATTTGATTCGTGTGTTTTGAAACCGTTTTGGAACTATCCCAAGCGCAATATCATTTGTCAAAACAGTTAATAGTTTGAAGCGCCTAACAAAAATATTTATTAGAACCACTAAAGAGGAAATTGGCACATTAGTTAAATATAATATTGAAACTAAACATTGGAAGCGAGAAAGATTACTAATAAATAAAGTTATTTAATTAACATTTTCTTTCAATATAATATAAATTTTAACGTTTGAACAATTTCAAGTAGGTACATATATGTTTACCGGCCTTCCTCTCCTCGATCTACAGTAGGTACCGATAAATTAACCAGAGGAGATATAATATATATCTTCCTCACTGGTCGATTTTGAAGTACCGTGTTTGACGTGTCGGACGCTAGGTAAATGGCTTCTCCCAATACCGTTTTGCCCGACAACCCATCCTCACTGAGACGGTGGAACGTGCCGCTTTGCAGTATTATACGGAATACGCTTGTAAACACGTCACGTAATACTGTTCAGCGTGCCCGTCTGCTGGCTGTGGGAGAATGGGAGTCAGGCTTGTGGCTTCAGGCGCTCTCGTCATCCACCATAAGCATTAAGATGGATGACTCATCATTTCGGATCGCTACGTAGACACGTAGCGAGCGAAGCGGAGACCCGCTTGGACGCACCTTCTGTTGCTCCGCATCGGTGTAACTGCGGTGAAGGTGTTTACAGTCTCGGGCACCATGTCCTGTGCACGGTACGCCAGCATCAACGATATTATTCGTCGAGTCCTTGTCAGTCACCGCCAGCGGTGTTAGAACCAAACGGCTTGGTACCTACGTGACGATGGGAAGAGACTTTATAAAGAAATTTATCGCCGGCTGATTGACACTTCACGTGACCGAAGGGCTGGGTTGTTGTTTGGCCAAAGAATTAGCATTCAACGTTTCAATGCTGCCAGTCTTCAGACAGCGATGCGGACGAGTACTTCGACGCCTAAACATCCTTTTGTTTTTGTATTTATTTATATAGTTAGTCTTTTAATGTAGTACCTAGTGTAAATAGTTATCTATTACTAAGAGATTTTAAAATAAAACCGTAAAAGTTTGAACAATATAATTCAATGTTTACATTTTTATGCAATTATCTATTTGTCAAACTCTATCGGAAACGGTAAAATACTTATAATTAGGTATGCTTATTTAAACATTTTAATTTAATCAAAAATGTTAAATTGGATCAATAAAAGTTCATACAGAGGCAATTCATCACTAAAACGAAATGATCATAAACGAAAATTTACTGAATACTCGTAGATAGAAATAGCGATCCCTGTGCGTTTTGGGGGTGTAGGGTGTAGCCGGTGTAGGTGACGTAGTCATACTTGTTATACATAGTCTGACGAAAGGGGATACAGGGCGTTCAACAGTTCGTAGAGGGATGGAAAACGAAGTATCAAACTATACTTATTTAGGTAAGAATGTAAATTAAAAACGTAAATAATACGGACAAAATAAACTACTAATTGAGACAGATTTATTATTATCTGCGATTTTCTGTACACGTCATAAGACGAAAACGTCCATAGACTGGTACAATCAGTATACAATTCTAAACGTTTATTAGAATTTTTGTGTTTATTCATTGTGTGACTCTGATTTCAGGATGATATTTTGGAAAGGCTAAGAGAGACATTCGTACGCTGCAAAGTAAGAATTTCAAGCACAAAGAAAATAAATCGATGATTCAGAATTTCAGAATCCTTTGAAAGAGGTTTAAAACCAACATGTCCTAATTTAAATATTAGGTTTATTTATATTTATTCAATACAGTAAAAGATTTATCCAAATGAGCTGCGAGTTATATTTTGAGCACCGTTCTGGGACACGTTTTTAACGCGTAAACACATTATCCAGTACCTAAACTGCTTTTGATTTGTGTACCTACGTACCTAAGTTTATTTCACACCCGATATTAACACAAAGTATTATATTTCACATAATCTACTTACTTCCCACCTTCATCAAGCTAGAATTTAATAAGTACTCGTAGGCACCTAAATTGAAGTCGGTTACCTGCAGTCTGGTTAGACTAGATACGGCTGAATAGATATCAGTATTTTAAAACATCCACTTTCCAGTTGATTATCCATCCGATGATTCTGTTGTTACTACTCGTACTACTAAGTAATCGATTCGGCCTTTTTCATGTAGATAGACAAATCATGAACTAATGACCATAATGACGATGTCTCTTTTGTCTATGCAGTGGTTGCAAGCGCGACTCTTGAGCCTGGCTGCAGATGTCCTGGGCTCAATTCCCAAGTCATGCAGAGTATTATTGGGTGTCCCATCAGTTTCCGAAGCAATCAATCATCCCCTATTTCATGGGACATAACATAGCATCACGCATGTATTCACCAAAGGGCAGAGGTTTATCTAAAGTACACCAACATTTTTCCAGTCATGTATGTCTATGTCCAGGGGACGAGCATTTTCCCATGAACCGGGCACAAATCCAGACTCCGGGCTCAAGACTTAAAACATTACTGGAGCAATTAGGGTGTTCCTACTATACACCTCTGCCCGTACCGTAGGAAATTACAGGCATGGCGTTATGTTACTAATTAATGAAAAATTACTTTAATAACTGGAGCATAACACTACAATTTGCTTCTATTGTTTACTATTCATGAACTGCACGTTATGGTCGCACGTGGTTATATTTACATTGCTCTCAGATTTTCCCTTATATTTAATACCTTCTGTCGTTGGCAATTGGACAGTTGGACTTTAGTTTCTATTTGAACTTGACGAAAAATGTGAAAGCCAGAGAAATTTAAATATTAACAATTTCGGGGTCTGACCTGTAAATCTAACAATAGGTAGGTATAGCAGAAGCAAAACAACTAAATGTAAATAAACATAAGTACCTAGTGATTTTATTGTCAGCCAACACCTAAGTATAGCTATTTGTATTGTTGCGTCGCATACCACGACGAACTAGATCGCAGGTTATCACTGAGGTCACGTAATTACAAATATAAATCAATGCAAAATATTACCGTCCTTAACAATTTCTGCACAATTACTGTAGTTCAGAAGGAATAATATCGCATTCAATGAACTTTATAAATAAATAATACGTCACGTTGGTTAACCACAAGAGACCATGCACCTCGCAAGGCGTTTTAACTTGATACATAGAGTGACGTGTTGTAAATGAAAACCACCCATAACCTTGTAAATAATGTATTGGCCTTTGTAAATAATCCGTTGCATGTGTGATCGTGTTTTTTGTTGTTGTTAATAATTGGATTTTCAAGTTTTTATCACAGAATATATTGCACTTTGAGCTGTAGGTATGAGATGTTCAAACATGAAGTCAGTAATAGCTTTAGGTAGGAGTAGTTCACATAATAATAATTATAAATAAAAATGCAAACTTCACCGCATTACAATTCCAAGGAAAGAAAATTATTTTGATGCAAATTATGAACTCACTATTTAAATTTTATTTTCAAAATCAGAATCAAAATAAGCAGCAATGGCCGGAAAAAAATATTATTATATTATTATTATATAATTAGATTAAATAAAAGCACAATAACTGATTAAAAGCAGAAAACATGATTTTTCTCCCATTTATAACATCGATCGTTTTAGTTAACCTATAAGAAAAGTGAAAACTTTTTTTATTTGGGATTTAATTTTAAACGGTTGATTGATTGACCCTGGGGCCGGGGTTCGAAGTGAAGATTTTCAAACAACGCATAAAAAACCGTTGAATCGATTTTCGGATATGCGTGAGAAGATTGTATTGCAGTATTAAACTAAATGGCTTCTAAATGGTCATATTTTAATTATTTGGTAATATTTTCTTGGACAGAAACACATTTTTACATGAAGTCGACAAGGAAAAACCAAACCCCGTCATCCGTGGTTATCCGTGGTAAGATGTTGCGGTACCAATTTGTGATCATTATACTGCAGTACTTGAAAATGGATAAAGTATGGCAGAAATAAATCAATTTAAATTATTTTATGTATTGCAGTTATCAATAATTGTTAGGAATTGACTGGATCTTGTACGTAGACTCGACGTATAACTAAGAAACCCAAATGATTATAATGGCTTACTAAGCTACTCGTATTATAAATAAAATTTAAATTGCATGAAGCTGTATTGTAAATGTAAAACGTCAATGTTCCTTATTATTATTTAATTTTGACTTAACATTTGCAGAACCGTAAGGTTGAATATAGTGTAACAAACAAACAGTATAACATCTAATGTACATCCTATACTAGCAAATAAAGATGTCATTAATTCATATATAAATTAAATCCATGTCATATTTATAAAAAATCAGAACTTATTGAACGTGGCTAAACTGTCAAAATGGAAGAAAATGCAATCAATTGTCATTTTATCTGTGTTACGCAATTACCGCGCGGCTTTCCTTTTGCTTCTCTTCTTATCCTAAAACAATTTTCCATTTTATTATTAGTTGCTCTATTGTGTGTACACTTTTCTCGGTACAACTAGTCCCAAAACTATTTTTAGCCCGAAATTCTATTTTTCAAAGTTTTCTTAAACACAATATCAAATTCTACCAGTAAAGCGATTATTAAAATATACCAAAAACTTAAAGACCGAAAAAGAATAGGTACTACTAAGGTTAGGTACTAATGAGTACCTCCCACCAACATTGACATTACTTTTGAAATCATTGACCACCAAGCTTAAACCACACTAACACATCTTCACACACAGTATCTCTAAAATTGCTGCCGAAACAGCGCGATGGTACCTACACACTACACGGCTACACATCACGCTATATATTTCGTTTAACTACATTCCGCTCCAAAGTACCTATGTATTATATGTATATGAAATCTCACTAACTGTTACTATTTTAGAAACCTCAAAAGATTAAGCAAAAATACTTTATAGGCTAGAAAGTATCGATATCATTATCAATTTATGAATTTGGTATGTTTGATTAGCTCCAGCGATAAGAGATTTCAAAATTCCGAACAATTTGTTGACTGTGCAACCTTAGTCATTATTTCAGAGAACCAACTGAAACGTAAACACGTGAAGAATACCTGAATATAGATAATAATAACGCATGCCAATTGCCAGCTTAAGTATCTAATTTACTAAAATAGTTACATACTTACTGATCTTCTAAATTAAAGAATAATTGATATGATAAAATGACTTATGATATAACATACATTAGGATGTAATAATTTGCGTAATATATTTTTATCAATGAAACATATAAAACAGAAACTTTATTTTGCTTATCGTTTCTAATTAGTCCATAAAGTTACATACAAGTTATTTTTACTTCAGAACAACTTAAAGTAGATAACACACTTACTTAAATTCTTATAAAATACTTAATGCGCTGCCCAGACGTAGGACGTTTTTCCCACAATTAGGAGTACATACACAAACACACACACACAAACCGTATTGTACATATTGAAAATCAGAAAAAAAAATTGCAATTTGTCAATGTTCAAAGAAAAGACTTACATATTCAAAAATATTTCATAAAAAAAAAGTTTCATAATAAAACAATCGTAAAAAACAGTTCAACCAAAATACGAGTATTATCCAGCGCTTAGTTATCAAAAAATTTTGCAAAATCTATAATATTTTTTATGTATTAATAATAAAGGGGATTCAATCAACTAAAAGAATACCTACAAATTATTCCACTGAGCCGTGCTTTTATTTTTTAATGTAATTGAAACTGCTAAATTAGGTAGGTACCTACGAGTACTCTTATTTTGGTGGTCATTCGATTCAACTAACATAAAACGAATCGCTGTTTTAAACCTTATTTGTTGCCGCGATGCGCAATTGTCGTTTACCTTAAATTATGCTTCTTACCGCGACTTAATAAGGATTTGGAACATACTCTTATGAATTTTCCAAATCCGATTCAGTACTGAATACACAGCTTCATCAGCGTCCGGCCGAAATGATCTGTTTTTTGTTTCAGGATGATATTAGGTAAGCACAATGCAACCTAATGCAACTCTATTCTTTTTTTCCTTCGACTTGAGAACGTCCACCTTTTTGCGTCAGTTAAAAATATCTAATATTTTCGTGTTTTTTTTAGTAAAAACAGGTTTAAAATATTTGATATTTTTGTGTTTTTTAAATAACAATAGGTTAAAAATATCTAAAATTTTCGTTTTTTTTTAAAAACAGTAGGTTAAAAATATCAAATATTTTCATTTTTTTTTTTTAGTACAGTATAAAGGGACAGTACCAGGTACCAATAACAGGTACATTCGATGCGGGACGACCGTGATCGTCGGAAAATTCAAGCAGCACAGTACGAAGCTTTCCTTCACAGTTTTGTTTCAGTGAAAAATAAAAACCTTGGTTCAGACTTGGTAACAATCTTTTTGAATTTTTTTTCCGACAATGTGGAAGTGACTTGTTTCTTTTTGGCATTTTTCTTTGCATATTTTTCCTGAAAAGACAGATACATTGTTTACTTCTACTTGTTTTTAATCACTTATCAAATACGTAAAAATATACCTTATCTAAGTAGATACTTACTTATAATTATCAAGCACAAATTTTTCTTATTTTTTTCGCAACTTGTTTTTCTGGAAATAGTTTACTTAACGTTTATTAAAAGTGCAATATCAATCTATTTTACTTATACAAGACCAAGGCCATTTGATTCGAATGTCAATACCATTTATTTCGTACAAATACCTATATGAATCGTGCTGGAAATTATTTTATTTTACTTACGCATGTGATTAAAATGTTGGGGCGTCTAAACGTACGAATTTTCCGGCAACGATTTTATAGCCGCACACTGAAAATTCGGGTCGAAGTGCAAAGCTACGGTGGCGGCGTCCTTTACACAATAAACACATGTGCATGAAAATGCGGCGCATTATTGACATTGACATATTGTGGTTAATGTATTTGATGAGTAAATAGTGTAATTGCGAATGGTTAGTAGAAACAGTAGAAAGCCGTACGGTGGGGCGGAGCGCGGCATGCGCGGCGGCGCGCGCGCAGTGGGCCGGCGGAGCGCGCGCGTGCCAGTGCTTCCCCGACGAGCGCGACGCCCCAGACTCGCGCCCGCGTCCGCGACCGCTCCGCGTCACACCCGGCGACGGCCTTTCTATAAAGACAAGCCGCCGCGAACACTCGCACGCAGTCACGACCCAACCACGCTCACTCGTGCACCCCGCGGACACGCGACATACATTAGGTACACCGCGAAACACTTGACTCGCAACGCGCCTCAAGGAAGGAAGCAATCATTACCAGTGATACACATCTCAGCAACAATGGCAGAAAACGACTGGGGATACAGCGGCGAGAACGGTGAGTCCACCTCCAATGTTAAGTGCAACGAGCGGCGCGGACCGGTTTGTTTACATCGAGGCACGTGACTCCATGTAAATAAAACTCCGTAAAGCTAACTTTTGTTGTCAGTTTTCGCATTTTGTGCTTAAAATGTGTTTTCTAGTAAGGTGGTGTTCTGGGTTGATAAGTAAATACTTTTTTTAAGTGTAAATATTGATGAGAAATAATAGAAAGTTAATTAACTTTTATCTATTACATACATGAAGGGCTCCCATCCTAGTAGCAGTGTTTACTTTTGATAACAGTTAAGCTGACATTAGATGATACTTTCGCTATGCACTGCGCTGCAATCAGAGCAGAAGCGTATTACTTATTTATCAGCACTTTACCGTGGAAAGATAAAACATGACAGTGAATAACTAAATGACTTTGTCGTTGACGTGGTTTCAGCGCTTCTTCATACTTTATCTAAATTCGTTCATTCATACATATTACACCTGTTGATTTCATGAACCGACAATATTTGGAATGCGATTATTCTATTTGGTTAATTTAATGTTAAGTACAAAATGAATGAATACTGCTAACTTATTTACTAACCGGCTAACTGCTAGTTATATCTGGTGTATATGTTATAGGCAATGTGTATAATGCAGGCATTCTATACATTTCCTAGGTATTGTATAGAATGCCGGGGTCGTCCAGGCAATGTGTGAAATGATATTGAATGTTCAAACTATTTTACACTATACCTAGGAAATGTATGGAATACCTAGGCATTGTATAGAATACCTGCTGGTTCACCGGCAATATGTAAAGTAAATAGATTTGGTCTGTTTTTACCAATGTTATGTAAGCACCATGGGAGAAACGAACATCTATACACCGTAAGGACTATCTTGCTTACAACACACGGCCGCTATAGTAATACTTGCTAACTTCAGGTAAAATCGGTTGCATGGTTGCGATCGGTTGATACGTGACGTAGGATGCAAGAGCAAGTGAAGGGCACCCCGAGGTTAGGTTTGGTTAGGTTACTTTAAACCCTTTTCACAGAAAACTCCGCGAAGCGGAGCTCCGTCGAAATTGGATGCAATGGTCGTTCATTATACACATTGCCTGATGCGCTTCGGGCATTTTATACAATACCTAGGCAATGTATGAAATGAATCGTATTATACACATTGCCTGAACGTTTTAGGCCGGTTCAATGCCGGATTATACACATTGCATATAACATATACACAATAATATACTCATCTCCACCGTAAACCAGAGAACTAGGTCTAAAGCTATCCGAACCGTTTATTGGGTTTTATTGACTTTGATAAGTCTTTACATACGCACGTAAACTTAGCGTTTACACGTTAACAATGCTGGAGAACCGAGATAAATATTAGTAGGTAATAGTAAAACAAAAAAATATATTTTTACGCAAAATCCGATAATGGTGCCAAGAATTACGGTGGAGTCGCGTGAGCCGATGGCTGGCCTACTTAACTCCGTACGGTAAGCCGGTTCCACTAATGAAACTTCTTCTGCACTAGTACGATACACCAACTGCCTTCTTTGTATTAAGGCGACTACATGACCTAAAGCGCGGTCACTATCGGACTGCATAGAAAAGAAAGAGAAGCGCGATGACACGACGCTGGTAATTTATTGCAAAATATGAAACAATCATCTATTTACAAACCTTTTACAAACTACTTAATAATAAAAATCCATCACTAAATGCAGTTTGGCATTAGCAATTTAATGGTGTATTTTAATTATAATTAAAATTGTTAATGAAGGGATAAACTGCTTTTAAAGAAATGTCAGAGGTGTATTTGAAGATTTTTTTGATTAATTTAATGTACATTTAATTGTAATTTGAGTTCCATCACTGTTTTAAAATAAGACTTGAAAATATGACTTTTTTTTTTTGGTCAAAATTATTTACGGTTTAAGAGATACACCGCTTTAAAAACCAACTTTTTGACCATTTTCAAGAAACCTCCGCCTTAACAACTTTTAACGCGAACCGCTGGAGGCAAACCAGTTCGCCGCCGCCAAAAGATGCAAAACATCGACAATACGTGCAAGTCTCGGTTATTCAGACAGAACTGATACTGACAAGATGAGGAAAACTATATAAAAATGCATTTACAGTGAAAATTTACATAATTAAAGGATAAAATTATATTAGGTAGGTATATTATCTGTCGCTGGTCTAACTCAATTATGAAAATTATTTCAACTTTCAGGCCCTTCAATTTGTATGTTTAGGTGTTATTGAGATTCACGTTTGCAAAAAATATTATGCTAAAGGATCGTATTATTGCAACTGACATGTACAATGATTATAGAAATATTTCAAATGAGCTGCAATCAAAACCATTGAGGCAGCAAGTGAGTAACGATGTCTGTCGCGTAACTCATTAATAGTACAAGTACTTATGCCTTAACGCTTCACAATGCTGTTTTACTAACAATATCACTGTATTCACAGAACTAAAATAATAATTATGATAAGTAGTCTGTAAACCATGAAAGGTTGTTGCTTTATTAACCGCGACTAATGTCTCGTGACGTTTTCCAAAAATCTTCGGAATGTCAAACTCCTTTATTTGCTTATCTTCAGTTCCATTACAGCTATAAAGTTGCAAAGACAATTTTGTTATACAAATTACCTGGTAGTCACATGTTTGTCGATTTCACATTTAAACGACAGCCATCAATCAGACTTATTGTATAGCACGTTCCTATTATCTTTTTCAAAGGTTCAAATACAGCAGAAAATAATAAATCATGCTCAAATTATCCTACAGGCTTTCGAGATGTAAAGAACAGGTCCAAACCAATTACAGAAAGATTTTTACAAAGAAAAAACGGGCTTCCACAAAATACACTACAAAGTGAAAAATAACTTTCATTTCGAAAGTCGTTGATATTAAAGTTATTTTTTAACTTTGTAGTGTCTTTTTTGGATGTCAGATGTTCTTTGTTTTAAAAAAAAAAGTTTTTAATTTCACTTTTAAGTTGAACTAAAAACTTTTTTTAGCAAAGTTAGTAACCCCACATACATTCTCATAACACTACTTGCTATGTAAATATCAGTGACAGGAAGTTATTATAACATCATCAATATAAACTAAGTGGAAAAAATACTATTATTGAAGCTAACTCAAAAACTACCCAAGCAAAGTTAATAAAATCTATATGGGACCACCCCTGAGGCATACATACCCTATCCATTAATAAAATATTTTTAAATCGATTTACAATTAAAAAAAAAACAGTCAAATTGAGATCCTCTTCCTAATTGAAATCAGTTAATTATATTAAGATACGGGACTTATAGCCACAATTCGTCCCATGACAATTCCACTAAGCCGCCGCTGAAAAGTCTTAGGAAAGCAAACGACGCAATTTCGATCTTCGATTTAACTTGAAAAAACTAGTAATGTTGGTTTTAAAACCAAACTACTGAACCAATTTTGATGAAATTTCTATGGTAATCCTTTCAAATAAACTTGCAAAATAAGAATTTTGCAAATCTGCTTATAAATAACGGAGTTCTGAGGTAACAAACATAAAAAAACCTATTTGATAACCTCCTCCCTTTTTTGAAGTCGGTTAAAAAGACAAAAATACACTGACTCTATTCATCATCATCTGCCTAGACTTTTCCCAACTATGTTAGGGTCGGCTTCCAATCTAACCAAATGCAGAAGAGTACCAGTATTTTACATGGTATCTGACCTCCACAACCCAGTTACTGGGTAATACGATACCCCTTGGTAAGACTGGTTGTCAGACTTTCGGGCTTCTGACGACCCGTAACGACTGTCAAAGATCCACGAATGACAGCCGGGACCAACGGTTACCCACCTAGCTAAGTCACTCACTGGCATACCATTAGCTATAACTTGTTTAAATACATACTTACAGGAATCAAAACAATTAAACAATCTCTTCTGAGAAATCCCTTTAGTCTGACAGATTGAGAAATTACCTATATGTTCTTTCTGCTGTTAGGCGTTACTTAAGTACTTAACCTAAACATCATCTTACATTAGGTATTTACATACCTACTGCTTCTAAACGTAGGTTTAGCGAATATAAATGGATATACAATTTGATTTCGTGAGTAAAGCCAGTTAACCTAGTAGACAGATTTTTAGCAGAATTCGAAACAACTATGAGATCTTATTAATTCTGAATTAGGTACCTACTAACAATATAACACAATATCCTTAAATAATTTCAACAAGAACGTTAATTTCGGTGATCAAATTAAAATCCAGGAGAGAAAAAAGTCGACTATCGACATCGACATCAAGGGAATCACAAAATTTGGTCAGCATTTGATTGGAGAAAGTAAAAACCCGAACGATATTCATGTATTAATTATATTGTTGTATTGCAAATAATAAAAAAGAGTAGCTCTAGCGTAGCATCTAAGCGGCGGCTACGCTGCTTTTACGCGTGCCTACGCAGCTACGAAGTGCCTCTACGAGCCTCTACGAGCCTCTACGACCCTTCAACGAGGGTGCTACGCGCGCCTACGCTGCTGCTACTGGCCTCTACGCGGCTTCAACGCGGGGTCGTCGTTTGCGGCTTTTACGCAACGTCTAAACTGTGCAATGTGCAAATTTATGATTAACTTATATTATAGCAAAAAATTTGAAACATACACGAAAATTATAATACAAATTCAACTCGCCCAACTTGTTATTGGCAAAAAAATATTAGAGTTACGTATTATTGATATCATTTAAACGAAATATTATTTTAAAGGGCAGAATCTTAGTATAATAAAGAATTCAACCACTTTAAAAGCAATAACATAATTTAAAAAATAATATTGGAAAATTAATAAGGTATTGTGTGCTGCTCTGTATAAAAACGTCAGTTCTAAGGTTTGGGCTGGTTGTTACTCCATGATCATGATAGATCCATGTTTTAACTAGTTTTATAACGAGATTCATCACCATTGATAACGACCGTCTTTTCTGCTTTCTACCTTCATTAGTGGACGCATCGCATTTTGTAATTGTTATGATGCTAAGTAATAATTAAGGAACTAGTGCGGTGCATCGCCATACCGTACCGCAGCTTGTGCCGTAATATTATAAAAGTTTAAGTAAAACCATTTTTACTTCAAAATGTCAGAATAGATTTCAGAAAATAAATGTAAATTCTATGTGCGAATACGCGGTTGTCGTTCTTTGCTATCCGTTTTGTTTTTTATGAATTTTCCTCGTCTGTCAACGTCAATCCGTGTTTCAGCATACCTAATAATATTTGATTAGTCGGTGAGATGACCACAACAAGACGTGTTCTACAATCCGTCTTTAACTTCTTATCTATGTAAACCTAACAATAATTGTTCATGGTGCATTATGCACAAGCATGAAAGAGTGCATTGTTTTCCACAAAATCGTTATAATGCGTTAGAGAAACAAAGCGGGGAGTTATTAAAAAACGTTTAAAACGCGACATGATTTAGTTTCCTGTAGCTGTAAGGTTGCGCAGGCTGTTGAAACGAGGATATTATGCCTGCTCACACTTACAATTGCTTCATGACAATAATCGATCGAACACAATCGCCATTCTAATGTTTCTGGCTCAGTTTATATATTTTTAATTGCGCTTGTTACTTAGAAAACTAGGTTCATCAAGAAAAGCAATTCAAAGAAAAAATATTAAAGGATAAATACTGCGCTCTATCTATCACTGCCCCAAATGGCTTAGCACGATCAACTGGAGGTTCTTTTTGATTTTTTTATTGAATCGTATGTAGGTATACTTATTTCCTTCGCAAATTGACATACGCATGTTTAATGCTCGTTGACCACCACAATGACAATTTGACCCGTTTCGCCGTAATCAAATAAAACCCAAAAAAGTTGGTCCGGGAAACGTTTTCAGTTGTACCAATTATTCTATGCTTCCGTTTTTATTAAATGCGCACACCTGCGGTAGTTGAATGAACAAAATTGTGAAGAACAGCGTTGGTATGGTAAATATCCACGTGCAAGGGACAAACACTAACAAACACTTGTATTGGGTCCACACTTGATATTTTCGTACAAAGCCCTCAAAACAATTCCACGTGTGTCTCAGAAATAGACGAGACAGATATTTTGTCCTCCTCAAATCATTCGTAGACATAGGGCACAGTATCATAATATGGGATGAATAAAACATTTAATAAATATGCAATCCATCTCATCTGTATGAGCCGCCATTACCTAAACACTCAGTGTTCGCGTTCAGCTAAGTAATTGGCCAACTAGATATACAAGCGAGTACTATAACGAGAAACGTGACAATTTGGTGCAGATGTTGTCAATGAAATGGCTCTTATTGTCTGATCAGCATCCTTAAGATCTTACAGCCATTTTGGCTTTACTTACCATGAACTTGCAGTCTAGCTAGAATTTAGGTCATAGTCAATGAATTAGTATCAATTTATAAATGTAAAACTGCTGTAAGTACCTTCTTATAATATTACAAAATTATAGAACCTTTGGATTTCCTAAAATTCCTAGTTTTCACACTTCCGTAGCAGGTATTCTGTGAAAATGCAGCTAAAACTCCAAAACTATTCTACATAACCGAACCATCTACAAAATGGTAACAAAAAATATAAACACAATATTTTACGTTTTATTGTAACAGTCAATGACAATTATTTATTCAGCAATTATTGTTGCGTAGTTAATCAATACTGTTTGACTTTAATTTTATCGAATTCACTAGTCCATAAATTCGGGGCAAAAAATATTTCCACATGACTAAACTACAACAAACGACGGGTAACAATAAGATTGTATTTACCATGTCCGCCAACTATGCGCTAACAGCTAGATCAGTCAGGCAAAATAACTGATAATTAACTCAACCAACACTGTCATTAGGTACAATTGAATACAGTTTGCAGGATAACAATAGAAATTAAACCGATCTATGAAATAGGTTGTTCTCAAAATGTGTGAGGCTATGACACCAGATTTTTCCCGTTCACGTATTTAATATTCTTCTTTTCGTGTCGCTGATACTCTTCCTCGTTGTTTTTTTTTTGTGCGTTGGAGGTGCAGGTGAACGGGCACGGCAAGTCGATAGGAAATTTATATTTTTGACGTTGTAGTGAGACAAAAATTACAAATCAATATAACAAGCTGAAATAATATTTTATTATCTTATGAAATAGTAATAACATTTCAAGTATAACGAAAATATATAAAATATAGACCGTAAAAGGTAAAAAGTATAACGTAATACCTAATTCAGCTCATATAAAACTATAATCAAGAACAACTTGACTGACACACTGACTTAAAAAACGATTAGAAAAAACTGCAGGATGTACTCTGTACATACGTGTATGGTTGTAAAGGATACATAGGTTCTCTAGGTAGTGCAGCTTGATAGCGTGTAGCTAATGTTAGGTTATTAGAGTTCAGAGTAGCCATTATTGAACAATGATGATACTGGAGGCGTAGCTATTCGTCCCTCAGCCAATTGACACTAAATACGTGTTACTGTAAAGATTCTTTTTCCTTGCGTTGATAGCTGAGCTACAAACATAATTAATGGCAAGTAGCTCTAAAAAATGCGTGATGAATTAAGAATACATCGTTATTGTTAACTGTTTCTCTTGATTACTCCGAAACTTGCCGGACTCTGACGACCTCGTCCGTGTCGCTCCATTACGGAAATGAAGGTTAATCGCTCACCGAACAGTTAATATTTTCTATCAACTGTTAACTCAATAAGGAAATAATTATACAATCTTAGGTTGTCGTGCTAAGTTACGACATTGCAAAGTTCTGAACCTCGCACTCGCAATTCACTCTTGCGCATGATTTGAATTGCCGCGTGCGCCTCGGGGTCATAAAGTCGTAAGGACATTTCCAGTCTGCTGTATCCCCAGTTATTTTAAAAGAGTACCTACCTGTGTACAGGAAATAAGAGCTTTAAGCAAGAAAGTGCCGAAATGGTCGCTGTACAAAACATCTTTCAAAAAGTCTGCCTGTTATTGAATCAGATTATAAAAAACCTTAAAAGTGCAATAATTTATTAAAAAAATAGTTTATTATCTACTACTGACACACTATTTTATTAAGAACACGTTATAAAATATTAAACGATATCTATATTTTTGTACGCACATCCTGTATAGTCGGTTCTACTTATAGTTCATTACCGGTGCGAGACGAGGATTGTTAAGGCTTTTACAACAGACACTATTATCTAGTTATGTGATATGTCTCCGTGACACTGCAAAAGATAGCAAGCGTTGACAGTCACAGCCATTCAGAAAAGTAATTGGTTTACATCACGAGCGGTTCAAAAGGTCCGACCACTTCCCAAACCGCACAGGGTTATACCCAATTAGTCATTAAAGGTGAGTATTGAAAACAACAAGTGAAGTTAACATTTAACACGACTTCCTGCCGAAAATGTCACAGGCGTTTTTAATAAGACTGTCTGTATAAAGGAGAGAGCACACTGCGTCAGTGAAGGCGACAATCCGAGGGCACTTGTAAAAGTGGGTAAATAAATCTGTGGGAGATAAGTATCGCCGAGGTCGGAGGCGACTGCACGCATCGTGACGTACACACTCACAGCTACTCCAACCGATTGATTAATCATTATTTAATTAACCAAATAGAGATTTTGTCTAATATTTACACAAAAACGACGAAAAAAAGTTGACAATAAAATATATTCGTAAACACGCCCGATGCTAACCAACACTGCGTTAGCAGGAAACACAGTAATTTATCTTAAAAAACTTACTCTACCGAAAAGATTAGGTACCTACATGTGGAATCGGGCTATCGGTTACTGTAACCTTCACGAGATAGTTACACCTCGGGTCAGTACAACGTTTTTATTTATTTAAACAGATGTTTTAATTAATGCACAGCTTGCGATCGTAACTTGTGCCGTTGACGATACGAATGTTTTTTCGATAGTGATTCGTGCTAGCGGTACTGAAACGTATTTTGCCGTTCAATTAATTTAAACTGAAAAGTGTGGAGTTAAAATAGCTTCTATACTAACAATATAATAAGTATATTTAACTCATGACATTGTACACACGCTTTACGTTAACAGAGGGGGCAAGAGCTATGTTCTACGTGTTAGTTACCGACTTAATTGATGGTACTAAACTGTATTATTTTAAGATTCAATACATGAATATGTCAATAGGTATATTTGAAAATGATATAGAATCAAGTACACGACAAAGGTTCAAAGATCACAAGTACCTTGCGTAGAAAATATATATTATGTAAGTTAATAATTATCTAAAAAAAAAAGTCTTGAGTATAATCTGCAAAAATGTTTTTTTTTTCGTTTACTTTCCTATGTATGTACGTTATTAATAGGAATTCAGTAATTGCAACAATAATTAAATTTAATGAATGAATCAGGTGTTTAGATTGGTTAAATTACGACTAAACACAACGGAAGATTAATTATAATTTTAATACGTAGGCAGAGCTCAAGCCTTCCACGAAAAACGCTCTTAGCTGTGAAAACAGTAGCAGAATTTATGATGACGCCCTGACGCAAGCAGCTTATTGCAGTCATTATTCCTATGATAAATAATAAACAATATCGACTTTTATAGAACATCATACATAGGAGGTGTTTTTATTTTAATATGCAGTAATTTAACAGATTTATACATGGATATGCAACGGCAGCGCTATCATTAGCATGCTTGCATGGACCCCATTTCCCCAACGCAGATAGATGTCATCCGTGCACTGAACCTGCAATTGAATGACATGCGGATGACGAGAAAGAACATAGAGAATACAGATTACTTACTATAAATACGATATACACTTACTATATACTATATATACTAACTATAACTATATAATACACTTTACTATAAATACGATGCGGTTATATAGGTAAATATGATCAATATTGGTATTGGCGATTGTTATTGACACACGCGCATCCGGTACCCGAGTGGGCTCAATTGGTAAAATGGCCGGTACATTATATATTTTCATGAACACTGTCATCAATGTGGGCTAAATTATCTATGGATATTTATACTGGACAGCCTTCACGATTGATTTGTGTTCCTTCAACTGTAAAAAAACGGGTGGAATCGGTGGAAGCCTTTATATTGTTTATGCTAGTTTTAAGTAATTTTTTGTTTCGAGAATCTTAACCGACCTCAACCAATTAATTTAAGAGAATATAACAATAACAACAGAGTATTTAAAACTGCGAGTTTTCGAAAAGGTTTCTCGAATTTGTCGTCAGTCTTTATGCTTTTGTTGATAACCATGAGTACCTACTTAGATTTTACACCATAATACTGCAAATTGGCATAACACTCGGAAATACTTAGCCAAAACATATCGTTAGATGATTGACGGAACCTAATAAGCAAAAAAAAATTAGCAGACCAGTATCGCGAACGAGGTTTGTGAACACTCAAACTTTCTCAAAACCTCTTGTCAGACTCAGGCAGTTCGTGATTACGATCCCAAAATGGATCGGAACCAACGTGGGACGAATGTCAGCGGTATTTTATCTACCATGCAAACATTTCCCCTGGTTTTAAAAGCTTCACTCTGCACTGGGCAAGGGTCTGTCTTTATTATCACTTTAGAAATTTTTTTTTGCAAACCAGCCACGACACAACAAACTTTCATCAAACATGTCTTCTTTATGACTACATAAAGAAGACAGGGATTAATCATTATAAAAATATTTCTGCTAGCGGTTCTGAGTAGACCGACGCGCCGCGGCCGGCAGCTTCCTGATAAGATAACACTAATGTGATTTAGTTAAACAAACTGTCAGCCAGTCACCCGTGTGTCGAGAGGTAGTCACTCATCTCTCACGTTGACGTTGTGACACCTATGAAAATTAAGTTCACGAAAATTGTTTTTGTTGTTGCCTCTATAAATCCTTTGTTATCTAGACTTGACAAGCTTTCACTGGAAAACCAGAAAACATAGTTTTATCAGAGCTCTAACATATTATCATAATTACAAAGAGACACAAACTTAAGTACCTATTTGTAAATATTGCGGTGACTAGTTAGCAATCGTAACAGTCCACGCCCATTTGGCAGTAAACTAAACGACGACGCTGGATGACGCGACAATGACGCTATTTCATGCTTCCCCACACACGTGTTTTTCATTACCAATTTGTGGGTGTTTTCGTGATATTTTTTCTATCATCGGAACTTATTTCAAAAAAATTTGCGTACCTACCTAGATTTTTACATTATTTATTAGTCACACGCACTGAATATAAATCTATGTTTAAGTTACTTGTAGTAAAATGTCTTTCATTACACAACAAACTTCTTCTTCCTCGTGTCGTCGGCACGACTGTATAAATCCTGATTTCCCAAAATTTTGCCACTTCCACGGCGTTGTTGGTGGCAGCGCAGAGGTCACTTTGACTGCATGTTTTAGGACACAGAGGGCAGGATTGAAGGTGGAGTATGGTTTGTGACACAGCTCCACGATCACACCCTACTGCCGTTCCGTCAAGGTAGCCCCACTGACAATAAAACAAATCAGTATAAAAATTAATTAACCGCAATATCTTAATCTAATACCATTATGTTATTTATGATGACAGGAATTGAAAGCTATTCCAAACTTGGGAATTCCTTTGCGGATGACTCTAGAATTTTAATAAGTACCTAGATTATATTATACAATCGTACCTACTTTCCTTTCCTTTTGTTTAGTTTACGCAATGCCATATTTTAAGTTGTCAGCTTTAGGCAGGTAGATAAAAAAAAAAAGCATTTATTTCTATTACCACAATAACAACCTTACGAACAAGGAATACAAATTAAAAATAGAATTTATGACATAAGATCACATGACGAACGTATGGTTATTAGAGAGTAATTCACACTGACCGTAAAAACAGTAAAGAGAGTAAAAACTGTATAACGGTAGGTCAGTCTTCCTCGTTCGATTTAGGTACATGAGATATATTATATACACATATACATATAAAACAAGACATAATATGTAGGTACACAACACAGAGGTGGGTACATAATAACAATACATATTTGTTTAATTGTATGAAGTTTGCTTAATTAACATAAATTGTTGACGAATATAGGTACCTATCACTTCAGGTGTAAAAATACCTTACTAATCTAAGTATTTACACCTTAAACACCTATATCACTATAATAATTATGTATACACACATGGACAACTGTAAAATCTTGTATTAAAACTTAACGGTATGAAAGCTGAGGTAAAACCTCTACGCGCTTTCAACCTGTGAAGTCATCAAACCACAATTAGCTATCTAAAGATTAAATTAAGCGCAGGCAAGTTAAGATTGCAGAAAATTTATCATGAAAATGTGTTAGGATTGTTCCTAAACCGGTAGTAGACTATAGGCCGATTACTAATCGGTGCCACTGCTATAAACAGACAAGCAATTCATTAGACATCGCTATCATCATTCGAAGCATATGCAAAATTAAAACATAAATCTTCTATTTATAACCAGTATCATTATGTGTCATCAGTTATCAGATCAGCTGGTATACTGACCAGCTGTTCGTAGTTCTAGGCCGCTAACAATCGACCTAATGTTTATGATAGTGTTGTGCGTCAATGAACGGCTAACAAAAAATAACAGTTATTTGATTCAGTAGTGTGCACTTACGTAGGAGAAATTTTAATCGTTTATGTGTTTTCTTTATAATATCTAATTGCTGTGCAGTGTAATATTTACTTCAATATGGCAACTAAAATGTTGTGATTCCGTAGTTGTAATTGTTGTTATAAAGGCTGCTCTTGGCATTATTTTAGTATAGTATAACAATTCATATACAATCGCCAGAAATCATTGGAACCATCCTAACAATTAAAATTATTATAGATCGTGCAGACGACCGATTAACATAAGCTCTTAAAGGAAAACGATATTGTAGTAGAAACACGACGAGAAACGTTCAACTCTTGTCAGATTGGAAAACCCATATTGCAACCGCAAACGATAATACTGTATCACAACCGGCGTGAAAGGAGGTTTCTATTAATAATATATTAACTTTGTTTTTTTAGGTCCTTCAACTTGGACGGAGAAGTTCCCAGAAGCGCGTGGCGCCCGACAAAGCCCCGTGGACATTGACACGTCGAAGAGTAGCAGTGGAGGTTGCGCGCCGCCTCTCAAGTTCCGCTACTCTGTCAACCATCCTCGCTCCATCGTCAACCCTGGCTACTGTTGGCGGGTGGACGAGAACGGATATGACTCAGGTATGTTTAACAACACCACTGGTAGATTTTAGTGCTTGGTCTTATTAATACACTATAATCCGTGAAAACGAACACAGGTCTTAAAATCTTTATCCTGAGTTCTTTATACAAATGGACGGTTGTTAAAAGTTAAGTTAAGAGAGTTTGGAATGTTAAATATAAAGCTTACAAAATTGTAGGGACCGTCGACCGTCTTTATCAAGTGATCTAACACCTCCAGCTTGTGTTTGTGATGATGATCGTATTCATTGGAGGTTATACAAACAAATAAATAAACAAATCCTAATGTCCGTGTTTATTAATTTGTTACTAATGCTATGTTTATTTTGTGTTTTAACAATGGGTTACAGCATTACGATGATTGATGAGCAGTGACGTCCACCTATCAAAGTACTAATAACACCATACCACAAACGCCAATTTGCCTCTCGAGTGGAGTGATTGCATGTGGCAATAGCCACTTGTAACAGATTGTTTTGGAGGACCACAGAGACAATGCAGGCTAACTATTAATGGAAATGTTTACAGTCCTACAGTACTACGATTGACTCAAAAATCTAATATTTTAACCAATAACCTGAACTATCGATTCAGGAAACACTAAATCATATTATTATATCATTTAAGAACAAAACGACTACAAAAAACAGCTTTGCCCAAGGTTATTACCGCAAACTCATTTTGTATCTACCAATTTTTTTAGTATTTTAATGACACATTATTCTCTGTGTCCTATTAACATTCAGTTGGATGTGCCTTGAATTCCTTGATACGTGGTACCTAGGTATACCTATCAACATGAATTATACTTATGTTTGTGACGTTTGTCAGTGTATAAACGACGCTGGGAATTGAAACAACTTGGATGATATAAACGTGTAAAAGGAAGTTGCAAGTCCTCGTGCAAAGTGAGGACCAATTTGCATTTCCATCGACACGACGAACGCCGCGACGTACCCCTCGCGATGACTCACCGTATCACTCGTTCCTGTCCCACGCAATTTAGTGAACACCTATAGATACAATCATGTGCAACAAAAATATCCTGAAAAGTGAGGGTTCCTTTACTACCATACCTTAATGTTGGGGATGACGTCAGAATTCTACCCTTTCCCGTATGTGCATATTTAAAAGTTACGGTTTCCCGAGTCAAATCTAAGTTCAGAGAGCCTATCACAAAGCAAACCCTTCTGATTTTGATTTAAATGGTGTGCATAATAAAGAGTATTCTATGTATCTATCTAAGAGGCGACAAAGATAATATAAACATAGCATCATTAAAAACTCAAACTCAAAGCGTTTATTCCAATTTTAATAAACCATTTACCAGCTCTTTTTAATTGTTAAGGAGTCGACTCGGTCAGTTATAAGCAATGATATTTTAAGTTACACTTATAATATCATTGGTTATAAGTCAGAAAGTTGAAGCCCGTTCCTAAATGAAGATCTCTACGGGCAAGAAACTCCCATCTGCGAAGTTACAACTTAGCTCTAGTCACCTGTGCTTGTATCAAATACTTAGATCATAAATTCTGTGATACCTACATATATGCTATGATTACTTCCAGTGTATCAACAATACAATGGTGTAACTTCTTCTTCTAAACACTTATGTTAACAATAGGCCCATTTACTTACAGAGCTGCGAGGCGGTCCGCTTGGCCATGACGTGTACAAACTGCAGCAGTGGCACTGCCACTGGGGCGCAGTGAACGGCGAGGGCTCTGAGCACACCGTGGACGGCCGCTCCTTCTCCGGGGAACTGCACCTGGTGCACTGGAACACCACCAAGTATAACAGCTTCCAAGAGGCCGCCGGCCAACCTGATGGACTCGCCGTTCTAGGCGTATTTTTAATGGTGAGAATGCTTTGACATCCCTTTTCTGCCAACTTCGAAACTGTAATTTAATTTAATTGTGACTTTTCATGGAACGATTGCCGTCCATACCCCAAAATTAGACAAATGTAGATGTAGATATTATAAAAAGGTATCAAAAGATTAGACAAAATACAAAAAGATTTCGTAGGTACCTACCTAAGTACTCTAGCTGTACATGACTGCAACAACGTACCAACAAGAATCAATTTGCGTGGTCTGCCGACTTATTCGTACCATACCTACCTTATAAGCACCTATATTTGAGTCTGTGAAACGGTTTACCTAACCACCCTTTTCATACAATCAGCACAGATTTACGTACCTACCTGCATTTTAATTGTATTACGCAATATGTGTATGTTAATTAATAGTGAAATATTGGAGAAACTAATTTACATGAATGTTAGGTACCTACTTAGTTATTAGGGAAGATAATCGATGTCTGTGTTTGCTTCCAACTTTATTTAACTGCCGCGATCTGAAGAAAGTGATTGTTACCTACTACGATTGCAATGGCTCTAATTTCATTTCTTATATAAATGAGTTGTGAATCGTTAATAGTCGCGAAAGTTACACAGAGAAGATGTTTCTATTAAATTTAACTAGAAATAAAAATCTTCTTGAAGGCTTTAGATTATTTATCGTAAACGTGTATATGTGTCTAAAATGTTCGATAATGCAGATCCACGATATAAGAGTTCAATATTGGTAGATTAAAAAACATAAAGTGAATTGATTTCATACACGGTTACCTTTTATAAGTGGGAGATGAGTGCGATAACAAGCCGCTCATTCGCACTCTGTAACTTTCTCTTGCCGAAGCGAACAGCGGTTCAGCGTTACAACGATGACAATAAGACAACTTAAACATTTCTTTTTAGAACATTTCACGTCGCTTTCTTGGTCTAGTAACTTCATTCGCGCGTCATACTGTTTGAAATGTTTGCTGTAACATTTTACATTTTTACAAATACCGATTTATTGAATGCGTATCGAAGTGACTCAGCGAGTACATTTTACCACAATTTCAAAATAACTAACAGCTACATTATTTTGAGGAAACTGTTTACAATTGCTCAGTAGAGTAAAGTTAGTAAACACTCGAATACATTTTATATGCACCGCCCATTGTGGATTCAGATTTGTGAGCATCACTTAGTTTATATAGGTAAATGTGAGGATTTGATGTGAATTTTATTCGGGTTAATCGGTAGAACAATAGATAACAATAAAGAAGTCTTTTAAAACTTCCATACCTACTAATAATTAGTTAACTACTTAGGTCATTGACCTACCTATAAGTAGGTATATCTTAGTTACGTACTTATTGGTTGGCTATATACGTACATAAAATACCTAACTTCATAAGTACTATTTCTCTGAGTTCGATTATAAAGGTCTTCTGACTGGGAAGCGGTAAAAGTAAATACCTAGGTTCTTTTTTAAGTTACATAGGTATTAAAGATTGACCTATTTACCTATCATATAAAGCTTGCACTGTTCTTCACTTCAGTCATGCCTTTAACAATAACAGTCAGTCTCATGGAGATCAATACTGTGAAGCGATTTCGCTAAGTTAATATTGCACTTCGCGCGAAGAAAGATTACGTCACCGAAACCTTACATCGAAATCCTATTAACTGCACTGTGTTGTAATATAGTGCACATGTCAATGAGTTTGTTGCATAATACTTAGATATGTATTTATACCTACAGGAAAAATAATTACCCAGAGCGCAAACTGTACTAACATGATTTCAGCACAATGGTTCTAAACTAGCGTAGAAATTAGTCGGTTACCTATCAATAAAAAATCAGCTGTTTCATAGAAAATTGCCATACCTACACGGTCAAAATGTATGGAACAACTAATATTTTTTTTATAACCGACAAAAAAATTTCTACGCTAGGAGTCTAGAATCATACGCTGAATTCATGGTTACAGTTTGCGCACTGGTATTTTTTTTCCTTTATAAGAATTTTAGATGTAAATATGCATGGAAACTGTGAAGGTAGGTAGAGTCCTAGGTATCTCCTTAATCTACTTCCAACTTATTTAATCATTTTCCTGTTTTATCGATATACTTGATATCCTGTAGTTGTGTGTACTGACCTATTTCAGCTCTTTTAATGTAATCTGCAGTAACAGGTCGCAATTTGAATACAATAAGTATCATTTAAATTTTACTTCATAAACAAGTTCCTCAACAATGCCACTATAGGTGTAGCGAAACATGCGAACAATCAGTCTGTTTTATACAACTTGTGCAATGAAATGTTTGTTATTTTGGTATAACTGGTAAAATTAGGATGTAGATAGGTATAGGTGTACACTCTGCTTATAACTTCGGGGATTACATTCATGGTTTTGTGTTTTTTTTTTTTTGCTTTATTCATTGTCAATTTATTTTCCAGTGTGGTTCAAAGCATGATGAATTGGACAAAGTGATTCGGTTGCTACCGTTTATTACTCATAAGAACGACAAGGTGACGCTGTCGGACCCGCTGGACCCGCTGAAGCTGCTCCCACCGCAGGTCGCCTACTGGACTTACCCCGGCTCCCTCACCACCCCGCCCTGCACAGAGTCCGTGACATGGATCCTGTTCAAGCAGCCTGTTCAAGTCTCAGCTGATCAAGTGAGTTCAAGTTTAATAAGCTATTTTCGGAGTTTATCTTTGATATTACTGACATTGGTGAAGGAAAAACATCGTGGGGAAACCTGGACTTAAAGTTGAGAGACACGCGACCACCAATCAATGCTCGTAATAATATCTTCTCTCTATGAGAAGAGGCCTATGCCCTGCACTGGGACAATATAAGCTGGAAGGATTACCTATATTAAGCCATATCAATCAAACCATTTGCATCGTATCAAAAGGTAGGTATTTAGTTTAATTGCATTGCTTGATTATGATGCTGCGTCACATTTGTTTAATCGGCTGATAATGTTCAAGTGCTGCTTTATTCAGATATCTAGATACCATATATGACGACAAAAATTAATACAAAATGGAATTCCTTCCTCCTATTGAAGTATGTACCTGATTAGGGAAATCGTTCAAGTTTAAGGCTCACACCTGACTTCATTTTCCTGACAGTTTGCTATAACTTTCCTTTTAAATAGTTGTCGGGTATCGGACGTATTATGAGGAGGGCAAAACGTCTTAAATCCGATTAATATATCCCTTCATTTTATAAGCCCATTTACTTCATGGATGACATAAGCACTCATAAAAAATAAACGTAAAACCTTGGGTAAATAAACAAATTCTAAGTACCAACCCACATAATTATGTCATTAATATGATGCTTAGTAGTATTTTGAAAATTTATAATCCGATTACGAACAGTATAATTATGACGCAACAGAAACTACTAAACGATAGGTAGTTATTAGGTATGTTGTACCGGTTTCCGATGCACCCAGCGTTCAAGTATCCACGGACTAAATAATAGCAGACGTCCGTTCACGACCTACTTTAGCAGCTACTACTTTCCAAACACTCATTAGGTGGAATATGTTCTTCTAATTTGTATTACAGTAACGCTTTATTGCTTGCTAGAATTCATAAATATTAATCAAAAGATAAAAATATGTGCCTTGTTCGATCAGACTCTGTCTAATTACAGTTTAAATAACTTCCTCTTGAGCTACTTTATACCTAAGAGATAGCTATAAAAACGTTTGTAAGTAATGACATAACTGATTGGATTTCAGCTGGCATCGATGCGGAAACTGAAGTGCGGTGAGGCGTCATGCGGAGTGGAGGCCATGGAGGTCCTGCACAACTACCGGCCGACGCTGCCGCTCGGCAACCGTGAGCTGCGCGACTACGGCGCGGGCCACTAACAGACTCCAGCCCCGCTAACACACGGTATCAAGATACCATCAGACAATGAGCTGCCAATTGCGCAATTGCTCCTGAAACTAGTGCCTCTTTTCGCATTCCGGCGAGCTAATCTAACGGATGAGACGTGGCTACTTAACTCTTATGAATGGTGCCTACGCAATGTATGTAGTATGTTCCGTATAAAACGAATCTCGTCATAGCTATGTATTATATAGTACCTAGTTGTAGTTAATCTAAGAGAAAATAATCTCCGATCCCAAATACGCGGGCCTGTTGTTTCACCAGTGAGATTCGTTGCGTAGTTCCTCGTATTTGGATAACAAACAGTCAAACACATTCGCATTTATCATGTTAATCAATATTTGAGAGTTCGATAAGTGCGCGTAAGTTTATGTGACTGCAGCTATTGACACGATATCAAGTGCCTCCACTACTTCGAATAAAATGTTATTTATATTGAAGTTTATATTAAATGAGATATCTATAACATTTCAATTAGGTACATTTTTAAAGTCTCACAATATTTTATGTAGGAATAAAAGTGTCTTCGAATGAAAATATTTTTTCAAATGTATGACATTCATCATCATGGCGTTATTAGAATTTCATTATTAATATTGTAACGTACCTATGTACAATCAGCAAAAGAGATAAGTGTGCAGGATCGTCGGATATAGTTGAAGTTTAGTAAGAAACCAATTAAGGTTGTCGACTGAAATTTAATTTGATAAATAAGCCGTTTGTTTTCTATTAATAAAATTTTATTTTATTCGAGAACACCTATCGGTTTCTTACTAAACTTTAACTATATCCGACGATCCTGCATACTTATCTCTTTTGTTGACTGTACATAATAAGTTTTATCATAATATTCATGATAATAATTAACACACACAGCAATATCCTGCAGGTACGCTAACGGATCCAAATCGCAAAATAAAAAAAATGCAAACGGTAAAATCAAAACATCGTCCACAAAAACGCCCACACTGGTGCTGATTGAAATATGAGCTGCGATGTAACATAAGATGTCCCGCTGTGTCTCGAACTACTTATGAATGAGTTAGCGTATTCAAGGGTTATTATTGTTTTTATTTACATACACATCACGTCTTCTAATATGTGATATTTGGTCCAAGTAAATTACAATTTATGTTAGGTCACTGATCTCTATCTTTTGACTCTGCCATCGACCGTACAAGTCTGTCACTGGATCAAGTCGACTGTAGTCAAAGCAGTGTCTTGACTGAACAACTTACATAATACGTAATAAGTTAAGTATTGTATGTACCTTAAACAAGAGTGCCTCAAATGTATAAACGTCATAGTTATGTTAACTGGGACGTCATACGATAAATTTTAATGTATTTATGTTATTTAGTTAGGGTGTTTATGAAGCTTAAAAGCAATGTACACAATAAATAAACATAGTCCTAATTATCTTTTGTTTTACTTACTTCGTTCTACTTAACAACTTCAACCTTTCAACCGATATACGAGGTGCATTCAATAAGTACCTAGCCTCACCGCCAGAGGGCGCTGTAGTTTCAAAAGAGTTTTACCACAGTGTAGCACATTCATTTTTAATTCTTTTTTCAAATTTTCAATCCAATCCCTTCATTTGTTTTAATTTGACAACTTATGGAAGCGAACGTGTCGATCAGTTTTACAAAAATGGAAAAAGAGCAATATCGTTCGGTGATTCGATTCCTATTTTTGGAAGGGAAAACGCGCATCGAAATAAAAGAGCGCTTGGATGCTGTGTACGGTGACTTCTCCATCGATGGCCACCGTCAAGAATTGGTTCAACGAGTTTGCACGTGGCCGTACGTCGGTTTTTGATGAACCACGTCCAGGTGCACCGAAAACAGCTGCTACGGAGGAAAACATTAAAAAAATCCATGATCTCGTATTGGCAGATCACCGATTGAAGGTTCGCGAGCTAACTGAGACTGTAGGCATTACAGAAGGAACAGTGCATCATATTCTTCACGAGGAACTCGGCATGAGAAAGCTGTCGGCGCGATGGGTGCCGCGTTTACTCACACCAGAAAACAAGTGCAACCGTGAGACCACATCGGAGACGTGTTTGGCGCTGTTTAAGCGGAATCCAGCGGAGTTTTTGCGTCGTTTTGTGACCGTCGATGAAACCTGGATCCACTGGTACACACCAGAGACCAAGGAGCAATCAAAACAATGGATCCAGACCGGGGAACGTGCTCCAAAGAAGGCGAAAACTGTAAAATCGGCCGGAAAAGTTATGGCTACCGTTTTCTGGGATTCACAAGGTGTGATCTACATTGATTACCTCGAGAAGGGTAAAACAATTACAGGGCTTTACTATGCCGATTTATTGGGCCGATTCGACGCCGAATTAAAGAAAAAACGACCCCATCTGGCGAAGAAAAAAGTGCTGTTTCACCACGACAACGCACCGGTTCACACGTCTGCCTTTGCCATGGCCAAATTGGTCGAATTACGCTACGAATTGCTGCCCTCATCCACCGTATTCTCCAGATTTGGCCCCTTGTGACTTCTTTCTGTTTCCTAATCTGAAAAAATCACTCGCCGGGAATAGATATGGATCAAATGAGGAGGTCATCGCCGCCACGGAGGCCTATTTTGCAGAGTTTGACAAAAACTATTTTTCGGACGGGTTATAAAAGTTGGAGCATCGCTGGGCTAAGTGTAACGAACTAAAAGGAGACTATGTTGAAAAATAAATTGAAACTTTTCCAAAATTTTCGTTTACTTTTTGTAGGCTAAGTATTTATTGAATGACCCTCATAAGTATCTTTTTACTTTGTTCAGGAGCCAGCTGTTCAAACTGGTTTGACCACCACTTGCACAATCATGTTTAGTGTATGACTATCTTTAAGTATCTATAAGTAAATTAATACAGAGAAACAGTCGTTAAAATATCACGGTTGCATCGTTAATGAACGTGGCCTATCACTATAGCCATTGAAAGCCTTGAAATACCCACCTGTAACCTGTAGGCAAGACTGACACTATTATGAATTCATTAACGATATTATCATTAACTGCCTCACTGGCCTAGTGGAGCGCGGCGGCAAACATGGGTTAGAAGAACCCATGTCAGCCGCATGTCCCAGGTCGGGCATAGAGCATAGGGTTTTTTCCATTGGGATTTGCTCGGTAACTAAGTAGTGCAGCGTGACCTCTGCGGTTACAACCTATTCTTATATCATTCGTATAACTAGTTATGAATTTCTTATTATTTATTTTAAGGAAGAAAAGTCAATTGCTGAAAAATATGTATTGAATACACCCTATTTTTTTTCGTCGTTTTGTCGAACCCTATTTTTTTTTCACATTATAATTTTAAATTGTGCCATGTAAATTGCAACGAATATAGGTACCTACCTAGGTACATCACCAGGCTTCATGCTTGTAATCTGCAATAGCGATATTTTACGATACTCTTCGAATTTGGTATGTAGGTACCTACTTCTTTTTGAAGTTTTTAGGTACTTATTTTTTACCCTAATAGGTACATAGTAATATTAATATATAGTAATACAATATTTGTCGTCGTAGATGTAGAACCAGTTAAAGGGCTGCTTCCGTCCCTTTTCCCTGGTACCGGACTATTCACCAGGCTTGCGAGCTTTGGGTCGACCGTCCGTTCTGGCCCGCGACACACGATCGTCATATCACCTGCGATTCTGTCAAGACGGAGAGGCGTGGAGGAGGTTATTATTATATTCGACTTTATGTATGTTCACCGATTTCTCTGTCAATTGTGGACTTATTTTAAAAATTATTTTTTTGATTGAAAGGGTTAACAAGGTTAAGGGATACTCTTGAGTTGGTCCCACTGTCATCAAGTTGGAATCTGATGAGGATCCCATGGAAATCGAGGGAAACCCTAAAATTTTATAGGCAAACCTATAGCTATTCGGGTATTTTTTAAAGTAACTTGAGCATTTGCTGTCGGAAATCATCATTAGGTAAAGTGGAGCTGATGATGAAGACCACAGATGGCCATCGGAACTACTCAATGATAAATATTTTACGGGTTGCGATTCAATTACTTTAATATGGTTGCTAAGCAATTGATGCTCGTCACAATACATATGGTGAGTGGTTGAATTAACGTCCCAGCATCGGGAAAAGCAATATTTTGTAAAAGGTGATGAGCAGTTGACATTAGGCTATTGTAACTTAAATAAATTACAAACTCTCCCACTTAAAAGTGAAAAATAATAATTTTTCACAAAAAAAAAACAGGTACTTCAAAAAAAACACTAAAAAAACGACACCGACTTCCGAAAATTAAAGTTATTTTAGTTTTTTTTTATTTATAAAAGCCAAATAAGTAGGTACGTGTTTTCGCAACGTATTTTTATAGCTAACGTTTTTTAACTTGCTTAGCTTATTATTTTTTTTATTTTGATGAATTTTAAAAAAAAAAAGGTTAATAAATTATTATAGTTTTAAGTAATACCTACGTGATAAAGTGGTGCTTGTTTCATAACGATTCCAACGACATAACTTTTATAACAGCTCCCCTAAAAAACTTACATATCGTCATTTTATTCATACGCGAAGACTCCGGATGTACAGAGTACCTACTAATCGGAACTACCGTCACCAACGCGCGAAAACGCGCAAAAATGGCCGCCACAGAGCAAGGGTTATGACGTGTGTTTTGACTTGAAAAAACATGGCGGTTGAGAGTATGAATTCATGCTCACTCAAAATATGTCCGACCTCTATGGTCCGACCTCAGTGTCACTGATGGTGGCGCGTTCACTACGTTTTCTCATATCACATCTGACATTGGCAGAATTGTCAACATCGGCACCATTGCCATAAAGAAAAATAGAATAGAATAGAATAGAATAGATGGTGGCGCGTGTTTTGGATCATTCGGTTCTTTTCAAAATGGTTGAGCTGGATGGTTTGATAGCCAGCAGTTGAGACTAGTCATCTCACGGTAAGTTAGTTTTATATTTTGAATTGTTTAACATACCTATTATTTGTTACCTTGTTCTCACATAAAGAAGCAACAAGAATAATAGACCCAGGATTTTGTAATATCTTGGTTTAAGAGTTTCTTGCCCGTTCTTCTCTATAGAGATCTAGAAAAAAGAAAGGAGAGAATCGCCTGTAAATGGTTTAATTATAATAAATGCTTTAAGTTTGAATCAATAGGAGGCGAGCCTATTGCCATCAACCGAGCACAAATCCAGACCTCGGGCTGCTTCTGAGAAAATCTTAATAGAAAAACACAATTGGACCTCGTGCAGTAGCGCTTGCGACCACTAACCAACAACCAACGGGCAGACTGTTTAGGAATTACCTACTTATAAAATCATGAGATCTTAGTTTATGCCGCTGTAGTTCATGCCTCAATTAATTAGATATAAGTAGGTACGGTCAGCATCGAAAGTTCGTTAGGTAATTTACTTTTTTGAAGTGTTAATCGACTTTCGTTACTTACTGTACAAATATGTTTTGCCCCAAACCGAATATTCCCAATCGAATATTTTGACGATCGGGAAAAAAGTTTCATTTCAGTGTTGACGAACGGGACTTTTTTTATTATTCCCGATCAGTGGAGGACGCACGCAAAGAATTATATTATTAATAGGTACTCGTATTAAGTTTAAAAAGTTTCGTTCATCAACAATGAGAAAGAATCTTTTTTCCCCCGACTGCCAACAGTGTTAATGACAAAGTGTTACTGACCGGTAATAATCGCTCCAAACTGGTCCCTACCTTTATCGTGTTGTTGGGTGGACATTATGCCTAAATGAGTAATGAAACCAGATAATCTTATCGCTCTGGGCCCAAATTACTTACGAGTGTAGTTAATACGTACTTAATACTTTATATATTTTTGTAATAGTATGGTAAACACGCCAATAAGTCGAGTCTCCTAATAAGTAGGAAGTAAAAGTCTTTACTAGCTAGGCTCCGCAACAAAACCAAAAACATTTCCCAAAATGGAAGATATTTTTATTTCGACAGTTATGTTATATGGGGAAAATAACATAACATTGTTATACAAAATAGGGGAAGAGGGTTAAACCACCGAACGAATCCAGACTTTGAGCTGTGGCTGAGCAGTTTATGAGGAACAAAGAAAAAAACCATTAATTACATTAAATATATTTATTGGACGCCTGTATACGCACAGCACCACATTATGTTTTAAAAGGATTTCACAAAAAAAAGCAGTGATCAAGCAAACATACAGAATGTCCCGTAATTCAACGTCAAGCCGGAATCGGGTAATAAACCAAGTCATAAGATATATCAGAAAAATATTTTTTAAAATCTAAATTGCGTATTTTTTAAATTATTGGCAATTAAATGTCACTTTTTGCCCAAGCAAATATTCAAAATTAATACTTTGCCAAACTTTGACTGACTGTACTGAAAAAAATGCAGTATGCGAGTTTGGCAAGTTGGCGCATGTAATAGGCATTAAAAAAAAAAACTCAGTTCATTTTATTTTTATTCCAAAGATTTCTTATATATTTTTCAGATAACTATGTTATGCCTTGGCCTATTACCCGATTCCGGTTGACTTTGAATTACGGGACACCCTGTATAACTACATTACCTACTTTGTTCCAATAGTCTTGCTAATGAAATAATAATAATTATGAGACATAGCATCATGAAGGTAGTTTGTTTTGTACATATCTTAGAATAATACAAGAATGGCTTTCAAAAATGCTATACTTTGTGAATAATAACTATGTTTTTGGTTTCAGATATTGTATAAAAAACTTAGAAAATCTATCTAGTTTATTTAAAAAAAACTCGATGTATTCTTACGTATCTTCTAAAACATACATTACACGCGGTACATCCTAAAAACCAATGTTATGACTACACAGGTCCTTGTGTCTATGTAAAAAACCTATTAAAATGAACAAGAGAATAAATTGTCAAATCACATTTTCTTTTACATAAATTATAAAACATTTACATCTAACAATGTCCATAGTATTCGAGATAACAATAGCTATACTTGGGTTACCTATACAATTGGCAAGTAACTAAATAATTGAATTAATTAATAGGTGGGATTCCTTTTGAGCAACAAGGCACACTAAAATTTTATCAGATCTTCACTTCCATCGGCTTGGTCTCTGCTGGCATTATTGCTTGTAATCTCAATAGTTGGATTTTGAACCTCTAAATTTTTTGGTGAAACTTTTCTTCTAGGCGGAATTGGTGCTTCATCTAGGATACCAGTTATACCTAAATTTCTGCTGTGTTCAGCAAAAAATTTAACTTCTTGTGTTATTTCAACTCGTCGACTGCTCGGCGACATTTTCGTTCTGACAGGTGGACTCGGCGCAGTTCTAGAATACATCGGACGATTATCGAATATAGACGTGTTAATTGGATTCATACTGCCAGGTAATAGGGCTGCTGTTTTACTTCTCTCGAGAGAGTACACTTCACTAGAACTGTGTTCTTCTTTCTCAGTAGTTTTTTTGTGATCGTCAGTATAAAAAGTCGCCTTTTTGCTGTATTCTGAATGGAAATTCGTGTGAGCCTGAACATCTGATTTGCTTCTCTCGAGTGTAAATCCGCCATTTGTATGTAGATGACAACTGAATGAACTAGTGTTTACAGTGCAAGCAGGTGCTGTTGAGAAAGGAACTGCGGGTGCCCACAAACATGCTCCCTCATTTCTTGGTACTAGCAGTAGAGGATCCTAGGAAAAAAAATAAGTAAAATAAATATATTAAAATAATGTAAAAGTTTATGCATAAACCAATAAATTGTATCTTATCACTAGATTATATAATGAATCTTTAATTATTTTATATTTTTTTATGGTATATCAGATAAGACAAGCAAGATAGTTATTTCAAATCTCATAAAAGACTAACATACTTGTGAAAATTATTACCTTCCCAGTGATTGCAAATATTTTAGACTGTAGTGCGTGAAGCCTGTTGCGTAGGTATTCATACGAGCACTCCCTTAATTTCATAACCCATTGTACAACATTGTCTTCAGCACGGGCAGCAAATACGTGTCGTTTTTCAGGTTCATCTCTGAAATCATTGTTATAGATATTATAAACAACAGTTAATCTCCAAAAACTATCAACCAAGGTTATTAGCATGTGTGTTGCTAGCTGTAGCCTTAGGTATGAACACTTTCTTATATTACTGGGCTAGTTTCATGCACAGTAATCATGCTTATAACTTAAGAACCGCTAGACCTTTGATTTGTTGTATTTGTCTCCACCACAAATAGCAGAATAACTATTAAAACAATTTTTTTTGCAGAATTGGCACGCTCGCACCATTGTCTTCGATCACGCCTGATGAAAAGCGATGGATGAGGACTATGATGGGACGAGCGTGCCTAGAATATGCCTAAGGCACTGAAACTCCCACACATTAACGAAAGACAGCAGCTGCTTGACGCCAGACTCCAGTGGGAGGGTGGTTGCAAACCAGGCGGGCGTTAGCCCTACCACCGCAAGGGAAGAATTGGCCAGTCAAATAAGGTGTTGGGTGTGATTGTCTAGGATGGGCCGAGCACTCGGTTCAGTTGAGTAACTGGCGGAACAAACTGCGCTACACGAGGAGGCTTCTTCATACATCCAAAACATAAATATGAGGCAAATTCACGAGAAAAAAAAATTAAGGTTATTAATTTTCTCATAAATTTGTTCTTTTTGGTTCTGAGGCAGCACGAAAAATAAAATGTCTATAGAAGTATGAGGAACAGGGTGTAAAGTTCACTCATCCTCTATAGAAAAGGGAGGATCCTCCGACCAGACGGGTGTTGTGTCTGGCGGGCAACTGCCCAATGATTCATTTCGGGCCGTTGTATATATGCTAGTTGCGCGGTAAACTCTGCTTGCGAGATGCAGGATTTTGCGTGACGTCAGTATGACGCGTTGTTCGTATGTGGCGTTGTAGATACCGCTACATCACTCCCCTCCGGAGACCGGAGGTCGATAGTGGGCGGAGTCTTGTATCTTGCGATGCTTGCCAGGCCAGTTGAAGTTCCAGTGAGTCGGAACCGGTTGCCGCATAGTTCACGGTGAGTCGGAACTGTCTGCGAAGATGTCCCCAGTGAGTCGGGGTGGCGCTGCGTTATGCTCCAGTGCGTCGGATGTGGTACAGCGCCGGGTTGAGGCTGACTGCTGGCGTCGACCAGGAGAGGTATTGAGAGCTCTTCTTGTTGACCGGCCGAAAGTGCAGTGTGCTGTGCCAAGGTTGCTGATGAGGCTGAGGGTGATGACCAGGTATGCGCGGTCGCTGCATGCTGGTGGTCAGGATACCCGTTGAAGCCGTGGGTGCTGGCTGGCTGGGTGACTCGCCGCTAAAGCTTGCGGGAGTGATGATGATGACGTCACGCTGAAGTATTTGCACGAAGGCTGCGCTGACGTTCATACTCGGGGTCACCAGTATAGAAGTATGAGGAACAGGGTGTAAAGTTCACTCATCCTCTATAGAAAAGGGAGGATCCTCCGACCAGACGGGTGTTGTGTCTGGCGGGCAACTGCCCAATGATTCATTTCGGGCCGTTGTATATATGCTAGTTGCGCGGTAAACTCTGCTTGCGAGATGCAGGATTTTGCGTGACGTCAGTATGACGCGTTGTTCGTATGTGGCGTTGTAGATACCGCTACAATGTCCTTATTATCATACCCAAATAAATAAACAAACTTACATAAATGATATTGAAAATGAAAATGGTATACTCTGCCCGTGTTCCATCTGTATTGAAGCATTTTCTAATACAAACATTCCTGCTGGACATTTTGTATCAAATTTGCCCATCTCACTTATTTTAAAATAAAATAAATAATTATTTATTAGCCGAAACCATCTCTCTTTGAACACTGAAATAAAATAAACATAGAATAATATTTACAAGAAATTTAGAAGAGTACAAATGCTCTATTAAAAAAAAAAATATAATGATTTAATGAACTAGTTGTGAAATATTAAAGATACTTAGTGTTTTACTGTAATAAAACCAATGTTTGTAACTGTGATTAGAAAATCAATCATGCTGCATTATGTTACTGGTTATAGATGAATGCTTTGTGTTGCGTTTTTTAAGTTTAAGTTAGTAAAATTAATGTTCTTAAGTAATTTCTTTATTTGCACTTACATGTGATGAACTATAATTTTATGAAATAATGCTATGTACTAATAGGGAACAAAAGTCATATCAACACAATGACTATGGGTGAATAGTATTCATGACACAAAAGAATTATGTTTGGATCTTTTTATAGCATAAACTACACCATGAAAACATTTGGCATGACTCATTCCACAATAACTTTGAGGAAATCGAAAACCAAAAAAATAGTTTACTTAATAACAATATATTCCAGAGATTGATAAATACTGACCTGACTGATTACGATAACCGCCATTGGAAATCTTTTTATAGTTTAATCTTCCTTCAATTACACAAGGTTGATCGCTCAGTTGAGCGAGTTCACGAATGTTGCATTTCATTTGAACATACAAGATTAGATCGTGAATAAAACATAAAACTAACAATTAGAATTAGCACAAACTGCAATATCAATTAATATCGTCGTTACACATTATTAATGAATTGTATCTTTAACTAAAATCAACACAAATTTTGTATCGAGAAACGAAGAAAAACGTGAGAAAGTCAGAAGATGGTCAGAAGTGACGGGCACAGAATACACCTCCCGCTCAGAAGAATAACTAAAGCATAGAAGGAAGCTAAATTTAACTAATATAGTCGTCTCTGTTTTCTTATACACTCATAACAGCATTAGAAAGAGACACATGTAGGTTGCTCAAAATGCAAAACGTCACAAGGCAAACGTCAATTTGGTTACCTTGGCTACCTTTATGATACTAAGTTTAAAAGCTACTTAACGTCTCAGGTTTTTGTCTATGACTTTGTTCATCGCATTTTTTCGTATAATGTTAGCAATAGAGCTTGCAAAAACTATCGATAGAATATCGATAGAACTAGCGTCATCTAAATTATTGCATTATATTTTTTTACACGTAGTGTTGGGAAGGATTAAATATTTAAGAGTGAAATAAATACCTAAATACCTACGTTCTTGCCAGCGAATCGTACGTATGAGTAATGAAATGACAGTTGTCAAAAATCCGTGTGGCTCATGGTATAATAATTTAAAACTCATGTGTGGCTATGATTTCTTTTGTAATTTTCAGATTTCCCTTCGATATTGATATCAGGTAAAATGGATCAACGCTATTGCACGTAACAACTGGGAATGGAAAAAACAACATCGTATTTTGTTCCGAACATTTCAGCGATGAAAAAACGAAGGAGGTTCTAAATTCGACGCGTATTTTTTTTAATTAGTGGGGCCCGTGGCTAAATTAGAACAGCCGCACAGGTCGATCGTTCAGGTTAAGCTACGCTTGCCGCGGTTGGTCTGTGGATGGGTGACCATCTTTACATATCGAGACCCCTCCGTGCCTCGGAAAGCACGTTAAGCCGTTGGTCCTGGATTGATTCGTGGATCTTTGACAGTCGTTACGGGTAGTCAGAAGCCCGAAAGTCTGACAACCAGTCTTACCAAGGCGTATCGTATTACCCAGTAACTGGGTTGTGGAGGTCAGATACAACGCTTGCTCCTCCTTATTTATTGTAGGTATTATTTTATCGATTTGTCGCCGCGCGCGCCAGGGGCACGGCATTTATATTTAGCCAAGATGAGCCAAGCGGTGAAAAGGTTAAACTGATGTAAAATATACTAAGTAATTTTGAGCCGGCGCCAAACAAGCAATCAATGAACAAAGCTCACTAAATCACTTTGGTGCCGACTTAAAGTTACTTAGGTATACTGTACATCAGTTTAAGAACTTGATTATTAAGGTTAAATAAATAAGGTTTAAGTCTTATTTTTTGCTTTTCAGTTTTTTTGGCGGTTTAACTTTTTGTTAAAAAGTTTTTGTTACTCGTTCCGGGGCCAATCGCTCTTTTAAAATTATTTAAGTGTTCTGTTGGCAATTTCATATTGTTAATAATTTATCCTGTGTTTCTATTTAAATAAGTTGATCAGATAGAAGTTAGTTCTTTATTTCATTTAGCATATTTAGATTTATTGTCATGGAGATGGAGCGATACCATAAAATAAGAAGTCGATATCGTTATTTATTTTATGCATAGTCACATCACTAGCTAATACTCTTTTGTCTATGACAGCGTACACTTCTAATGTCGTAAAGCGCCTTCTATGCTTTAGTTATTGTTCTGGACCTCCCGTATTATTGTGACGTTACGGGCACTGGGCAGTGTTGCCAACTCGACTAAAGAAAGTCAAAAGTCGCCAGATGTCGCTAGATACTTAAATGTCAAATAATTGCTCATTTATTTACTTTTCTTTTTTACATAATTATCCATGTAGTTTTTATGACGAGTTACTGTTATCAACAAACAAAAAATTTGAGTAACGTTTGGGACGACGACTGGCGCCCCTGGCGCGGGGGCGGTACGAAGTGGAGGCGCCCGCGCCGGCACGGCCGGCTCTTTATAGTTTTGATCAAGATGCAACCTGACACTGACCTGCAAATTGCAAAAACGCAAGAAAATTTGAATTTCGCGGGTTACCTTTGCGGATCCACCTCAAGTAGCGCGCTTACAAAGTCAGTTATGATAAAATCATATTGAATTAAACTATACTTTATAAATGATAATCAAATTAGAAAAGTCGCTAGAAATGTCACTAAATTATTTTTGTCGCTAAATCGAAGTAAAATGTCGCTTTTCATGTCAAAATGTAGCTGAATCTAGCGAAAAAGTCGCTAAATTGGCAACACTGGCACTGGGCACGGCACGGGTAGTGACGGGTGACGGAACCACAGAACATATATAGGGTACTCCGAATTGGGAAAATAATCGACGTAATCGATTTGAGCGTGCTGAAACCCGTACCGAATTAGCGTGAGCGCGATAACGATGTCCCGTGAATCGTCATAGATGACGACATGACATGCGCCATCTTGCGATAACGCCGACCATGGCCGCCTTCCGAATTGGCTAATATCGCTCACAGCACTCAAATCGTCTCACATGCGTTCCGTATTGGATATCACTGTTATGACAGCTGAGAGCTGTCAACAATTCGGAACACTCGTGAGCGCGCTCACCGTGCTTACTCGGTATCAAAAAGATATTACAGCAGTATTTCTTCGTATAAACACCACACGTTTCTTCCTTTTCTTTGTTTAGGTGGCGACTGTCAGCCAGAAGCACAATTTCGAAAATGCCACGTTATTAAAAAGATATGATGCAGCTCAAAACAAAACACACACTGACACATCCTCATCCTCACACACACACACACTGTCATTTTTGACAGCGCTCACGGTGATATTAGTACGAGGTATGGTCGGCGTTATCGCAAGAAGGCGCATGTCATGAGGTCATCTATGACGATTCACGGGAAATCGTTATCGCGCTCACGCCAATTCGGTACGGGTTTAAGCACGCTCAAATCGATTATTTTCCTAATTCGGAACGCGCCTCATGCCTTGTAATAATATCACCGTGATTGCTGTCAAAAATGACAGTGTGTGTGTGTGTGTGTGTGAGGATGAGGATGTGTCAGTGTGTGTCATCGGCGCGTGGAAGGGGGACCAAGGGGGACACACTATATGGGTTCTGCTGATATATTTCCAACTACCGGATTATCTCCTTTCTTATATTGAATGCAAAGTAGTACAACCACAAGAGTTAACTTGAGGCTTCGCTCGGATGACGTAAGCGCGCGATTCTGAATCACGCGTCGAGCCGCGGGAGTCAGCAGTCAGCACAGAACATAATACTCAGAGGAGGCAGTCAGTGAGCTTACTCTCGAATACAATTCCGATAGATCGACATTGGTCAAACGTCAGTTGGTCGAGTTAAACGTCAGGAATTGGCTAGACTCGAGTGAGTCCAGCCAATCCCTGACGTTTGACTGACAATTCCAATGTCGATCTAGCGGAATTATATTCGAGAGCAAGCACCCAGGAGGGGCCGCTTGGGTCTCAAAGTTAGCTCTTGCGGGCTGTAACTTGTACGCGAAAATAGAACTACACATTTCATATTTGTGCTCGTCTACATGTTTTAGCCGTTTTATTTTTTCTGTACAAATGTGCCAAAAGGGCTGTAATCCTTCCAAAATATCCAATGATAAAAAAATACTTGTATTGGTGTGGGTGTTGATAATAGTAAATAATAAAAACACAATATAATTATTCGTTTATTTTTAACTTTTAGTACAAAATAAAACTAGTACACAGGGATACATCTCAAACCTAGCATTTGCATGTTGAATAGTCCGAGGCTTACGACGATAAGTCTTCTCATTTGTACTATTTTAGACACTATAACGTCACACAGATTAGCTCATTATTCCCCATCAAAAATAAAATTAATCGTAACTGAATAATGTAATCACTCTTCGAGTTAATCCGACCAAAATAGATGTTTTATTGCCGACATTACACTATATTTCTATTGGTACCTACTTCAGATTAGATTTTTAAGCTTACTTATCATTATACAAATACATAATTTTGAGGTTTGGAGCGGCATTGATGAGTTTTTCAGGCACAATCAAACCAGTGCACCCCAATGTTTAAAATACATGAAACAACACTTATATTTAACTCTTTAAAGTTTACAACCGTTTTCATTTATCACATGACCTTGGTTTAAAATTTTGATATTACTGTTTCAGAGTCGCCTATGTATTATAAACATGTCTGGAAATTCACATTTACAGAATGTAATATTCATCAATCTCAAGTGATTAAAACTGCCCAAGTAACTAACTATTACAATCATACAATTCTCGTGTTATTTTTTTTTTTCAAAGTCTTATCTAATAAAAACATTACACCGTGCACAGTAAGTAAAAATACTGTACAAAAATAACTTTAAAAAATAGAACCGACATTGACGTCTCTCTTACTGGCCGTGGCCGTAATATTAAATAATAAAACTAATACAAAACGTTTGATAGTTCCAAAATAACAACTTTCTTCCAAAAATGTTGATTCATTCTTGTGTTTTGAATTTTTATGTAATGTTTATTATTTGCGAGCTTTGATTGAATTGGAAGCTGTACATTGATTTATTTCCTACAATTTATTTTCTTACGTCAGTGCACATAATTTAATCAACAAGTCTTATGCTTATCGTTATAAATACGATCTAGTTACCTATAATTTATTCTGAAACGAATATAATTTCTAAGCTTTCCGATATTAATACGTAATGCGCGTTCTGACTTCTAAACGTATGTCTAAATTTTAAAATATAAGGCTGCACTACCCTTTGGCTGATGCTATTATAACAGAGATAAACCTGCCTGGGCGTAAACATCCAAGTTTGACCCTGTCTATTTAGAGAAAGAGTGCCTTTACTTATATATAAAATGTATAAAGTAACAACTAGGCCACATCGCGGTAATAACTACTTTTGTAAGTTGAACTATTTAGTAGCAAGTTTTTTATTCTATATTCTATTACTTTAAGATTACGAGTAGTGTTATGTTTGGACTCCCTTATAATAGCAACGCTCATTGGGCTAATTAGGAAACAAGTCGGTTCTTACACTTTTACGTCACGATCACATTTTTACAGTTTCGAATTACTTAGTACACACAAATATTAAATTAATTGCTTTATCGACTGAAAGTATATAACAGTATTCACTATTTTCGAATATCAACAATGACTTCAGACCCCATTACATAACAAATTGCTTATTTTTGTTAAATCTTATTCCTAAGAGGCGGATAATCGTCATGAGCTAAAAAAAGTTTATTCCTAAGTTACTTGTGGCTCGTCACCTAAACAGATGCTTTCAAAGTAACTTGTATATAGACCCCCAAAGGAATACTAGGTATGCAGTTTCAAAGAAGGGGTGGATCAAAGTATAATAAACTCTTATTTTATTTCTTATTGATTTAGGGCAAATTTCACCAAATAAACTGAACGCGATCAATATTCCGCAACAATGATGACACTGACAGCTCTTGAACTCGGTCTAAACGTCGTGATCGCGTTCAGTTAATAGTGAAAAATTCGCCCTTAACCGCGTTCTAGAGCTATTGTCACAATTTCACAATTTGTCACTGCCAGCTCTTGAACACGGTTTAGAAGTGCTGATCGAGTTTAGTTTCATTGGTGAAATCCGCACTCATTTGGACTATGAAGCGGGTCTCGCAACAAGTGTTAAGCTACTGTTACTGACATGTGACGAAGTCTCAGTGGCCACAGTGCCATTAAACTGTCGCAAGCTATCCCCTTCTTTGTATACCTACTATACTTGAACTTATATTTTTCGACATTATGTATAATGAAATATTAAAATTGCAATTGACTGGTAATTTTTAAATTACTTGATGTGACTAATAAATCGGTTTAAAGCAGTCATGACTATAGCTTCGCAGTTGCATAAACAGGGTCGAGATAGATGTTAAAATTGTAATAAATTAAAAATGTATTATTCGGGGGCATGGACAAAATTGATACAATCCTAATTGTATCACGTCGCGCGTCGCCAGAAACTCTTTGGTCCTTTTATTTTATGATTATAGCTATAACGTGTATAACGAAATATTCTACATTATGTGCATATTTAGTCGAAGTAAAGAAAACGACCTCGGTTACAATAATCGGTTTAGTATGTACTTTAACATACTAAACCGATTATTGTAACCGAGGTCGTTTTGTGAGAACAATGTTTTAGGGCGTTCGCTACGTTAAGCGTGCGCACGCGGCGGGTGCCCGCCTCTCGTGTTTGTATTGAAAGATAAATATGAGCAGCGCTCTCTGGCGCGACGCGTGCTACGGGCTTGTACACGCAGTGGCGCGCGCTCCGTGCGCCCGCCGCGTGCGCACGCTTATGAGGAAACATCAAGGCGTAGAGAAATGAAAAATAGGTATTTCTAAAATCTATTGCTGTCGCGCAGTGCCCGAACAAGCGGGCTATCAAGCGCGATAGAGACAACTGCAGCTTGGACTGAAAATACCTACTAAAATATAAAAATATCGTCGATTTAAAGTCCGTACATATTTTATTAAAAATTAAAATAGAGCTTGAGCTGTGTTTCATTTTTTATATAATCTAGTCAAATTTGTTTTCTGGATGTTTGAATTCAGCGGAACATCCGGTAATTTTTTTAAGTTTTTGAACATTTATATCTTTTTGCTAATAGAAACACAAGGGCCTTAACGTAGCGAACGCCCTTACTCGTTTCCGAATACATTCTTTACGATTTTTTTAATTTGAACACAAATATTGTTACGGCTTTATATGTATATTGTTACGATTGCAGAATCCTAAAGATAACGAGCTTGTGAAAACATACTCTTGGCGCCTGTAAGTTAGACTGCCAGAATTTTCGAGTTCAATAACCCTTCAAATATTGAATAAAATAGGAGTTCAGATCAGACTGTCATGACAGTAATTCTGTAGTCAACTCATGATCCACCATAATACAGTAATTTTGTGAAGTTTATATAATCATAAAACAGTAAGTTACAAAAAAGTAAACAATACATTATTATCGTAGATCGTAGCTTAAGAAACGGCACAGCCTAGTACGAACAGTTGTGGGGACATTGTGACAACTTGAAACATATTAAAACAGCAGACTGTTTCCTAAGCAGCGATTTATAGAAATTGATAACATAAAGATACACGAACGGTACGCGCACAGTACTCCCGTACTATTGACAATATGGAGAGAAGATACGTGCACACGTTACTTATATCTTTACACCGGAGTTGGAAATGAGCCATATTTAATCTTATCTAAAATAATCCCTTAAAAACAGTGTGTCAATGTATACTATACAATATCTTTATCTGCACCATGATGTTTCTCTGGGAAAACTTTAAGAGCGTTTACGCCGTACGGCATTTCATACAAACTTTCAAGCCGTTGTTTTTCGAAATGAATGAACCGATTTTAATGAAACTTCATATGCATAAGCAGGATACAAAAGTCTAAAAAGTTAGCAGAGAACATTTTCGAAATGTCTTATTTAAAAAAAGATAACTAGAAATCTCTGTTTCTATGGAAACTTTAAAATCAGTCAAATTTTTCTTTAAAACAATTTTTCGAAAATGTTCTCTGCTAACTTTTTAGACTTTTGTATCCTGCTTATGCGTATGAAGTTTCATTAAAATCGGTTCATTCATTTCGAAAAACAACGGCTTGAAAGTTTGTATGAAATGCCGTACGACGTAAACGCTCTTAACATAAGAGTTATTTTTTATTTTGCCATAATTTAAGCTTTTAGTACACTATACAGTTTAGTTACTGGCTTCTAGCAATACAATTGATTCTCATTACAATCTAATGAACTACCTAATATGGTCATCATCAAAACAGTACTGTCCCTAAATATACGAATTAGTTAAGTTATTGTAATCACACAGATACTGAACAGATAACAATAATGGTGCTTTGTGTATCACAGGACGATTGACGACCTCATTGCTTCGAATATGACATTATGAGATAGTTCTCGATTTATTTTACAATGATAATTGCGCTATAATTTACTAAAGAGTTCCTAATGCGATACCTTCTCCGATTCCATAAGTAAGAAAATTCGTAATGATCTATTCTATACAAACTCGGTATAAGTAAGTACAATATTAAAAAATTAAGATTTCCCAAAGAAATGATTAACATTATTCAGACAAGAGCTTCCGTAACATCGACAAACAAACACATAAAACAACAAACATTCACCAAACGTCCGGCGCAAGAATGATCCGCTGCAAAGATACCGAATCATGTATTTCAGACTCTAAGACCTAAATGAACACATGAAATACAATCCACCACGGCGCAAACGACTCGACGTCACCGAACGGAACGGCGACATAAAACTACCATTAAATAATTACACGTCTTAAACGTAAAATAAACTCAGTAATATACATAATTACATTATATATTCGAAAAAAAATAACAAAAAATCGACAGTCAACATCCGAGGGGGAGTCGAGCGGGGCGGTAGCGACCCTATTTACATAAAATACAATCGAACGAGCGTCCCCTGTCGGCAGTGCTAGTTACAGTAGCTGCGCTAGTGCGTGCGGCGGCGAGGTGCGCGCGCGCACGCGGCGCTGCGCTAGGGCCGGCGGCGTCACATGGGCGGCCGCTCCCAGTCCACGGCCGGCGCGGCGCCGCCCCACGCGCCCCAGCGCTCGCGCCGGAAGAAGCGCTTCTTGAAGTGCGCGGCGGGAGGCGAGCCGGCCGCGCGCGCCGCGCCCGCCGCCGCGGCCGCGCCCGCGTCGCCGTGGCCGATGCCCGAGTCGGGCGACGTGTTGCACGCCTCGTCCGACCGCCGCCGCTTGTCCTCCATGGCCGTGGACGCGAACGATATGATCTGGTCGAACCGGAAGGCTATCCGGTCCTGCCACTTGCTCTCGTCCACCTCCTCGCCGGCCTCGCCCTCTGTAACCGAGCGGGCGGTGAGTGTGTCTGCGCGCGCGGGCGCGGTCGCGGGCGCGGGCGGCGGGTCGCGCGTACCTGGCAGCTCGTCCACGAGCGGCGTGGAGGTGTTGGAGTGCGGGTCGGGCGGCGGCGTGCGGCGGCGCTCGTCGTCGGGCGGCGCGGCTCCGTTGCGCCCGCGCCAGTACTCGGATGCCAGCACGCGAGCTTGCAAACAAGCCGCTAGCCCTGCAAACAGTATAAAATCACGTCTGTATTTTGTGTAAAGCAGAGAGGTACATTTAGCAATTTTACTGTGTATTTTACAATTCACTAGTTGAATTTTTCTACTATTATTATTGTTATTTCGATAACTTGTGCTTTGACTGTACTTTAAACTAGAACTCGTTCGGTGATAACCTACCTTCGAGCGGCTGGTTAGCCGCGGCGGGCTCGTGGTACCGCGCGCTCATGTTGACGGCCGCGTTGATTATGCTCTGATTGGAGATCTCGAGCGTGCGCTCGATCTCTCCGTTGACGAGGTCGCCGATGGTGCGCGCGCCGGGCGCGGCGAGGCGCTCCTGCGACAGGTGGCGCCGCAGCGCCAGCTTGGCCGGCGACACCTGCGGGACACACTGGGTCAGCTGCGCGCACAGGGGGGCGGGGGCGGGGCGCGGGGGGCGGGCCTCACCTGCGTGTAGTCGGGCTGCGCGCCGGGCTCGCCGCGCGGCTCCAGGTGCGCGTGCGCGTGCGCGTGGCGCGGCGCGTCGCGGCGCTCGTACGGGTAGCGCTCGCGCCGCAGCTCCCGCGGCAGGCGCGCGTATCCCGGCGCGCCCGCGGGGCCCGAGCCGCGCGGGTACCCGTGCGCTCCGTGCGTTCCGTGCGATCCGTGCGACCCGTGCGGCGCGCCCGATCTCACGTATCCGTTAGTGTACGTATGGCTCTGCGCTGGCCGCGACGCTTTCCGCTGCTCCTGATCCTCGTTGAGTACCGACGTTATTATGCTTTTGAGTCTATCCTCGAAGTTGATCACCTTCGGCGACTCCTGAACTTTGCCGACGACATTGAGAGGTTTCTGCGGCTTGACAGGCGACTGGCGGTGCGCGAGGCTGGACGGCGGCTGGCCCGACCGCTGCGGTTGCGCCCGGTGTATGGGCGGAGCCGCCTTTGTGTGTCGATGATGATCGACATGTCTCTCCGCTTCTCTTGGGTACCCATTCACTATAAGGTTTGGCTTTGTGATCTTACCAGCCTCGATTTGCCGCCCGGTCTCTAATATCTTCTGAGCCAGAATCTCCGGGTTCTGTTCTTCAATTTTCCCAACGTCCGGGACATCAGGCCACTCTTGCGACCGCGATCTATGCTCTCTAGATTTCCTGGGCTTAGAATTCACCGTATGAGGTTTAACAGTAGCAACAGGTACAGATGGCGGAGCAACTTTTTGCTCGCTTGATCTTTCCATTTGAACAATTTCGTTTTGGAGATGTCCAACCTGTGCGTGTAACCTTTTCCGGTGCGCTAGTGTAGCAGATATCTCTTTCAATATACAATCCTGAGCTATGCTCTGAGTGATCTCAACGTCGGGCGGTATATGGCCCAACTGACGATACTTTTCTGTTATCTCGAATGTCCTTTGTTTGACAAGCATTGCTTGGTCAGTTTCTATATTATTCACCTAAAAAATAACAAAATTATAATGAAATGCGACAATAGTCGAAAAATTATAATGTAATAAATACATATTATCATGATAACATTACTTACTTTAACATAAAAACCATTATCATAATATCGTACATAGAAAATTTAAAATGACATTCAATAAAGTAATGAGATAAATAGTACATTTATAAAATGTAAACAATAACATATTAAATTATTAAGTTACCACAATAAACGGAATGATATAATACGTATAATAGGTAGCACATGAAAATAACGGTCATAAAAATTTAAAACTGATTTTATTAATGAAAATGATGAGTACCGTTTTTTATCAACTGTAGTGATGTACGTACTCTTCGAAAATGAGTCTAAGCCGTCGCGATACCGAGAGCGTGCTATATATCAGGTGCATGACTGAGTGACAGTGAGCTATAAGAGCGAAAGTACCTAGGGACAGAAGCAGGGGTGGCATCCGGTCACTATAATCTTTGACGTTACAATAACAGCAGATATTTTTCAATGCACGGTACTACGACACATACAAATAAATAAAAATGAGTACCTGCGCTTGCAGCTTGCTAGCCTTGCTCTGCAACTCTTTATGTCTGCCCACAATTTCCTTCGCTTTGGCCAACAGATCCACTGTGTTATTGGCGTGTATGCCCAGCTCACTCATGCGCGCCTTTAACAGAGCAACACTGTCGCTTATGAGCACGTTGATCTGTTTATCTAACTGAGACGCACGCGACTTCAGTTTCTGGTTCCTCTCCTGTATCGAATACTTGGCTTTAAATTATTTATTTATACACACAAGACTTTTTCATGGTCTTACAAACGACATACGGCTTACTGTTTAATAATATGCCATAGATATTATCGATTTTGAAGATTTAACACACGAAGTCGATCACAGTTGCAACATGGACCGGAGATTTTTCAAGTCAATGACAAGAAAATTGCATTAAACACGCAACGTTGCCCCAACCTTTCTTAAATCTGCTCGAAATTGGAATACATTGGTATAGCCTAACGAAAATTTTATTAAAAGTTTTAGTGTGCCAGGTGCACCCTTTGTTTGTAATCATGATTTCAAAAGAAACTTCATATTCAAGTGATATTTTACGGAGGTCGAATAAAACACACGAGCGTGTTAAAACATTACCGTACTTGATTATTTATTTGCACATGGACTTAAACAACTTTATTTTATTCTGATACAGTTTAATTTCGTTAATCAATAAATTAGAGAAACAATTCTAACCCAAGACTGCATAATTGACAATTTATAGACCGCGTCTGTCGCTCATACTATCAGGGATTGCGTCTCTGAAAACCGTCACCCTTTTGCTCGGGTAGTCGGTATATTCAATAGATAGCACACGCTGTTTGTAAGAACACCAAAAAGTATAAAGCAAAACATGCATAATACTTAAAAGAGAATTTGGATCATACCTTTTCCTTTTCAATCTGGTGCCGTATTTCGAGGGCGTACTCGGGCGTGTTCATGCGCGTGATGAAGGCGAGGTACTGGTCGCGGAACATGTCGAGCAGTAGCTGTAGACTGTAGGGCGTGTGCGGCGAGCGCGGGATGTCCAGCTCCGAGTGCAGGCGCGACGCCGGCTGCAGCGCCACGCCCAGCGCCGACAGACGCTGTTCCACGCAGCCTGGGGGCGGTGCTGTCACCTGACGTACGAAAATAATATCGTAAGGATCAAATTAGGACGATCCGATGCGTAGTCTCACAAAAAAATATAAATAGACAAGAGTCCCTAAAAAAGGAAAGAATCAAAATAGTTAAATAAGAAAAAACCGCGTGCCAAATCAACAAAAGTTAAAAAATAGATTTGTTGTAATTGGAGAGCAACAGATGTCTTCTATAAAATAATATAAAAGACACAGTACAGTATACTCACGGCGCCGTTGTGCAGCGTGGAGGCGAGCGTGGTGGAGTGCAGCAGGTCCAGGCCGGCGATGGCGGCGGGCGCGGCGCGGCGGCGCATGCCGGTCGATGCCCTATGCACATACGGTACCTGCGACGAGGGTATAGGTACAATATACTCACGGCGCCGTTGTGCAGCGTGGAGGCGAGCGTGGTGGAGTGCAGCAGGTCCAGGCCGGCGATGGCGGCGGGCGCGGCGCGGCGGCGCATGCCGGTCGATGCCCTATGCACATACGGTACCTGCGACGAGGGTATAGGTACAATATACTCACGGCGCCGTTGTGCAGCGTGGAGGCGAGCGTGGTGGAGTGCAGCAGGTCCAGGCCGGCGATGGCGGCGGGCGCGGCGCGGCGGCGCTTGGCGCGGGCGGCCCGGCGCCGCGCACCGCCCGCGCTGGCGCTGCGCTTGCTGGCGGGCCGGCGGCTGCGGTCTGTGTACACACTTATTGTTATAACCTCATTCGTCCAGAGCTCCGACAGTTCAACAGGCATAGTTGTATGACGGACACTTCACGCAAAATGGTTAATTTTGTAAATATACTGAAAGAACTTATATTGTGACAAATTGTATGCGGCAAAAATGTCGAACTTCCTTTCATCCTTTGAATGATGGTCAATTTTCAAAAGTCCTTCCTTAGTGCTCACTTTCTCAATTTTTGAGATGGCTGCTCCATCTCAAAAATTGAGAAAGGGCGGATACCCTAACCGTTTTAGCAGGACAACAGTCTTCCTAACCGTTGTAGCAGGACAAGTCTTAGGATACTATCCTTTTCTTTTTAATTTTAATCCCATTTCACAGATTTTGAAAAAAGTACAGTCAGCAAGAAAATGGGACATTTTCACAAAAACTTTTTTTGATGCCAATCCCCTTCGGACCAACTAAGGTTGAGGAGGCCGGTAGGCCTGTAAATGATGATAAATGTAAATTGACGGCGAAAAGACGTGAGTGAACGAGAAGATCGCTTAAGAGTAAACTAGTCGTGAACTCGATCTCACGGGTGGTCATGGCTAAAAAGCACGCTGTCTCACCTGGCTTCGTGTCTGACAGAGCTAGTATTAGTGATGAGCAGTTAGACGCTAGTCTACACGCACAACGTCTAGTTCTCGCGCACAGAAACACCGTTCCGAACTGATAGGCGCGTGGAAAATCGAGTTTTATGAAAAATCACTACATTAATAAATTATAATTAAAGTTGATTGAACTCTTCGATAACTGACGGGTTGTCGGTACGAACTTGGTTTTGAAGATTTTACAGTTCTTTTATTACTTATATACACCCAAAGTTGCGTTAAAAATAGCAAGAAAAACGAATCTTTGTTGGCTCATAATTTTTTAATGGCTTTTTATTTTACTATAATGTTTCCGTACAGACACAATTAATAATAAGTCAAAACGATATCATATTTAACTTTGGATGCACAATGTCAAACAGTGGAGTAATACTCTCCCGAAATTTGTATGGAAAAAATATCGACTAGTGGCACCTTTAGTTGGATATTCAAAGTAAATCATTGCAATGTAACCCTTTATCTCGGCCAGGTAATATTGCAATGACTTGCTAATGGTTTCACGTCGATCGCGAATGTCCTTTAGAGTATAATGTACTGACTGGAATCGGAAGACGAGGCCCAGGGCGCGCCCCACTCGCGCGGCGCGGGCTCGGGCGCGGGCGGCGCGTCGTCGGTGCCGCTGGACTCCTCGTCGCTCTCGTCGCTGGAGCGCCGCACCACGCGTCTCTTCGCCACCGCCGCGCGCGCTCGCGTCCGACCGTTCTCGCCTCTGTGTACCAATACTTTTTATAATGGACTATGGGTTTAATCAAATTCGAGAAAGCCTAGTTTTGACGGCTATTACCGTAATCCCAGATTCTAGTTCCCTTTGGATATTCACTGTACGTAAGTAGCAGCAGCAATCATTGCAAATAATCGTATATGACAACAAAATCATATGACGCGCGTTCGCGATATGATGTTCAAAGACTATTGCAGCATACTTGAAACTCAAAGTATTTATTTCAATTAAATAGATGGAGTCGGTTTTATTCAGAAAAATGAAGCTAGTTGCTCATTTTAAGGCGTAGCAGGTTATTATGGCGAAGAACGGACATGTTATTCCATTAAGGACACTCTTTTACACAAACACAAATTATTTATTTATTTATTATATTGCTATATGTACAAATCCAAGATGACACGTACTTAATTTTGAGATTGAGTTTAAAGTAACAACTACCTAATTATAATAATATTAATTAATTTTGGACTTATTGTAAATCCCAATCTTAAAATTAATTGTACTTAGTTATATAAAAATGACAATTGATTATACACCGTATGTTGTGGTAGAGTGTATAGAACTTAAAAAATATTAACACCATACTATGTATAACTACATTCAAACAAATAAATAAATTCTATTTCTCTTTATTATAGTTTCATACCTGACAGCTCTAGGTCTTGCCACCTTTCTCCGTCGCTCGGGTAGCGAGCCAGTGCTGTGGTTGCTGTTGCCATTGAGCAGATCGGGCGTCGGCTGGCGCGTCGGCGGCGCACTCAGGTGTCTCTTCCCGCTCCCTTCGCCCTCCTCACATCCGTTATGCGTGCCCTAACAAAAACAACACCAGTAAAGTAATCGTCTAAATAGTTCACACGTGTTTATATTCTTTGACGTCGATAAATATCTAGTTAGCTGAAATAAAGATAACCGTTGACCTGCACTACCCTGATATCGACTAAGCAGTTTCCCGGGTAGACGAGTTTATGTTTACAATAAGGAGATACAGTCTAGGTATAAAGTACAAAAACACATTCTCTGCAAATTAAAAAGTAAGCTAGATAATATGGTTTGTTCAACACAAGACAGTTATAAATATTAAATATTGAGCTACTTGTGTAATCAAACTCATTTCGAATAACTGTGTGTCAAGTCCAAAACAAACATGGAGCAGCAACATGAATCCTTGCATCTACATTTTTTTATTTGGCAGTAAGAACTAGACAGAAAATAAATAGCTTCTCTGTTATTGTTATAGGTTAAGTCTATATTCAACGCACACTTACATAACCAATAATTTCAATTTGATTTTTTTGGAATTTTTACAAATCCAAGAAATAAACAAAACAAGCCGAATTTTACAAAAATATAAAAGTGTAATATTATTTACGATTATTTAAATGAGTAAGCAATGATAAGCTATAAAGAAGCAGCATAATGCGAGGGTTGGCAGGATTTCTAAACAGACAATAATTAAACTGCACATGTATAGAAGATGCACAAAATTGGGGAAAATGGAGAAGTCTTACTTAGGTCTGTTTGGAAATAGACCATAATAAAATAGGAAAAAACTGAACATTAGCAACCATTTAGCGTAATTCAATGTAAACATGCAACACAGCTAACCAGAAAAGCAATTCTACCTCTCTAAGTGGAATTGTAAAAAACCTGCAATTGGGATTCCGTAATCACTGTCCATAGTTTAGGGTACAATAGTAGTAAAACATAAAAACTAAAATTTCTCATAAGAGATCCTCACTGAAATCTGTAACTTGCCACCAATATATTTGTGCAGTCGCCAAGGAACAGGTTAAACGGGGTCAACAGCTAAATAACTTGGTACACCATATCTTCCAAACTTATTCATTGAAGTCTGTTGGTATAATTTTAAACAAAGGTTCAGATCAGATGCCTGAAAATATTGTAGATTTAAAAAGATTAAGTAAGTACTTAGCGAGGATAGGATGGGTAAACTTGAGACAAATAAATGGACGGGACAAACTTTAGTTGAACTACGGAACCCAGAAGAAAAAACTTAGAAATATAGTTTTTTTTTTTCATTATTCGTAAGTTTTTCAATAACACTTCCACCTATTTCTACTGCATAGCTTGACATAGCACACATGGAATTCGTATAGCTCACAAACATGACGATTGGTTGTATAAATAAGTTCTGTAAAAACTATCCGACTATTCAAACTCTTGTTATATTTGTTACATTTAACATTTTCAAAGCCTTTTATTGTTCAGTCACTAGTTTGATAAACAAATTATTTTCACATTCAAATCATCATGGAAACAGTAGAAACAAAAACATATCTTAATAATCTTATAAAAGGTAAAGTGATTGGAACAGACCCTTTTGCTGACCTTGAGTTTCGGATTTTTCAGTCTTTGAAAATATCTCTCCAATTTGGTCCTATCTATAATGTGTAAATAGTAAGAGACTGGCTTCCCCGTCCACGAGACGGATCCTTTGAGCGGAGACATCTCGCTGACGTGCATGATGGTCCCGATGTCACTCAGATTTCTGTCCGTTATCCTGAAGTTCAGCGGACAAAAACTCTTCGATGATACGATTTTAGCACCGTCTTTCAAGTCAGCAAATCTTTCTTTTAGCTGGTGGTCCACGTGCGGGCCGAATGCAAAGTTATTCACAAAAACTATGGTCGCTGCATTTATTTTTTCTCTGTGTTCATCCAGTAGAAAGTCGCCCTTGATTAATTTATACTCTCCGCACTTTTTTCCATACCATTTCATCCACATTCTAAAGTGACCGTCCATGCTCTGAAAAGTATTTATTTTTAATTATTTACTGATACTTTGCATAGTTTTATACATAATGCAGTGTTAAAGTGATATTTACCTCAGCATATTTGCTAGGAACTTCCGCCTTTTCAACTCCGAGGCAGACGCGGCAAGGTGTTGCGGCCGCCATTTGTAGGACCACCTGTCCCACGCCCGAGCCCAAGTCCACGAACACATCGTCAGCGGTTATATCTATTTGATCTATCATCTGACACACCAGCTCGTAAGATGTTTCGCCGTATACCTGACGACATAAATACACATTTTTTTTTACCACAAATTATAATAGCAAACATAATTCGTATAATATTAGCACATTATCAACAGTATCCTGATAATGCGAACATTAACTGACTTCCTACTTCCTTTAAATCCCGCTTCATATATAATTGTGTTAGTGCTAGCAGTAAATTCTTTTAACTACTGAAAAATTTACTTTACTATACACTTAATAATTAACTACATAATCATGATCACAATCGAAATTAAATTGGGAGATACTGGAAGCTATTGCGATTAGGAGTGTGTTCCGCAAAGGTAGCCCATTCAATTTTGATAAATTGATACCTAATTCAACAATATCCAACAACGCGTTGATTTTGTTGTTGAGTAGGTAGGCGGACTTCCTACACAAACGCGTCACAAGGATATTTTCATTGCGGTTGAAAGGTTAGAGTGTCCAAAAATAAGGTACTTATTTATTACGATTACGACATTGTTACGCAATTAGGGTGATGTTCAATTTACTTACTGAACAAAAAGTCGTACTTATATTTTTAAATTCATAAACTATTAATAGCTCAGGTCAAACTTGGCAACACGACATAATGACCGCGGCTATAAACAATACGGATTACGTAATAAATAACCGTTAGTATTAGTACTGACCTCAGGTGAGAAGGGTTCATATTGGTTGAGTTTATCCGGGTCAGACACTGCTTGGTTGTATGTTTGCTGGAGTATGTGTTTTAGCAAACCCCTTGACGGATACTTGTTCAACCGCTGGGCTGGTAATGAAGTGCCTTTTTCCTGTAATTAAATAATGACAATTATTTGCATAACATCGATAAATCATCTAAGTATTCGGTTCAAAGTTCTCGGATTCATATATTTCTTTATGTTCCGTGTTGGTTTAATAGCGCATACCGTTCCCAATACTTAAATGTTTATAATACATAGGTTCAGTACATCGCATGTCGATGAGTTCGATACCTAATACGTATCCATCAATCACCCTCTTAAAACATACATTTACTTAGATACGGGATCAGGATCCCAGTAATTTACAAAGAATATCATAAGTAGGTATCACAACAACTTTTCCATTCAGTTTCCTGGGCATGTGTTAATTTTTTTTTTTATTACCAACTTCAAAAGAAGAGGAGGTTATTAATTCGAATTCGAATTCGTATGTCTGTAATATTATTGAAATTGCACTAAATTCACATGACAATCTATTCGGGCTTTCAAATATACAAAATTTTATAGATGTATGTATGTCATGTATGTTTGTCCACGCATTTCTCCGCAACTATTAATCGGATCGTGACCATTTTTTTTTTGGTTTACATTTACTTCAAATTAGGGAACAGTGCAAGTTTCATCAAAATCGATTCAGTAATTTTCAAGATGACTTATATATACGAGGCTTATTAATACGAGCTACGCGTGTAGTGTCAAATGGTGTCAAAGGGAAACATCTCAAAAGCTTGTTAAAATTCTAGTGCAATATTTACAACAAAACTATTAAACTATTAACACAACAAAACTATTACCTACTTATTACAAACAGATATTCCAGTATTTACTTAAAACTAAAAATGACGAAATAAAAAAGTATTAAATCGACTTCAAAGAGGAATTTATTTCGGAAGTCAGTGGCAAAAAACTAAAATATAGATCCCAAGACACCGACTTCCGAAATTAAAGTTATTTCATAACATAACATAACATAATAATTAACAACAACAACACAAACACAAAACATTAACATAATTTTAACGGTATTTCATAATGTTGAGTTAATTTCTTTTTGAAGTCGATTTTTTTTTATTAATTACTTTTTTTCATTTTGTTTCATAGAGAGAAGATCAATGCATGACATTCACTCCAATGCAACTAGGTCACCATGCAGTAATAAAATTCCTATATGTAGGTATTACACTGTAAAGCTTATTACAATAGTAAGTTGCCTTCAAGCCTTGACATTGCGAACATGGCAAAATGACCGATCGATACAGGCAAATGCGTCATTTAAGAGCAATGTCGATGGCCTTGAGTCCGATTCTCGGTTCAAGGTTTAATAAATGTAGCAACATAAGAGTAGGTACCTGCCAATTTGAACTAAAAGCTTGAGGTCAATAACTTCTCGCATTTTAAATAAGTTGTGTGGCATTTACTGCACACAAAAAACAATACCTATGTTGCGATAAAAATAGTTTTATCATACCCCAGCTGCGATTGCTACGAGCCACATAATATTTATTCTGTTTAGTGTTTCATTAACTTAAACAGAATGATTTTTTTTCTAGCCAGTATGGTTAGGTTCTAAACTACAGGTCAACGCTGAAAGGAACATACGCTAAAAATAAAAAAACTAATTTATTTAAAAACCGGTGTTTCCGATTTTTTTAATTGTTCTGCCTCAACATCACATTATAAACAATCATAGGTCTAAAATTACTAGATGATATAAAATATTAATTTATTTTGAAATTGAATAGTAAGTATAGACTATTCGAAGTCTGCCACATAATTTTCTGAGCACAGCCTGAACCCCTCGAGTTTTCTTTGATATTTTTTTCTCAATCTTGTTTTCATTTAGTTTTATATAATACTAGCTACGCCCCGCGGTTTCAACCGCATAAGTCTCGATCCCGTTAAAATATTGGGATAAGAAGTATCCTATGTGTCCACTTCTGATGTACCTAATTATGCTTTAATACTGTAAAGTTTCATCAAATCCGTTCCATAGTTTTTGCGTGAAAGAGTAACAAACATCCATCCATCCACACAAACTTTCGCGTTTATAATATTACTAGCAGCGCCCTGCGGTTTCACCCGCATATGTTTCGATTCCGTGGGAATATCGGGATAAAAAGTATCCTATGTGTAAATCCTGGTTATACACTATCCGTGTGCCAAATTTCATTCAAATCCGTTCAGTAGTTTTTGCGTGAAAGAGTAACAAACATCCATCCATCCATCCATCCTCACAAACTTCCGCGTTTATAATATTATGAATTATGATATGATTATGATATATTATGATATTATGATTATGATAATTATGAATTATGATTACGATATGAATGAATGATAAAAAGTATCCTATGTGTTAATCCTGATTTTAAACTATCCGTGTGTCAAATTTCATTCAAATCCGTTCAGTAGTTTTTGCGTGAAAGAGTAACAAACATCCATCTATCCATCCTCATAAACTTTCGCGATTATAATATTAGTAGGATAGTAGGAAGTAGGATATAGTAGGAAGGATAGAATTTAGCCGGTCCTGTAACTGTAAGCGTCTTTCTCTAGGACAAACTAAAAAACACAGACACTAGCTTGAAAAAGAAATTAACCTGTATAAGTACGTTATCATGCATTTTATCTTGTTTTCTATACACGCCGCATTCACCATTTTAGTCACCAATCATTTACATAGTGAGGAATAAGGAGTTACCGACTGCGGGCATGACCTTGTTGTCGAATCTTTTATAATGCATTTGTTTACGTTTTGTCTGATGCATTCATTCATAAAAGATAAAGCGATGTATCGAAATAACCTTCCATTTGATATTATTATATTACACAATATTTTATGCAATAACTGTTCTATTTTGTGTGCACAATTGCACATCTTTGATAAATCCGCTCTCGTGTTGAATATTATCTGTGCAGTAAGTAGCATAATAATGTTTGCAGAAGGGTCATGCATGCTCATGCATGTAGCGTTGGTAGAATATACAAATCATATAGTTGTATGTTACCTTGCCTTGTGTACAAGTAGGTGTACGTGACACAGTAAGTAAACACTATAGTTCTATCTAGAGGATTTGTTTATTTCCTTTGAAGTTTAATATCACTGTATAAATAATGTTCAAACAAAGTGGTGTGCGTACCCCACATAATTTGCTCCCGTTAAATTGAAGGAGGTAATGGGGTCAGGGGAGGCAGGCGTGCTCGGGAAATCAATACCAAGTCTAATGTAAACAATCTTTCTCAGGTCCGTTTATACAAAATTGACGTAACTTCCGCAAGGTTTAGGTCTATTAATATTTAGGTAATGTAATAATAGTATGTTGTACACTTAGTGTGGCTGTTTTGTTAAATTTTAGCCTCTGAAATGTACAATAAAAATACACAATGATAGATAAGTATTGTTCGATTCTTTTGTGCCGCTTACAATAAAACTAAATAGGTACCAACTATCGTCAATACTACTTGTCATAGTAGAAACGCACATCAGTCAATCTACATACAATGTGCGTTACGCAGACAGACTAGAAGGCGTTGCATCTCCGACCAGTGATGCAATCAGTTCTCACAGGCCCGCCCGTTGCCCAAACAGTCCATATGGCGCTAAACCATTGCGTCACTCACTATCTACTTACCTACTCGGTGAAAATTAGAAAGCGGTCCCACGTTAATTCAGCGCAGTGCATGCAATAACATACCGTTTACTAATATTATGTTACATATGCAGCGTTAGATAGTACAGATACCTGGAGAGTGGCAAGTTTATCTGCTGATATTAATATAAAAAACACTGGCTGCGCCACGCGGTTTCACCCGCATAAGTTTCGATCCCGTGGGAATATCGGGATGAAAAGTATCGTGTTAATCCTGGTTATAAACCATCTGTGTGCCCAATTTCACCCAAATCCGATCAGTACTTTTTGCGTGAAGAAGAACAAACATATAAAAACACACACAAACTTTCGCCTTTATAATATTAGTGTGATTATTTAATTAAAACGTAGCTGATGGTATCAGATATGACCAATTTAAAATTTATCGTAAACTAAATTCTGTTATCGTTCGTCTATGTCAATTCTCGGAAAAGTTAACAAGTTTATCAATTAGTAACAAAGAGTGTTATCTTACAATTAATGAGAATTTGAATGATTAGAAACTTACCAAAACAAATGTATTGTATTTTGAATTAAATAATTTCGTTTAATAAACCTACTACACTAAATAAAAAGATTGAAGCTGCGTTGGTAGAGTGGCTTTATAATAATCGGAAAAAGTAATATAATTAAAAAAACTAGCTAAACTAACATAAAAAGTTAGTAAGTATTAAAATTCAAATCATTTAAAAGCCTCATAGCCAGAATGAAGACGCTGGCGCAGCCGAAAAAAAAGGTCATTAACACTACGCGAGACATTCGCGTTCGCTCAATATTGCGGTCAACGCCCCCGCAAGTGGCCCGCACTGAGCCACTCACTAACACTATAACAATGCGATTCGCAGCAATCGCAGTCCATTCTTCACCAAAAATACCTACCTGGTTAGGTACCTATGTAAAGTGATTTAGGATATGTTTCTGTACCCCTAATAAATTATTAATGATATTATTATGTTCCAAGCTAATTTACGTGTTCATTGATACACGACGGGGAAACTGGGCGGAAGTTAATACATACGATATAAAATTAAATTTTAATAAGTAATGATTTATTACTAAAATATTCGACACAATTATTTGATGTTAGGAGGTACAGAGGTTCCTCCATTGATTGAAAATAACATTGTTTTTCGATTCTTGAACGACATTCAAACCGTAATCAGTGAGGTACGGTTCACAAAAAAAAAACCGGCCGAGTGCATGTCGGACCACGCACAGTTCCGTACACGCACGGTTCCGTAGTCGGGATGTATATTTCACATGCACAGTATTGATTTTACCGGCCGCAAAGATAAGTTTATATTTCATAGTATTTCTCGAAAAACTTTTATAAATAAAATGATTTCCTCGGTGTTAACTGAAAATATCTCAATAGCAGGAAATTATAAGGGTTTTTGCCATTTAGCTACGGAACCCGGAAAACGGTAAAGTTAAAAATAAGACTATAAGTAATATAATTTATCAATTATGGCTAAACTACGCTTGCCGCGGTTGGTCCGTGGATGGGAATCTTTACTTACCAAGACCCCCTCCGTACCTCGGAATTGGTCCCGGCTGTTATTCGTGGATCTCTTGCTTGAGAGTCGTTACGGGTCGTCAGTAACCCGAAAGTCTGACAACCAGTCTTACCAAGGGGTATCGTGTTACCCAGTAACTGGGTTGTGGAGGTGATATAGGCAGTTGCTCCATGTAAAATACTGGAATAAAGCTGCATCCGGTTAGACTGGAAGCCGACCCCAATATAGTTGGGAAAAGGCTAGGCAGATTGACTGACTATAAATCTTCTTTACTTGTATTGCCAATGGACACTGGGAACTAGACCAATAGAAAGATTTTATTTCGAAGATAAATAAATATAAACGAGACCGAGGTCACTACACTGAACTTAAAGGTGTCTAGATGCACGCGACTAGAGTTCGTTCATATTTAAATGACCTACTCAATTCAATATGTCATGATGGTAAATAAATGTACCTCAAGATATTTTTATTACTGGCTTAGCAACTAATGCATAAAGAAAAGGCATATTATAGCAGATTCAGCAGCTCATTTCCCAGGAAATGACTTCCTTCTTGGTAATGTAGAAATAACGACGTATTATTTTTCTATTCGTACCTTAAAATTACGAGGTCTCATCCTAAATTATTAACTCATACAGTACAGGTTGGTGATATTTTAAAGACGTAACAGTATCTATGCGAGTCACGTTTGAAGAATAGACGTAACGTTAAACTTCTCAATATGCTGGTCCTCTAACCAAGTAACACAAATGACATCACCTCTATACAAAGGATAATTCTATTATTACAAAACGGCCGTTCTAGACAAGTATGCAAGCCTTCATTCTTTGCGAATCTTGAGATTTAAAAAAAAATCATCATAAGCCAGTTTGTGTCATTTACTTATTTTTAGGTTATTCAAGCAAGGTTGCATCTAGTATCTTGAGTTTAATATAGTTGTCTATTCAGTAAAAAAATATGAAGCAATTCAATCAATCGATAATAACCACAGATTATAGTCTGATTACAATCACACCTGTAGTTTTTTAGGTCATAACCACGGAGTTTTTACTTCATAGGAAGGAAACGATAAATTAGGACTGTACTGATGCAAACATATGTTTAGAATCGAACATTTTGGAGAATACAAAGATTTTCTTTTAATTCAAGATAATTTAAGTAATTAGTAATATTGCAAAAAACGTTTTCTATGGTGTGGTGAAGAAAGAAAGATTCAAACATATTTTATTAACAAAAAAATAACACTACGTTCATGTCTTAATTTATAAAGCTGTTTTCTTATAAATCAACACAAAAACTGTTTTCTAAATTAATAACTAATTCATAAAAAGTAAAAAAAAAAACAATAAACCAACCAAAAATATTCAAAACGTTTGTTTTGTTTTGCAAGCTAATCTCAGTAGGCAATTCTCCATGTCATAGTGAAAATGGTATGCAACGTGTATAAATAGAGTTAGCCTCGCGCGGCGTCTGCGGACATCGATCGTTGCGTCCTCGCCGCCATCTTGGCCCTCGTGTCTCCCTCCTGCAGCCCGCGCCCCCCTCGCCTCTATTGCCCCTCACTGCCCCACATTCACCGACCGCACCGTTTCGCACATGACATGCTACACTACGCGGCATGTCCGCTGTTTCTAGCTAGCTGACTCAACATTTGGCTGTAGAGTTTGCAGCTCTATAAAAATAAACATCTTCAAGGAGAGAAATACATAATTGATTTCCGTGTTTCCTTTTTAGACAAGTATAGGATATACAGGGTTAGTATGGGTAATAATAGAATTTTATTATTTAGTTTAGAACATAAATGGAAGTTTCGGTTTTATTTAATTAGAGCTATGTGATAATTGTAATCATAGAAAACGTTTAAAATAAAAATAAAGGTTATTTCGGTTTTCAAACGCGCAACGTTTGAAAACCGAAATAACCTTTATTTCGGTTTTCAAACGCGCCTTACGAATTTAAATTAACCCTAGAATGCCTAGATTTCTTAGACTTATTAACTATTAAAGTTACGAGAGTTTAGTGAACTCTGACATTTGTCTACTTGCTTTAAAGTAACTCCACAAGGTCAGGGGTCGAACAGAAGGCATCTCTTTTTTATTATATTCCTAGGTACCTACTAGCTTTTATAAGCGGCTTCGCCCGTGTGGAGATCGGGAAATATCCCACGGGGACGTAATACCAGGGAAAAGTATTTCTCAGGTCATGGTATTTTTACCAAATTTCATCGAAACCCGTTCAGCCGTTACGGCGTGAAAAGTTAACAGATTGACTACTTGACTCTCGCATTTCTAATATTAATATTAAATATATATAAAATTCAAAGTCCTGGCTGACTGATATATCAACGCACAGCCTAAACCGCTGGTCCTAGAGATATGAAATTTGGAGGGTGTGTTCTTTGTGAAGAGTAGGTATCCACTAAGAAAGGGTTTTTCGAAATTCCACCCATAAGAGGGTGAATGGTGATGGATGAAATTTCACGCGGACGAAGTTGCGGGCAGAAGCTAGTTAAATATGGATGGGTAACGCATGAGTTTGACGCAAATTCCACCAGATTGATAATGGGTGTGTGACGTGATGAAGGTGGAGCACAACTGCTTTCGGTAAAGTCACTTCAATCTCGATTTGTAAACTTCCAAATTGTTAATGGTCCGGAAATACACACACGGAATAATGCCCCTTGGCCTACTTAGCACGGGTGCTTTTTTTAAAGCGACGTTTTTTATACCGCGTTTAAAATTTTAAAAAAAGCGCCCCTAATTAAGTAGGCTTAGCTGTGCGGCGAGTGCATTAAAAAAACTGAACACGAACCGTTTCGTCCGAGTAAATAATAGAAAAAATTAAAAACCCGAATTTCTGAAATATTTATCTACTTTTTCTGTTGACTGTACTTTTATTTATCCTCTACTTGTAATTATTGGAAATATGTCCGCTTAATTGTTAAAATGTACTTAAAACGAATGTCACCGGCATAACTCATTAAGTCGTGACATTGGGGATGCTTCCGCAACTGAAAATTAATTCCAGAGTATATTGTGTAACGGTCACAGAGCGTAGTTAATTTGTCAGTTAGCAAACATATCACTAAGTTGATACAGGGCCAGTTACATTTATGGAGGAGCGGTTTCGGGACCTGTTCAGCGCATGCCTTGCGTCTGGGAGGTTCCCGAAACCGTGGAAGGAGGGGCAGCTGTGCCTCCTCCGCAAGGAAGGCCGCCCAGCAGACTCCCCCTCGGCATACCGGCCCATCGTTCTCCTCGATGAGGTCGGGAAAATGTTCGAGGGGATAATAGCTGCTCGAGTCAAGAGCCATCTGCGGGATGTCGGGCCGGACTTGTCGGACGCTCAGTTCGGCTTTCGGGCTGAGCGTTCGACGGTGGACGCGCTGGCCTGCCTCAAGGGGCAGGTGCAGGGGGCGATGGAGGCGGGGGACGGAGTGTTGGCGGTGTCGTTCGACATTGCCAACGCCTTCAACTCTGTTCCCCACTCCACCATCCTAGAGGCGCTCCGGTTCCACGGAGTGCCTCGATACCTGCGCAGTCTGCTGGCCAGCTACCTGGAGGACCGGGCGATCCTCCTGGTGGACAAAACTGGCCAGGTCCGGCGATATCCCGCCGAGGCCGGCGTTCCGCAGGGGTCAGTCTTAGGACCTCTCCTCTGGAACGTCGGCTTCGATTGGCTCTTGCGGGGAACTCTCCTCCGAGGCACGAGTGTCATCTGTTACGCGGACGACACTCTCCTCACCGCCCGGGGGGAGAGTTTCAGGGAGGCGGCCAACCTGGCCTCGGCGGGCGGATCCTTGGTCGCAGCGAGGATCCGCCGCCTAGGTCTGAAGGTGGCGCTGCACAAGACCGAGGCCGTGTGGTTTCACGGGCCTCGGCAGCGCCCCCCGCCTGACGCCCACATCTTCGTGGAGGGCGTCAGGATCGAGATCAAGGCCCAGATGAAATATCTGGGCCTCGTGATCGACAGCAGGTGGCGCTTCGGCCCGCATTTTAGCGGGCTGTCGGCGCGCCTGCTGAAGACAGCGGGGGCGCTGTCGTGGCTTCTCCCCAATTTGGGGGGGCCCAGCGCACGATGCCGGCAACTCTACGCCGGCATCCTTAAGAGCATGGCCCTGTACGGGGCCCCCATCTGGGAGGACTCCCTCCGAAGGAGGGAGAACGCCGCCGCGTTGCGGGCGCCCCAGAGGGCCATTGCTCAGCGGGTTGCGCGGGCCTACCGCACGGTCGGCTGTGCAGCGGCGTGCGCTCTGGCCGGCACCCCGCCTTGGGAGCTCGAGGCGTGGGTGCTCGCCAGAGTGCACGAATGGACGGCGGGGCGGAGGGCGAGAGGAGAACGCCCCGCCCCGGAAGAGCGGGAGGCCGTCCGGCGGGAGGCGAGGGACGCCATCGTCGTCCATTGGACGGCGGACCTCGCCACCGCAGCCTTCGGCCGCCGAACCCTCGACGCGCTCGGGCCGGTCCTGCAGGACTGGCTCGAGCGGCGGCACGGGTTCCTCTCGTTCCGTCTGGTGCAGGTGCTGTCCGGGCACGGCTGTTTCGGATCGTACCTGCACCGGATCGGACGGGAGGAGACGCCGTCGTGTCACGGCTGTGGCGCGGCGGAGGACACGGCGCAGCACACTCTCGCGGTGTGCCCGTCGTGGTCCGAGCCGCGCCGCAGTCTCACGGCGGCGATCGGAACGGACCTCTCGCTCCCCGGCATGGTCAACGCCATGCTGAGGGACGAGGGGTCCTGGGCGGCAGTCGCCTCCTTCTGCGAACACGTCATGTCCGAGAAGGAGGCGGCGGAGCGCGCGCGGGAGGAAGACCCTCTCGCGGCGCCGCTCCGAAGGCGGAGGAGGGGTCGGAGAAGACGTCAGTATGACGGTCATCTCCGACTCCTCCCAGGTGGAGGCCAGCAGGCGACGGGTGCGGGGGCACCCTCGCTTGCATCGCACGCGCCTCCACCAGTGTCGGACGGGAATGGTCAGGTGTTCCCGGCCATTCCCGTCGCCCCCCAGCTCCCGCTGGGGGGGCACGCGGGGCCCGCCAGGTAGGCGGGCATGCGCCGGGAGGGTCGTGGAAGTAAAGGCTGAGCCGGTTTCCCATGACCCTCCCATCACGGCGACGAGGGAACACCGCTGAGTTTTAGTGGGTATACTGGCACTCTGGCAGGGAGTCCCACATACTCCGTCTCGTCCCCCGACGAGCGGAGATGCGTAATGTCATTTCTCAGCGACAAAAAAAAAAAAAAAAAAAAAAAAGGGCCAGTTACATTTCCGATGTATTGTACTTATACCTAGGCAAGGGCTGATAATAAACAGTAGTATGATATGGCACAAAAACTTAAAAAAAAACCGACTTCGAAAAAAAACTACAAAGTGAATAAAAACTTTTTTACAAACAAAAAAAAGAACAGACTTCCAAAAAAAACTACAATGTGATAAATAACTTTAATTTCGGAAGTCGGTGTCGTTGGTTCTGCATTTTCGTTTATTGACACCGACTTCCGAAATTAAAGTTATTTATTACATTGTATTTTTTTTTGGAAGTCGGTTGTTTTTTTTTGTAAAAAACTTTTTATTTTTCACTTTTTAGTGACAGTTTTTAATTTATCTAAGTTACAATAGCCTAACGTCAACTGCTCATCACCTTTTTACAAAATATTGCTTTTCCCGATGCTGGGACGTTAATTGTTCACTCACCATAAGCATTGTGACGAGCATAAATTGCTTAGCAACCATATTAAAGTAATCGAATCGCAACCCGTGAAATATTTATCATTGAGTAGTTCCGATTGCCGTCTGTGGTCTTCATCATCAGCTCCACTTTACCAAATGATGATTTCCGAGAGCAAATGCTCTAGTTACTCTAAAAAATATCCAAATCGCTATAGGTTTGCCAATAAAATTTGAGGGTTTCACTCGATTTCCATGGGATCCTCTCATCGGATTCCAACTTGCTGACAATGGGACCAACTTGGGAGTATACCCTTTCAAACAAAAAAATAATTTTCAAAATCGATCCACAATTCACGGAGAAATCGGTGAACATACATACAAAAAAAAAAAAAAAAAAAACATTCATAAAGTCGAACATATAACCTCCTCCTTTTTGGAAGTCAATTTAAAATAACTTTAATTTCGGAAGTCGGTGGCAAAAAAACTAAAATACAGATCCAAAGACACCGACTTCCGAAATTAAAGTTATTTTTCACTTTGTAGTCGTTTTGGAAGGTTTTTTTTTTGTAATTTATCTAAGTTACAATGGCATAGTGTCAACTTGCTCATCGCCTTTTACAAACTATTGCTTTTCCCGATGCAGGGACGTTAATTGTTGAGGAGTTCCTCCTGGTATTTAACCATCAGCTCCATTTCACCATTCGCATTGTAACGAGCATAAATTGCTTAGCAAACATATAAAAGTAATCAAATCGCAAACCCGTGAAATATTATCATTGAGTAGTTCGGATGGCTATCTGTGGTTTTCATCATCAGCTCCACTTTACCAAATGATGATTTCCGAGAGAAAATGCTCAAGTTACTTTAAAAAATACCAAAATCGCTATAAGTTTGCCTATAAAATTTTAGGGTTTCCCTCGATTTCTATGGGATTCTCCCACCAGATTCCAACTTGATGACAATGGGACCACCTCGAGAGTATACCTACCCTTTAAAATAAAATATTAAAATAGGTCCACAATAATAATTGACGTTGAAATCGGTGAACATACATAAAAAAGAAACATACATAAAGTCGAACATATAACTTCCTCCTTTTTGGAAGTCGGTTAAAAATAAAGATTTTAAAAATAAAGATTGCGCACGGCCGTCTTTTTTCTGTCAATTTTGAGAATGGGTACGCGTGTTTTTGCTGTCTATTACACAATAGTTTGTTACTGATACAAGAACCTTAAAATAAAATGTCTAAATTACTGTTTCGAGGCCCATTCATATTTAGACAGGAACATTACGGGTTTTTTTTTTTTATTGAGCTGTATTGAGTACACGTTGTATACAGTATACCACGCGTATTTAAAGAACAGAAACAATTCGTTCCATTTAATTGCAGGAGGTTCTGAGAAAGTATATAGAATAGTATCATAATTTATCTAGTTTTATTTACGCCGCTGCCACATGGAACCTTTAACTGTTTAAATATCCATCAATAATTAATTATTTTATCATAAATCCAAGCCTAATTTGGAAACAGTTTAGGTAGGTAACTGTTTGTTCAAGATTACAATAATAGCGCAGAACGATCAAAATAAAGAAGCCTTCCGAGTGTGAAGTTCAATGTCAAGGGAGCTATTTATTCAACAGAGATTGTGTTTATTTTTATCTCCGTGGGTAACTTGTTCTACCTGAATGATATTGCTCATTCGTAATGATGTAATATATTATCGAAACCGCTTATCTGGGGTGTTGAGAATTTTGCATTATTTTACGTTCTGCAAACCTACGAAAATGCAGATAGAATAACGACATTGCCAATGCTAAGTTATTTATTTGTGGAGGTCTTAATATGGCATGCCTTCGTCAAATATTATTGCTTTTGTCGCATCTAGTTACACGTAACACACTATCATCAGTAGCAATAATTTGACGGTTCAACTGTCAATGGATGAACAATATCCTTCAAAATGATAAAGATTGTGATTGAATGTGGGTTGATTACTTAGGGTGCTGGTTGGGAAACGTCAAGGCAGGCTTAGCGATGAATTATGATTAATCGTTTAGAACCACTTTTTATGTACTTTTCAACAATGTAGCATTACGATGAGACCGTTATAATAAAAAAACAAGTTTGCTGACTGGCACACAGTATTTCCAGCTATGTAAATACAGTATTATGTAGTCAATATATATAATAACGCATACATTATAGGAACCACTTTATATCGCGGTTAACTATTGTGATAATTATAATGCATGATACCTATCAATGTTCGGTCACTAACTCACTACACCGTTTGTTCCACAATGTCTATAGACCATTACAATACGTTTCGAGTATGTTGCAATTTTGTTGTATAAATAATACATGTACTTATCGCAGTAAACGTGATGAATTGGCTTATAAGTTTCAATCAATTCGGTAATCATGTTCATATTATTGCAGGGTGACCTAATTATTATGAAAATTGCTATTTTATTTCCTAAACGTGTGTGATAACCTTAAATGTCATTCTATCATTACCGATTCATTATTACGGCGATTAAGTTTGATGAAATGTTGTATGTTAATAACTTTTGGACTTTTAAAATAATATTTTTGGTCGTATAGTAATAACAAACAAGTGACATCTCACCAGAGCGACGACGGAGTCGATGGCGCGGTTGAAACGGTCGCACAGGGCTCTCATGCTGTCGTACGAGTGGGTGTCGTAGTCGCACAAGATGTTGTTCTCCAGCGCCGCTTTCATCTCCGGCAGGTCGTCGCATACCCACCTGCAATAAAAAAACCTTCATTAGCAACGGGCACAGTACAACCGTAGCGTACCTATGTGGAATTGTGCAGTCAGGGAAATGGATTGTTAAGCAAATTAAATTTTAAGTTATACTGTACAACGCACGTAATATTATAGGTAAAGTCCGTATATATTCAAATCACAATAATTTCATTATTTATCATCAGGTTATAACAAATGTACATAATTTGTAATTCTAGTAAACAATACATTTCCCTGAGTGTAATATTCTACTTATTAACTTATTTTACTTCATTAAATGTAAGTATAATTTCTTTTGAATTTAACTATAGACCACCTATAATACCCTCATAAACTAGTAGAGTAAATAAAATACAATAATAAGCATCGTGTGCGGATAGACTACCAATCCTAGGTTGTAAAGTAAAGCATGTTATGTTCTACTTTATCAGTCGTTTGGTCAAGGTCATGGCCGCCGGCGAATACAAGTCTAGCTTCACAGTGGATTCCTAGTTGTGATTAATGGAGTCTCTTCTGTATCTTTGATTTTTCTAATCCTCTTATTAACTTTTGCTGTTTCTGTAAACTGAACGCAATGTTAGGAAAGCCTAAAGTATATATTACGATTTAATTACGGATTATTAAGAAGCGAGACAAGTGCAAATGCTTAATAAATAGGTATTGTAATATGTATAGATAGGTACTTCAACGTCAAAACTCACGATTTACCTATACGTCAGCTTTTGTGATGTGTACACACGGCTACACATCAAGCTATACATTTTCAGTTTTAGCTGACCTCGCGTTGTATAGGTTTTTCATATAATTAGAAGTCAGCTTATACTGATTATGTATAGGTTGATGTGTAGCCGTGTGTACCTACTCACGTATTTGACAGATAGCGTCCACGTCGGACATTATTTTGTTGATAATTTGAATATGCGATAAAATGGTCTCTTACCATAAATTCAACGAACCTTATTAGTACCTAACAAATATTAATTAATTCAGACAATACGATGAACAATGTTTTTATGTAAGTAGGTCTAGGTATTGAGATGAGAATATGAGATACCTCGGAACATTTTGACTGCTAACGTTAGACCACCCTGTATAATCTACTTTCTGCCATTTTAGCACGGAGTATTATTAAACGAGGTCATGCAACCTGACATCCACGATTTGACCCCTCATATCAACGAACTCGTGCAAAACTCTTGTTATGATTATTATGACTGTTTAGTTTTTTTGCTACAGCAAAAGTATTTTAAATGCCATTTGAAAACATATTATACATATACCTTAATGGCGTAATAATATTCTTATTAAAACAATAAATTAATTTTAATAATATGAGTTATTAACAAGCAGCCACGGCATTCAAAATACTTTTGCACAGCAATTTTATAAGATGAAGAAATATTTATAAAGGGCGCGCCCTTATTTCGAAATAATAAGGATCGATTTCAAGGTCACGAACGGGTGAATGAGCGCGTCCGGACAAAAAGAGGTCATAGTGAAGGTTCTCGCGCTCCCGACTACTCGAACCCGAGTCGACCTGCAAGACTCGTTTTAATCCTAATTTAAGATAACCCCAGCAACCAAGATAGATTATTACAATGAATATAGCTACGATTTTTTTTGCATTTATTTGCTGCTGTAGCTAGGTATAAATTTGATTTTTATTAGTAACGATTACGCCCACATTAATTTTTATCTAGAACAAGTACATCAATTACATATTTATAATACTTAATTATCAAATAACAATATGACAATAGTATCTGATTTATAACCAGTCTTAAAAAAATATCGTATTTTAGACTTACACTTTTTTATTCCTATGTGTTCCTATCTAATTTAGAAATACATTTAAATACAGAATTTTAGCATTATCAAAACTGATCAAAAGAGCTATGTAACCTTACACTAGATACATTGTTGTTAATAAATGAATTATCTATTATTTTAAAGTTAGCAATAAAAAGACCACACCAAAGCAAAAATAACGCGCCGAAATGGATTGGGGCACGCGCATCGCAAACCAAAATGTTCAGTATTGTAGACGTCACGCTTCATATAATTATATTCATAAATATTAAGGTAAATGAGATCCTTAATCTTTAAATAATATGTTCGATAGCCTGTCTAGTGTCTGTTGTATGCATGCCGTGCCGGTGCATGGTTCCGGGTGGCTCGTGCCCGACAGGACAGGTGTTTCCTATCTCTGATCTCAAAACAACACACACGTTGACACGTGTATCCTACAGCCTTTCACGTGATACTTTCTTTCGCCGTTTTATGCTATGAAATCGGTTATAGCTCGAAGGACCAAGCGGAGCGTAGCTTAGGTTGTGAACACGTTTTCACAATGCTTGTTGTGAATGTGATCTCAACCGCAACACAGCATGATTCTAAACATAAGCAAACAAATAATTGATAAGGTCGTATCAATGCAGCAGGCGGAAATATAAGTACCTACTTATAATATCATCGTACGACTTACGTAATAAATAGCTGCAATAATCTGCGCTATATGTATCGCAAATTATAATGGTTATCGTACACACGTACAGGACTATTTGAGTCAAGGTCAAGTGAACAGTTTCCTAGTTTTATGGCGAGCGCCGTTTCTGAAGTGCAACACCAACTTTTAATTGGAAGTATGTATTTGTTAACACACACTTCACCAATTGCTTGTGTAGCATTGTTATATTATTTTATTTTTAAGATGTTTTTTTTTACATCTAAAATTCTAAATCTGTTTGGAAATTTTAGTTCAACCCAATTTTATAGCCCCAATAATATTTTATCTCTTTCATACTTTATCTATAAGTAAAAGATCTAAATAATGCTGAATATAGTATGGTTGGTGCTCAAAAACAAGCCTGAAATAACCCTCTAATTTAATACTAATTTACAATGCAAAGGTGTGTCCTCTTTACCTATTTAACATCAACGATATAACATAAGTACCTTATAGTTTCTACTATCTCCAAGGCCCCATCGTGTTTGTCCTGAAACAAATGAAATTAATTTTGAATTTGTTGTATGGCATTGCCAAAAAGTTCTAAAATAATATTTTCGCCCAACCAGAAACAACACAATTAGTGATATAATGCTTAATAGTATCAATAATATAATATTAATTTGTAAAAGTTAGAGGTAATTTGTAAAAAATAAATATTTAGGAAGCATTTTACATCCAAAAATCCATTGCATTATCCATTACTATGATAGTATTTATCTAATAAATTAAAAGTTTAAAGAGTTTAAGATAAGAACATTATTATTAACTGTTCTTGCAAAAAGGTACAATACAAATAAAACTGCTCGCTCTATTGAATTCTGCAAGCAGATAAAATCTTTTACAAAAACATATAACTATTTTGACTTGTGTAAACATCACAATTAATTTGTTGAATAATATTATATTACGATTGTGCAAAAGAAAATTAAAATTAATATAATAACCAAAGGTACAGTTATAGGAAAAAATCAATAAGAGCAAAGCATGTTTTAGTGACTGATTTCAATGTCACTGTTTCACTAGAAAAATCTGATATCAATTTGACTTTGAAACACATTTTGTTTCATTTTTATTTTTATACATATGTTTGCTTTAGCAAAAAACTTTCTTTCTGTTTGTGAATGGGCCTTTTCTAACCGTGGACAAATAATAATATGTTATACTATTATAAAATATTAATTACACCATATCACTCTCATTTGGAGATCCATTGACGTAACTACTACTTTTTTTTACATCTTTGCTTTCCTAACATAAATACACTTCCCAAGTGCTTTGTCATAATATAACCATTGTTTGGAAAAAATACATTTACGTTGATGTTTCTCCAAAAAATTAGCAATGTGTGCCTTTCTTTGCAGTAGTTCAAAACCAAATTCAAAAAAAGGAGGAGGTTATTTAGATTTTCACTTCATAAGGCTTTCTAAACACTGGAAATTTTGTATTTAATTAAACAATCTGTGATGAATTGACTGAGATCACATTCAAGAAACTTTGACCTGCTGTACATCACACAGAAAGTAGACTAAAGATATTTCCAAATACTTTTTGGTATTTATGGGGCAAAAGGATGGAGTATTGATGTGACATTAAAATAATAGAAATGAAAAAAAAAAATTAAAGCAAGATGGCCTACATTTTATGACAACAAATACTGCTTAAAAATACAGTGATTTTCTATTGACATTAAATCTAGATAAGCATTATGCATAGGGCACGCCGCGATAGCGGCGGTAAGGCCCCTCTTTGAGGAGTGGCTAGAGAGGCGTCACGGCGCCCTCACCTACCGCCTGACGCAGGTCCTCACCGGACACGGATGTTTCGGGAGGTTCCTGCACATCATCAGGCGGGAGGAAACGCCCGGGTGTCACCACTGCGAGGATCGCCCTGAGGACACGGTGGAGCATACGGTGGAGGTCTGCCCGGCTTGGGCAGAGCACCGCCGTGTCCTCGTAGAGGCGATCGGCAGCGGCGGCGACCTCTCGCGCCCGGCCCTGGTCCAAGCCATGGTCCGGGGTGAGAGGGAGTGGGAGGCAGTCACCTCCTTCTGCGAAGCAGTCATGCTAGCGAAGGAGGTGGCGGGATGGGCGAGGGAGAGAGCTGAGAGAGCCGCCCGTCCCAGCCGCCGCGGTAGACGCTCCGGGCGTCGGGAGCCGCGTGACGACTCCCGGCCACCGTAGGCGCGGGCCTGCGGACGGCGAGTAATGGGTAGCTCGCCGTCCGATCAGGACCAGGCCCGTGCCGGACGGCGCGTATGTGTTCCACGCGCGCCTCAAAGAGATGTCAGCACCGAAGGAGGGGCCCGTCAGGGCCGAAGCCTGCCGGGGCAGCGGGATTGTCCGAAAGGGTTACCGCTACCCCGGAACATAAAGGGCTAAGGAAGGAACACGGATGGGTTTTAGTCAGTAAGAGTCTGACACTCCCTTCCGCTCCACCCAGAGCGGGAGGGGTCATTTGATGATTTCCCATCCTAAAAAAAAAAAAAAAAAAAAGCATTATGCATAGTGACAAAAAACATAATTAAAACGGCAAGCACCTGATTATTCATAGCATTTGTTACATAATCTGTGCTTGAAAAGGTGTGCATATGAGTAGGTATTCTAAAATAAATCTTATCAACAATCAACAACTTTGTAATCAATTCCACACCATGTTTCTACGTAGAAATTAAATACCTAACAAATATGTAATGAATTTTTTATATAAAAAAACTTTAAATATTTTTAATGACTTACAAATATAATAAATTAAATGTTTAATTATTAATAAATATTAATAGACTATCTGCATGTTATTTTTTTAAATTTAATAATAAGTGTGAAATAACAATAATAAAATTAATAAGTTAGGAAGGCAAAATTATTGTAGTCTTATTGTATCAGCTTCCAAAATAAATATTAGCGATATTGCTTGTTTACATATTGATTTAATTTATAAAAGTAAGCATTGTATCAAATAAATTGATGTTTCATTAGATAAAGTGATTATTATATATCTCTCTTGCTCATAGTAGCTTTCTTCTCTTACTATGGGCAAGAGTTACATGTGTAGAAAGTAAATACTAACTAAATCAACATATAACTTAGTGAAACACAATCAGAAACTTGCTCTAATTGTGTAAAATGTAAATAAATGACGAATGAAAACTACGCAACAGTGTGTACATATCTAAAAAAAGCCGACACCTTGACAAAACACGAGGTCAATACACTCTACTGCAATACCCATGTGACGTGAAGAAGAGCTTACTTAGGTCTAGATATTTGATAAACTTCTTGTTATTGCCCGAATCAATAAACTTACATTGAGGAACCTTTATTGATATCATTGTATAATTTAAACGGTCACTCCACAAATTCAACTAAACACGAGCAAGTACATAGTGGTGGATAGTCACTTGTTGTACAATATGAGTAGCGAGCCTTCTAAACAATTTAGTTACATCACCGTTGAATACAACACAAGTCTATTGAAAAATAGAAAATAGAAACCTAGTACTTCTACTAGCGTCACTGTAACTAACTACACGATAATAAAATATACGATTTCCTTACCGAGCCATGACCTGAAGTGAGGGGCCATGTATAAACAACAGGTTCCGCGCCTGCAGGAGAATGCAGGCGTAAATCCAAAGCCATGATAAGAAAACCACTGCATTAAAGCACACACTTTTCACTTAAACACTAAAATAATCACTAAAAATTCTAGATAATAACATAATTTCACTGCACTTTCACACACACACACTCTGAACAACCGGGCGCCATGTTGAAATTATTTCTAAATTCCAATCATGGCGGCCAGTCAGTGTTGTTATTAAAATAATAGGCTGTAAATAAAAATAATACAAAAATAGATAAATAAATTCGTTTCGAAAAGTTTGTCTGTTTTGGTTTGTACTCTGCACAAACTTGATTTCACTAAATGCAGCATCAAACTGATTTTGAATTGAATATTATTTTAAGCAGAGATTAGGTGGACTACTCAAAACTACCACAAAAAAACTTAAAAATAATAATATCTCCAGTTTATTTCGTAACGAAAATTAATTTAATAGGCCGCGAGCCAAACTAGTTTATTTGCTTTGAATAGTAACTGATTTATAGATTGTTTGAAAATCAGCAGCAAAAATTATGCTAATTTTAGAACAAATTACTTTAAAAACAGAAGAGATGGCTTGCTGCTCCGCACACTTCTAACTTCAACAGTTCCAAATGCATATCCTACTCAGAATATGACCAAAACTGCGTGTCACTGAAAATCTTGTAGAAGTCGAAAATTATTCCACGAGAACGTACTCCCGGGATTAAAAAAGTACCTATCCTATGTCCTATCCAGGCGATTATCAATCCATGTGCCTTTTATCGAAATTCGTTGGAGCCTTTTTGCTGAAAAGGTACCTAACATATAGGCAGACAAAACCGTCTAAAGGATATAAAGAATGGATGGTGTGTTTTTACAATCCATAGTTTTGACTTGTTTTATTACGTAGACGTGACGTAGTTTTGAATTTGTCCGTGAGAGTGGAATCTTATTTATCACAGAGCACGAAGACGGTTCTTCGATTCTATGCTCAGTAGAATTTATACCTATCGCTTCATGTGAGCAGCGCAGCTACGCAAATGTATGTAGTTCTGTAACGTCTTCTGTGGCGCCAGTAGTAGTAAACGGCTCTCTGGTGTATTATTCTAAGTGCACACACAGCGACTTTATTCGCTGTCGACTGGTTGGTGATTTCAAAATCCCACGTCCAGAAGCATTGACTTTGTCAGCCAGTTGTCAGCCAATTTGTCGCTAGCGATGTCAAAATCTTAGTGTGGAACTCAGAGCCAAATAAAAAACCAAGACAGAGGGCTGTCAACAGTAAATTGAAGCCGGTTTCGTAAGCATGTGCGCACTTAGTGAGGTGTAAAGTTAGTTTTTTAATCTCAGAGACTAATCTGACATATAACTATTTTGTGTTTGCGTTTTTTTACAATGACTAAATAAACCTATGGACTGAGCATACCTTCAAAATTAGCGTGTATACCTACACAAATCGGGCACTAAAGATAGCCGCCTTTCGTAGTGTTCTTTTTTATTTTTCTCGCACTATACTGTTTTATACAACACAACGGCATGATTTTCCTATTAATGGACACCAAAACACCTAGTTTCTAGACGTATTTCTCTCGAAAACAACAAAAATATTTTGAGCAATAAACCGTTTGGCAGCTGCACATCTACCACAAATCCATTCATAAAACTCGGCACTCAACATGGGGGCCCGTCACGCATCAATGACTTAATAAACCTATGGACTGAGCATACCTACATTATTAGCGTGCATACCTACACAAATCGGGCACTAAACATGGCCGCCTTTCGTAGGGTTATTTTTGTTTTTTCTCGCACCAAACTGTTTTATACAACACGAGGGCATAATTTTCCTGGGCGCAGATATACGACTTCTAATGATTTTAAATTCAACATCACGTCTAATCGACCGGACTGATTTCTTTGAAAAAAATAAATGTTATACTAGACCATTTGCTTCGTAATTTGATATGTGAATATTTGCAATTATATTTTTTTAACATAGTGTAATTAATTTGTAAAGTAATGTCTACCGCGGACATAAAAACGATAATCACGCAAACACTATCGGATGTATTTTCATAAAACTTTTACCATAAAAAAGACAATTTAATTCCCCGAATTTTAGTATACGGTTTTTATTTGTTTGGTGTTTGATAAATCAACAATAGATGATTGTTTCATTTAAATTACCAGCGTTGTGTCATCGCGCTTTTCTTTCTTTTCTATGCAGTCCGATAGTGACCGCATTTTAGGTCATGTAGTCGCCTTAATGGACACCAAAAAACCTAGTTTTTGGACGATTTCTCTCGAAAATACGTCCAAAAACTAGGTATATTATAATATTTTGAGCAATCAACCGTTTGACAGCACACATCTACCACAAAACCATTCTAAAAGTCGGCACTCAACATGGCGGCCCGTCACGCATAGGGCGCGTTCCGAATTGAGGACATAATCGATGTAATCGATTTGAGCGTGCTAAAACCCGTACCGAATTGGCGTGAGCGCGATAACGATGTCCCGTGAATCGTCATAGATGACGTCATGGCATGCGCCATCTTGCGATAACGCCGACCATGCCTCGTACAAATATCACCGTGAGCGCTGTCAAAAATGACAGTGTGTGTGTGTGAGGATGAGGATGTGTCAGTGTGTGTTTTGTTTTGAGTTGCACCATATCTTTTTAATAACGTGGCATTTTCGAAATTGTGCTTCTGGCTGACAGTCGCCACCTAAACAAAGAAAAGGAAGAAACGTGTGGTGTTTTTATGAAGAAATACTGCTGTAATATCTTTTTGACACCGAGTAAGCACTGTGAGCGCGCTAACGAGTGTTCCGAATTGTTGACAGCTCTCAGCTGTCATAATCGTGATATCCATTAGGGAACGCATGTGAGACGATTTGAGTGCTGTGAGCGATATTGGCCAATTCGGAAGGCGGCCATAGACATGACATTGACGTCACACAAAAGTGTTGACAAATTTAGTACTTGACAAACATTTAGATGTCTCTCTTTTCATTTGCAGCTCTTGATTAGTTAAAAAGAAACAGAACGCTTTTTGACATGTGTGTGTCAGTATGATAGATATTTGTATAACTATTATTTCTATAGTAGAATAGGGCATCTCCATGGGCGCGTTCCGAATTGAGGAAATAATCGATGTAATCGATTAGAGCGTGCTTAAACCCGTACCGAATTGGCGTGAGCGCGATAACGATGTCCCGTGAATCGTCATAGATGACGTCATGACATGCGCCATCTTGCGATAACGCCGACCATGCCTCGTACTAATATCACCGTGAGCGCTGTCAAAAATGACAGTGTGTGTGTGTGAGGATGAGGATGTGTCAGTGTGTGTTTTATTTTGAGCTGCATCATATCTTTTTAATAACGTGGCATTTTCGAAATTGTGCTTCTGGCTGACAGTCGCCACCTAAACAAAGAAAAGGAAGAAACGTGTGGTGTTTTTATGAAGAAATACTGCCGTAATATCTTTTTGACACCGAGTAAGCACTGTGAGCGCGCTAACGAGTGTTCCGAATTGTTGACAGCTCTCAGCTGTCATAATCGTGATATCCATTATGCAACGCATGTGAGACGATTTGAGTGCTGTGAGCGATATTAGCCAATTCGGAAGGCGGCCCATGTTTCTCCTATCTCAATAATGCATCCACAGATTACGTATGCATCGCATCCAATAGGGAAACCAAATCGCATCATCGCATCGCATTGTCAACGTCAGATTGTCAATGTCACGTCTTGTCAGTGGATTTCCAGTTCCACAGCCACAGAGTAACACAGAGTACAGAGGCCAGCACATCAACCTACCCCAATCTGTCAAATTTCTTTGATAGAATTTCAACTTTACTGAAAAGGAATGAGGTTCATATTCAATTGGGAAAATTTGACAGATTGTGGTAGCTTGATGTGCTGGCCTCTGTACATCACAGAGTACTTTTTGAAAGGAGTACATTACATTTTATTATAGATACAGACAGAGTACAATTTATAGTACCCACAGAGTACTTTTTGATAAAATACATTCCAGTATACACATTCCATGATTCCAATAGTACCTTTTGGATTTCTGCACAGTGCACAGAGTACTTTTTGTTTTTGATAGAGTGAGAGATTTCTGCTCTATTAAAAAGTACTCTGTGGATTTCTGTCTGTGATGTGATTGATTCTTGCATTTCGCAATCCCAGTTCCTGTTTTATTAAATCAAAACAAATAGACAAAAAGATAATGTCGGATTCTGAGGACGAAAATAAAGAAGTGAAAAGCTTTGCAGATGTACACGATGAAATAAAACAATGCAAAAGAAACCCAGAAACTTCGGGTATGTTTGTATCTGGATGGGACGATCCTGATCAAGATGTCGAAGAAGTCAAGGATCCAAAAGGTGTATATTTTATAAATATTACATGCTTGCGATATATTAGATATGTTATTTGAATCAATAACTGGAACCTGTGTGTTCTTTACAGCTAATCCCATTGACTATGTGCTGTGGGCAGCAGAACATGGAGAGATTTGTATATTGAGAGAATTGCTGAAGAAACAGCCAGGTCTTGTTCATGCACAAGATGCCGATGGATACACGCCACTTCACCGCGCAGCGTACAGTAACCATACTGATGTTGTATCATACTTGTTGAGTATTGGAGCCAATGTGCATACTAAAACACAGCTTGGGTGGACAGCCTTGCATTCTGCTTCTAACTGGAATAATTACGTGGCTGCAGCAAGACTATTAGCTGCTGGTGCTGATCCAGGTGCTCTTTCTGATGGAGGTAGGAGAAAACTGGATACTTTGTGACACACAGCAAACTTATTAATATTAATAGTGTATTGTATCGTTGAAATTAATATTCCTATGCTATATGTATTGAAGGAAGAGTGTTTTAAGAAATAGTAGCAATGTCTTTCAAAGTACCTACATATGAAAAGCCATTGCTACTATTTATTCTTCAATACTATTTAGCCATTTGGCAAAGGTAGAATTTCTCATTGTGTATGTGATGCTGATGAGTTGTGTACTACCAAAGACGTAACTGTTATATTCTGAGATAAAACCACAGTGATGGATTCAAATTTTATTTCATACCATTACTTACTACTCTGGAAACACCAGTGTTCCAAAACTTTATTAGAAATCTAAACATCTCCAGTATCAGTCTTTATTGAAGTCTATGATTTTGCTAGAATGAATGAACAATATTGTCTGTTGTTTCAGGTCAAACCCCAATGCACCTGGCAGCAAAAATTAGTCATTGTAAGTCTACATTATTAATTTTATTCTTGAGAGATGATACTTTAGACATTGCGCATAAAAAAAATAATGCTGATGAAACTCCAGAACAGCTGGCCCTAAGAAACGGAATGTATGCTCCTCTGTTTGAGATGGTATGTCCAGCCGTCTCTTATATTAAATCTTTAGCATTTACTTCTAATCCTTATTTTAGACATAAATCTGTATGTAAATAAAGTAATTAATTAATTTGTATTTTTTATTAAAAATTGCTTGAAACTGGGCACCATGTGGTCAAACTCAAACTCAAAGCATTTATTTCAATTAAACCATTTACAGGCACTTTTGAATTGTCAATAGGTCAGTCAGAAAATATGAAGCTAGTTGCCCATTCCAAAGCGTAGGTACCTATGGAGAAGAACGGGCAAGAAACTCCATGGACACTCTTTTAAATTATATTTTACAAAAATATTAGTTACATCATTAATGTTGAATTTATAATTATATGTGAGAACAATGTAAAAAAAAAATATACGTACGCGTTAAAGTGTCCAGAGTACAGCAAATAGTACTTAACAAAACAATAATCCAAAAGTAAAATAATTAAAAATAAGCCAAGGCAGCCAAGTGATGACCAGTCCCAACTGACGGCGCCCGTTCACGAACATGACGCATAGATCAGCACCATTCAGCTCAACCATTTCACAACCAACCAAGAAGGGAGCTAAATGATCCAACACACACGCCACCGTTAGCGAGACATTTTAGTGAGCATGACATACTATCCAGCCGCCAGGGCACATTCAAGTCAATGAAAGACATTATTATCATTACCCGGTAAATGGTAGCACTACAGTACATAGAACTCACATTTGTGCTATGCAATTATACAATATAAAGGAAATTGAGTTTATACAATGCAAAGATAGTCTTACAATCTTCAACAGCTCCAACAGTATTTTCAAGAGTTAATCAATTAGTTGTGGTTGTGGAGCAGGACCAGCATTGAGCCAGGCATCTTTATCAACGATGTAATCCCCTAACTTATAATATGCCTGCCTGCATAGTGTGCGTTTTATACAAGACTTGAATTTTGTCTCATTCAGTTGAAGAATGTGGGGAGGTATTTTATTATAACATTTTAAACAGTACCCCATAAAAGATGAGTCTACTTTAGCCAGTCTGAAACCTGGTTGAACTAATAGGTCCCTATTTCTAGTACTATAATTATGTCTTTCACCTCTTTTGCTAAAAAGATGTAAATTTTTCCTTACATACATGATGTTTTCGTAGATATATTGACAAGGCACCGTCATGATGTTAATTTCCTTAAACAGTTCCCTTAGAGAATCGCGCCTGCGAAGATTATATATGGCTCTAATGGCTCTTTTCTGCAGAATAAAAATAGAATCGATGTCTGCAGCCCGTCCCCAAAGTAAAATACCGTATGACATGATACTATGAAAGTAACTAAAATAAACTAGTCTCGCGGTATCTACATCAGTAAATTGACGGATTTTTCTGACAGCATAAGCTGCTGAACTTAACCGTCCTGAAAGAGATGTTAAATGAGGACCCCATTGTAGCCTTGAGTCGAGCGTGATCCCCAGGAAAACAGTTTTATCGACGAATTCTAGTTTCTCTTGATTCAATATTATCTCACAATCACTACCTTTGACATTTGGTAAAGAAAATCTTATGCACTTAGTTTTTTTTCCATTTAATACTAAATTATTAGCAGTGAACCAATTTTGAACCTGCATTAGGGCGTTATTTACGTCGTCAAAATTTGTAGCCCGTCTATTTACCTTAAAAATTAAGGAAGTGTCATCAGCAAATAACACCATTTGAGGTTGATTTCTTAATAAATGGAGTAGATCATTAATATACACTAAAAAGAGGAAAGGACCCAATATCGAGCCTTGTGGCACACCCATTATTACTGTTAAACCATGTGAATTGACACCATTTATTTGAACTTGCTGCTGTCTATCATTTAAATAAGAACTAACTAAATTGAGCGCAAGTTTTCCAAGTCCGTAATGCTCAAGTTTCAAAAGCAAGGTTTCGTGATCGACGCAATCAAATGCCTTGGAGAGGTCACAAAAGATTCCTATGGCGTCTTGAGCCTCTTCCCACGCGTTAAAAATGTGTTTTAATAAGGTTACACCGGCGTCGGTCGTACAACGTCCTTTGGTGAAACCAAACTGTTGATCGTGAAGGATTTTATTAGTGTTAAAATGATTGAGCATCTGATTGAGTATAATTTTTTCAAACACCTTGCTGAAAACCGGCAACATGGATACGGGTCTATAATTATTGGTGTCTTTACTGTCCCCGGATTTGTAAAGTGGTATTACCTTACTGTATTTCATTAAATCGGGTAAGACTCCTTGATCAACACACGAATTAAATACTAAAGCTAAATAAGGCGCAATAGTCTCAATTATGGAGGTACAGACTTTAATGGACATTCCCCAAACATCTTCGGTCAATTTGATCTTAATTTGCTTAAAAGCTTTTATTACTGTTACAGGGTTAATATGTTTAAATTGAAATTCAACCGGGCAGGCTTGAACGTTCGTTCTTAATAAATCAATTGATACGTCGGGTGAAGAATTTAAGGCTTCCGTCGTTTTTAATGGTATATTAGTAAAGAAATTTACAAATTCTTGAGCTACTTCTAAGTTAGAGCTTATGGCACCACGTGAAGTCTCCAACGTGTAATCAGTGTTTCGTTTTCTATTCCTACTAGTTTCGTTATTTATAATTTTCCAAACTGTTTTTATTTTATTTTCTGCCGATTTGATTTTATTGCTAATGTACAGGGCTTTGGCAGTTTTGCAAGTATTTCTAAAAATTTTGGAATATGTAGTAACATACTATGGTATCAAGTTAATCTTTAAAGTTTAGAAATAACATCAAGAAAATATGTGGGTCCAAGCAAAAAGGGTCCATAGTGGGATATTGAGTGATTCGGTATCTAGAATTGATAATAAGGATAAAAAAAAATATTCAAAGACTGGCACATTTTTTTTTGTCAGACATTTAAAGTTGAAACTCAGAAAAAAGCTTTTTAAAAGTTTGATTGACGAAGTCGCGGGCAAAGTGCTAGTCTATTATAATATCACCGATTTCCCGCTCACTGAAAGACTTACGTTCTAAACTCCTGTTGACTTTTGAACACCGAATTAAAATTTTCAGTCTGTTCAAAATGTTCTACAGATGCTGAATAACTAAACTCTGAAAACATAAATGTTAAAATATATAATTCTTCACAGGTTGATTTACCTAACACAAACTCTCTAATTGGTATAGTCCTTGGTTTAGTCATAAAGAATATGTATGTCTATAATTGCATGCATGCAATGGCCCAATGGCCACGTCGTGTCGTTTGGTTTTACACAAGGCTCGACTATCCTAGCAAAATCGGAACACTCATGTATTTTTCATCTTCATTGATTGCTTCTGTCTGTGGCTTCTGTATTAGTGCTCTTTTCACAATACTGCTCCGTTTCATCCGTGATTGACGTCAACTCAGTCAAATTATTTTCAAACTTGTAAGCTCAGACCAAATAAAAAACCAAGACAGGGCTGTCGACAGTAAAGTGAAGCCGGTTTTGTAAACATGTGAGCACTTAGTGAGGTGTAGTTTGATTGTAAATGTGTGAATTTGAGCATGTATGCATAGAGCGGAGGTATAGTTTTGGCATGCTTCACTGTATCGTTTTCAGCGGTCTGTCTTAATTTTTTATTTGATCTGAGCTTGTAAGTACCTGAATGAGGTTCAACGGATCGATTGTAGATGCGGTCGAGGCCAAAACAGTAAGTTTGTTTACTTCTACCTCCATAGAAAGTGGTACAGTCAGAATGCTTAGATTCATCACTAGAGCTGGAACTTTCTGTTGACTCTTCAATAGTTAGTTAGGTACCTAAAAAATAAATTTGAAGTTAGAATAATGATGACTAATTACGATTCATTGGACTAGCCTTTTCCAGCTTTGTTGGGGTCGGCTTTCAGTCCAAGTAGATGCAGCCGAATTATTACGATTAAAGCGGCTCCCCCTAAAAAATATTATTAAGTAATAAACAAATAGGAATGCCAAGAATAGCCGAAACCATTTTTTATCGACGACCACTTGGTGTTAAGATTAGCACGTTTAAGGCGACTACATGACCTAAAGCGCGGTCACTATCGGACTGCATAGAAAAGAAAGAGATGCGCGATGACACAACGCTGGTAATTTATTGCAAAATATGAAACAATCATCTATGTTTGATTTATCAAACAAAAACCGTATACTAAAAATTCGGGGAATTAAATTGTCTTTTATATGGTGAAAGTTTTATGAAAATACACCCGATAGTGTTTCCGTGATTATCGTTTTTATGTCCGCGGTAGACATTACTTTACAAATTAAGTACACTATGTTAAAAAAATATAATTGCAAATATTCACATATCAAATTACGCAGCAAATGGTCTAGTATAACATTTTTTTTTTTTTTCAAAGAAATCAGTCCGGTCGATTAGACGTGGTGTTGAATTTAAAATCATTAGAAGTCGTATATCTGCGCCTTAACCTGTGAAAACTATGATCTTTATGCTGCCCTCATACTGCCGACATTTGCCATTGCCAGACACACGATCAACGATGTCGCCGAGCAATCGGCAAAATGCGATGCGAGTCCTGTATGTAAATTACACGCTGTAATTATTCGTTTTGTGTGACCGACCCTGCCCCTCTCACGCTCCAGTATCTTTGCAAGAACTGGATGAGCATGCAAGGCAAACGGCACTACGGAGCAGATTTAGAATAAGACCCATGGCGTGCAATGTTAGGCGTAGGATTGGCGAGAGACAATTTTATTATGACAAGTAGGTAATAGCCGTACACTCAAGAACTCCATAAGTAGCAATACGACACCGCGGTATATGAAATAACATAAAGTCTTACCTTTATTCATTTTTATGCGCACTTTTCACCCACTCAAGTTATTACAACATAAAACTATGTTTACAAACAAAGAGATTATCGGATATTGTTTCATTTCCGGTGTCAAGTGACAAATAAATCATTGTGTGAGGGATCAGAATTCAGATCTATGAAGAATTCACACGCAGGGACATCCCCTTACATTCCCGTCTGCGCCGCAGTAAGTAAATCCTCTCAGTTGCATATGTCGCAGCCAACTGGTTAAATTAGCCGTTCAGTTACCTGCCCAGCCTTTCAACTAAACGGCGGCCGTTCAACTAACGGCCTGAATGATATTCAATTACAGTTTAGGTTGGAAGTCTGTAACCAATCACGCGCGAGCCGAATTGGTTGCAGTAATTAAGGCATTGCACCCCGACCAAGTGGGTTAGGTTAGGTTAGAACTGTGATCAACCGCGTTCGAGCCGAGGGAGGAAGCGAGGCGAGCACTACTTCTAAAGGCCAGGCAGTTAAGGACGCGTTTACGAATTGACGCGCTTCAATTTTAGGTATTGAGTCTTACTACTACACGTGCACGGCTCACACACACAGCGACATGCGCGAAGCGGCGAAATTATGAGTAAACTGACACGACTTGATACTTGAGCCTACTTTTATTTAATTTTTAGGCATGTATTTTTTTAAGCTTACTATGCGTTGTTGTCAAAAAGTTTGTACCGTGAAATGTTCATAAAAGTAGATACCATTTACTTACTTGATTGGTAAGCAAATACATGCCAAAGTACCTATGTATTAACAATTTGAGCGACAAGCTTTTCGAAAACATATAATTTAAAAAAAGCTTATTTATATTCGTTTTATTTAGTATTTTTAACCGACTTCAAAAAAGGAGGAGGTTCTCAATTCGGGTGCTTATACATATATTTTTTTTATGTAAGGGTGTTAGGTTAGATAACTCCGTCATAATAATATATAGACGGACTTGCAAAAATCTTTTTTTGTTCGAAAGAGGTTTAACTTTATTCCGAAATAGACCATTCCGGAATAAAGTGCTGAAGAGTTTCGGAGACAGACAACCGAAGGCTTCAATAAATGCCAGCAAATCAACCGCGATTGCTGCTATCGCATATGTATGCATTGTTTACGCAATCACACAATATAACATCACGCCTGTACCCTCTAAAGGGGTACGCAGATGTGTTTAGTATACCACGGTACACCCTCATTTCTGTCAAAGTTGTTATTGGAGTACCTCTAATCTTGCAAGTAAATTCGGGCATAACTTTTTGTTTATGAATTGATTTAATAATTAACCGACTTCAAATAAGGAGTATTTTTTTTTAATGTATGTTCGGGCATAGCTCCGTCATATCTCTATAGACGAATTTGCAAATTCTCTCAAACAAAAGTTTATGAATTGATGTAATAATTAACCGACTTCAAAAAAGAATCAGTAATGATTTTTTATGTATGTTCGGGCATAGCTCCGTCATATCTCTATAGACGGGTTTGCAAATTCTCAAATTTTTTAATGGATAAGGTATTTATTTATTTATTTAATACTTCAAACACAAAAATGTACAGAGGCGGACTTAATGCCTTAGGCATTTTCTACCAGTCAACCTTTGGGTGATGCAGAGACAAACAATGGTAGGTGCAATAATGAAAAATGAGGAATAAATATTTGGTATGCCTCAGGATAAGGTATACCTTTATAAGGTATAGCTTTATGAATTTTGCTTAAAGTAATTTAAATTTGTGTTGGGCAGGTACAAATAAAAAATGAAAAGTAAAAATTGTTTTCCAAAAAAAAAAAAACATCGGACTTTCAAAAAAAAAACACTACAAAGTAAAAAATAACTTTTTGGAAGGTGCACCTTCAGGTCACTCCATCAAATCCGGAGGTAAGGTCTCAACATAACTAACAAAACGAGCCCAAACTCAGAACACCTAGCTCTACTCGTCTATTAGTTCCAGTAGCAGTCTTCGAAGTACACCTTCAGGTCACTTCATCAAGTCCGGGTGTAAGGTCTCAACATAACTAACAAAACGAGCCCAAACTCGGCACACCTAGCTCTTCTCGTCTATTAGTTCCAGTAGCAGTCTTCCAAGTACACCTGCAGGTCACTCCATCTAGTCCGGAGGTAAGGTCTCAACATAACTAACAAAACGAGCCCAAACTCGGCACACCTAGCTCAGCTCGTCTATTAGTTCCAGTAGCAGTCTTCGAAGTACACCTGCAGGTCACTCCATCTAGTCCGGAGGTAAGGTCTCAACATAACTAACAAAACGAGCCCAAACTCGGCACACCTAGCTCTTCTCGTCTATTAGTTCCAGTAGCAGTCTTCCAAGTACACCTGCAGGTCACTCCATCTAGTCCGGAGGTAAGGTCTCAACATAACTAACAAAACGAGCCCAAACTCGGCACACCTAGCTCAGCTCGTCTATTAGTTCCAGTAGCAGTCTTCGAAGTACACCTGCAGGTCACTCCATCTAGTCCGGAGATAAGGTCTCAACATAACTAACAAAACGAGCCCAAACTCGGCACACCTAGCTCTTCTCGTCTATTAGTTCCAGTAGCAGTCTTTGAAGTACACCTGCAGGTCACTCCATCTAGTCCGGAGGTAAGGTCTCAACATAACTAACAAAACGAGCCCAAACTCGGCACACCTAGCTCAGCTCGTCTATTAGTTCCAGTAGCAGTCTTCGAAGTACACCTGCAGGTCACTTCATCAAGTCCGGAGGTAAGGTCTCAACATAACTAACAAAACGAGCCCAAACTCGGCACACCTAGCTCAGCTCGTCTATTAGTTCCAGTAGCAGTCTTCGAAGTACACCTGCAGGTCACTTCATCAAGTCCGGAGGTAAGGTCTCAACATAACTAACAAAACGAGCCCAAACTCGGCACACCTAGCTCTTCTCGTCTATTAGTTCCAGTAGCAGTCTTCAAGTACACCTGCAGGTCACTCCATCTAGTCCGGAGGTAAGGTCTCAACATAACTAACAAAACGAGCCCAAACTCGGCACACCTAGCTCAGCTCGTCTATTAGTTCCAGTAGCAGTCTTCGAAGTACACCTGCAGGTCACTCCATCTAGTCCGGAGGTAAGGTCTCAACATAACTAACAAAACGAGCCCAAACTCGGCACACCTAGCTCAGCTCGTCTATTAGTTCCAGTAGCAGTCTTTGAAGAACACCTGCAGGTCACTCCATCTAGTCCGGAGGTAAGGTCTCAACATAACTAACAAAACGAGCCCAAACTCGGCACACCTAGCTCTTCTCATCTATTAGTTCCAGTAGCAGTCTTCTAAGTACACCTGCAGGTCACTCCATCTAGTCCGGAGGTAAGGTCTCAAAATAACTAACAAAACGAGCCCAAACTCGGCACACCTAGCTCAGCTCGTCTATTAGTTCCAGTAGCAGTCTTTGAAGTACACCTGCAGGTCACTTCATCAAGTCCGGAGGTAAGGTCTCAACATCACTAACAAAACGAGCCCAAACTCGGCACACCTAGCTCAGCTCGTCTATTAGTTCCAGTAGCAGTCTTCGAAGTACACCTGCAGGTCACTCCATCTAGTCCGGAGGTAAGGTCTCAACATAACTAACAAGACGAGCCCAAACTCGGCACACCTAGCTCAGCTCGTCTTTTAGTTCCAGTAGCAGTCTTCGAAGTACACCTTCAGGTGACTCCATCATGACCGAAACGAAATATGAATAATCCCTACTTACTTCTAAAAAAATAATATAAGACTGTGAATAAAATCTTTCATACGATAGTCATACAGAATGCGTGAAGTATCAAGTTTGGTATGTCAAATATTTTCTATCCGTACAGCGATCTTTTTCAGCACAAGCTGCTGCTTACAACCGACACAGAGTCCACCCACGACGGCGGCTGAGCGCAGACCATGCCTTACAATCTTACTCGTAGAAACCCTGCAACAGCATTGTGATAGCCCAACTTATTACAGATGACATGTACAAAAGATGATATTTCCAGCTGGTTATTAGCTTTACAATTTCGTAGTATAGTAATCTGTCAGTTTAGTATTGTACAATCAGAGGCGCTAGTGTGGCGTATAATATAGGAAAATAAAAAATATTCAAAATATAATACTACACTAAGGTTTACAATGTTCTCCCTAAATAAATGGTATAATATTAGTAGTACTGTTAAGAATGTGTTGCCATAATTAATTCATTATTTGCTACATAGAAGTTTGATTAGTTCTATTATTGGAGATAAGCAAAGAGTGTTTATTGTAAATATAGGGTTCGTTAGAATAAATTAAATACAAACATACGTGTCCATGATGATAAGTCATTTTTGCTGATAAAAATGTTTAAATAAAAATATCTTACATACTTTGGTAAGAATTTAGAGATATTTAAATATATGCCCTGGCAGCACTGGCAAGTAATAAACAAAAATGGCTGTTGTTGTTTTGATGTCGTTCTGCTGTGAATGCTGTGATCGTTCGTTGTCTGCTGTGATCGTTCGTTGTACCTATATCCCCCTTACTAATAAACATTGTGTATCGTCTGTTTATTTACACAACGCTTTGTCTTCTGTCGAAAATCAAATTACTGACGACTGAAAGAGAGAAATCGGTGTGTAACTATTTGTCTGATATAATATGTTTATTAGTAAGGGGGTGTGTAATTTAAATAATATCTAAATATGTTGTAGTAAACAGATTTTGAATACTTATATCGGTATAATTTTACTATCTCTGTTATAGAAAACAGTTGGACCATGAATGGATCTAGGTCGCGCGATTATAATACTGACACGGATGTAGTTTAGTATTTTAATCGCAGAGGGCGCTTTTTTAATGTTATCGTTCAAATCGCGCAAGATGGCTCTCTATTTCCGTATATACAAAGTACTCTTTGGCGCAGACTAATATTTCATTACAAATTTTTGTGTAATAAAGCAAGACAGTGACCAGTAAAATAACCCTTAATACAGTGCATTAAGATTCACATGTTACAGCTAAATATGTGAAAAAATAGACTCGATTTTTATTTTTTTTCTGAGCCATTTGGTAACATTTTGATAGTTCTTTATACAATCATTTTGAGTTGAACATGTCTGCTTACATAAAATATTTTTAAATACATAAATTTATGTTAATAAATAGAAGAAAAATGTACCTAAAGTCATTACGATATCGTCAATTTTGTGTGAAGAGGCGACGGAAATATTTTTTTACAATATTATAAACCAAACTTTTCGAATAAAAATTTAGCCATATTTGAAGATGAAGGAGCAATCTATCTGTGGTAATTATTAGTTAGATTTGGTTTCGTATCATTTTCCCGCAAAATGTACCGAAAAACTGCTTATTTTTGTTAGATTCGTAAACGCCTCCTTAACTGAACGGCTAATTTAACCAGTTGGCTGCGACACATATATCTAATTGCAGGGAATTCCCCGCTTTTAAGGACCCATTACACGTAGTTTCAATATAATTAAAATAGTATTAAAACGTATTTTCATGCCGACCACTGGTACCTTTTTTACCAAATTTTTTCTTAAAATTTCTGGTACCTGAAAGAAAGGAAGGAAAAAAGGAACATCATGTAAAGTCATTTACTTTATTAATTTTACATAATTGAGCATTAATTAATAATCAATAAAAATGCAATTTTTTCACCCAACTTTACAAAACTGCGTAGGTATCTCTCGGAAACTAAATTCCGAGAATTTGCTTGGACATAGGCAAAAATACTCAATGTTTTATGGTTTTTAAATAATTTGACTGAAGAAATGAAAACAAGGGCAATTAACCTTTTATACCTATTTTATTTTAGAAGATTATTTTACAACCTTAATGGATAATAAAATTAAATACATGCAAAAATATTATAAAGTGCAGATCAGAAGATGATTGAGACTAGCCCAAATAATGATGACCTTCAACTATAAACAATTTCTATAATCCAAATCGCAGAATGGAGTACATACATAAACTCACGCCTTTTTCTCATGGGGGATAGGCAGAGAGTACAGAACGCCACCAGCTACATACTTTAAATACATACATACAATGTGCAGTACAATAATCATAAATTTGAGATAAACTAAAACTAACAGAGTAATAATGATTTGGGTTATAATGGGTTATGTAAGAGCTGCTTGTCACAGAGTTTAACACCAGAAGGCCAATTCTCGTAATTTAATACATTCAAAATCTAGTCGCAGTCTCATCTCGGCGACAAACAAGTGTTTTTTTTTTAATGTAGGCAAATTAGAGGCAATTTTGGCAGATTGAGACTGATATGACTAGACTGAATGTTCTTAAAATTACGAGAATTGCATGGCAGGTGTATATTGTGATGCTGTGGTGGTATTACATCTACAGCACATCATATTGACTTATCTTTAGAAGAGCAAATCTGGGTAATGTTTGCTAAATACACCAACATTGCTTTGACACATAACCTTAACATACTTGAATATTTTCGACTAGTAATACACCGTTGCATTTTGATCGTTTTAATCCTTAAAAGTTGTCATTGTACAGACGCCAGCACATCAACCTACTACAATCTGTCAAATTTCTGTGATAGATTTTCAACTTTATCGCTAAAGCATAAGGTTCAAACTTGATTGGGAAAATGTGACAGTTTCGGGTAGGTTGATGTGCTGGCGTCTGTACTCATCATTATGAACAACTTTTACCATGAGACCAACACTGAAATCGTGAAAAATAAAATCTGCTGTTCCCTACATTTATGTCCGTATAACTCGTCAAAATGTAAGGAATAGCTGATTTTTTTTCACGATTTCAGTGTTGGTCCCATAGTAAAAGTTGTTCTTGATGATTAGTACAATAACCCCTTTTAAGGATTAAAACGATCAAAATTTAACGGTGTATATGTTGCAGCCAACTGGTTAAATTAGCCGTTCAGTTAATCGCCTAGCCTTTCAACTAAACGGCGGCCGTTCAACTAACGGCCTGAATGATATTCAATTACAGTTTAGGTTGGAAGTCTGTAACCAATCACGCGCGAGCCGAATTGGTCGCAGTAATTAAGGCATTGCACCGCGACCAAGTGGGTTAGGTTAGGTTAGAACTGTGACACGCGGTTGAGCGTGCGAGCCGAGGGAGGAAGCGAGGCGAGCACTACTTCTAAAGGCCAGGCAGTTAACTGAACGGCTAATTTAACCAGTTGGCTGCGACATATACATTAGGTTGCACTTCAGTACATACAAAACTTGATTGTTTTGACTGGTAGCAATTGCACAATTATTTATAAACTAATTATCTGTAAGTTCTTGATGCCATTCTCTCAATAACATGCATTGCACCAGATACCAAGTAAGTATCAGCATGTAAATTCTTTAAACTAGCTATCAGATTTCTCCGATCAATTTTCTGTAGTTCAGCTAATGATTGCCTTGTTTGAGAAGTCATGTATGGTAATATCAAACAACCTAATCCAAAAACTTTACATCTTACGCAGTTTTTCCATATTTCTGCCAAATCTTCATCTTTAATAATAGGACAGATTGGTAATAGATTGATAGCATTCAAACACTTTATTCTTTGACGCTCTGTTATTGGGTAGTCCGCGCGTTGGAATGGAGATAAAATAACGGCACGCCAAGCAGTGCATATTACGCTGTCTAGTTGAGATGTTAGTTTCAGTAATAATGGAATCATTTCTTCAAATAGACCTGCACGCAGTAAAAGAGGTATAAGACTGCGTATAATTTGCGAAGAACCAAATTTACGTGCAAGTTCAGCGGCCGTTCTTAATCCATCTGTGTTTCCGTCAGAACCTTGAAGTAATTGTTCCAGCCCACGAAGCTTGTCATGCGTAAATGTAGCTGCCACCCACGGCATATCAATGCTCTCTAAGCTGACAACGCTTAATAATTCTAAGAGCGACATCCACAGAGCATCTCTTTCACGATTAGCCACCTTGATGGCAGTGTCAGAGTCAACTACACTCATTAAACATTGAAGAGCTCTTAATTTTTTCGACTTGTTGTTATCACTCTCGTCATCAAATGCAATTCGAGATAAGTATATCGCCCCCATCTTAGGGCAAGTTGCTTTCAGTATATATTTTGCAGTCATTAACTCTTTTATATTTAAAACGGTGACAGTTTTGTTATCGGCGTTAGCTTTGTCAAGTATGTTTTCTAATATTTGAATTCTTATTGAACTAACATTTATGCAGTTTTTATCTGCAATTTCATTAACAGCTCGATTCACATCATGGCGGCTCATTTTTGAGACAAAATCTGGATGTAAGTATAAATTACGGATGAGTTGAGCTGGCTCTGTAGAAAGACGAACGAGCTCTTCGCATGCCCAGTTAATTTTGTATAATGCATGTCGTGTCGATAGAGTTGCATGCAGACGTTCCATTTGTCGAACAGCACGATTTCCAGGCTGCAGGGCAGCCCAACGTTGCGCAAATTGGTAGCACAGATGAGCAGCAGCCACTTGATCCGCCCCCCGTGCACATCCTTGTAGCACGTAGAAAAGGCACGCTCCTGCCCATTCCATGTTAGCAATGTGTCGTACACATCGATGCGCTGCACGTAATAGAGGTTCTTCTTGACTTGTTAAACGCCAAGGCTCAGTTTTAGTTTCTGCATCTACATCATCGTTACGCTTTCGTGAAGTCATGGTTTGCTTCACGGCGTTACTACAAATCATGTCTTTTGCTGTTTGTGAATCCGAGTCAAGAGCAAGCAAAGCAACTGCCGGTATCCAACGTTCGTATGTTTCTAGCGTTATTTCCGATTTCAAATTAGCCCACATATCTTCTCGCATGAAGAGATGAAATGGTAACCTGAAATGACCAATTTCAGGAAACATTCCTTTCACAGAGAACAGTTCGTATTCGTACTGTTTGGGAGTACTTTTACGTCTGTATTCTTTTAGAAAGTGCAGTAGGAAGTATTCCTTTGTATTCTTTACCTCGATAGCCGTGCCAAATATTAGGCGGTAAATACACAGAAACACTTCATAGTAATATGGATTTATGGATACCGCACGGCCATGTAGAGTGACTTCACCGTTTTTCCAAAAATCATTGAGTACATCTTTTAAAAATTCTCTATTTTCTATACTATCCCAAACAACAAAACATTTGTTTAAATATTTTTCGTCATTTTCTAGGAATATTTGCCGGCGGCCCAACTCATCTGTGAATATTTTATATTTTAATTCCCACGTCGACAGTAAAGCTATTAATTGAAGCGATAGGCCGTCGTTAGTTGAAATGTTTAGTGCTCGACACAATTCTACCAGTCGGTCGAAATTGGTATCAGGGTATTGTAGTAGAACATAAAACAGTATAACTTTGACATCCCAAGTTTCTTCGCTATTATCGGGTAAAGCAACCTCAGATAAATCAATGTTGAATTTAGACTTGAGAATGTATTGAGGAGGATATGTTACAGAATTTCCTATTTCTTTACATATTGAATCATTGTCTAATACGAATGTGCGACGGATAGGAGGTAATGAAAGATACCCGATTATGTTAGGTGGTAAAAATTCATTTTGACCTCTTAGCACTTCAAGAACACAGTTATTTTCCTCCAAGGTTTTCATGACAAGTAATAAACTCGTCATTAATACTTCATCAAGCTCTTGATATGCAACAACTTTAGCAAGAAGCCTCTTTGCTATCTCACACATGTCATCTTGCCATGTTGGTTTAGTGGCTTCAGAGATAGCTAAACAGTTAGAAACCAACCGCAGGGAAGTGAAATCACATTTGCTGTGAATACTAGGAAATTCTGTATCAACACTATCTGGATATTGTATGGTTTTGTAGAAATTAATTAATTCGTTTATAGCAGTACTTGAAGAAATGGGCAAAAATATGTAATGGAATTTCCATGCTATTGATAAATTCTTCACAATAATACTGGCGTTTATAAGATTGTTCAACAGGGACAATTGTTTAATTAGATTGTGAAGATATTCTTCGCTACAATTAACAGCTAGCTCAATTAGAACATTGTAAGAATTCAACAACAGATCACACTTTTCTCCATATTGAAATTGAGATAAAACTTCAATAAAGTCTTCAACTGATATATCTCTTGTTGAAAATGTTCTAAGGAGATACTCAACAAGTTTCCTAACTTGGTGGCAAGTAGAAGTACTTCGTAACAAGGCCATCAGTACCGAGTGTTGGGACTGACATGCATGTGTTAGTTGAATAACACTTCCACCACGACCAGAGCTGGCAGTGGCTCCATCTTGACATATCCAAGAGTTAACTGCGTCTTCACAAGCTTTTTCATTATAAATATCATTTATATTGAGCAATAAACTATAAGAATTTTTGAAATTATACAGTGTTTCAAAATTTTTTATTTCGATTTCATTAACAAGTTGTGTTCCCTTGATGAAATCTATGTAGTTTCTTTCAATAGTCAAATTATTTGTGGTTCCACAAACTATTTGATCATACTTAGCCACCACAGCTTTAAGTAACAACTTTTTATCTTTTGATGATAAGTTGTTGAAGTAATTTAATGCTATTCTAGTTTCACAATCTTGAAGGCATCTTTCAATGTATAGGGCATTGCCATAGTTTGAATAAACAGGCATGACGCCTGTTATTGCTTTCAAATCATCCAACTCTATTACTGGAACACTCACAATTTTGTGAAGTACTAACATGTAATCAGTACATGTCATTGGAAAATTATATTTCTTCAGCACAACTTTCACATTTGCGTAATTTATTTCCTTTTGTACCTCCTGGGACCATAGTCTTTCTGAATCAGATACTGTAAAGGTTTTGGTGGCATTGGCAACAGTTGTTACTGCTAATTCCAGTACCGTTGAGTTCCATGGGACATCTAATACTTTTAAAACTTGTAGTAAACATTCAAGCTTATTGTTGTATGAATGAAAAGATTGTAGTAAAATCTGTAGGCGTGTACCATCAATTCCACCGCCACTGCTTGCTGCTTCACTCTCAATGTATAAACTTAGAATATCATCTAAATCAAACAAATGCTGCATAGCATATGATGGTAAATAATTTTGTAAAAATGTTTTCAGATCTTCAGTATAACAGCGGCGTAACATTATTAAAGCTACTTCATTTGGGCTCTGGGAGCTCAACTCATTCAGTAACATATTGATTCTATATTTATCCTTCAATTCCATTATATATGTTATTCTTGTTTTGAGAATATCAAGGTCATCCATTGATATAGGTCTTAAAGAAATTGATTTTAGAGATGTTTCCAGGATAACTATTATTTCTTCAACAAATTTCAACCCTATCTTTGGCCAAAATGCAGACTGTTCCAACATAAAAACCCTTTCGCTAGCCCACCTGACAAATAGATCAATGTAAAATGGATTTTGTTCTAACAGTGATGGAATAAAGTTCTTTAACCAAATAATGATAGCAGCTAATTTGGTACTATTGTGTATAGCATTTAGAATATTTACAACATCATCAGAAGTTACAGACAACTTCAACTGAGAATATTTCAACCAACAAATAGAAGCAATATCAAAATCATATTTAGATATAAATGTAATACAAAGTTCTTTGAAGTTTTGGTCAAAGATATTGACATTTTCATAAGAATGATTGCCTGTGAAGTGAATGTATTCAATCAAATCTATTTTGATTGATAAGTCACTCACCAAATTTATCAGATCATTATCATTTGTTGCAAATATTCTCTTTTGAAGAGGGTATAACAATGTTTTGTATGTGATATTTTGTTGGCATAGTTTCTGTGTCATTTCAATGAGAAATATAAAGTCATCAATAGCCTCAAATAGAGGCTGTAGCTGTGGTAATATACTCCCTGGTTTTGTAGCAGATGTCATGGAGTCTATCAAGGTCTTGAGTTGCGCCTTTAGAGTATCTTGAGATGTAAGTGTTTGATTAAAACTTAGCGATTGGTCAGCAGTCCCAGCATGATTTAGAGATTGGGCAAATCCAGCACAATGAATCTGCACCTGTAATACCAGAAACAATGAATGAATAGACTACTGAATAGAATAATATATCATTTACAGCTCATTTTCAATTTGTGAACCAGTACTCATAGAAAAATATGAAACCAATATTAGGTATAATATCCATACTAATATTATAAATTCAAAAGTAACTATCTGAATGTAAACCTTTGCATACCCAAACCACTAAACGGATTTCAATAAAATATGACAACAAAATAGATGGCAGTCTGGGGATATAGGGCAGGCTAGGACATAGGGCCGTATTACAGAACCTTACTCAAGACTCAAGCATTACTTAAGACTAGTTCATCCAATCAAATGGCTTTCAACTAGTTTTAAGTAATGTTTGAGTTCTGATCATTTGTGACTTCAAGTGACAGCTATGTGAACAGAACCCAGCATTCACACCCTTTAAACCTGGAGGCTTTTATTTAGGTAATAAGTTTTTTTTGATTACATTTTTAATTTTGATTTAGTATTTTTTTAGGTTGTGTACATATAATTTTTATTGTATTTGTTGGTATATTGGTGTGGCTAGCTAACATATGGCAAATAATTTAATTGAATGTTCTGTGTCCTGTAATGTTAATTAGATACTTTGCATACCTAGTATTGTATCCAATCAAGTATTTTATAACTGAACAGACAGCTGTGCTGCTAGGGAGTTTGTTGTGCCACTTCTTTTCCCGGGCAAAATCACTAGGAAGTGGTGAAGGGCGGGCGTTTTGGGGGACTGTCTTTTGTAAATTTCACATTCGAAAAGTGCTGATTCTCAGCTTAGTTTGAAAAAATGTAATATTTTTTTTGTGCGAGATTCTGTAATACGTTCCTTAATCTACTTTTTGTCCTGGTGGCACATTCCTGTGGGATAATTTCTGACATTCCTTCAGGCGAAGCTGTGGGCAGAGCCTGGTTATAAATAAATATTCCTGGTTATAAATACTATCAACTTCAAGAACTTCAACATAGAAAATTAATGTATTTTTTATTATAACCTTACCTCCTCCTTGCTCCATAGAAGAAAGTAAAATAAATCATTATGGGCCAACACGGGGTAATAATTTGCTTCTGTTTTCTCAAATTCATAAACAACTTGAGATTCTTTCAAGTCAACAATCCACATATTAGTTTCATTAGCAAATATTGCCTGGTCTCTCCATGAGACAATATGATTTAATTTTGTTCCACTGGAAATTACTTCCAATAAGCCAGTTATTGGGCATTTGACCATAACAGAGCGTTCTTCAATGCAAATATTCAAACCACATAATGAATCAAACTTTGTCTTAATACTCAAGTGAGATACATGGGTCTTCTTAAAAGGAACAGAAAGTTCAGTTGTACTTTCACCCAACTGTTTTACCAATTCTGAAGTGGGTAATGGTATTACAAAGGTATCTCCGCTTTCACTGATGAAATACAAACGATTCTCAATTCTTCCAATTTGACAGATTTTCAAGCTAGTATTAGTAGCATTCGTAACTTTGATTTGTACTCCTTTTAACACGTCTATTGCTGTAATATCACCAGACTTGAAAACAAGCCACAGAAAGTGGTCAAGCAATATTTTATCTGCAATTTCTTGTTCAAATGTATGGTATTCACTTGGTTCTTGAGTTTCTTCATTGGTTCCTAGTAAATTCACTACTCTCACACATATGTTATTTTCAAACAGGATCAACTTTGGGTACAGTAGTTTTGCTTCGATGTTAGAAACATTACAAGAAGTATTTAACTTTTTAAGTTGAGATAGTGTTATTGTCATGATTATTTAATTTAAGCCACCCCGGGTTTGTGGCGACAAAAATCATGAAAATTAGCGGAATTACTCGATTTTTATTATCTTTAGTTCGTTGTTGATTTGAAACTTTGCGAATTCGTACCCAACGTAGATTTACGTCAAACAAATGTCAAAAGAATCAAGTTATGCCACCACACACATATCCTCTGCCAGAGTGATATTTTTATAACTTTTATAATCTGTCAACACAGATAGAAATCGCCTAAAACGTAATTGTAACGGTTTCACCTGAACAAGTATCGATCCCGTGGGAATATCGGGATAAAAAGTAGCCTATATATTAATCCAGGGTGTCAGCTATCGCTAAATTTTACCAAAATTGGTCCAGCCGTTTGAGCGTAAAGAAGTTACAAACATATAAACACACACACACTCACAAACTTTCGCCTCTAAAATATTTGTGTGATAATTTTGTAAATACTTATTTATAACGTTCGTGCGTGATTTATATTTTTAACCGACTTCCAAAAAGATGTTTTACTTTTTGTGTTTTTTTTATGTACACGGCTACACATCAAGTTATACATTTCCAGTTTTCGCTGACCTCGCATTGTATAGGTTTTTCGTACAGACACGCCACTTTCATACAAAAAAAAAAAAATGTTATTGGTGAATATAATAGGTATGTGCACACGGCTACACATCAAGTTATACATAACCAGTATAAGCTGACTTCTGATTTACATTTACACCACCGCGTTGGTCTGAATAGCGCTTTATCCACGAAACGAAAACGCGCTTTACCCACGAAACGAAAACATTGTATATTTATGACCAGATTCCGCATCGCGTGTCACAGCACAGGGGAACCAGTAATGCTCATTGATTATGAAAAATAGTGATACCACGGAACTTAGTACCTACTCTCTAACGAGAGAGTGATCCTACTCATGTATTTCCCTTTTTCACGCACGCACAGAGTAAAATACAGGAGTTTCCCTCCAGCAAAGCTATTCACAACCATCCGACAGGCTACCGTATCGAAGACACATTTCGATAACTTGACTTGCTTTGCCCCCGACAGCAAACAGCTCTCGGAAGAATAGCGGTTGTCTATTTGACGAAATTCTCGGGTTTGGACTTGAACAGCGTCTATGGGACTCCTAGTCTCCTACGATAACACTGATTGATGTTCGATACGATACGGAAGCGTATACAGTGGTTTGGTTGTGAATAGCTATGCTGATCTACAGAAAGTTGAATGTTTATACGCCTCCAAAACGTACATTTATATGGCGGCGGAGCGCGAGTTTCGCTAGTAATAATCTTCTAATACGTTCTTATTACGATGATAACATCTACATTAATAAATGAAAAGAAAGTGTGTTAATATAATATTTTTACCGCTTTACATATAATTGTTTTCTTTTTTTTACAATATATTTGTTCACATATTAAGCTTTCGCTTTTGGGGTTTTGATTTTAATCTTCTTTTAATCTCCAAAGATTTCTTCACTTTTGTATCAATCTCGGCATGAATTTGCCTTTTAGTTTCGCTCATTGCTTGTTGGTAGCTGTTTATTCGACGATCAAGAACATCAGTTTCGATTATCATCTGTGGAAGCTCGGCTTTTCCACCACCCTGTATTATTTCCTGTAAAGATAATTCACAAATTTTAAAAACATTCATTATTTCTCATACTTCAGCAGCACATTTTATTACCAGAATATAGAGGTATACATTTAGAGAGTACTGTATTTATGTACCTTGAATTGGTTTACTTGATTCTGTATCAGGATAGTAACAGCGTGACCAATACGTCCTGCTCGTCCTGTGCGGCCCACTCTATGAATATACGTTTTGATGTTTCTTGGGGGGTCGTAAGATATAACGTAATTACAGTCCGAAATATCAATACCTCTTGCTAAAGCATCTGTTCCAATTAAGCTGCAAACAAACATGTTATAAATGTAATTTTGTAGTTAGCATCTCCATAATTTAGTTTATATTATGAAACACTTCCAATACTTACACATTAATTTCCGATTGTGTGAATTTTTTTAACACACTCTCTCTTGTTGATTTGTCTAAAGCTGAGGATAGTTCAGCTACCTTGAATTTTCCACTTCCCCAGGTGTTGAGGAGTACAGCTAATCTATGTGCTGCCTCAGCTGCATTAGTAAAGCACAACACTTTGTCCCATTTTTGGTCAGCTAAGAAATGATACAAGAGGAGTGGTTTGTGCTCAGCATCACATGTAACATACTGCTCAGTTAGTTCCTCTGGTGTAGCATACAGCCTGATTTGGTCCTCATCCTCATAATTGTTTGACTTAGCAGCAGAAAACAATTTTGGTTGAAATAGTCCCCACTGATCTAATTTTTCAGGGTCTTGAGACAAGGTAGCTGAGAAGAGCAATTTGTGTGGTGCAGGTTTCTGTTGAGCAAGACTGGACCATGTTAGATTTGAATGACGCCCAGTCATTAGCTCATTCTCCAACTTGATGTGCTTGTCTACATGATACAGCCAGTCATTTTGTATGTGGTCCATGATTCTGTCTGCTTCATCTATGACTAAAAATTTCAAATGTTTCAGGGAGAACCCTTCTGTGTTTTGTAAATGTTCTACTAAACGTCCAGCTGTGCATACTATGATGTCTACTTCACTCACCCATCCAGATGATTCAGCTGAAATGAAAAATATATTATTCAATATTTTGCAGTGTGGGATGTTTTATTGCATAATGTATTTTTAAGTATACTGTTTGTTAACATGTCATAGTTAAGGATGTTTGATTTAACTAAAATTGAAGCCGCATAGATATACAGAGCAAGGAGGGTTAATATCTTGAGGTTTACATGAATCTCTTTGGTGTACCTCACATTTCTAATCAAATTAAACTCAAAACTTACTGTATCTAACAACATTTTGTTGTTCCTGTTGCATTGGTGTGGACCCTCCTAATAAAGCAACCTTTAATCTTGTCTTCATACAATACTTCTTAAAAACTTTGGCCACCTGTGCTGCCAATTCTTGGACTGGTAAAACAACCAAGGCTCTTACATGGCACCCAATTTCATTCATTAGGATCTGAAATACATTACAATGTAAACCATCAACACAAAAATAGGAAAACCAACGAAAACAGTAAGTTATCTACAACAAAGTAACAATTGGTATTAAAACTAATCATGAACCTACCTGAACTATTGGCAAGACAAATGCCAGTGTTTTCCCACTTCCAGTAGGTGCAGAAACACAAATATCATGGGGCCAAAATGGATAAGTTAACTTGTGTTCATCTAAAATAAAAGGTACAACTTTTTCTTGGACTGGAAATAATTTAGTGACTCCTTCACTTAGTAATGTTGCCTTTAGTGTACTGTGCAACCAATCTTGATCTTCGACAGTGCATGATGAGGATTTCAAACTTGTTGATATGTTAAATGGATGTGATAGCCAGAAAGGCAGTACTCTTGAGACCTGAAACACAATTATTATGTACATTTGATTGATGTTGTACATGGACACATGATAAGCAATGTACTAGTCTTATTCTATCCGTTTCAATGGTACTCTTCTTCAATGTTTTATATTGGTAGAGCCCAGGCCATGTTGATTATGGCATCTGTAACATTTTTCAGGTCATCCATGGTGTAGCAGGCACTTAGAGCACTCCAGCAAGTATTTTCATGGCATGATCTGATTAGAGGCACCACACTCGCACAGGGTATTGACAAGGGCCAGTTGATACTCTAATGAGGGTAGGTAGGGATAGATTAATATTGTGGTGAAAATATAATTAAAAATATTGTAATACAATCTACATAATAGTAGTTTGGAACTTAAAACTGTACTATATTTTTATAAGTAGTACTTAGTTTTTTGCTACACAGTAGGTATTGTACAATATTTTTCTTTTATATTTAGTGCAATAGTATGAAAATGTGAAAGCATACCTTCGCCTTCTTTTCAAAGTCATTTACTCCTAACACCTTGAATTCATGGGAATGTTTTACTTTTTTCCTGTCTTGATTTTGAACTGTAGCGACATTGCTGTCAGTTTTGATCTCTTGATCTGTCTTAGCCACTTCATCTTTCTTAAGTTCCACTTGATCTTCTTTAGGTTTCTCAACAGGTTTCTGGGGTTTGAGGGTTATTACATCAGATGTCTTCTTAGTAGCATATGCTGATTTCCTTTCTGCAATTCTTTTCTTTAACTTCTCCAAATTTTTGGCTTCTTGTTCAGCTACATCTACGACTACATCTTCGTTTATATCTCTATATCTGTAATAGAAATGCGAATATTTCAAATGACAATTTATTCAGCAAGTTTACTCTCTGGACTCAAATATTTACGAGTTCTAGACACACCTGTTAATTACAAATAGATTATCCATTATCTTATGTGAGGGTTCCTCTTCATACAAGTACAGTTATATGGTGTGTTATTGGTTTTATTCATTTGATTAAACTGATCCTTGCTTGTGAACAAACCCAACATAACCTTAAAATATCAATGTCAAAATTGAAAACAAAGCAGCATTTCATTTTGTACTTTTTTTAAAATTGTAACTCGACTAAAGTCTCCACTCTATCATCTGAGATAATCAGATAAGGCAAGAACAGACTGTGACTGACTCTAAATTGAATTATGGAACTCCATTTGCGAGGGATGTCAGGAGGGATGGATTAGAATCACAGATTACTAATAAGTAGCAAGCTAATTAGAATGGTCTATGTTGCGTTGATGATGTTGTGCCAGGGGTTTGGCCAGAGAGTTATTCTCGTTGTTATCCATTTCAGATTGATCCATCCATTTTGATTTGTCTCTCAACGTGCCAATGGCGCCGCCAGATAGCAAGATATATAAAGGTTTTACGTCAGACGAGCACCATACTATCAATGTCACGGATGCAACCCATCATCCTTTTAAAGAAGATGCGAACATAAAAATAGATTGTTAGTTTGATTGTCTAAGGACCCCGCAGCACTTTTACTCGATTCTTGTTAGTTCTTTTAATAATTAGAATGTTTTTTTTTACCCAGCTCGTTTTTTTGTTTATTATAAATTAATGGAAATAATATAAATAATAGTCTGAACAAAAATTAAATAAAATGTGGTAATTATCTCGTATGCATTCGAAATAAATATTTCAATATTTTGTTAAATCGATTATATTTTGACAAGTCCTAAATTTGTCCTATTTTGTCTATACAATTTTAGCGAAGCACCACGAAGCAAGTTTTCGATTCGTCGCTTTTATTTCCCGAATAATCGTTCAAATGTTTTTTCTTCACCAATTACTCATGATAAATTGTTAACTTTATCTTTATTTGGTTTTTGTAGTTTTCTGTTGTGATTTCAGAGACTGAACACATTACAAAATGGCTAGTGTATCCTATCAAATTGCAAATCTTCTGGAGAAGGTAAGCCGGCGTTCTCATAATAACACTGAGTAGAATCGTTCCGCAATTGCGTATCAATAATGTTATTGTCCAAAATGTTTCCAGATGACGTCCAATGACAAAGACTTCAGGTTCATGGCTACTAATGATTTGATGACTGAATTACAAAAAGACAGTATAAAGCTTGACGATGACTCTGAGAGAAAAGTCGTGAAGATGCTCCTCCGACTCCTCGAAGACAAGAACGGTGAAGTGCAAAATTTAGCTGTGAAATGGTATGTGAGCTTTGCAACATTCACTGATTCACACAGCTTTAGTGATGTCTATGTAACAATTGTATGAATAATTTGCAGTCTCGGCCCCCTTGTGAACAAAGTAAAGGAGTATCAAGTAGAAGGCATAGTGGACACACTGTGTGCAAACATGCTCTCAGATACGGAACAACTGAGAGATATCAGCAGCATCGGCTTGAAGACTGTCATATCTGAACTACCATTAGGCTCCAACACTTTGGCTGCAAATGTATGTAAGAAAATTACTGGAAAACTCAGCAGTGCTATTGAGAAGGTAATTGACATTATTCATTAAAATAATATTATTAAAATTGAAAAGTTTTTAATTATTATTCAGAGCAATCATATAAAATAATTAAAAATAAATAGAGCAGAGTGGTGATCCTCTAGCTATTAATATCACATTAAGGTGTAATATATTTAAACAAAGTTGTTCATCCTAATCATTTGGATGATAATGTTCACTATTCCTAATAAGATATCATAGTAAACGAGTTATAAACACAAGTAGTCTTTCAAAATGATAAATTGGTGGCATTAACCTGCTCACCCTGATTAACACCTAGAAGAGGAATAAGTTGTTATCCCATGCTTGAAGCATAAAATATAGAGATACAGGGAACAGGATGTTTTACCATCAATCCTTTTTCAATTCTACAGGGAGGCAGACACATTGACGCGCAAACTAACCATGAATTGCACACAATTCTAGACCCCTTAGCATAGAAATATTCCTTCGGTAAAAAAACAGCAGCATCTATGCCATCAAAATGTATGAAGCAGCATTTTTTTTTAAACATTCCATTTACAATAAAATTCAACACAGGGTGGGTTCAGAATCATGTACTGAATCCGTGATAACAGGTTGCGTGTCAATGTCCCTGGCACTCAATCACATTGATGGCTTAAATCTTTATTAATTTTAAGAAAACATACAGCTACTGCATTTGAGTATTCAATGTTATGTATCTACTAATACTATCCTTAGTATTTACCCCACTGTCCCAAAAGCAGGGTAATGTTTTTAGTACTCATAAACAATTTTGAATCAGGATGGTCTGTTGCAGTACATGGGAAAATATTATGTTTTGACAAAATTTTGATGTTTCAGCAAGAAGATGTCTCAGTACAACTTGAAGCTCTGGACATATTGGCTGATCTTTTGAGCAGATTTGGCGGCTTGCTCATAACCTTCCATCCCATGTTGCTCAACTCACTACTGCCCCAACTCGCTTCACCACGTCAGGTATGAATTGAGTACAACATAATAATAAAAACCAGTGTAAAAATATCACAATGTTTTTAATTCCAAGATAAAGCAAGTTATGTTAAACTTTTGACATTTATATATATAACAAATCAAAGCACATTTTAGACACATTCTGTATAATAAACATTTGATTTTATTAAAATTGTTACTAAAATATGTACCTCATAGTCCGTAGTTGCATACTAACAACATCGTCATTTATACAGGCTGTCCGTAAACGCACCATAGTTGCATTGTCACACCTGGTCATGTCTTGCAATGCATCTCTATACAACAAACTTATTGATCACCTGCTGGAGGGGCTAAGTTCTTCCACATCATCCAGCGTCAGCCGCACCCATATACAGTGTATTGCATCCATTTGGTAAGACTGAATATTACTCTTTGAATATTTTATATTTGAATACACAATCTTTGATAATTTACGTGTATTGCCACTTAATTAACTATCTAATTAAGCGCTATTGAGTCTTAAGTTGATTTTTGATTGACTATTTTTTAATAAAAAAGTACTAAATAAATTTTGGTTGCGGTGGAATTTGAACTTTGTCACATATGACATTGAGTTTGTGTGACAATCATCTGAGATTCTGAATTCAATTATGTAGTATACTAAACTATTGATTTAAGACTCGCAGTTAAATGATAATGCGTCATCTTTCAGTCGCCAAGCTGGTCATAGATTTGGCGAGCAGCTGTGGCGTGTCGCGCCTCAGGTCCTAGAATACTCAACCGATGCGGATGAAGAGCTCCGCGAACATTGCCTGCAGGCGCTCGAAGCTTTTGTACTTAAGTGTCCCAAGGAAGTGCAGCCCCATATCCCTACAGTAAGGACCTGCTTTAATAAGAGCATTATTTTTCATTTGTTTTTCACACAGCATTGTGTTCTATGATAAACAGCATGACTCACTCTTGAACTTTGCCAGTCATGTTACAGATATCGTCGCTCGCATGACTAAAAGTCCTATCTCATTTTTTAGCTGATTTGAGTTAGGACAACTACCTACATTTTTCTATTCGTGATTCTTTACATTTTTCACCAACCGTTGTACCTCTATTTTATTTGGATCTCAAAATATAACCATTTTGAAAGGCAACAAAATGTAAAGAATCATGAATAGAAAAATGTAGTAAACCTAACTCAAATCAGTTAAAAAGTGAGATAGGCAAGTGACGATATGACACGCATTTTTTTACTAAGGTGTCCTAAAGTTTATTCAGTTTTAATTTTCCAGCTTTTTCTTATCATCAGGCTGAGGCAAAGCCCAAAAGTGTAGGGCAAAGTTTATCACAATCTTTTATACCTTTAACAAAAAAAAAATCCTTCTACAGATAATCGACCTCTGCTTAAAAATGATTACTTACGATCCTAATTATAACTACGAAGATGAGGAGGAAGAAGGCGGTGGTGAGGACGAAGAGATGGAAGACGAGTCCTTCACACCTGACGCTGAACCAGAGTCCGATTCTGAAGAGTATTCTGATGATGATGACATGTCTTGGAAGGTAAGGTATTACTGTCACGAGACTGTAACCTGTAACTCCCTTATATATAAACCTGGAGTAAAGTTAAGCCTCGATAAATGTCAGTTTATACCGAAGTTAATCCTGGTGTAACTTTACTCCGCGTTTATTAATAATGGGTACAACATAACATCACGCATGTAATCCCTGAACGGTTAGGCAGAGGTGTACCAATATGCCGCCATATTGCATGCATGCGGCAGGTACGGCAAAATAGTAAAAAAAAAACCAGTTAATTTTCATTGACTTATATTTTGTATTTGTTCTCAGGTGAGGCGTGCGGCGGCCAAGTGCTTAGAATCAGTTATTGCAACGCGTCACGAACTTCTCGGTGAAATGTACCTAACCGTATCACCGGCTTTGATTGCCAGATTCAAAGGTATAGTTCACTTTCTACTAATGATCACTGGTATTAAGGCGAAAGCGCCAAGGTGAAGGTGAAGTTCAAAGTTTCTTACGTTGTTTAAAGAACAATCATTTCAGAGAATGTGAATACAGTAATAATGGCAGGCGGAATTTCTTTGAGCGAACATAGTATGTCAGATGCTGAAGAGGAGCTAAACAGAGAAGAGAATTTAGTACAATATGAAAGGGAAGAAGACCAAAAATTTAAGCGGGAGAAAAGGGATAGGGAGGAGGATTTTGTCGGAGATGATGAGGATAATGAGGGATGGAATTTAGTCCAAAGTAAAGAGAAAAGATTAAAATCACATCTGAAGGAGGATATTGAAATGTACTTATCTAGCAATGAGAAGTTGCCTAAACAATTTGCATTAGCTAAGATGCTGAAGGCGTATGGGATAGTTGATATTACCAAAGTAAAATACATTAACCCATTCAAGATTCGCGTCGAAGTTTGCAGTGAGTTGAGTGCTGATAAAATCGAAAAATGTCAGGAATTCATAGAAAAAGGTTGGAAGATCTACAGGGCCATGGAAAGGACTTCATCTTATGGCGTCATAAAAGATGTTGATCTTGATTTATCTGACGAGGACATTTTGACAAATATAAGGTGTGATAAACCTGCGGAAATAATATCTGTATTTCGACTTAAACGTCGAGACAGAGAGGGAGAAGGTTGGCAGCCAAGTGAAGCGGTACAGGTGTGTTTTAAAGGTTCGTTTATTCCACAGTACATATATGTCCATGGATTACGTATTAAAGTTACCCCTTACGTATTTCCCGTATCGCAATGCTCGAAATGCTGGAAATATGGCCACCCTACCAAGAAATGCCCTTCCAGTAAAGTAGTCTGTCCGAAATGCGGTGATAACCATGAGAACTGTGAAACACAGAACTTTAAATGTGTTAACTGTGGTGGAAACCATTTGGCCTTGCATAAAGCTTCTTGTCCAGCCTTTTTAAAGGAGAAGAGGTTAAGAGAGATCATGGTAGAATTTAATTGTACTTATAGAAAAGCATTAACAGTATATGTACCGCCCTCGACTTCCTTGTCCGAAAAAAGTAGTTCTCGAGAACACTCTGGCAACCCTCCTACCAACATAAATTCACAACCTGAAATAAGATTTCAACAACGTGACACCCCCACATTTACAGAGATAGTTAAAGCTGACATCACAGTGCATAAAGAGGATGATGATAAAAACACTTCTGCCAATACTTCATCGAGAGTTCGACGTACGCGTAGTAGGGACAAGACTTCCTGTAACTTGGAACTTCCGATAAACTCATCAACAATGAATATGGGTAGTGCGTCAGCAGTCCCTTCTGATACTGCTGCTGGTAAAGAGAAGAAGGATGACAGTATCCGTCTGGACGAGCTATTAGTGAGACTAAAAGAAATTATATTTTTAAGGGCATTATCGATGGAAGACAAGATGCATGGGGTGATAAAGTGTTGTTTAGAGTGGTTAATATTATTGAGTGTACAATTCGTTTCAAAGTGGCCTATATTTAAGATTATTTTTGACTATATTTCCCCTAATGGATCGTAGTCAAAGATCTTTTTTTAGATTAAATATTGCACAATGGAATTGTCAAAGTATTCGGCCAAAATTAATTTCCTTGGAGCAGTCTCTGAGTCAACTGAAAATTCACATTGCGGCACTCAGCGAAACGTGGTTGGAACGGGATAGTCAGCTGAAGGTAAACGGTTATACGATATATCGTAAGGATAGGAATGACGGTTATGGTGGGGTAGCGGTCTTGGTTCACAGGTCACTCAAATCAAGTTATGTGTCTTTCGAAAGCCTTAACCCGGGGATTGAGATAGTTTGTGTCAAGATTTGCAGTTGTGATCATGTTCAGTTTATACTTTCCTTATATTGTGCCCCGTCAGTTCACACGAGCCAAAGTGATTGGGAACATATTTTTTCTCGTTTTCACAGTAAGGTAGTGATTCTTGGTGATTTTAATGGACACCACACAAATTGGTCTCATAAAATAAATCAGAGAGGAACCCAAATTTATGATGCACTTTTAGATACAGAACTCGTAACATTGAATGATGGCAACCCTACTCGTATTAAATTAGTAAATGATTCAGTACAACAATCTTCTCCAGACATATCATTGGCTTCCTCAGATATAGCTTACAAATTTAATTGGGGCACGCTTAATGAAACGTTTGGCAGCGATCATCTTTTGATTAAAATTTCAATACAGGTTGGTAGTCTGTCCATACCTCCGGTACGCAGGAATTATAAAAAAGCTGATTGGTCTGAGTACCGCAACTTAATACAAACGCTCATGCAAGGTTTTATTATCACGGAAGACTTACAAAAGTCATATGATTCATTTATTGATTTGATTAATTTAGCTGCCGATATTCACATTCCATACATTAAAATTAATTCTGACCCCGAGAAAAATTTCACTCCGAAACCTTACTGGAATAGTTCCTTATCAAAATTAGTGGCCGAAAGACGTTTAGCGTTATCAACATTTCGACGTAACCCTACGCCTTTTAATTTGGACAAGTTGCAGGAGAAAATTAGGGAAGGTCAGAGGTGTCTTCGTATAGCAAGAAGCAAGGGTTTTCAAGACTTCTGTACTTCATTAGACGGAACAACATCTCACACTGTCTTATGGAAGAAAATGAAATGGTTTAAGGGATGCTATGTACCTCGATCGGGTATTAGTAAAGAGAAGGCCTTTGTATTATTACAAAACCTGGCACCGGACTTCGTTTGTACTGATGACCCAATATTTATTTCAAATAACCCTAAGCTTGAGACACAGATTTCTTTACACGAATTGGACAAATGTTTGCGCACTAAAGATACTTCCCCTGGTAGTGATAACATTTCCTATTCAATGCTATATTATTTACCGAATAATGCAAAGTTGATTTTAGTCAGTTTGTATAATATTTCTTTTACGATGGGTTTTGTTCCCCAACAGTGGCGTAATATCACTATAATACCTATACCTAAGCCCGGCCGGGATCCTCAGTCTGACTCTTCGTTGCGACCTATTTCTAAGATTTCCTGTGTGTGTAAAATACTACATAATATATTGATTAAAAGAGTAGAATGGTTTATTGAACATAATAACATGTTATCTGCCGATACTATGGGTTTTCGCAAAGGGCGCTCCATTTTAGATAATTTGTCTACCTTGGTGTCGAGAATCCAACTAGGATTTTCTAAAAAACAATCAACGATCGCTTGTTTTATTGACATTGATAATGCGTACAACAATGTAAATTTAGAACGTTTACTATATATTTTAGATAGTATAGGGATAGGTAATAAAATATGTACGTATCTGCGGTGTTTTTTAAAAGAGAGAAACTTAAGCATTGAGACAGATAGTAACTCAGTCATAAGTAGGAGATGTTGTTTCGGTTTGGCTCAAGGCGATCCCTTTTCCCCGCTTTTATTTAATATCTTAACAATGGAGATATGCAAGTCAATAAATAATGTCTTTATATCACAGTATGCAGATGACTTCGTGCTATATGTAACCTGTACTAATATAGAAGAAGGAAGACACCAATTACAATTAGCTTTAAATCAATTTGTTAATACTCTGTCTCTTGCCGGTTTAGAAATTTCAGCACTCAAAAGTAAAATTTGTATCTTCCAAAATAAATTTGTACGGGACCCTGTGTCTCTGGTTGTTGGTGGTATCTCTTTAGAAGTAGTGGATTGTATAAAATATTTGGGTATTTGGTTAGACAGGAAGTTACGATGGCATAAACAAATAAATGAATTAAGAGAAAAATCGTTAAAAGTGCTTAATGTTTTTAAAGTTTTAGCAGGGACAGGTTGGGGCATTCACCCTACTAATTTAAGGCGTTTATACATATCGTGTATTCGTAGCAGACTAGATTATGCAAGTTTCCTTTATGGTAATAGTTGTAAGACACATACAAGCAAGTTGGATAAAATACAGAATCAGTGTATGCGGGTGATAGGTGGATTTATTAAAACGACACCTATACACGTTATGGAGTGCGAACTACACCTACCGCCTTTAAGGGTACGAAGACATTACCTAGCCGGAAAATATTGGTTAAAAGCGAAATCCTTTTCTAACCATAAGATTATTCAAATTTTGGACGACTTAATTCCTTTTAGTCAACATTCCTATTGGAGGTGCAAAGAAAAGCCCATTTTAATTTTAGTTCATAGTTACCTTAAAGATACTGCTGTACATGTTAGTACACAGTTAGATATGTTTGCACTTAATACCTGGGTCAGCAATGTGAATATTTCGAATATAATTAAGTTTAACATAGATGCCGTAAGTAACGCTAAAAGAAGGTATAATTCGTTGGCCTTACAACAATTATGTAATAGTTTTATTAAAAACACATATTCAAATTATTATAAAATTTATACGGACGGTTCGAAGGAAGGTAATTGTGGTGGATTAGCTATTTATGACCCGCAAGTTAGTAGTTCAGTGAAACTTCGTATTGACTTAAACATCTCGATAATGTTGATAGAATTGATAGCAATATCAGAAGCAATTTCATATATACAATCTTTTCAGTCGGGCAAATACGTTGTTCTTACAGACTCCAAGAGTGCACTACAACACATTGCTCGATGCACCTCGAATAGTCGAGGCACACCGATAGCATACAGCATCTTGGAGTTACTCTCCACATTAGCCACAAAAAAATATACAATAGTATTGCAATGGATACCTTCACACGTAGGCTTGGCAGGAAATGAAGAGGCAGACTATCTCGCTAGACAAGCAATATCTGATGGTATCCCTATGGTTTGTTTGCCCTATTATACCGACGTTTTTTATATGGTTAGAATTAAATGTAGAAACATGTGGAAGGAATATTTTGATGAGCGCTCTCTAGTAAAAGGCATATGGTATAAAACAATCCAAAATAATTTGTCCCGTTCTCCTTGGTTTGTTAATTCCGAACTGCCTAGACACACCATAGTAACTGCTATGAGGCTGCGTTCCGGACACATCCCACTGAATAGTTTTGCGTATCTGATGGGCAAGTTGCTGCTAAGAATTGTACTGACTGCGATTTTATTGAAGACGTTTTCCATATTCTAGTGGAATGCGTTCGGAACGAAGCTGAGAGGTTATCTTTTAGGCTTGCTTACGGCATTAGCTTATACGACACTGGTGTATGTAACAGTATTCTTGCTTTCCCCTTATCAGAGGAAGCGAGATTCGTATATAAAATGGTTGATTGTGCCCTAAAACGTAGATAAGATGTGAATAGGTAAGATGTATGTAACTATGGGGATGACATGATCATGCATGATCAAATCCTCTTTCTTTTCAATAAAGATAAAAAAAAAAAAAAAAAAAGAACAATCATTTCGTGAAATAGACAATTAATAATAATTTGAACTGAGTTGTATTGATGATTATAATTCTGTAAATACATATTTGTCGTTGCGAATCATAATTTCGTTAAAATACAACCTGACACTGATTTGAAAATTGCAAAAAATGTGAGAAAATTGGAATTTCGTGGGGTATCTTAGCGCAACCCCCTTTAAGAAGGTAAAAAACATATTGACACCGCAATTTACAAAATTATAAAAAACTAGCTGACCCGGCCACGCGTCGCTGTGGCTAACGTTTTTGTAATTTTTTTTTCTTTCTGTCCTATCTTTCAAGTTGGATCAAACTGCACACGGTGTACAAATTTGATTAAAATCGGTTAAGTAGTTTAGGAGTCCATCGCGGACAAACATCGTGACACGTAATTTATATATATTAAGATGTTTGTTGTTTTGTTTAGAACGCGAAGAAAATGTGAAGTGTGATATTCTGAGCGCGTACACCGCGTTACTGAGGGCCACCCGTCCACCACCGGCTTTACAGATGGCTATCGTGCCCACCGACAACTCGCCGCAAGCATTGTTGTTACAAAGGGTAAGCTGTCTTGCTGTGGTAGTCCGATCATGTGCAACATCCAATAAGCCGTTCACACAGTGATTAAGCCATTTAAACGCCGCTTTAACTATTTGAAAGCTGACTGGGAACAATTTTTGAAGTCCGTGAGTTCTGGGCCAAACAGAAGATTTACATCAACACACTAAGCAGAAGATAAAATGACTACTCATTTTATGCATGAACTAATTCATTCGAAGGTCTCGGGCGTAGTCCGCGGCGCGCTGCGCGTGATCCGCGGGCGGAGCGTCCGCGCGCGCGGCTGTGCGCTGGCGCTGCTGCGCGAGCTGCTGGCGGCCGCGCCCGGCTGCCTGGCCGACCACGCCGCCAGAGTCATCCGAGCACTCACACCTGCACTCACGTGAGTACCGACCTGCTGTCTTAACTTGAGCTCATGTCAGGCAAAAAGGAAAAACCGGACAGGTGCGAGTAGGACTCGCGCCCGGAGGGTTCCGTCTCAAAACTGCCCGACTACCCGCGACTTTAGTCATGAGGCACACACGGCCTATGAATTTCCAATTCCAGATTGAGAAACATCTATGCGAGTGGAGAGGGGACCGACTTGAATAAATAAAGACTGAATATTACTTCAAGATACCTATTAAGTTGTATGGAAATTGTCCTTTTTTTCATGGTGTATTTTTATTGATTAAACATAGGATTTCATTCTGCAGTCCGATGTTGTTCTATAAACGTCGTTACCTCCATTGCATATAAAACAAGTATGAGAACATTTCTACATAGATGTATCGTCTAAACGAAAAGGAGGAAGAACATTAATTTATGACACAAAATATGTAGCCGCAGGTACCCAGTGTTTTCCAGCTAAATATTTTGTCATTCATCATTATTCAGGACTATTAAAACATACCTTTTTGAGTGTCTTTATTTTTCTTACCCATCATTAGTGACAAGAGCACAGCATCGTCAATGAAGATCGAGACGCTCGTGTTCGTAGTGTGCCTGGTCCGCGGCCACCCTGCGGCCACGATGCGCGCGCACGTGGCGGCGCTGCTGCCGGCCGTGCTGTGCTGCGTGCACGACCCCTTCTACAAGGTCACTGCAGAAGCGCTGCGGGTGCTGCAGACGCTCGTCAAGGTTATGCGGCCATTAGGTAAGTTTAGTTTTTAACTGTTTTATTGTAGTAATCGGTGCTCGACTAAAAGAATCAATGATAATTATGATGGTAAAATAATAGTGTTCTGCAGCTCTACAAGAGAGAAAGAAGGCGCTCCTCATAGCCGAACTTTTGTGCCGTATTAACGCCGTGGTGCTGTATAACAGATTGCTTCTGGGAAAGTGTATTTCTCACGCAGTTGCAAGGAATACAGTGGCACAAACTATAAAAAAATTTCACACATTGACATGACAAGTCTTTATGCTTATACTTCATACAACTAAAGGTACTCCGTACTCCAACATGAAGGCCAATTCTCGTACTTGAAAAAAGTTCAAATTCAAGTCGCAATTTTATCTCAGCGACAATCGACTTGGCAAAAATTTTGGTAAATTAGAGGTTTTTTATTGACGGATTGAGACAGATTAGAAGAATGTTCTTATAAATACAGGAATTGCCTCTTTGATGTTGCCCATTATTTATGTGTCATCATGTATTGTGTATTGCTTTGTTGGTGATCCTAAATCAATAAATACTCTCACGAGATCCTCCCCTCGTTCAGACCTGGTATCGGAAGGCGACGCAGACTCCTCAAGCGTGGAGCCTCCCCCTCAAGAGTTGCAGCAGTTCATCCCGGCGATGTACGAGGTGACGCTGGTGCGCCTGCGCGCTACGGACATGGACCAGGAGGTCAAGGAGCGAGCCATCGCCGCCTGCGGACAGCTGCTCTGCCATTTTGGTGATTATTTGCAAGTATGTCTCTGATATCTACTTAATAAAAATCAAAAATTCACTGACAGACAATCACACAGCCCAAACCACTGCGTCTAGAAACATGAAATTTTGTTTTTTATTTATAATATTAGTGTGGATTTTCGTTTGAATGAATGAGGTGCAACTTAAAATACGTAACGAATCGCATATCCCAAAAGTATGTTACGAAGTCATCGGTCGACCGCAGACTAGTTGCACCCAAGCCATCATTCACTTGCTGCTTCCCTGTCACCAGTCGATCATATTTTTTATTTTGCGGACTACCCCACTTTAAAGTAAAAACATAGCCTGTTAAAATCATAACCTTTCCTTGGCATTGCCATATTCAGGTAATAAAAAAACTTTTTCTTTTGCAGCACGAGCTTCCCGTCTGTCTGCCAATCTTCTTAGAAAGACTACGCAATGAAATTACTCGTTTGACTACAGTGAAAGCTCTCACTAAGGTGGCCTCATCTCCACTTAGAATTGATCTGACACCTATTTTGGTAAGAAAAAAAACATGCATTTCAGAAAATGTGTTAGTTTTTTTTAAATATGAATATTGACATCGTCCATTATTTCAGTCGGATGCCGTACCAATTCTTGGATCTTTCCTGAGGAAAAATCAAAGAGCCCTGAAATTGTCTACTCTAGTCCTTTTGGATACTCTAGTACAGAACTACAGCAACTCCATAAGCATAGAGCTTTTAAGTAAGGTATGTTCAACTGTATCATATTACAATAAGATTACAAAAATGTCAAGTCTGTAATTACCGCACTGTCGAGTCCAGACTAGCTCACATAAAAATAATGTTCTGCCATTCATTAGCTCGGTATCTAATACGAGGACTACCCTGAAACTGCTCAGGAATAGGGTTCCTGTAGCATTAAACTGATCCGACACAATCGTTCATTCAAACTACACGACACGGTTTCCCGCGATTCAAAGTCAAAGTCATAGTCAAAGCATTTATTTCAAATAGGCACATAAAAGGCACTTTTTAACGTCAAAAATTACAATGAAATAGAATTGATTCTAGTCGCCCCTTCCAAAAGGTAGTTTTCGTATGGAGAAGAATGGATTGATCAGTAACTCGGTCAAAACAGGTACCGAAAGTGAAATGTTCACTGCAGGATCCTTATTTAAAGAAAGGCTCATGTCGCTAAGTTTGTCAGTGACGGATTCTCGCCTAACCGCCCATGTAGCATAGCTTTGTGTTATAATATGAGGCGTGCGAGCAGGTACTGATGGAGGTGCCTGCGCTGGTGTGCGAGGCGGACCTGCACTGCGCGCAGACTGCGCTGGCGCTGGTGCGCGGCGCATGCGTGCGCTGCCCGGCCGCGCTCACGCCCGACGCGCGACACGCGCTCACGCCCAACATACTCGCGCTAGCCAAGTCGCCGCTGCTGCAAGGTACGCTTTCACACGTCTCCAAATAACGATAGAACTGACCCTTGGTCAGGCATTTCACGTTGAAGCTACTTCAAAAATGGCAAAAGACAGCCCACAAAACCACTCTCCACAGTTTACTGCCTTGTGTTTTAGCTGGGAAGAAGTGGCATTCTAGCAAGCAACCGGCCTCTTAGCTGACACTTTCAAAAATATCAAGACTGACTACAAGTATTTCTGAAATTAAGCACTCAACAGAATGTTTATTAATGGACGTAAAAAGGTAACACTATTATGTGTGTTGTAGGCGGCGCTCTCAAAGCGATGCTTGGAGTACTAAGCGCGCTGGTAGCTGCGGACGTGGCGGGATGCTCACGTCGGGAGCTGCTAGCGTTGCTGGTAGCACCTGTACACCGCTTACACGACCACAACGCCTCCGCCCATCATATCAAGCAGGTATGTACAAGGATTTTTTGTCGCGTGGCCAAAATTGGAACTAACACCACTATCTTGTTATTTCAATACAATTTCAACAAAATGTTTACCAACAACACCCACTTCTCAATGTCTTCTTTAAGCGCCAAAAATCGTTGTAGCATTGTATGAACATTTTACTGTCTAATATCATTACCCTGTGATCAGCTGTGTATCTTAGAACACACTGGTTCAAGACCATTCCAAGGAAACCGCATTTATTGGAATAAGTTCAAAAGTTAAGAGGCTGTACGACGAAGTAAATTAACTTACTTTCAGATTCACAAAATCCAAACACATCCGTTTTGAAGTAGTTGGGTTAAAAATAACCAGTTTCTAAACCATTTTCTTTTTACAGGCCTTCCACTCTTTAGCAAAGTGTGTAGCAGCAGTGGTTGTGGAAGGTGGGTCGGATGCATTGGAAGTAGTGCGAGGTTTCCTACGTGACGCTGCACAGCCAACGTCAGACGCGCATCACATGTTCGCTTTACTGGCACTCGCTGAGATCGGAAGACATCTGTAAGTATACAAAGTTATAGGGCTAGCTCTGGTAGTAAGTTTTCTTTTGGTTATTTGTGTCCGGGAGTTTCTTGCCCGTTCTTCTCCATAGGAACCTACTACGCTTTGGAATGGGAAAAACTAGCTTCATCTTTCTGATTGACAGACTCCTTTGACGATTCAAAGTGCCTTTAAAAGGTTCAATTGAAATAAATAATTTCGAGTTTGGGTTTTTAGTTGAATAATAAGGGCTGAAATTCATCCGTCGGAATTTACGTCGCTAATCCGTCGCTACCGGCGGCCGATCGGCAGTGGCCTAAGCTTAGTTGATATTTACTCATGAACAAATTGAGTAGGTGGAGGTCTAAAAAAAAGGTTACCTGCTTAGCATAGCACAGACAAATGCGCCATATTTAAGTAATATCTAAATAATCCATAATCTTTATTTATTACACACGAGGAAAGATAAATAACATTAAAATATTTCTTGCAGAGATTTAAGCTCCATACCGAACTTGAAGGAGGTCCTCCTAAACTCGTTTACGCCGTCATCTGAGGAGGTCAAGTCAGCCGCGAGTTACGCCCTCGGTTCCGTGGCTGTGGGCAACCTGCCCGAGTTCCTACCGTTCATACTGGGAGAGATCGAGGCGCAGCCGAAAAGACAGTACCTTTTGTTACACTCCTTGAGGGAGGTAAGAAAATTAAAATTGTGATGAGTAAAATTATATGTGGCAACATTTTCATCATCATCACCCACTGTTGAGTTGAGGCCTCCTCCCTTTTGGGCCATGCTTCCCTGGTCTGTGCGAGTCTCATTCAGTTCTTCCTTCCGCGGCAAAATTTTTGCGGGTGATAATACCTTATTTTACATGGTCTGAAGGTTTTTGAAATATGTGTCTCCATACACAAGAGATGTCACAATGCATTTGTAGGGATTCCGTTGTTAGCAATAAGTATTATTTATAAAAGGTAACTTATCATTCATATTAATGAGTAAGATTTAATCTTTACTGAAATCTTCCCGACTCGGGAATAAACAGACTTTTATACTTTTATGTAGTGTAGTTCACTCACAATGTTCCATTGAAGGACTAAGTGCGGAAACCACACCCATAACATGTAGTGTAGCTTACGTGATTTTATTCGTTAATATTGTGTTTATTTTTAGATAATCTCATGTGAATCGTGTACCCCCGAGGGTGTCGAAGCTCTGAGGCCATTCATACCTGAAATCTGGGTGCAGCTATCTAAGCACTGTCAGTGTGCGGAGGAAGGATCTCGTAATGTTGTAAGTATTCTCTTTTTTTATCCATAACGAAATTACTAAAACGAAAAATAGTAATTTTAGTCATTTTGATTCGTTAAGGAGGCGTTTACGAATTGACGCGCTTCAATTTTAGGTATTGAGTCTTACTACTACACGTGCACGGCTCACACACACAGCGACATACGCGAAGCGGCGAAATTATGAGTAAACTGACACGACTTGATACTTGAGCCTACTTTTATTTAATTTTTTTATTTAATTTCTAGGCATGTATTTTTTTAAGCTTACTATGCGTTGTTGTCAAAAAGTTTGTACCGTGAAATGTTCATAAAAGTAGATACCATTTACTTACTTGATTGGTAAGCAAGTACATGCCAAAGTACCTATGTATTTACAATTTGCGCGACAAGCTTTTTGAAAACATATAATTTAAAAAAAGGTTATTTATATTCGTTTTATTTAGTATTTTTAACCGACTTCAAAAAAGGAGGAGGTTCTCAATTCGGATGCTTATACATATTTTTTTTTAATGTAACGGTGTTAGGTTAGATAACTCCGTCATAATAATATATAGACGGACTAGCAAAAATCTTTTTTTGTTCGAAAGAGGTTTAATTTAATTCCGAAATAGAACATTTCGGAATAAAGTGATGAAGAGCTTCGGAGACAGACAACGGAAGGCTTCAATAAATGCCAGCAAATCAACCGCGATTGCTGCTATCGCATATGTATGCATTGTTTACGCAATCACACAATATAACATCACGCCTGTACCCTCTAAAGGGGTACGCAGATGTGTTTAGTATACCACGGTACACCCTCATTTCTGTCAAAGTTGTTATTGGAGTACCTCTAATCTTGCAAGTAAATTCGGGCATAACTTTTTGTTTATGAATTGATTTAATAATTAACCGACTTCAAATAAGGAGTATTTCTTTTTATGTATGTTCGGGTATAGCTCCGTCATATCTCTATAGACGGATTTGCAAATTCTCTCAAACAAAAGTTTATGAATTGATTTAATAATTAACCAACTTCAAAAAAGAAGGAGTAATTATTTTTTATGTATGTTCGGGCATAGCTCCGTCATATCCCTATAGACGGATTTGCAAATTCTCTCATTTTTGAATGGATAAGGTATTTATTTATTTATTTAATAGTTCAAACACAAAAATGTACAGAGGCGGACTTAATGCCATAGGCATTTTCTACCAGTCAACCTTTGGGTGATGCAGAGACAAACAATGGTAGGTGCAATAATGAAAATTGAGGAATAAATATTAGGTATGCCTGAGGATAAGGTATACCTTTATAAGGTATGGCTTTATGAATTTTGCTTAAAGTAATTTGAATTTGTGTTGGGCAGGTACAAATAAAAAATGAAAAATCAAAATTGTTTTCCAAAAAAAAACGGACTTTAAAAAAAAAAAAACACTACAAAGTGAAAAATAACTTTTTGGAAGGTGCACCTTCAGGTCACTCCATCAAATCCGGAGGTAAGGTCTCAACATAACTAACAAAACGAGCCCAAACTCAGCACACCTAGCTCTACTCGTCTATTAGTTTCAGTACCAGTCTCCGAAGTACACCTTCAGGTCACTTCATCAAGTCCGGGTGTAAGGTCTCAACATAACTAACAAAACGAGCCCAAACTCGGCACATCTTCCTCTACTCGTCTATTAGTTCCAGTAGCAGTCTTCGAAGTACATTCAGGTCACTCCATCAAATCCGGAGGTAAGGTCTCAACATAACTAACAAAACGAGCCCAAACTCAGCACACCTAGCTCTACTCGTCTATTAGTTCCAGTAGCAGTCTTCGAAGTACACCTGCAGGTCACTCCATCTAGTCCGGAGGTAAGGTCTCAACATAACTAACAAAACGAGCCCAAACTCGGCACACATAGCTCAGCTCGTCTCTTAGTTCCAGTAGCAGTCTTCAAAGTACACCTGCAGGTCACTCCATCAAGTCCGGAGGTAAGGTCTCAACATAACTAACAAAACGAGCCCAAACTCGGCACACCTAGCTCAGCTCGTCTATTAGTTCCAGTAGCAGTCTTCGAAGTGCACCTGCAGGTCACTCCATCAAGTTCGGAGGTAAGGTCTCAAAATAACTAACAAAACGACCCCAAACTCGGCACACCTAGCTCAGCTCGTCTATTAGTTCCAGTAGTAGTCTTCGAAGTGCACTTGCAGGTCACTCCATCAAGTCCGGAGGTAAGGTCTCAACATAACTAACAAAACGAGCCCAAACTCGGCACACCTAGCTCAGCTCGTCTATTAGTTCCAGTAGCAGTCTTCGAAGTACACCTGCATTTCACTCCATCTAGTCCGGAGGTAAGGTCTCAAAATAACTAACAAAACGACCCCAAACTCGGCACACCTAGCTCAGCTCGTCTATTAGTTCCAGTAGTAGTCTTCGAAGTGCACTTGCAGGTCACTCCATCAAGTCCGGAGGTAAGGTCTCAACATAACTAACAAAACGAGCCCAAACTCGGCACACCTAGCTCAGCTCGTCTATTAGTTCCAGTAGCAGTCTTCGAAGTACACCTGCATTTCACTCCATCTAGTCCGGAGGTAAGGTGACAACATAACTAACAAAACGAGCCCAAACTCGGCACACCTAGCTCTTCTCGTCTATTAGTTCCAGTAGCAGTCTTCCAAGTACACCTGCAGGTCACTCCATCTAGTCCGGAGGTAAGGTCTCAACATAACTAACAAAACGAGCCCAAACTCGGCACACCTAGCTCAGCTCGTCTATTAGTTCCAGTAGCAGTCTTCGAAGTACACCTGCAGGTCACTTCATCAAGTCCGGAGGTAAGGTCTCAACATAACTAACAAAACGGGCCCAAACTCGGCACACCTAGCTCTTCTCGTCTATTAGTTCCAGTAGCAATCTTCGAAGTACACCTGCAGGTCACTTCATCAAGTCCGGAGGTAAGGTCTCAACATAACTAACAATACGAGCCCAAACTCGGCACACCTAGCTCAGCTCGTCTATTAGTTCCAGTAGCAGTCTTCGAAGTACACCTTCAGGTGACTCCATCTTGACCGAAACGAAATATGAATAATCTCTACTTACTTCTAAAAAAATAATATAAGACTGAATAAAATCTTTCATACGATAGTCATACAGAATGCGTGAAGTATCAAGTTTGGTATGTCAAATATTTTCTATCCGTACAGCGATCATTTTCAGCACAAGCTGCTGCTTACAACCGACACAGAGTCCACCCACAACGGCGGCTGAGCGCAGACCATGCCTTACAATCTTACTCGTAGAAACCCTGCAACAGCATTGTGATAACCCAACTTATTACAGATGACATGTACAAAAGATATATTTCCAGCTGGTTATTAGCTTTACAATTTCGTAGTATAATAATCTGTTAGTTTAGTATTGTAAAACCAGAGGCGCTAGTGTGGCGTATAATATAGGAAAATAAAAAATATTCAAAATATAATACTACACTAAGGTTTACAATGTTCTCCCTAAATAAATGGTATAATATTAGTAGTACTGTTAAGAATGTGTTGCCATAATTAATTCATTATTTGCTACATAGAAGTTTGATAAGTTCTATATATTGGAGATAAGCAAAGAGTGTTTATTGTAAATATAGGGTTCGTTAGAATAAATTAAATATAAACATACGTGTCCATGATGATAAGTCATTTTTGCTGAAAAAAATGTTAAAATAAAAAGATCTTACATACATTGGTAAGAATTTAGAGATATTTAAATATATGCCCTGGCAGCACTGGCAAGTAATAAACAAAAATGGCTGTTGTTGTTTTGATGTCGTTCTGCTGTGAATGCTGTGATCGTTCGTTGTCTGCTGTGGTCGTTCGTTGTACCTATATCCCCCTTACTAATAAACATTGTGTATCGTCTGTACAGTTACACAACGCTTTGTCTTCTATCGAAAATCAAATTACTGACGACTGAAAGAGAGAAATCGATGTCTAACTATTCGTCTGATATAATACGTTTATTAGTAAGGGGGTGTGTAATTTAAATAATATCTAAATATGTTGTAGTTAACAGAATTTGAATACTTATATCGGTATAATTTTATTATCTCTGCTATATAAAACAATTGGACCATGGATGGATCTAGGTCGCGCGATTATAATACTGACACGGATGTAGTTTAGTATTGTAATCGCAGAGGGCGCTTTTTTAATCTGTTATCGTTCAAATCGCGCCAGATGGCTCTCTATTTCCGTATATACAAAGTACTCTTTGGCGCAGACTAATATTTCATTACAAATTTTTGTGTAATAAAGCAAGACAGTGACCAGTAAAATAACCCTTAATACAGTGCATTAAGATTTACATGTTACAGCTAAATATTTGAAAAAATAGACTCGATTTTTATTTTTTTTCTGAGCCAATTGGTAACATTTTGATAGTTCTTTATACCATCATTTTGAGTTGAACATGTTTTATGTTAATAAATAGAAGAAAAATGTACCTAAAGTCATTACGATATCGTCAATTTTGTGTGAAGAGGCAACGGAAATAATTTTTTACAATATTTTTAACCAGACTTTTCGAATAAAAATTGACCAATATTTGAAGATGAAGGAGCAATCTATCTGTGGTAATTATTAGTTAGATTTGGTTTCGTATCATTTTCCCGCAAAATGTACCGAAAAACTGCTTATTTTTGTTAGATTCGTAAACGCCTCCTTAAAAAGAAAATAATCATGGGTGTTGTAATATGATTTTTGTAGATTTGCTAGCAATATTTGCTAATAACTTAATCGTTTTCAGGTCGCCGAATGCTTAGGAAAATTATGTTTACTAGAGCCAAAAGACTTATTACCACACCTGAAGGAATTCCTCAAGTCGCCCGAACCACTCACAAGGACAACCGCCGTCACAGCTGTTAAATTCACGATATCAGATCAGGTTAGTATTATAGCATCATGGATAGTCTAGAACTAGTCTCAACAACGCAGCGGCCCAATATAACTGTAAAAATTGATCGCTATAAGAATGTCGAAAAGAAAGCTCTTTTCGACTTTCTTATAGCGTTCAATTTTTCAACAGAACGCCGATTTTTTTATTTTTTTTTTAATATCATAGGTGCTTACCTATGACATATTTTTGGTGGGTACAACTCCCAAAATGTTTGCCCATCCTGTTTGGAATGTCTCTTCTTCTCTACTGAAATATTTTCGATAAATAAATCTAAATCTAGCTTCGGCCTAGTTTAAGCGCCTGTCTCCCACAAATAAACTATTTTTTCCTATCTATGTAAGTTACATCTTTAATATGTCGCTATGATCTGAGTATACATTTTTATTTTGTAAGTATAAGTTTTCATTGGTTTTTTTATTTGTTGAAGAGAAATACTTATACTATTTTTTATTTTATGTATGTACGTGTTCGTATAGCCTCAAGCCATCGACCCACTCCTGCGCATGTGTATGTCCGAGCTGTTAGTACCTCTGTGCGACCCCGAGCTGGGAGTGCGGCGCGTGGCGCTGGTCGCGTTCAACTCGGCCGCGCACAACAAGCCTTCGCTCATACGAGACCTCCTGCCGCAAGTGCTGCCTACCATCTACAGCGAGACCAAAGTGAAGGTATGTGTCATGTAAACTCGTGTATAGTGCTTACAAGGATCTTTTGACGCATGAATAGAGATGGGCGTCGGGTAAATATCCAATAGGGAAAATATCCTGGTAAATTCCTATTTAGGTAAAAACCTGGTATTTACCCGGATACATACCCAAATATTGGTTCAATATATTTAATAACAGTAATGTTAATTGATGTATGTGTGCACGTGTGTGCGTACTTCTATTTCTCGAATTTCGACATTACATATTACATTATATTGATGTGAAATAGTTAAGTTGTATGTAACTTGTTCCTAATAAAGGATAGTTTATTATTATTTTTGATTTATTAACAAATTTTTTTTGGCTGTAAACAGAAAGAACTAATCCGCGAAGTAGAAATGGGTCCCTTCAAGCATTCAGTCGACGATGGGCTCGACCTACGGAAGGCGGCGTTCGAGTGCATGTACACACTGCTGGGCACGTGCCTCGACCGGCTCGACGTGTTCGAGTTCCTGCGCCACGTGGAGGACGGGCTGCGGGACCACTACGACATCAAGATGCTGACCTACCTCATGTGCGCCAGGCTAGCGCAGCTGTGTCCCGCTGTTGTGTTGCAGAGTAAGTCGAATGTCATTTGAGCAATCACCGAAAAAGTAATAATTACGTTCTTTCACAGTAATTTAACCTATGACAGCAGCAACCCAACAGCAACCTTATTGTGACGAGAATAATGATCACTGTGAATTTGACAAGACTTCAGTGGCTGCAAGCCAACAGCAACCTTATAACAATGAGAATGAAGATCACTGTGATTTTAACAGTGATGCAAAATCAGAGGTAAAATAACTGTGAAAGATCTATAACTTCCGCACAGAACAGGAACTTAATTGTTAATTTATTTGTATTCAGGGCTAGAAAGTTTAGTGGAGCCCCTGAGAGCGACGTGCACTATGAAGGTGAAGGCCAACTCAGTGAAGCAAGAGTACGAGAAACAAGACGAACTGAAGAGATCCGCGCTCCGGGCCGCCGCCGCGCTCTTACAGATACCAGAAGCAGGTAAATAAAGGAAATTATAAGATTAAAGATAGCTTTTACAACAAGGCTTTGTTACCTTTGCTTAATCCACAGGATATATTCTGGGATAAAAATTTGGCTATGTCACTCTCTGGTCCATAAATTATTTCTATTAATACATCTTGTCGATACTCGGAATGTTGCTATTTGCTGCGTCGAAGAAATACCAACAGACGCACCTTTGCATTTACAGTCTCGTTACTAATGGCGGTGGGCATTGAGAATTTAAAGCGTCTGCGCAACCTCAAATTGCAATTAAGAGATAACGTGATCATTTCCGTGTTTACAGAAAAGAATCCCCACCTGATGGACTTCGTGACGCAGATCAAGTCGTTCCCGGACCTGCAGCCCATCTTCGAGTCCATCCTCAAGGACTCGTCGGGCGGCGCGGCCGTGGACTCCAACCTCATGGACCAGAGCTAGCCGCTACACTGCCGTACCTCTCCCACATTGCGACCAACACCGCGAGGTTCTATTTTATTTTGGTCTTTTTTGTTGTTTCGTTTTTGTAAGAATGCATATTATTTTCATTCATGTCAAATGTAAAAATGATTGAAATTGAATAGAAGTTTAGTTTAATACGTATTTATTTTAATTTCGCTTTTTATTGAACTCGAAATAAAAAAGGGTTTGATTCAACAGCTTTATTATAAAGTTACAAAGTATATAACTAAAAAATTAGCACTGCTAATCGTATTCTAGACGTTTGTGATAATACGTCAGAACACGACTCCTCGATGCTCACAAGGAAACTAAGGACGAAAGGAATTCAGGTCTCGTCACGGTTCGCATAACTATATTGTGACGGCGGCAATCAGACTTGCATAACTATCGATATGTGGCTAAAGTTCATACGCTTTTTACAGTACTCAGTAATTGAATAGACAGCTAGTCGCTGATAGAGTGGTAGTGTTCTATCGATAGTTATACAGAATAATTTATTTTATTGATATGTATTGTGATATTACAAGCTATGTGGAAAAATCATAGGAAAATGGATAAATACACTATAATGAAGCGAAATCTTTATAGTATCAGTTATTTCCCTTTCCTCTTTGCCGCTGGCGTTGCACTCGCTGGCCTCGGCACTTCGTTCTGCAAATTACAATAAATTAATCAAAAAAAGAAATCGCAATGGTACGGGTGTTTAAAAAAAAGAAATTACACTACCGTCCATGTTATAACTAATTCGTAACATAAATCAGAGCAAGGCAAGGCAGTAGGTAGGGCGGTTGTTGTATGACACAGATTCACGTGAATTAGGGGCAGTGATCGGTTTTTGGCGTGCAATTACTGGGATTTAATGTGATAAAATTGAATTGAATTGATGTTGCAATTAAGATAACTTAGTTGTAACATCGATTAAATCGATATAGTGACCACAAATTCACTATTCCCGGGATACTGGGATTTTTATGATAATGTCATTGTGAGAAATATGGATTTTTTAACAAATTATAGTGCTATATCAATTAGTACAAAATGTTAACGTACCGGTTTAGCTGGCGACGCGCGCGTGAGTGTGGTGCTGCTGGAGTTCCGTAGTGGCGGCCTAGATGACGAGCTCATCATGCTGCCCATCGCACTCGCTGGCCGCTCCGGACTTAACTCTTTGCTATAAGAATAAAACTTAATTTTATACAAACTTTAAAACACATACGGCCTTATTACATAACAAGGTTTATCTTTAGACCCAGATTTAAAACATCGAGTTATTTTTGAATTTCGAATTTTATTCCTATTAAGTTAAAGTTTTAATTACAAAAACTAACGTTAAACCAGGTCCTAAGTTGTCAATTTTGTACGTAAACTTTACGACTGTCGGAATAAAGTCGACTAAGACGTTTTGTGAATCATGGAAACTAAAATATTAGGTTTGACAAATTGATGCATCACAAGCTACTTTCACAAGATACACATAATTATTTCTTTAAAACTATACTCCATTTGCAATAAGATTAGACATTTAAATAAACCTTCTTTACAGTCCGTTCAACCGATTTTGAATTCTATTGCGTTGGTGGCATGACAAATGGCAGCTGCAGTAAACAGTTTGTATTGTAACCACTTTTTTGCTTTTTATGCCATCCTTATGGCTACGGTATAGAACTCAAAATCGGTTGGACGGACTGTAAAAAAGGTTTATTCAAATGTCTAATCTTATTTCAAATGGAGTATAGGTACTACTAAAAGTTACATAACACTTAAAATACACTCCTCCAAAGCACTCGAAAGAAACAGACAAAATACATACTCCCGAAACAAATTACCCTTCTTTTTGGGTAGTCGAGTAAAAAAATGTTGCTAGTTTAGAACAAACCTGTTAGTGCGGGAGATTTGTCCTTTTCTGCTAAACATGTCGGATAGTCGACCTCGTAAGTCGCGTTTACTTCCCGCTGCGCTCATGTCTGAATCCGAACCCTGCTGATTTTAAATGAGCATGATATGGTGTATGATTAATATATTAAACAATGACCAGCTAGTTTGTCCAGCCATTCATTCAATGGCTAAAGGACTTTGTTCATTTACCAAACCAACGCAATTTGTCACAATATTTTATTGAAAAATCGACTTTAAGCGGAGTGAGCTTAAAGTCCATTTTCAATACTCTGTCCTCATAAATCACAAACAGATATATAATTGGTCTTGTTTATTGATTACGAAAAAAATTAATAGTTACTTGAGAAACAGTGCCAATGGGTCTGAATTCCACATGTTCTGTGCTGTCATGTGACACTTGGTCGTCAATAGACCGGGACTTGGTGAGTTTCTTCAATTTGCCGAAAATACTCTTCTTTTTCTTCTTTTCTGAGGGAAGTACTTCGCTTTGGGCCGAGCCGCCAGATAATCGACTGTAAAAGTAACGTTTAAAATATCTAAATCGAATACATTAAATGCGTGTTGAAGCATCTATTGCAACAAAGATTCACGAAGGTTTACAGTGAAAATCTAGTTGGTATCAAAGGGTGTTTTTGTGCAGAATTCTGCCAAGTTAAATTTTTTATTCTTTACCGTTAAACTCTTCAGAGTTTTGTTTCCCTTGGTTTATTCGTACTTCATAGCTGAAGGGTTATTTATTTATTTATTGCACAATGTACACTGTATAGTTACTGGCTACGACCTGCAAGGGCGCAGCAAGTATAGTCCCTGTCAAACATAATGACGGCTCTGAAGTGCGTTATTTGCTGCGCATTACCCTACCCCTCACCCCCGCTGAAACATGAATTTGTTACTGCGCAGCAACTCGCCTCATGTTCCGAGCCGCCATAAAGTTTGAATCGGGCTGTAGTAACATTTAACTCCTGGCTAGGCTTATTTATTGTTCATACCTGTCTAGACTAGCATCACGTTGCATGGTGAACAGGCGGTTATCCGCGTCTCCGTCTAGCGACTGCATCGACGACACGCTGCTGTCATCCACCGACTTCCATATCAAGCTCTGGTAACGAGGAAATAAAGATCAATAAAACGAAAATATCAACAAAAATTAAGGGGGGCATTGCGGTAAGGAATCCCGCGAAACCTTTTTTTTTTTTTAATTTTTATGCCAGTTTCTTGTTGTATGTTGATCAAAATAGGATTCGCGACCGTAACAAAGATATAATTACAAAATTATAATCATTAGAATCATCAATAAAACTCGTAAGTAAGAATTGGCTTCTCCAAAGTCATGCTTTCTTGAAATAGTCTATCCATTCAGGGTAATTTGAACTTAGAGAGTCCTATTTGTTTATAGGTTTATAATATTGTGGCTCACCTGGTCTTTAGTAGTCTGTTCAAGTGATATGGAGCGTTTCTTGAGTGAGGGCGCACGGGACGGTGTGCGCGTGGCTGGGGAGACTGATAGTGTGTCTCTAGGCTCCGTTGACATCGCTCTGAGGTTACATTTGAAAAAGAATAAGTGCGATCACTATTATGTTTTATTAGACACCATTTCGCATTACTCTTAGGTCTATTCGCGAGTAGCTCATTCCATGGTATCAGCTTGCCCAGGTTGCGCCCAAAGTTAGGTAATTAAATAGTGACTCTCAGAGGGTCTGTTAATTGTTTCCGAATCTACTTACCCCCTTGCTAATAAACGTATTATATCAGATGAATAGTTAGTTACACACCGATTTCTCTCTTTCAGTCGTCAGTAATTTGACTTTCGAAAGAAGAAGACGGCGTTGTAACTATACAGACGCTATACAACGTTCATTAGTAAGGGGGTTAATAAATATCTTGGAAGTCTTTCATTCACTGACAGCTATAACGCACAGCATAACCGCTTGGTCAAGAAGCATGAAATTTTGCACCAGAGATCCTTAGTGAAGGCACTAAGGAAATATTTTTGAAAATTCATCCCCTAAAGGTGTTAAATAGGGGATGAAACTTTTATGGTAGTTTACCATATTTGCCGGGCACATGGCTTAATTCTATTGAGGATACGTAAGAATATAAAAGAAAGAAATTAACAGATCTATCAGACCAAAGACTATGTGGTAGGACAAGGGCCTTACCTCCTAGCAGTGGCCTGGTGTCTTCGTTGCCGTTCTGCGATGCGTGAAGCTCTGAGCTCGTCAGTAAGGCGACGCAACCGCGCCGCAGTGGACGCCGCCTCTATGCCGCTCGCGCCGCTCTCTGGAGTCGCCGATCGAGATCGAGACTTGGACGACTAGACAAAAAATGATTAGGTTTATGGATGGAAGACATGGCTTTGTAGGTATAGTCGATAAGTCACTTAGGTTTGGCAAACTGTATGAAATTATGAACATAAATCGATTCTTAAAAAAAAATTTAATAAGGATGAGTATTTAGTTATTATTTCGTAGCATTTCTATAAAAAATATGAAAAACAAAGTTACGAGAAGAACCCTAAAAAGGTGCTCAAAACATAACTTTTTTTCTTCCCGTCCAAGTTTGTCTGATTAAAAAATTATTTGTCTTATTGAATCAAGGAGTACTGATAAGACATCTTACCCTATTTCGTCTTGGTGGCGTTGGTGTGACCAAGTTCTTCTCAGGTTTGACTGGTTCATTGCGGAACAAATCTGGGCTCTGCTTCATTAGGTCGTCTATAGTTTCTAGAAGCTGCGTTATTATCCTATCATCCTCCTGCAAGAATAAATGTATGTTGTGTAGCAAGCAGCTCACCAGATTGCAGGCTAACTTTAGTTAACAAAGGCGACAGGACAACATCGGATCATTCTTCAAGGTTTAAAAAAAATACTTCCCATACCAAATTTTTAGCACCATATTTTTAGGAAGAGAGAGACAGAGAAACTGTCACATTATGTACCTGTTGTGCACGTTTGAGAGACCCAACAAGAAGTTTGTTCTGGTCGCGATCCCGATCGTGTCTTTCCTTATCGCGACGAAGCTTCTCGTTCGCTGTACGCAACTTCGCGTGTGCATCTCGCAACTCTAGCAGATCACACTGCAATTCTGTCACCTAAAACAAAAGAATTAGCTATTAGAACTGCTGCTAAATATTTTGTCATATGACCATTCTTCTGTCCTTATTATACTTTATTTGGTGTCGGCGCAGCACGTTTTCTTTTTTTCTTCTATCAGCCGTCATACATAAACGCTGCCCGCGGGGGTAAGCAAAAGCAGTGTAGCAAGGTGGCATTCTCACTTGCTGCAATCCTTACATACAACTTTTACTTCATTAACGTTGATACATTTGGCCACACACGCATGCCAGTTGTCAGTTGATTGGCCGTCATCGCTAGCACTAATACCAGTATTAAATCCCTTTTTAGGCATATCACCAATTTCACACAATCCATCCTTCGGTTCTTTTGATACATAGTATACTTAGTGTATCATTTGTCAAATATCAAAAATGTTGGCAATACCTTCTTCTTAGCCTCCTCAGTTTCTTCTTCAGTAGTTCTCTTCAATTGTTCGATTCTTCTCTTCATATCTAACCTCTCTTTCTCTCTTTCACGTTCTATCTAGAAACAGAAGTATTGTAATTTAGTGGGTTTACGTACCAGATTTTTTTCCTACGTATCTGGCTCTATGTCAACCAAGCAAAGAGCTGTGAAAATACAGTAGCACACGATTGACAACAAGACAAAATACTTTTTGAAGAAAAAAAAAACAAGTATTAAAACGTCGCGCGTCGTAAGTCATACCTCTTGGACAGTATTACTAACGCCAGGTACTGTACTAAATTTGTATGCACCGTATTCAGGCGTCTAAATATTGTATTAACAATATGTCAGTATTGAACTGTCTTTTCCTATAGCATTGTACAGCAAAGTCCAAAAAGGAAAGTGTAGTACCTCAAAAAGTGTCTGCCTTAGGTCCCTGGCGAGCGTGGAGGTCTCTTGCAGTAACCGCTGTTGCTCGTCTCGTTCTTTATGCCAAGCCAGCTCCATACGCGAGGCCAAGCCTGCTACGCGCGCTCTGCCCGATGTCAGCAACCTTTCTTCTTCATACTGTAATTTAAAAAAATATTAAATTGGATGGGTGTATCTGTATCCAACTCAATTGAGACCGGTTCTAAAAGTCCATATTCTAGAACAACACTTAGTATGAATCTCGAGTCTAACAGATTGACTATCTATAATCTATAAATTGAAGTCGCTTTTCGTGTCTGTGTGTGACTGCTTAGAACAGTTCAGTAAAAGAAAGAAAGAAAATACATTTATTTAGCACAGACTAAAAGACACACAGTACACCAGAAGGCCAATTCTCGTAATTACATCCACATTCAAAATCTAGTCTCAGTGTCATCTCGGCGACAAACAAATGTCAAAAACTTGTCAAAATGTAGGGAAATTTAAGGTATTTTTGACAGATTGAGACTGAGATCAGACTGAACGTTCTTAAAATTACGAGAATTGCCCCTCAGATACGCGACAACTTAAAAAAACAACTGTTTTAATAGTAATTCTGAAATCAACTTAACACTTACAAAGTTGATATTTCTATAAGTGGAAAAAACCATCAATTTGAAACTGATTTGGAGACTAGGTTTTGAATATGGAATGGGTTTACCTCATTGAGTCTAGACTGCATTTCGGAGCACCGAACTTCAGCTGCGGAGCGTTCGCTGATTAGCTCTGTGTTGAGCTTGGACGCTAACAGCCTTGCCTCACACAGTTCATCTTCTAAGCATGCCGTCTGTTGTTCAAGTGTGGCCACTTTGTTGCGGTACTCCTCCTGTAAAATATAAATTATTCAAGTCCGCTCGATATCCTCACTAGTCCACTTTTGGATATAGGCCTCTTCCAAATTTCGCCACTACATCCGTATTTTCGTCTTCCAAAACCAGTCTTTCCAGCCGCTGTTTTAAGGTCGCTTGGCGATTTGCGATCTCCAATCAAAGGCTCGGTATGCTTCGCTCCAACGGCCATCGGCTCTTCTACAATTATAACTACCCCACTGCCACTTCAGCTTATCATCTACCAAAACTAAGTCTGCGGCTTCAACTTACTTCATCAGTACTAGATATTGAAAGTCTCGGTGTTCTGCCACTCTTGTCGCCATTCTTCATTTCAGTCATCGTCTTCTGAGCAGCGTCCAGCATTTGCTTGTAGTTGTCTCTTTCTCGCCTGAACCTCGATACCTTCAAAATATCGGCAATGTTAAAACTGGCAATATTCCCCCTCATAAAGTGTAATGTAAAGTATTCCAAATTAAAAGTATAGTTAAACCGAAGTTAATACTGGTATAACTACTCCGAAGTCTCCGTATTTATTTAAATTTTTAAGCATTATTTAGTTTACCTGATTATGCAAAGACTTCAGTTCATCTCTCATGGTGTTCATTTGTCCTTCGTACCTAACCTTCATCTCTGCAAGCTCGTTCTTTCTCGATACGTCAGCTTGTTCAAGTCTTGTGTTCAGAGATGATAGCTCTCGCTCTAATTCAGCATTCTCTGTTGTTAGAGTCCTATGTACCTTGGAGACTCGTTCGTAGTCTTCCAATTTCTTTCTCGCTTCCTCCAACTGCAGAGAAAAGTATCATCATTTATTACTATTAGAACTATTACGGGAGCAGCAAACTGCTCGAGCAACTTACATTGACTAATTGATATTGAACTAAATCAATACAAAAATAGAGTTCAAAATAGCGCGTAAGAGGAAATAGTAGCAAAAAAACAAACATTGGTAATCATGTTCTGCAATAAGCCGATCTATTCTGTAAAACCTCACCGTAAAAAGTTAAGTGAAGTGAGCTATCAGTAGTGTCAATCTCTAGCGATCCTTAGCATCAGATGGCACGGCAGCTCACTACACCCAAGTGTTCACTAAACAAACACATAAACCGGAAGTTATCGATGATGTACCTCTTTCTTAGCCATATCATGATGGTGCTGCAGAACATCTCGCTGGTCGTTGGTGGTGCGCAGTTCGCGCTCTTTCTGGTCAAGCTTAGCGCTGAGCCGCGCGCGTTCCACTTCCCAACCACCGCCGCACAGCCGGTCTTGTAGCGACGATATTGAGCTCTGTGTTATGCAGGAATAAATGTTATTTTGCTATGATAACCGGCTATAACTTGCTGTAAAATGAAAGGGCGAAATGTACCTGCATTTCAGTCTTTTCTTTCGTCCACGCTGAAGATTGCGTGTCATAGTTGTCTTGGAGGGTTTTTATTTCACCCAATGCTGTGCTCAATTCTTTTTGAACGTGTATTAGTTCACTGCAAGAAAATACAAGTATTAATATTGTTGCAAAAATACTGGAATAATAACATCTTAAGTTACCACTATCTCAAGTTACCCCTGTGCCTGTTCTTTTTCTACTGTCAGCCTTGCTTTAGTGACAACGTGTTCTTCTTCCAGTATTTCGTATTTACCCGTCAACTCTTCATATTCCGCCTTTTCTACGGCAAGGGAGTGCTCTAATTCTGAAAATTTATCCATGTTTTATTAAGATATTCATTCTTTTAATATGGGAACTTGTATAGTAATACACACTTTTAACTGTTTCTTCATACTCCTGTTTGAGATCAGAAATCTTCTTGGCGCCTGCGCCTGACGATTGTTCGAGAACTTTTAATTTCCCTTTGAGTGTAGCTAATTCTGCTTCTTTGTTCTTTATATCTATATCGTGAGCCTTACGCATACGATCCAGTTTCTTGCGTTCTGCCTAAAATTCAAGATGATTAGTGAAAGTTGTATGTAGTGATTTATTTTCTCATAATATTGTTTAAGTAAATTAACATGTACCTGTAAGTCTGTTTCCAGTTCTGAAGCCTTGCTCTCCCAATAACCAGACTCTTTCTTTTCATTCTGTAATTTGTTTTCCTGTTCTTTTTTCTCATTCTCTAACTTTGATATATTTGACTTCAATTGCGACATTTCTGATTTAACTGTCGACAATTCTTTCTCAGTCTTTTCCAGGTCTCGTTTGGCATTCGCTAATTCTTCTTGTTTCTCCTCAAGTTTCTTAGTGGTTCTTTCTAATTTGTCTTGCATTTGTGCCATTTCAACGGACGATATCGCTTCATCGTATTTCTGGTTCGATGTATCTCGTAAGGCATCTTCCTGCAATTATAATTTTCATTGAAGAAATATTTTATTTGCAATATATCTAAAGCCGGAATTCACTGTCGAATAAGGACGTAAGTACCCTATAAAAACATTTATGGAAAAAAAATGGAAACTAAGAGACAAGGGGTAATGCGAATACATGCTCATATTCTAAATATCTATAGATAAGCTGCTGTTCTTTTCTAGGAATTGTAAACCATCACGGGGCACTCAAAATTGGCAAAAATTGGTACAAAAAAGGGGACATGCGTTGGTGCGTGCCGATCAAACAGTTCATCCAAATACCAGTTGTTTTATGTGAATATCTTTAGCAGATATCGTCGATTCCAAATTAGTGATTTTGCTATCGTAGTCTGTTTTCATTTCTTTCATGTCTGTTTCTAGTGTTATTAGTTTGCTTTCAGCTTGTATAAGTTTTGTTTGCATTTGATCTTTTTCGCTTGTAAAGTCTACTGATATACGCCGCTGACTGTTGGCTAGTCCTTCAGCCTGCTCCTTTTCATGGACAAGCTATTTTTAATCAAGTGTGATAAAGAAAATGATTAGTATGAGAGAAGGTATGAAATTAATTTATTATAGATTTACTTGACTTAGGGCTGATTTTTCCAACGACAGATAATTTTATGAGGAATAATTTTGAGTTTTTGACAGTTCTTCCATACAAAAACTGTCAGACGTCAATTGTATTCCATGAATAAATGTTATCTGTCGATTGAAAAATCAGCCCTTAAGAAAGTGTTATCTTACCTCCTTTTCTAATTTAGCTACTTTGTCTTTACGTGCAGCTAATTGCTTTTCAATACGTTTGCATTTGTCCTCTGCCTCTTTGAATTTCTTTTCTAACTCAACTATCTTTTTAGCCTTGTCTCCAACCTAGAAGAAACGTCACACGTCAACGTCATGCTAATGAGCTGAGATTAAACTATTAGTAAATTTACATTATGTTAGTCCAAGGGATATTTGCTAACCTCTTTGAGCAATTTTTGTTTATCCTGTTCTAATTTATTTACAATTTCTACTTGTTTCTTCAACTTATCAATTTCCTTATCTTTTACATCTATCTCCTTTTTAAGTTCCTCTATTTTCTTCATACAGTCAGACATAGTTGTATTGAGGGATGATGCATTTTCTGTAAATAAAAGTGTGAGTATCATAATGTATACATATAATATACTCATTGTTTATGTTGATGTGACTGTAATAAACTACTATAATAGGGATGATACTCACTCAGATTATTATTAAGTTTACTGACTTGAGACTCTAAATTCTTCTTTTCTTCTTGCAGTGTTTTGATTTGACCCGATACACTGCTATTGTCTTTTTCCAGTGTTTTTAATTTTCTATTTATTTCTGTTTTATCAGTTTCTAACTTTGTATTGAGATCCTTTAGTTTAGCAATTTCGGTTTGCAATCGATTCTTCTCGTTTGTGAATTCAGAGTCATTTCTTGATAATTTTGATCTTATATCTTCAATATCTTTCTCCATTTGAGCTCTGGCGTTTATTTCAGTACCAGAGAGTCCGGCGTTTTTCATGACGACATACATTTCACCTGCAAATTTAAATTATGATATAAGAACATATCCTAAAATCTAAAAATCTAGATTTACGACATTCATCATCATTCTCTTGCCCTTATCCCAATGTATTTTGTGTCGGCGCAACATGTCTTTTTCTTCCATACTTCTCTATTAGTCGTCATCTCGTCAACTAGTCACCCCCTTTGCAACCATATCATCATTCACACAGTCCATCCATCCAGATTTACAACATTGTTCATGTTTCAAAATGCCTTACCGATTTCACTTTCCAAATCCTCTACCATTCTTTTCATTTGAAGTTTGGTAGTCAAATCAGTTGGTTTCTTTGGAACCCGTGGCCTGAACGATTTGATGGCGTCTTCTTTCAACGCCTTTAATGAAATTTGTAATTGGGCTTTTTCTTTCTCAAGCTGTGAAAATAAGGGTCGAATTAAAGTCTAAAATAATCATTTTGTATCATTGAATCTTTATTATTTATGATTTATTTACCTTATTAAATTTCAAATTCAATTTATCTAACTCTTCCTGCTTTGCTTTTAATGCATCAGCGTCCTTTTTGCTGTTAATTTCTCCACCAAATCTTACTTTTTTCTCTGTCTTGTCATCTTTATTATTTTCTAATTCTTTTAATTTGGCTAAAGCTTCTTTTAATTCTTTTTCTAGTTGCGTGATTTTAGCTGCGCTTTGATCTACAGATTTTTCGGATTTTAATGATTTTGCATTTTTCAGTAGCTGTAATGACAAATTGGTCAGATGTAGTATGAATAACCATGCGGATGATATTAAATTCCCGAAGTACTAAGAAAGCTGGAAAGGGATACCTGTAATTTCTTGTTTTCAAGCTGTAGTTTTTCGTTATCAGCTTCTAAACTCTGTGTCTTAGAACGAAGAACATTTGCTTCTTGTTCTATTACTTGAAGTTGTCTCTTCAAGTCTACATTCTGTTGGTCGCCATCCAGTGATCTACAATATAAATTATTTGTTAGTTAGTTTGTGGATCATTATTTTTTGGTCTCAGATAATATTGTTACCCTGGGAACACAATTATATTATATATATAATTATACTCACTTGCTTTTGATAAGTGAAGCTTTTGGTTTCTTGGCCAGACTGAGTTCAGCATGTAGCCTCTCGCAGTCTCTTTCTTTTTCAATAAGCTTTTTCCTTAATTCATCAATCTCATCTTCCAACACCTACAAGGTTAAAGTTTAGTTTTAGCTAACATGAAATATAAAATTATTATTATCATTCTAATTTCTTGGCTACATACTTTAACTTTTTCTTCTGCTAAATTATTAGTCTTAGTGTTAGTGGTTCGACGAAGCGTAACTGTTGAATTAGTTTTGGGCTGACTAGCGATTTTATCAGTAAGTTCTTTGACTTGCTTTTTCAAGGAATCCTTGTCCTGTTCCATTTCTTCAACTTTTCGCCGTAAAACTGATGCTTCCTGAAATAAATCAGTTATAAATAGAGTTTTGTTTTATAGAATAAGAGTGATATAGACATGTTGGTAAGATTTTGTGTGACCACCTGTTCATTAAGTTCAAGTAAGAGTCGTAGTTCAGTTGGATCTTCCTCATCTGTTTTTCCATCTTTTTCATTAATATCAATACTGAGTTTATTTGATGGAGGTGTTGGTGACAGCTTTCGACCTACAAATAATTTGTACTGCGTTATTGATAAAAATGCGTAAATGAGTTGCTCCAAAATACAAAGCTTTATGTATAAATATTTTAGTATAATTATGCAAAGGTTTTTGATGAAAATTAGTAAAATTTAATGGTACTGAGTCATTGTTCCGGACACGGATGTTGAACAATGTGATGGATAAATGTATAAATCCAAACATTGTAAAAGAATCAACAAGGTCTAATTCTGACTGGAGAAAATGGCTACCATCAATACGCCGTGTAATTCAAATACACTGACAAGCATGTTAGTAAACATCAAGGAACAAAGGTAATGTTACGAGTTAATGGTTACGCAAGTAGTCAAGTACACATGAGCATGATGAATCACAACCGGGTTCTGTTGTGCGGTGGTTCGGGAGAGGATGTTATGTTAGAAAAACACAATTGATTTTTCACAATATAAGTATTTTGACGTACTTCTGGCTTTGGTAGCCATTTTCTTCAGCTGTAGAAGCAAGGACTCATTGTCGTCCTCGACCCGGGACGCAGTTTTACGTAAGTTATTTGCCTGTAAATATTCGTTAGTTAAAATTATTGATTATCTAATCTAAATTACTGTAAGAAACAAAACTGTTCAGGATTCTGTTAAGGACATAGTACAGGAATGATGAAAACCAACATTTAAAATTGACAAATTGGTCATAAGTACCTATGTTTGACATTCTGACAGCCAACGGACTGAACATTGATACGAAGGGCGAGGGGTAGGGGGATCGAGATTCAGGTGTTTTATCTGGAGTAAGAGGGGGACTTTCAGATTTATCTCTATTGAATATTGAGTTAACTTCTAATGTATCCATTTGTACATCTTTGTCAAGTATTTTGTCCTCATAGTTAATTGTAACGGTTTCTGTGCTAGCGTCCACATATTCTTTAGAATTGACAGCTTGTAGACCTTTATCGTTGTAAAACTTAGCTGCTGTCTGTATACTAGCATTTCTCAGTTTCTGTTTGTCAGTTTGTACAAAATTGTTCGTTCCCATGAATTCGGTTTGCATATACTTATTTTTCATGAATGCTACTTCCGTTTGGGTGTACATTTCCAAAATATCGAAGGTGCTTTGTACAATTGAATCAAGAGTTATCTTTCTAGTGTCGGTCATCACATCATGCACTAAAATAGTATCCGTTTGACAACCCTCAGAGTAACTCATAATGAGATCTTGTGGAGATTGAGTGATCTGACTAACACCAATGGACGATGGACTACTGTCTAGAGATGACAAACTCTTTTCTAAAGCTAGTTGCATTTCAAGTATCCTTTGAATTGTATTTGGTTCTAGCACTTCATTATCATTAATGGGTGTTTGAGGCGAATTAGGATCAGATCGGGAAGACTGTGGAATGAGTTGTGGACGTGTCCTTCTGCCGACGACGCGGGGCCGATATCGACTAGCCTGTTTGAACATAATATTCCTTATTTATCGGTTTTTATTAGCAAGTAACATTGGCTTACAGGGGATAACAATGTGATATACAATAATACATATGAGTGTCGCGGTGCGGTGTTGAGTCAGACATGTATTGGCGGCGTGCCAGCTGGCATCCGTTGAACGAGAGCTAATGCCCTAATGAATGCGTTGTTTTTCTAGTGGGACTAAATGATCGGAGAAATAAGTGGTTGTATAATGGCATTTAACTGTTAACAAGAGATGAGTTATCGTTAAACTGGAACTATTTGTGCACGTGTTTACTGCATTCCAAGCTGACTGTAAAATTGGGTGAAGCATAAAATTTAAGCGTATATTTGATGCTGCCATGTGTGGAGATTATCGAGTTAGTTTGAGTTTGCGGTGTACCTAGCATGTTTGCACAAGGAAATCCATCTCCATCTTTCGCAATGGTAATGCGAACATACATTATATTTGAAAGATTAAAGCAAGATTACTGTGACGACGTTGTTTAGTAAATGATTGTTGGGTACCTCTTCCTCAGCGTTTCTCAGTTGTTCTCGAAGGTCGGCCTCGCGCTCCAGTGAATCCTGCAGATCTCTGAGCAATTGTGCTGGGTCCTCTTGACTGCCGCCACGGGTTAGCGACGAGCGCGACACTTTCTATAAGCACATAATTTTTATAGTTAGTGGTAGAAAACCTTTGAACGTATACCAAGCGGTTTTGACAGCAATCCTCATAGCTCTTCCACGGATTTATGGATAAGAGTAAAAATACACTGGTTTATAGTTTAGCTGTCAGCTATTTTTGTGGATAAAATAAAACTTAATTCAAAGATCTAATGAATAAACGTGGACGAAGCGGCTCGTAGCTGATGGCGTTCTATAGTTTCTGCCTACCTTGTTGGGAAAAACGTGTGAGTTTTTATACCTATCATCTCAACTGCCTAGCCTTTTCCCAACTATGTTGGGGTCGGCTTCCAGTCTAACTGGATGCAGCTGAATACCAGTATGTTACATGGAGCAACTGCCTATCTGACCTCCTCAATCCACCCAGTTACTGGGTCACACGATACCCCTTGGTAAGACTGGTTGCCAGATATTCGGGCTTATGACGACCCGTAACAACTGTCAAAGATCCACGAATGACAGCCGGGACCAACAGCTTAAACGTGCTTTCCGAGACACGGAGGGGTCTTGGTATGTAAAGATGATCACTCATTTACGGACCAACCGCGGCAAGCGTAGCTTAATCTGATCGATCGACCTGTGCGACTGTTATTACTGAGCCACAAGCCCCTCCCCTGAGTTTTTTATACCTAGGTACGTAAAAAAAATAATGACCCCATCATTCAGTTGGTTCTTCTTAACGTTGGCAGGCGGGGCTCCCGTGGCTGCAGACAACTTCGCGTTCGCTTCAGACAACTCTTTCTGTAGCCTCAACGCCACTTCGGTAGACCGCGCCACTTCTTGTTCCAAGTCTTTGATGCGGTTCTCACGTTGCATGCCGTCTTGGCCACCAACTATCTGGAATAGATAAATGTAACGGCTTGGGTTAGTTTCAGTGAAAAGACGTAAGGTTTATGGTACGGAAAACAATTTATTACACTTATTAAATTACAATACAACTTGTACAAAGGTTCTTAGCGAGAACACAATATTAGCGTAATTTTTTTGGAACATCATTGCCGGATAACGACCACTGCTGGACATAGGACAAACAACAAAAGGTCCTATGCCTCCCACATTCAGAGGATTCCTGGGACCTTCACGGGTTTTTAGCAACATTTGAAACAAAAGACTATAATGGTACATGGATACAGTCTCTCATGGGGAAGACCCCGATATGTTAGCGAAAGTTGGGCCAGCCCTAAGTCCAGTAAACATCTATCATAATCCAAAATGATTGATTGCTGTTGCAAGGTCGACCAAAACAGAAATGACTTAATTGGATACCTGGCAGCAAGCCGGATAGAAACAGATTTATAACTATAAATATTTACACAGGTAATTTATTGACACTGTTCTTGTAGATTTATTGCACTATTTATTTTATAATCACCATGAACTGCGGCCGACAGTAGACGTAAACGTAGGTAATAAATTACTTTGTATTTCTGAACCTAACATTTGTTTTGACATGTTCTGGGTAACATTTCTTGGTTTTATAGAATTGCACAGTACCTGGCGAAATTTGAGTGTGCTTATTATTACTATTTGACATATCTCGGACCTTTGGAAGGCGTACGAGGGGCCGAAGCCAACTCGCAGAAGCCCCTTTGACAATTTTAAATGATGAGGAGGCACCGACCGACGATTATCCCTGTATGCACTATGCAAGTGCATCCAAGGACAACCCCCGGTTGGTGCAGGACTAATGCAGAACATGGAAACAAAAAGATATTTTGCTATTGGATTATTACCTCTAAAAGTTTCTTCTCGTGTTCAGCTTTCTCCTGTTCAAGCTGATCAGCTTTCCTTTCAGTCTTTTTTAACTTAAACGATAAAACTCTACAATTCTTTATGGTCTGCTCTAACTCCCTTCTCAGCGACGAGTATTCATCTGCTTGGTCCTCCCTGGAATCAAAGAACATCGATTTTAGTATTCACAGAACTTTATCTACTGCTTAAAATAAGCCTCTCTTTGATCGTGGCAGTCTTCACGCTCCTGCGTCAGTTTGACCTATGTATAATCCTATAAGAATTGAACCGAATGTAATATGGTACTCTCTTAGTTTGTACTTACACCGCATGCTCTGCCCTGCCCTGACCTGCATACGTTAGGGCCTAACAACTACGTCAGGCGTCAGCCAATGGTATTCGTGTTGCTAAATTTTAGGCCAAACATATTTTTTTTTTGTTTTTTTTTTTGCCGTCGACACGCTAGGAAGAACTGTGTACCGCATCTGCATTATTTTTTATGTTCATAGTCCATCTTTCAGGCAGAATCCACTCTGAGATCTTTGTGAGTTTGGAATGTAAGTTTTTATAGCAAAACGTGTTACTAATTAGGCCCCCAGATTAACTTTAACCCTAGGAACGGATCCCTAGCCATGATTTGCGTGCATCCTAACAATAGATCAATGATCAGTTCTATCTTTATGAATTTATAATCTTGAAAAACTCCCCAAGGTGAAATCTTTGAGTGATGTGCGCACTATCGGCCAAAATTATTTTGGCTACAACTCATTGGTACAATGAACTCAGGTTTTTTTAATACGTCGAATCAGTTATATTGCATTAGATATTAACATACTTATTGATAATACATAATATGTAATTGTAAGCATGCTTTAGACAAGAATATTGCGAAAGTATTTTTTGCTTTCATAAATTAGTCATCCGACATCTGCGTGGTTGTGTCTATAAATAAGTTTTCCGCGTGTCTCGTTAAACTTAACCCACGTTTTGTATTGAACGGTTTACATATACGGACGAGGCCAGGAATAGTCACCCGTTTTATTACATTTCTTTTACAATTATTTTTTAGTACACGCGAGTGATACGACCACGACCAGGCTGTCCGCATGCATCAAGCGCAAGGATGCATCTAGGGCCTCTGATGCGGGCATCAGAGGCCCTAGCACGAACGTGAATTCGAACGATTATGAGTCGAAAATAAAGCTGACCTTTAGCATTTTGGTTTAAACTGCAACTGGCACAATTATAGTATCGGCCATAGATATGAATAAATTCTTAAAACTAAGTCTAATATTACGTGAGAAAGAAGTATTTTCAATTTAAAAAATCGTTCGAATTTACGTAATATTTACTCTGTGTGTTCATACTAGGCCCACAAAGCGCGTCTAGCCTTTAGAAAAAGTTCGGCTGTAAAGGGCATCATCTCAGATAATTATACCTGTATGATAACCACTTTCTAAAATCGGTGTGTCATCGGGTTCACGTGCAATATTTTTCCTACCTGAAGTTATCCTGCATCTCCTCAATTTCCTCCTCGAGGTCTCGCAGCTCCTTCTTCATGTCTTCATTCTCGTCCATCAGCTCCTCGCACAACGTCTCAGCAGCCAGCAGCTTCGCGCGAAGCTGTTCTATCTGACGGGTTTGGGCTTCTACTGAGGGGCGTGACTGGAAATAGAAATAGAAAGGGGTTCATTTAACTTTACATTTTTCTTAAACGCGCACTTTTTACACCAATATCAGACGTTGAAAGATCAATTGGTTCGTTTAGTTGTCCACTGAACAGCCTATAACGTTCCCAATGCTGGGACACAGGTCGTCATTCTGTGAGGTCCACCTCACAGAGTGACGACACCACGCGGGGTCATTGCGAGTTGGTGGATGTTATAAGGTTTCTATATTATATATTTTTTGCTAGTAGACTTGAGGAGACTAGAAAGTAAAGTATGTACAGAGCGTTAGAGATTGTATGCTTACCTCAAGTTCACTTTCAACTTCTTTAACTCTCAACGCAAGGTGTTTCTTCTCGTCCTTCAGATCTTCATTCTGTGTCGACAGCTCATTCACCTTCTGCTGCAGTTTCAGCACTTCTGAGGACCGCCCCGAACTGTACTTATTTACTGAATCAATATTCGCGAGCCTTCGCAATAAAATGTCGCTCTTTTCTTTCTCGACCCTTTCGCAGCGTTTCCTTAGCGTTTCCATTTCTTGTTTGTAGCTCTCTATTTGTTCCTGAAATTATAATAACCAGTTGAAATTATTATGAAGTACAAACAATATAATGTATTTTACCTTGGAGTTTCGCAATGCAGGTGCATGGTAATAAAGATAGCTGTAGTGTTTACGTCTGTTTTAACAACGTACACATGAAGCCACACCAGGATAGAGCTAATGTATTAATAGAACCAGTTCACGTAATGGATTGGCAAAATTCCTCAAACAGCTGCAGATATTTAAGAGTTTTACTGATTTTACACTTCCGAGGAGCACAAAATTGGGCATTGACGACATAATCTTGCTCGAAAGGGGCTTATTAGCTTCATTGATGGTACTGGGTGGCACACAAGCAGGCGGTGCTCGTGATCATAACTGGTCATCATGACCAGGGGTCCATAGGATCATCTGCATTACCAGAGAAACAGCATTTTTGACCACTGAGGTATTGTCCAATATTGAGAAAAAGGTGAAATGTCTCGAGAGCCTGTAATAACATCAGCTACCAAACCCCTCAATTCGAACAAAGCAAATACTACTTAGCAGTAGACATTAGTAATAATATGATCTTAATTCTGCTTTTATCCAAATAAAGATTTACTATGTCCTTCTTTACCTGATACTCCTTAACGTTGACGTCGATGAGTGTAGTTTCCGTGGTGACGGTGCCCGCCGTGCTGGTGTCGTCATCAGACTCCTCCTTATCCCGCGAGGGTCCGCCTCGGACGGGGGGCTTCGAGCTCCCTGAGTTGCGAGAGCTCTTCACCTAAACAAGTTAAACAGAATGTTCATAGTAAAGCCTTCGAGATATTTTATTTCGAAGACTTTCCTTTCGTTCTCTTATACGGTTCTTTTGAATTTATTATCCTTGAAATTCTCCAGTTTCAGACTTAGGAACTAGCAGTGCTGCTCCCAGGAACTAGTATAGGCACACTACCAACCCGCACTGGGCCCTTGTGGTAGATTACAGCGCACTGCCTCTCGAATATTTTGGATTCTGTGTACTTCAGGGAAATAAAGCGACTCTTCCTGGTATACAAAGTTATAATGTCTTTGAAATAATATGCTTCTAATTACAAAATTAAGTTACAGAAAAACCGTTATGAATTTATTGTCAGTTAGAATATAATGCAAACGACAAGGAGCAAATCAGTCTCTAGATGAAAAGAGGAACATTATAGGCTGATTATGCTCCCAGGCCCTAAATCCTAACCTAGAGAGGCGCCAAATAAATAACTGCTGTATATGTTTGTACGTTTAGTCACCTGCATCATAAAGTTGAGGTCGTCTTTGGTTGAACTTCTGTGGCTGTCATCTTTATGCCGCGCAGGCTTTTCTTCTTGATGTACTTCTTTACTTCTGGATAAACTTCGTTTTTCTCTTTCCTTTTCCCTTTCTTTTTCTCTTTCTTTTTCTATACTGGATTCCTTTTCAAAACTGTTCTGAGATTTTATTAAATTCATCTGGAAATAATAACCGGATATTTTTAGTGCTGGGTAATTTTTAATTGGAGTAGGTAAGTAAATACTATGGAAAGTTATATTTTTCGATAAGTTCCATCTTTTCTGGGAATACTTACGTCAATCAAATAAACTTTCCGTCTTGATAATTTACGGTTTAGAATCAGCAATTAATTGGCCTGTGTTACAAAACATTCGCCGTAACAGTTTTTCAATACTCTATTAATAGAAACCTATATTTTAGAGTAGCGAAAACAGATAATAGGTCATTTCCTCAATTAATTATAAAGCTAGCGCATTGCCAAGCACTAACTTTCATGGTGACCTTTTATGTTTATTTTGGGCAGCGCATCGCGAACAGTTCGGGTTGAAACCTAGTAGCAGTAGCGGTAACGATCAGACGGTTCTATCGCTGACCCACTTGTACTTCACACGTTTATGAACCCAAGGTGAACACAATAGTGTTATTTAGGCAGTACGTTTTTAAATTAGTCGAAATTTATAAATATTTGTAGACGAAATCTGGCTTCTAAACTCGGCGGAACTGTTGGTGCTTACGTTATAAATATTTTCGGTGTCATAACTCATAAGCATGATTTTCTTGTAAGTAGCTGTTTTTTGTTAGATAATTATTTATGCAATAACTAAGCTACAACATTTATCATAACCCATTTTCTTTTACATGTAAATAGATCAAGGTCAGAAAACTTTCCAAGACGATTGCGCTTGCGCAGAGGTAGTGGGGAGAACCGCGAAAATGGCTTTGACTGACGAGTTTGCCTACTATTTTGTTTCTTATTAATTATCTAGCAAACTTATAGTAAAAGTATTACTTATCCTAAGATTCTAAGCAATAGTATAAAGATAATTAGACTTATGCTTTACCTTTCGCACGCGTTCAGCTAGCGAGTCGTTCTTGCCTATAGTAATGGGTGCCTGCGCCGGCGCTGACGACGGCGGAGGAGAAGGCGACGGTCGTCGCAGCGTCACCGTATCTGTGTAATAAACATTACATTAATTATGACAAATGAGTGATACTGCAGTGATTTTTTTTTCTCTGGTGTAGTATGACATATCAGCCAACCTTGACTTCGATCCTCGAGTGGAGAAAATTGTTATTGGGTTATTCCAGTAAAGTGGATCTGGATTTATGGTTTATGATATAAGCATCCCTTCTATTACATGGAACTTATAATATAACTGGTCTAACCTGCGCAGGTGCCGGGAACAATGAACTGCAACACAGAGAGAATGAAACCTAGGAGTGGGAATATTAACGACTGATTCAAAATCAGTCATTTAATCAAATTGATACAGACTGAAAACCACCACTTTTTGAACATCAAAATTACATGAGACAGTCTCCCAAAACGCCCGACCTTTCACTACTTCCTAGTGTTTTTGCTGGGAAGAAGAAGAGGAGCAACAAACTTCCCAGCAAGCAAGAATATATGTGTATACCTGTTGTATGATTCTGCCCCGTATCTAAGGACGGCAGTGGCCCCGTGAGCCTTCTCTTGGGCAGCCTCAGACTGACGGTGACAGCGTTCGTGCTCTCGGACTCGTTGGCCCCCAGGTCCGGCGTCGACGTCCACGATGCACTGTTTTTCGTGAACCCTGAGCACAAACCATGGATTTTATAGATTTGATTGTTTTGATCCTCCTATCCTGCTCTCTGTGCCCCTAAACATGCTGCCAAAGTGACCTCTGCACTGCTACCGACGAGCCAGTGGAAGTGGCGAAGTTTTGGGCCAACAAGATTGAAAATGAAGAAGCAGATCGTTGTGATATATGTACTTCTTTTTACCGTGTCGAAGGTAATTTAAATTGATTTAGCCCAGAATTTAGTTACGTGTTTAGCGCCGTCAGTAGCGTTTATACCAAAGCTCTTTATGATATTTATACATCGGGACGGTCACCTGAAATAGGTGTCCTCACTTGTGCACTTTCATCTCCAATTCTCGTCTTCAACTTTAAACTCATCTCGCAATAATATGCCTCATTTGAAATGTCAGCCTTTATTAGACGAATCGCCATTTCATTACTACAAGGACTATCGTACCTACTTATAACAGAAAAGTTATGAAAAGTGAAAACATTTTTCACCTTACGCCCATGTGATGGTAGCAAAATGGCCAAGCCACATATTTTGACTAAGGTGTAGAGTATGTTAAGTTAGGGCTTGTTGAGTTATGGCGTGTACCGTGTAGAGTTAGAAGCTTGGCTCTACAGATCTTTTTGACAGTGCGAGCCATATGGTCTCGTCTTGGCTACATTTTACATGAAAATGCTTTTGGTGGGATTTCACTTCTTTTTGTAAGTTGACTATAAAAAAAAAACTTTTTTTTTGATTGGTGGTTTACTAAAATCCTGAAATATAATATATACTTTATTATTTATAACAAGGAGTCCCTATATAAATTTTCAGACCTCTAGCATTAAAATTTGCTACCATCCCCTAGTTTAAGGGGTTGGGGGGTAAAACGTCCAAGTATTAGTTTTTTTTTGTTTTTTGTACTAATACTAGCTTACATACCAAATTTCAGCTGTATAGGACTTCAGGAAGTACCCTAAGAGTTTTGATGATCATTAGTGAATCAGTGACGAAATCGGCGTTGTTTAGATATCAATAAAATCTAAAGTTTAAGAGCTATGCAATTGAAACTTAGTCCACTATTGACTCATATCCCGAGAATTTTGTTTATCTGGTATAATCCAAACCCAAGTTATGATGGTTCAAAAAACTACGAAGCGCTTCGAAAAAAGGTAGGTAGTGCCCTTTTGCTTTGCTTGGCTCGTTTTGGCGGAGGCACTCCCGTGCCCCCAGATATCTAACAGGGAAACAATTGGGTGGCAATGTTGTATCAAGTGAATATCTAAAATATTATAGTTCCTTGACATTCAGAATGTGAAATGTAACGAATTTAGGTAATAAACACGCTAATAATTTACAAGATCGCCTGACTTTCTTGCTATCTGCACTAATAAAAGTAGTTTTATAGCATCTGATACATTGTTATTTGATGGTTGTGAGAGCAAAAATATTAAACGTCTGAAATACTAGATTGTTAAATTCTGCATTAAAGATAGTAAATATATGAGTCATTTACAACGATCCAGATTGTCAAAACTATACTGATGAATAAAAGAACTATTCTACTTAATTGATAGATGTTTTTCAAGTCCATTCTTTGGATATTGTAATTTGCAACGACGCGATGCAACTGGCTAAAAACTGCTTAAAGTATCCAGGTTATATTTTAATCCAGGTCGTAGTCTACCCTAACACCAAGTTACTTGCAAATTAGTTCAGCCATAAAAGCGTGTTATAGTAACAAACATACAAAAACTTTCACATACCTGTTATAATAGTGGGATTTCTCACATGTAGGAATGTTAAGTAAATGGTTCAATTAGATAGCGACAATCAAAATGCGAATGTGGGCGTGAGACGTTTAAATTAGGATCGACAATGTATGACTAATACAGGTGTATCATTATGGATTTGGCTCGCGTTTGCAGATGTGTCTTGATGTGTTTTTGTTGTAGCTTTTAACGAACAAAAGAGAAGGTCAGCAGACGGATATTCTATGCTTACATTCCTGCATTTGATTTTACTATAGGTTAGTTGTAGGATGGTATGGGTGGTAGGTAAGTTGAAGATATGTGGTTGTCTATGAGATCTATGTAAGACATTAAGATAGGGTAGGGAGTCTATCTATCTATATACTAATAATTATAATTAATTGAGCTGAAGAGTTTGTGTGTTTGAACGCGCTAATGTCTGTAACTACCATGTCTGAATACAAAAATCGTTTTTGCATTTGATAGCTCAATTCTTGAGAAAGGTTGTATAGGCTTAGGGCATTTAACATCATGCTACGACTCTTAGGAGCCGAGCAAAAAGATGAAAAGTCAGAAAGAACGCCAAGCGAAAACGAAGCAACGGCGGAGAGGACATAGCTATAGGATATACTTATAAATAAGAAATTTCACGCGGACGAAGTTCCAGGCAGAAAGCTAGGACCCGCAAGGTCTGCACCTCTGTTAAAAGCTTGTAGGTTTGGACCTTATTAAATGCATTTATGGTATGCGTTAGCCCTCTAGATTAGGTAACAGTTTTGATTACAAACAGGAAAAAAATGCACGACCTCGTAATCCACTTGTTATCTAGGTGCTCGAATAGGTCATTTATCATCAATGTTATTAGATACGCTAGCGTCGTACCTACCGAACAATAGTAATTTAGTCAGAGCTACTGTTATTACGTGTGTTATTTAGTGCTTAGGTACTATTACCAGTATTATACGAGGTGCTGTTCCCATTCGCCTGGTTCAAATCATTTGTAGCTATTAATTTTGTAAGGAAGGAAACTGCAAGCAGACAACACGATTTGACAGTTGTCCGATAAGTTTTAGCCACAGTTTTAACCCATCCAAAAAAGTGAGTTAATTTGGAGTAGGGGTCCGCATCTTTGTAGACAGGTTTTAGATAGAGAATATAGGTATCCCCAGTTTTAACCATACCTATAAGTAGGTATGTTTTGTGGTTTTAACGTTCACTTTGTTGGGAATTAAAATCACGTAAGCAGACGCATAGATATTTTGATCTAAATGGTAGTTCGAATTAAGATACGATAAGAACAGTAGATAGAGGATTTATAATGAATCCTCTCGTTAGTTGTTTGCTAGTGTTACAAATCCCTTTATCTAACTCTGTCTATCACCTTTTCACGCCACGGCTGAAAAGATTTGGATGAAATTTGGCACACGGATAGGTAGGCAATACCTAGATAAGGACATAGGATACTTTTTATCCCGGTTGTACATTCCGTGAGATAATTTCCGGCCTCCACGCGGGCAAAAGAATATGAAGGAGAAGGAGAGAGGAACAGCTTACCCGAGGAGAAGGCGTCTTTCTTGGCAGGGTCGATTGTGCTGAGGTTGGTACTGGACGCCCAGCCTCGCCCAACCTTCTCCGCTTCCACGCCATTGGCTTCATCACGACTTCTGTATGCAACATAAAGTACGTTTAAAACACAAACAATAAAAATAAATTTTCTTATTCTCTAGTCTAGAGTGGACACAATTGATGTACCGCTGCTGGGCAAAGGTCTCCTACTCTCTTTCCAGCTGCCATGGATCTTTTTGAAGTGATCTTTAGGCGCGTTGGGCATTTTTTGAGATGGGAAAAAACCATTGAAGTCGCGCCAATGTTACCTTAAGCGACACCGCTTCGGATGTGTTCGGCTGTCCTCGGGATATGTACTCGGTTTTAATGTAAGTAGGTACCTTTATTTTATCCGATATGGTCAGTGAGTGATGGCAAGTATTCTGTTTGTGTTTTGTTTTCACTTCTGTCGGCACTCCCGGAGTGGCACAGTTTTTTTTTTGAAACATTTCTTTAGTGTGGACAGATGGTGAGAAAAAATATTTCCAACACATGGCCTGTGCCGTTGTGCTGACGAAGATTATATTGTTTGACAAAACAACCACCTCTGCAACCTTAAAGGTATCAGGTAAAATCTCGGACCCAACCAAAAATTGAAGCAAACCTTAAATTTTCAATAAGGATTTAGGGTGGTGTTGTTTATTGGGTCAGCCGTGATTGACGTGCGTACCTACATAGGTACAAGGTAGGTAGGTAGGTATGGGTATCTGCAATGGTAACCTCGAAAATGAAACAAGTCGTACCTACGTGTAAATGAAAGATGAGATTACATGTGTTTGATCTCCAAAACAGAGCCAAGTTAAAGCTTTACACTTTATAGGAATATCAAAGAGATGTTTATTTGATAGGTACACAATTCCTATTTTGTTTGTAAATGTTGACAAACTAAGCACCGTGTTTAGAGCATGCGTAGGCAAATGTAGGTATATGATATAAATATTTTTGATCCAGTCTAAATATTTAGGATTTTATGCCCTATTCTATATCTATTATTTACGACTTCTAAACTTCAATATGAATTTTACGTAAGTAGTAGTACCTACCTATCTATCTTCGTAGCACCGGTATGGCTAACAACTTAAAGAGATCAAATTGAAAGCTTTTAGCAGTTATGGACTTATGAATCATCGTATTGATATTGAGTTCCGACTCACAACATCCTTTTCGTTGCACTTTGCCACAATAAGATTAGACTGGAGTGATTTGTGTAGTTCGTCCCTTTACATTAGGCACAACTGAGGCTGAGGATTTGATCATAAACTGTGCGTAATAGATGAGGTACCTATCTATGTAATTCACACAATAAAGATAAAGATGCTACGCTGGTCTGGTAGAGTTTCGAAAACGTATAAAATAAGAAACGAATATACGAGTACCACGGATACGTGGTACTTTTAAAGCCGCTAAGGTACTTACACCAAAAACTTATTAAAAACCGCTTGCGCTGGTACGGACATATAATGAGGCGAGATGATGACCATAATTATGACTAAAAGAGTCATGAAATAAAAGATGGAAAAATAAACCGTGGACGATTACCAATACCTTGGCTACGAACAATAAAAATGACATATCGAGCGACACAACAAAAGAGACAACCCACAACCGTACGGTGGTGTGGCGCAGAAGTAATGGAAGGGCTGACCCTAAATAAATTGGGATAATAGCCAGGAGAAAGAAGAAAAATACTAGATGTAGGTGCCTATGTATAGTGGCTGAACGTACGTATCTACACACGAAGGCGGCATGCGACTACAGCAACCGGGCGCAGTACAAACAATCCACAAAAACGCTTAGGAATTTGGAATGGTGCCAACTTTTTTTGTTAAATGTTAGAAAGAATCAACTAGGGACAGGTAGTAGATAAAGTAGACCGGCCACGACTATACTTGTTATAGGTCAGGGTTACCTCATGTTCCGTGACACTCTTTCCAACTGATCATTTGCGATTCATTTAAGAAAGCAATAATTAGTTAGACGATAATGCAACTTACGTACATTAATTTTATTGTTTACCAATACGGGTACCTATAGGCATTCGACAAATTGCTTTATGGCAATCAAATAGCCGCCATAAAATTAGAGTGCAGTAAAATAACAAAGCGGAAATTACGAACGTGCATTCGCTCTAAAGTGAACATTACTTTGGATTATCTTGAGGTACACGTGTTAGGTACCTACTTATCAGATTTAGGAACCATAGAAAGATGTCGCAATATAAAGGCAAAAACTGGCACCTTAAATTGAAAGATGTTGCACTAAAAAAGTAAAACAGTGGTGTCACTGGTCATGTTTGACTCACCAACAGACTTCAATTCTGATGGAATGGAAGAAAGGTCGCTTATTGGGCTGAATATCAGAATTTGTCTGTGGTTCAACAGTAATTATAAGTGTAGTTTAGCTTTGCGAGGAGAAGCTAATCCTGGCGCACATAAGGTTAAGTTATTTCCATCCATCGAATCCAGATCGATGATCAATCGTTCAATTTTCTGGTGATTCACTGATCAGTCAGGAAGAGCGACTCAGCACATTGCAGTTAGGTAATCATTTAGCTTTCAAGCGCCTACGATTTATTTGCCCTCATCAGAAACCTGTTTTCATGGCAAAGTAAGACACCGATTGTAACAGTTATATCTAGGTAGTTTCTAAGTTTCCCAACCTGTCTTCTTATCCAACCTTCTTACCTCTCGTTTGGCCAAAGGAGTAGGTAAATAACTATTTCAATAGAAAACTTTTTTATTTGTACAAGCGGTTATTCATCTTATTATTTATCTACTCTCAGCTAAGTGATGCTGTTCACACGTCCATTACTGCTAACTGAACTAATAATTATTACTGTATAAATTAGTTTATGTCAGGTCAATGTTTTATAGGCATCGCCCTCTGTGATGATAACAAGAACTTATTACGATCGCCAAACCTTTCACTAAGTGTGGCAACCTCACGGATGTTTCTTGTAGCCGTCTAGTAAGTACTGTTTTATTTCCACCCACTAGCACTTACGGGTTGAAGTGATAGACTTCCGGTGTGTGCAGGTTACGTAGGAAGGGCTTAGTGGAAACTGAACAATGTCCCTTTTGGGTACTACTCCTTAGAATATAATTTAAATTTCCTTTGACACTTCCGTCAATTCGGTTCTGTATCTGACTGAGTTATAATACTAAATACTACAGGATGTTTGTAAGAGAGATGGCACACTGACCGTGACGACGGCGTGTTCCAAGAGGAGAGGCTGGGCGTGGACACTGTGAAGTCGTCCTCCTTCTTACGCACGCCGCCGTGCTCCTTGTAGTCGCGGAAGCAACGCTTGCAGCGCGTGGGCCAGCGCACCTGCGGGTGGAACCCTAGCGGGCAGAGCGGGTCGCCCTTCGCCAAAGGGTACAAGTGATGCATTCTCACACTAACACACACAAATGCACTTTACAAATGTCAAAGATTTCACCTAAATGCCGGTAACGAAAACAGTTCCGTCACATTCCTCCTCTCACACGCAGTCAATCCCACCACTCGTAACACAGCATCGCCCGAGGGAACTAGGAATAACCACATACACACGCAAATGTTTATGGAATGAACTTTACGATTTTACTCTATAAATAATAATTTATTTAACCAGCAACGTGTTCAGGCGCTCGTACGTCTGCACCCAACAGTGGCAATAAAAATATCTCGCTGCTAGCACTGAACCGGGCGACCTAAATCGGCTGTTCTGAACTCGCTACTAATTCTCAGACTTTCTAGGCGCGTAAACACAAACGCGATTTTATCAGTAGGAATATTTTCTGCGAACGCCTCGCGGCGCAAGCTCCGTGGTAAGTAGTTAGTTTTGTAAAGGACCGCGTTTGTAGAGTAGCTCGTTCGTGAGCAGCTTCGGTCATGTAATACGCAATAGACAGGAGTCGGCGAGTGCGTGCGGTGGCGGCAAGCGGCGAGCGGGCCGGCGCGCCGGGGACTGGCCGCGGCCGGGCACGGAGCCAACGCAGCGCGCGCGCCGCTGCGCCACTTATGTTCTATTACACCACACACCGCTGAACCACTGCCCGCCTGCTGACCGTCTATAAAAATAAAACAGACTTGCTAATAAAACGCGTCAGGGAATATCTCCTCGCACCGCAGCCGGACGTGAGCGCAAGCGTGTCGCACCGAACTGCATAACCTGCGACAGCGCATCTGGGATCAGACGACGTACCTAGACCGCACCGTGACGTGACAAGAAATATATCTTACACACATTCGTGTAGTGATCTTTAAATAGATAAAAACATATTCTGTGAGTTGTGTGCAAAAGCTACCCGTTTACGCCAGAGGAAATTCGCGTTACAGATATAACAGTCAAAGAGTCAATAATAACTTTATGAATGGGTGTTGACGTCAAAGCGAGTATTTTTCATTGCGTAGGTATCTAGGTATATACTTGTCCATACATCTCAAAGTCAGCCACGTAAATGTAAATAAAAGGCAGCTCATAATAATAAAACTTTAATAAATCTGGTTTATAGAAAAATAGTTGTAATAATGTATGAACTATTTAGGGATTTAATCTATGTTATCGTAAGCTAAACTTAGAGTCTATGATCTATTCACATAATTTACACTTTGAGACGTTAAATAAATTCGTTATGATTATGCTGGCATTGTGCTTGCGACGATATCGTTTGTAAGTTAATATTATAACTTTGAACACAGTGGTGACGATATACTTAGTTACGGTTTGTTCCGTTATCTCATGGTTATGTACTAGATATAATAATTTGCTTAAAAATAAATTTGTTTCTTTAGAAGATCGTAAACCATTTACATATTGGCTGGTTCAGACCTATTTCTCATATTTTCTATGAGAGAAACTTAAATACAATGATATGTTATGTTAGAATTATTGGTTATTCTTATGTACTTTGAGCATAGTTAGCAGAAGTCGCCTTGGTTGAGTGGTTCGTCTTCCTTTTTGTCATATACCAGTGTTTTATATATGACCTCTTCGAAGTGGAGAGCGTTTAAACCCTTGGGTTCTGCAACCTTGATTTTGACGTCACCGGGGTAAAGAATCTCGCCCTTGTTCTTGGTGCAGCCCATCACGAGGGATTTCTGAAGTTTGTCGATGCAGGGAATCTCTGTAAAGAAAATGGGTAACCGTTAAGATATATATGTTATTAAGATAGGGTTTTTTCTTTTTTGGGGAGAAATTAATATTTTCTGCCTATAATGTCTACTGCTGGGACTCTGGCCTCCTCTTTAAAGTGGACAGTATGTTATCCATCACGCGAGCTGCGTGCAGGTTGGTGGACGTCTTCGAATTTTTGATTCTAGGACATGCCACTTTCCTCACAGTTTTTTTCGTAATAGCTTATGATAAAGTGATATGTACTATGTACTCGTATATCAACGCGTAACGTTTTTCAGTGTGTAGGTGCATTTTTAACTTTATTGTTGAAAAACGTATTGTACTCAGCCGCACGAGCTGATCTTTCTTATCTAATAATCTAATAACTCCTTGAATCACAATGACTAAGTGTTTAAGATACAATTTGTCGAAGTGGGGGATTACTGATCCATCCAACACCCAGTGCGAGTGCGGTGCTTCTGATAAGACCATGCCCCACTTGCTGGAGTGTCCTAAGTGCCAGTTCACCTGCACCTTGGATGACCTAAAAATGCCATTGATGCCGCAATTAACGCGACCTACTGGGATCAAACGATGTAAAAAAAAAACAAAAGAAGACAAAGATAAGAAGAACAATGCGTACGCGGTCAAAATATATGAAACAGCAATTTAATTTTTTTTAATAATCGGTGGCCAATTTCAGCGCCTCCTGCGTTGAAATTTTTCGTCGGTAATTAAAAAAGGGGGCCTGGAATCGCATACTGAATATATGGTAACAGGTTGCGCGTCGATGTTCCTGCAACCCTGCATGATATTTAAAAAGCAAACTTGACAAAACCTTATAGTCGTATCAGTCGCAGAGCACTACTGTACCTACAAACTTTGTACCCGTCTATCCATATTCCATAATTACATACTTACTCGTACTTTACACCTACATTATGTGGCTATCAAATGATTCGCATTTTCCTTATTTACCTTCTAAACTAAAAGATAAATATTTATTAAAGCTTGAGTAAAATTACTTTGATGCTATGCTAGTAAATAGTCCAGACGTACAGTCAACAAAAGAGATAAGTATACAGGATCGTCGGATATAGGTGAAGTTTAGTAAGAAACCGATGTATGTTGTCGACTGAAATTTAATTTGATAAATGAGCTGCTTGTTTTGTATTAAATTTTATTCGAGAACATCCATCGGTTTACCGGTTTAGGTACTATAGGTACACCTCCGCTTAACTTCGGTGCGTATAGGCTTGATGTTATGTGTAAATATGCAACAGTTTACATCAAGCAACCGGAGTCTAGTTACACATTCACAACAATCACAACGACCGCGCCACCTTGAACTATCATCTGAAGTTAGGTCTACTCACCTGAAGTGACGACTTTCTTAATGGGCGTGCCGAGCGCGTTCTCAATGACGCGTACATCACGCACCAACTGTTGGAACTCCGTCGGTGTGAGTGAGCACACGTGGTCGGTTCCCTTCATGGTCTTCTCCAGGGTTATGTGCTTCTCCAACACCTGGGCAGAGAGAGAAAGATAAATCACACGAAAACACAGTTTTTGCTAAATCAGCATATGAGTACTTATGATAATAAAAATGGCAAAGAGTAGTGGGGCGTAGAAGTGAAAAGAATACAACATTGAATGACTACCGCTAACACTACGATCACCATCATCTGCTTTTTCCCATCTAGGTTAGGGTCGGCTTCCAGTCTAATCGATGCAGCTACTATTTATTTATTATTTACTAGCTGCGCCCCGCGGTTTCACCCACACAAGTCTCGATCTCGTAGGAATATCAGGATAAGAATCCTATGTTCTAATCCAGGTCATGCGCCAATTTTCATCCAAATCCGTTCAGCCGTTTTAGCGTGAAAGCGTAACATCATCATCTGCCTAGCCTTTTCCCAACTATGTTGGGGTCGGCTTCCAGTCTAACCGGATGCAGCTGAATACCAGTATTTTACATGGAGCGACTGCCTATCTGACCTCCACAACCCAGTTACTGGGTAATACAATACCCCTTGGTAAGACTGGTTGTCAGACTTTCGGGCTTCTGACTACCCGTAACGACTGTCAAAGATCCACAAATGACAGCCGGGACCTACGGCTTAACGTGCTTTCCGAGGCACGGAGGGGTCTCGATATGTAAAGACGGTCACCCATCCACAGACCAACCGCGGCAAGCGTAGCTTAACCTGATCGATCGACCTGTGCGGCTGTTATTATTTAGCCACGGGCCCCTCGTCGTTTAGCGTGAAAGCGTAACAAACATACAAAAAATCTAATATTTTCATTTTATAACATTAGATTACACAAGGTGCCTAATAGATTATCATGGATCGTTAAAAAGGGTCTAGTTAAAGCTAGGAATAAATTACGTAACTTTTTTGAGATTTTTTTGCATAGAGTTAATTTTACTGAATTCCTGGTAATGACAGTCAGCGATTTAGGAAGGTCAATGTTGGTGAAACCTAGTAAAATTTTATTAGCTGTGTGCGGTTACGACGCGTCTGTTAACGAAGAACATCGCATTTCGTATTTTGTTTAATTAATATCTATCGGTCCTGCTCTTGCCTCCTCAACTACAGCAGACAGACGCTATAAACAATGCAATATGGCACAACAATAGGCACTTTAATCAACAGACTTAATAAACTACTATCGACTATACTATCGTCATACTACTTCGCGTTTCACCAGACACTGGTCTTAAATTAAAAATTGAAATTCAGACGTTGATATTTTTCGTCGGTTATAAAAAAAAAATTGCTGTTTCATTGAAAAGTGCAATACCTACCTACGCGGTCAAAATGTATGGAACGGTAATTTTGTTTTAAATAACCGACGAAAAATTTCAACGCAGGGGTTTCAAAATCATGTACCTACTGAATCCATGTTTGCGCGTCGTTGTCCCTGTAAATATCGTTTTCTGTCGTAAACTCGACGGTAATATTATTTTGGGTATCGACAACATCATAATAAACGCTATCGCATGTAGGTACCTACTGTGTATATTTTCGATAAATCGCACTTTATTATCTAAAGACACTATCTATACAATATTGTAATCTCACTGTAAGCGAGGTAAACTGGACCGGCGGCACACGAAGTACACAAACACATAGCGGAAAAACAAAATCTTTACATATTTTTTGTGTTCGTAAAACTTGACTTTGTTCTGTTTCTGTAGTCATCGCCTAAAGAAACGTTGGACGAGACTTGATTAATAGACAAAAAGATTAAAAACTTACTTTAGCTCCCAAAGCGACAGAAGCAAGCGCTACTGCAGTGCCAACCTCCTGCCCAGAGTACCCAATAGGAATATCAAAAGTGTTCATATAATCTTGGATCACAGTCAAGTTGCAGTCTTCATAAGGAACTGGATACGCCGATATGCAGTGTAGCAGGCAGAAGTTCTTATGGGTAGAAGATATAATGTCATAAATAGTTTTAACTGCAGACTTATCGACCATCCCCGTTGAGATGATGAGTGGGACCTTTTTGGAGGCGGCGTATTTTAAGAACAAAAGGTTATTGGAGTCTCCAGAGCCGATTTTGATGAATGGCGCCTTTATGTTGACTAAGAAGTCGAAGGAAACCTGAAATATTATGAAAACTTCTGGTTAAATATTGCGGTTTCAGTTGTCTTTTGTGATTTTGGTAGTGGAAATATGAGTAGGTAGTTTACTTTTTCCTGAACTGGCCACATAGTACAGACACCAGCACATCAACCTACTACAATCTGTAAAATTTCTTTGATAGATTTTCAACTTTATCGCTAAATTATAAGGTTCAAAGTTGATTGGGAAAATTTGACAGTTTCGGGTAGGTTGATGTGCTGGCGTCTGTACAAGATTTCTTATAGATCGTACATTTTAAAGGAGCTCGTTAGATTTCGTTAGGGATCTATGGATCGAAGTTAGTCATTCCTAAAATGGGTTCTTATATGTGTCCGTTATAATGGCCTTTCCTATTAGACTTAGAGTTCAAAGTTTAAAGCAATTAAAGAACGACAAAAAATTATGTCTTGGCCAAATCAAGAATGCTAGCAATTAATCAAATAATCACGTCGTGCAAGTTATGTGAAAATGTCTTTCTGCCACTAATAATGGATTTAATAGCATGAAGCGTGAAACTGTTTCGTTCGGCCACATATTGCCAACACACGTCAACTTTTTTGTATAACTTCCATGCGAATCTGCAGCTAATATGAGCGTGGCTATCAGTGATATAAATACATTTTGCATTGCGTCTAAATCTATTTTCCAACAAGATATTATTCCACGACATTCGTAACTGAGTGCTTAAAAAATCTTGTGGTTAGTGGTCAATGAACTATTTCATTGGTTTAATTAGCTTCGTCCAGTATCACGCCGCCAATGATTAAGACTATATTAAAGTATGCAAAAAGATAACTTACCATATCCATAGCCGAGGCTGTGCATAATATGCCTATTTCATGTGCATACTTAAACAGTTCCCTGTACTGACTCTCGGAGAATTCCAGATGTCTTTTATGATCACCATAAGTCTTGCCCCATGAATTGGGGTTATTGTACGGTCGCTCTAAGTATTTCTTTGTGAATTTCTCGTTGAGACAGGTCTTTTGAAACTTGACACAGTTGGCACCTGCATCCTGTAATTTCAATTAAGAATTATGTAGCAACTGTCTATGTAATACGAGATAAATAAGTACCGTCCATGCATATTCAGAGATTTTAAATACTTTTTAGATGATAACTTGATAGTATAAATCTTATTATGCCGACTTGTTTTGATGACATCATCTATAAAAACAGATTTCCAGGAAAGTTTTACAGTAGATATCTCGATGTATATATGATATAATCCAATGTTAAAAGTAGGCGTGGAAAGTAAGATGCTAAGCTATGTACCTAATTAAAAATACTTCTTACGAAACAATGAACCCGAGTTTAGATAATTAAAACATGTTGCATCCAACAGTGCATATCTACATAGCACAACATGACATAGAGGATCAATCAAGGTTTAGTATTCAGTATCTATTGTGTATTGTCGCAAAGCACTAACAAATACTTATTACAAATTTGAAGAGAATGTTGGTTCTCTTTGTTTTGTTTTTCAACGTAAACAAAGCGAACCAATGTTTTCCTGCTACAGTTGTATTGAAAAGTGGCTTACCTTAGCGGCTTTTATTAACTTTTTCGCTATTTCGATGTCGCCTTGATGGTTCTGTCCAACTTCCGCTATGATGAAGCAGGGATTGCTGCCGCCAACTTTGACGTCGTCGTTTATCTTCACTTCTACCATGTTCAATATGTTCATTGTCCCGCTCGTTACATAAAAACAAACAAAGCTAAACCGGCTTTCGGTTTGGAATGCGCGTAGGGCTAACACTGGCACTGTGCGAAGGTTTATCGACCTCTCGCTCAAGATCAAATCGGATAAATAAGGTCAATTCAATATAAAGCGAGCAGCTCGTTGCGCGGCGGCCGCTCGAGTGCGTGACTGCGCGCGCCTGCGCCGCCGGCCCGCACCCGCACCCACTCCGCATGATAATTGATAAAACCTGTATAAGTATGTATGGCTACGTTCATGACCACCATGGCATCTGGATGAAGGCAAAAATACACAAACAGTATCTTAAAATATATTATTTATTGCATTTCTCGAGACTTATACAAATAAAGGAATTATATTTTATTATGTACATTTAGCTGTCGAGTCTTTGTTTTCAATTTCAGAATGTTTACATTTACACTGATTGTAAATATTCATGGTCAAACATCGCACGAAGCCATTTTTGCGATATCATTGTGATTTTTTAACCTATCGCCGATTGCACGGTTAACTTTCGACTCGGTGGGTTTGCCGAGATAGTTAGAGATGTATCGCCCCGCCTCGATGAGTTTGATGAGGTCGATGTGTGTGTTGAGTCCCAGGCCGTACAGGAAGTACACCAGGTCCTCTGTGGCGAGGTTGCCGCTCGCCCCGCGAGCGTACGGACACCCGCCCAGCCCCGAGATAGACGAGTCCACGGTTTTTATATCGAACTGCAAAAACAAGTTATGTTAAGAGGCTTGTCTGATGACGTAACTACGATCATGCGGGTGTGTGCTGTAGCTAATAAACTAGTCAACACCATATTATTATTATTTACTTTATAATGTATCCAGCTGTTCTAGATAGGAACTGATAAATTATATCAGCGACAGTGGCAACGTCTTTGTGAGCATATCAACAAGCTTGAAGTAGGAGTGGGCGATACAAATCGTATATAGATACAATATCTATGTATCGGCACAATATCCAATATCTATATATCGGACGGCACTGAATCTATATATCAGGTATCCGCGTACCTATAGCGAATATAGCGCGATCAGGCACAGAACAACACTCTATACCGAATAATACCGATATCGTATGCCATGATCTATGATATTCGGTTCAAACTGATTCGGGTATTTCGGGTAGAGTGGTACGTTGGTCCATGTGTACTAATTGATGAAAATATACCTAAACCTAAAAAACCGAAACGACTGTACTAATTTCATTACAGTGCCATATCATCAACATCAACACTACCAAAAAATACATAATCTGATTTCGAGTATACAGTTACAAATAAAATACAATGATGTTACATGAATCGGACAACACCGAAACCTAAAAATCACAGTACCACTTTCGATTCCGAATTCCACACTGATTCAGCCAATATATAGATATTGAAATATATAGATGCGATATCCGATATTCTAAACCGATATATAGATACGATTTGATATCGTGTAAAAGCGATATTACCCATGCCTAGCTTGAAGTGGTCTGATAAGTAAGATTCTAGAAGTGTTATTATTTATGTAACCGACGAACATTAATTTGATTAGGTTTGTGTTATTACATTATTATGATTAAGAGTGGTAGGTACCACTCATAATATTTATGTAGAATGACAATAACAGCACGTAACATACCTAAAATGTGTGTTATCGACATCATACAATGCAAGATTCCTAATAAAGAACTTCTAAATAAATTTATCGCATAAGAAATTAATGTTTGGCATCTGACGGTTTGTAACTGTGGGGCAATCAGCACTCATATGTAGACCGCGGCAATCATAACGACTTGCCCTGGTTTCGTCACACAATTTTTGTCGTCTGATAAAATTTCATCTGGAGTTCATTGAGTCTAATATTGACGTTTGACCTTAGGTCATTTCTATTTAACCAAACATATAGTCAAATCCCCGCTATAATCAAAGTGAAATCTATTGAACAATATTAAAAGAATTCTACCACAAAATTGCCCAGATTCATAAAATAATCTAATAAGGAAAGACTAATCAAGTATTTCATCATTCAGCCTACATTCGTCCAGTAAAGAATCCAGTAAACAAAAATATGTCAAAAAGTTAAAAAAAGGCCAGTAAAGAAATATGGTCGGTGAAAGGTCACAGTTTTTTGTTTATATCACCATTCAAACGAAAAAAAAAACGTGTGTAATCAACATGAACGTGTTTTTATCAAAGCCTTTGAGTCACAAATTTATAACATAACTACCTCTAATCCAGCCAGAAGGTTAGACAGAGCCTGACCGTACGTGTCATGGAAGTGTAGGGCCAGTTGTTCAGGCTTGGCGACTGTCAGTACTTCTTTCATCAGTCGCTGGACTGAGCCCGCGGTGCCCACACCTATGGTGTCCCCCAGGGAGACTTCATAGCACCCCATCTCGAACAGCTGCTCTGTTATCTGTTATGAACGGTAATAAATCATAAATATGTTTTTAATCTTCGTTGACATGGCAACAATAGAGGAACGTGGTGACCAAGCTGTCCTAGATGGTCGACAAATCTGTTAAGGAACTCGATAAGTTACTGCTTAACCAATTAATATTTTAAGTTCTATCCATGCAAACATTTATTTATCACAGGAAAATTATTTCGATAGCAATAGGTACATTTCGTATATGTAAATAAAATGATTGATCACATTCACAAACAATAATTTTATATGGATGCAATACGAATATTATTATCATAATGACCACAACATTCTGTTATTACAAGTAGAACTAGCTCATTTATGTTTAGTCAGCTCATAATTATGCTTCTTTTTATACATAAGTAATCCATATAATATCTTTTAAGGACTGCTAAAACAAACTATTCACCCTCATTTGGAATGAGCGTGATGAGTATAAGATATCAAAACGAAATAATTCTTAGGACTGCAAAATGGTTTGTTTACACACGCTAAAGGTGCAAGATGTCATGTGGACGATAAGAATTACTTTAACATAGTTATAAAAGTTAATACCGTCTGGTCTGGTCGACTTGGTAATGTAGGTATGGAATTTACGAATGACGTAAGAAATTGTTTACATTACAGAAAACAACTTTTGATAAGTAAATAATGTTTTGGCTCTTGGAATTTTAAACACTTTAATGTTACTGTCGAAAAACATCTGCTGCATGTGTTGTGAAATTACGCAAAACATTGGGATTTCCATCGTTTTGGCCATAAGATCTATTCATATGAAAGCTATAGGTCACGAGGTGACGTAAAATCTTTAACAAACGCTTGCATGTAATTAAGGAACCATAGTCTGTTCCGTGCATTGTTATTGTCAAAGTTTTCTTTAGAACCTTTTATTACCTTGGCGATGCCTTTCGGATGTATAGGTCCTTCGTAGGGGCAGCCGACGACACAGGACACATAGCCTCTAACCCTGAGGCCGTCCTTTACAGCCTGATCAGCCACCACCTTGAACCTCTTTAAGCCTTCTTCTACAGAACAGTTTAGATTCTTCTGAGAAAAACTTTCTGAACCAGCCGGAAATATCGCCACTTCTTCTACGTTGCATTGTTTCTATATATGATAAATATGATAAATAAAAACCACGTATTCAATTGATTCTTTCAATGGAATATTTTCCGCCGATACCTACAATGACAAAGATAGTACTAGGATTCTCATCTTTAACAAGATAGATCTCAAGATACTTACAGACAACAGGTTTAGCCTCTGGACATGTGGGGAGACCATATAGATAGGAATAGAACGTCACGTAATATCAACTCGGTTGTGAGATATTTTTGAGATGCGACTAAGATTTATATCGGGTAGATCTCTGGTAAAGCTAAAAACTTTCCGTGCCATTGCTGAAACTTTATATTTGCGTTTACTAAACATAGCAATGAACGAATAGAATACTAATAATATGAAAGTTCTCAGCGATACGGTGCAAGATAGACAAATAATATGTAAACAAGATCTTACAGCTATTTCATAGCCCTTCAGATTAGGCACGAGCACTGGGTAGTTGACTCCAGGGGCTCTCGGTACATTTTTCATGACGTCAACTCCATCGCTCATTTGTTTCACCCATTTTGGACTCACGAAACTGTTAACAGAATTTGTAACTAATTTTAGACCGCTCCTTCCACATCAATCTTATTTCAGTGCCGTATCATGATCTAAAATCTAGATCTAATGAAACGAGGACTCTATCATTAGATGTGGATGTTTGATATACCTAGATTCTAGTCATTTATCAATCTTAGGTCCGGACTGAGCCTGGTCATAGGTTTAACATGTTAAGACTATGGGTTGATCACTTAATAAATGATCGCATTCTCATCCCCAAAAACAGTAGAGAGAGATAGTCCAATGCGTTCTAATGCCAATGGTCTACACTTCTACAGTAAATAAGACTGAGAAATAAGGTTTTATCTAGGAAGTAAAAATGGAATCAGAACAAGAATTAATTAGTCTTTAACACGTTGACTGCCAAGCAACAGACACAATAGAAAATCACGCGGTCACCGGTGACCGCGTTGGCAGTCAACGTGTTAATGGTTGCAATCATGGAAAGTTCTCAACACCTTAAGAGGCAGTACACGAGTTGAGAACGCGATAAGTTTGATACTGTTGTTGCTACGACAAACTGATTAAACAATGTCAAGTTTCATTATGCAGTCGAAACGTAGGTAACTTGATAGAGTAAGAATTGTGTTTAAGCGAAAACCAATAAAGAATGGAGTGAATCTAGCCTCTTTATATATCTATAGAATCTTTATATCTCTGAAGGGTTAGGCAGCGGTGTACCTATAGCATTTTACGAATCCCCATAGTTACAAAACTGTCATACAGATGAAATTGCGTGATATGAATTGTTTTATGATTCTGCCAAAGTGGCCTTTTTAGGCCCCACAGGTGTTTGGTCTACGAGTGACAATAGGCAAAATAGCCCAACTAACCCAATCAATGATGATTATTTTTGATGCGTCATGTTTGACGCAAATAAACGTATTTTTTATCACCATGCAAATTTTTTGAGGGTGTCTAGGTACCCATGAATATGAACAACATTCACTATAGAACCAACTCTGAAATCACGAAAAAAAAAATCTGCTGTTTAATACAAAAGTTCAATACCTACTTGACCAAAATGTATGAAACAGCAGATTTTTTTCGTGATTTCAGTCAGAGTAGGTCCCATAGTGAAAGTTGTTCATATTCATGGGTAGAACACTCTCAAAAAATTTGGATGGATTTCTGTATATATGTATAGCAGTGGACGACTTTCGGTTGAATGATGATCATAAGCAGTGGACCTGGGCAGTAGGAGCAGTGGTGGCCTAGTAGTATCGGACTCGACTTACCGAGTCGGGTCGTGGGTTCAAACCCAGTCAGTCGCTTTACTTTGTGTAAATTATTTCATCACCACTGCTCTCAAAACGTTAAAGGAAAAAATCGTGAAGAAACCGGCATGTCTTATAACCAGCACTGGGCCTGTGTGGTAGAATACAGCCCTCTCCCTCTTGAAGAGAGGAGGCCTGTGTCCCAGCAGTAGGCTATTATAGGCTGATAATGGTATGGATGATCATTAATAAACATGATACAATTTTTTTTAGGGTTCCGTACCTCAAAAGGAAAAAACGGAACCCTTATAGGATCACTCGTGTGTCTGTCTGTCTGTCTGTCCGTCTGTCACAGCCAATTTGCTCCGAATCTTATGGACCGATTAAGTTGAAATTTGGTACACATATGAATCTCTGTGACCCAAACACAGACGTCACGGGAGTCATTTTTGAGGGCTAAATAGTCAATTTTAAAAAAAGTTATGCAATCTGTACCGTCTGACATATCAAATGAAAGGGCTTACCGTGAGGACCTTAAATATTTTTTTTTCATAATTTTAAAATAATTTGTATTAAAGTTATTTAAGACAATAGTCGGAAATTTACCATTCCCCCCCCCCCATTATCTCCGAAACTACTGAGCCTAAAATTTTGAAAAAAAAACAGAAAATAGTTCTATACCTATAGATTACAGGAAAATTAATAAGAAGTCTATGATCTTGAAACAACATGGTAAATTTCTCAATATTGTGCATACAAACTTATACATATTTTCAGTTGGAATGTATGGGAGAACATGTTTTTCAACTACAATGTTAAGTTTGTTCTTGGGATAAATTCATTCCAACTACGGAACCCTTCATTGTGCATCGTCCGACACGTACTTGGCCGGTTTTTTTATAATAACTTTGCAGTCCTTAGACAAACTTGATTTATTGCACGGATTATGATCTCTTTTACGTAGGTAGAGGCCATAAAAGTGATTGCTACAAGCTTCTAATTTGCTTTTAAATGTACATCTGTAGAAAGAGGATTCAAGACCTATACTTAAAAATTGCAAATAACTGAATTTTTTAAATTGAAATGCTCGCATGTTGTAACATAATTTGCATGCATATCTAATAACTTTCTGTATGTACATATTATTTGAATAGCAAATGTGAAGCTAACAATAGAGGAATTTGGTATTTATAGAGGTAAACACTCAGTGCTCTTCCTCCTCTCTCCCACATTCTATGCTGTGCCCGACAGGGTCCAAAATTGTGACTTTATTATGTTTTACCCACCAACTAATGTACATTTTGGAACACAATAAAGAAATTGAGTATTGAGTATTGATTATTTACCAATTTCGTTATACAGGCAAGACTGAAGTTTGAAAGTACAGAACAGAAAATGACTGTTATATTGATTTAACAAGTTGATCAGGACTACTATACAAAGGCAAAGGGTAAATCTTAGTAACATGCTGCAAGCCATAGGTAGAGATCAGCAGTAACAGAATGGCTAAAAGTAAAAAAAAAATTATGTGCAAAAGACAGAAGTTGCATTTTTGAATAAGTACTAACAAACTTTTGATGGAGGAGTTGCTTAGAGCTTTATTTTCTGCTCTGAAGGCTGTGGGTAAAGGCCCTGTATGGGGAATTGGATCAAATATTAAATTATCACTATTGATTCTAGCAAGAACTATATAAAATTAAAAAATATTCACTACTCTCAGTGAATATGTTTTTTTCGGTCAATAACCAGAACCCAAATATTCAAAAAACAATACAGTAGGTATGTAATGTTTAGCAGTACTAGTCCAGTGCTGCTTTTAAAATATTATTTTATAAGTAGATAGTGACAAATTATAAATTAAAAGAAACAAACCTGGCAGACTCAATGTCTTTTATTCCAGCTGCGGCCAGTTTATTTATGAGTTCTATTTTAATGTCTGTGGGGACAAATTTAGATTCATTTTGAAGACCATCTCTTGGGCCCACTTCATAGATCCTGATTTGAGGTACTGCTGTACACTGAAAAAATGAAGTAAGTAGATGGTTCTGACAAGAATCTTATAGGACATTCAGCATTGTTATAAGTATTTATTTTCTGTAGCAAAAAGCAAAAGTAAATGTAAAATACAATATTGATAAACCATACAGTGAGTGAGTTTATAAATAAATGAATTGATTTACTTACAAGACTACGATGAATTGAACTTTTCAGAAATTTGGTGTTAATTGTTTTGGTAACGTGTGCCATTTTAACTATTTTTACGTAACAATTAACTACCTAATTATTTCTCAGATAGGTACGCAGAGTTAAGACCGTCATCTACTTTTGTTATCAATCATTATCAAAAACTTGACGATGGAATGGAACGTCATGTTTTCCAATTTGTTTAGCTTTTGCTGATAACCACCTGTCATGCTATGCTGACAAGAAGGTTTGAACTTTGAAGCACTGAGTACTGGAATTTGAAGGTTTGAACCACAGTTTTTGAACCTTGACGAGCTTGACGTGAAGTGTGATTTTTTTTTTGGTGCCTGCTAAAATATAATTATGTGATGCATTTTGTGAAAGCATTCATAAAACAAGCCTATTAATGCCTTTGTATAAGATGCAATATGTCTACACCACAAGTTTGTATATTAAAGGTCAGTGGTCTACTTATACGAATAATGTAATGTTTTCTTATTAAAATCCTCAAAAGATTCGTATTCAAAGCAACTCAAAAGTGAAAAACTCTACCTATTTCTGTCAGTTCTGTCACTTGGATTTTCGACTTCGGCCGCTTTCCGAATTGGCCAATATCGCTCACAGCACTCAAATCGTCTCACATGCGTTCCATAATGGATATCACGATTATGACAGCTGAGAGCTGTCAACAATTCGGAACACTCGTTAGCGCGCTCACAGTGCTTACTCGGTGTCAAAAAGATATTACAGCAGTATTTCTTCATAAAAACACCACACGTTTCTTCCTTTTCTTTGTTTATGTGGCGACTGTCAGCCAGAAGCACAATTTCGAAAATGCCACGTTATTAAAAAGATATGGTGCAACTCAAAACAAAACACACACTGACACATCCTCATCCTCACACACACACACACTGTCATTTTTGACAGCGCTCACGGTGATATTTGTACGAGGCATGGTCGGCGTTATCGCAAGATGGCGGGCGCATGCCATGACGTCATCTATGACGATTCACGGGACATCGTTATCGCGCTCACGCCAATTCGGTACGGGTTTTAGCACGCTCAAATCGATTACATCGATTATGTCCTCAATTCGGAACGCGCCCTTCGTTAACTGTCAAAAGTTGTGGTTCAATGCGGCGTTTTATATTGCCGAAATCTTCTTGAAACAGATTAAAAACTAGTGGAACTTTACAATGGGTTGAGTATTACTGTTGAATAAATAAAATATTTTCGTTTATATAACATGTAAACACATTTTAACTTAACATTTCATAATTTCAGCGGTGAACAGTGCCACGTCTTTCGTGTTATCATCAATTTTGACCCTGCTTATATTTTCGGGAATGCAGATGTACAAACCGGTGCTGATAAGATCGCCAGTTACTATAATATTTGGGGGCTACCTTGGTTCATTGATGTTCTTATTCTTCGTTACTGTATCCTTTTTACAAACTTCTAATATTTAGGTAATTTTTAACTGATGTATTACCGTCTTAGTAGCACTCGCCTAGCCTTGAGATCAATAATAATAAAGTTAGTAGAGAATACAAAATATTTGAATATGCTGTACCAACATCCAAACTGCCAATAACGGTGACTAGCAGAGAGACTTTAATTTATTTTACCTTCCTTATTTGCTGAGGGACAAGGTTATCAATGCTGTATGCCAAATAATTCTAGCTCCACATACTATTTATACCCATGTACTTATATGTGTAACAGTGTATTTTTAATGATTTATCCTTAACATGACATCACAGGCTATTGGTAACTTGGAAGCAACAATGTTTGGCAAAAACTTCCAGTTGAAGTTGCCAGAAATAGTCCTATCCATGGCAATATCATTGATTGCTGCTGGAATGGTGCACAGGATCTGCTTCACTACTTGGTAAATATATTTAGTTTGTATTCTAGCCAATTTGTGTGGAGGGATTCCAGAATGTTATGATAAAATGTTACATGGATAATATGGACAACCATACATTGTATGACATGCTAAGCAAACTTTTAATGTAGGCAATTAGAAACAATATGGCATTGGAAGATATATTAGTATATGAACAGTAAACAAACTTAAAATTATCAATAGTCAATACTAACATAACATCATGCCTTGCTTTCAACGCAGGGTTGAGCAGAGGTGTATCTTTAGTACACCTACATTACGCCAAGAGTCCCATGTAATAGGGGCGAGCCTATTGCCATCAACCAGGCACAAATCCAGACTGCAAATTATCAATACTATTCAGCAATAACGTTTGTATTGCATCTTGGGAAAGGCCTATGTAGGAAAGACTGACTGGCTAATGGCTACTGTAAGAGTGTAGGATCAATCAAACAAAATGTGTTTGGAGGTGTATTCTTAACAATTATGTTTGGGGGTAAACATAATTGTTTGTGTGTGTGCCTCCACAATAAGTACTGAAATTATCCTATAAAAAGAACTAATGTTTACATATTTTTTTTTATTTCCAGTTTGATATTCTCCATAATCACAATCTACTATATGAACAAGTTGTCACAGAAGGCTTATGCAACAGCAGCCCCTGTAGCAGCACCAGCCAAAAGTCGGCGTCATAAATGAAATGTTTAAATTAAGTGATTATTAATACTAGTATATAATTAAAAATCATTTTGTATTATGAAGTGTTTTATTGAAACTCTGGTAAAAAAACTTACTAATGGCAGTGTATAAAAATTATATCTTCGAAATTAAATAAAAGTCATGATTTGAAAAAAAAAAAGTTTATTGAAAAAATTATTTTCTGGACAAAAGGTGGTTTCAACATACTTTCCTCTTAACTTTTTAATAAAATTAACTTAAGAGTAGGTAGTTCAACCTAATTTAAAAATAAATTATCTATTCAGTATGATTAAATAAATAATCATCTAGTTATAGATTATCGAGAAATTTAGTAATACAAGGCCTTACTTTTTTTTATTTAATAATTTTACTTTTCTTTTAGTATTAAAATACAATCTACTGTTAATTTGTTCTGTTTGTTTTTTGAACAAATATGACATAATAATTATAATGGAAAGTTATAATTATATAATATTATGTATAGTAAATCAACTTCTATCTACCTACCTACTTAACATAGATAAGTCTATGACACTGTTAAACATTCCTCAGATCACCACGAATCAAACAATATAACATAATTGTTGCAAATATCTATAAATGTAGTTATAATACTTCAATGTTGGTTGAACATTAAATGTATAGACATCAATCAACAAAAACAATCTACCCACTAACTTTTAATTATTGCACAAAGGCATTTCTTACAAAATAAGTATGATTTACGTAAAATACATGAAAGGTTAATATGATTTGCACTAAAAAATACTTGATATATGCATGTTAATGCTACTATAAATTAATTAAACATATTTTAACACTAACAAATAAATAATGATCAACCTCATTGAATTACATTTGGATGGATTCCTTAGGTACTTGTGTTTCGAGTCACTTTTGTTAAGGCTTAGCAATTGTTTGCGCTATCTATGAAGACATTCAATGCCTTAGTCATTCTTATTATTATACATACCTACTTATGAATCATACACGCCTAATGTGTCATGACGATTGTAAGACAGATCAGCTGTTTGTGTGCATATAATAAGCATTAACAATTATACTTTTATATAGGAATGATGAAGCATGTTGGATAAAACTAAGAAATTAACAAATTCTCGTAATTCCAATTAATGTTTCTTTGCTTTAAATTAACAATCACACACAAGTAAATATCACAATGTTTAAATATTTTTGAATAAACATAACAAAAAAAAAAAAAAAAATATTACAATTCTACAATGGGTTATTACTTTATGTTATAAAATGGAGTTTTTTTATATAAATAACTTTGGCACAAATTTAGAATTGTCCAATTTCTGTATATAATGAGAAGTATAAAATGCTTTACAAAATTTTATGGCAGTGTGTAATTGTTACACATTCTTTCATTACTCAATAAAATTGTAGACTACTAAACATCAAGTATTAGAATCTGACCTTCTACAAAAACAAAATACCAGCGGTGAGTTTGTTACACAGACCATTTATCATTGTGATTATCATCCTGTTTCCTGAGATTTGGAAATTGCAGATAAGATAATAAACATGCATAACTTTCATAAAAAAAACAACCAAAGAATTAAAATAATAATACCTATCACAGACTTATTCAAATACATAAGGCACTAAGTTTGTATGTGATTAGATCTTTAGAGGAGTGAAAGTTTATAAGCAATTAGATTATTTCTTTATAATTCATACACACCACTCTCTCTACTATTTAGATACAGGTGTCACTGGTCACTGTCATACACAAGTGATTACCTAATTCTTACAATTAATGGAAAAACTAATTCCAATTATAAATCTTGTTCATTCTAATAAGTATACTAAATAATTAATAAAGCAACCTAAATAATGAATAAAGAAAGTTTCTTCAAATAATTATATCAGTATTACACAAGCATTGAATAGAATGAGGCATGCCACATTAATCTTATGCAATCATGCAATTGATAATGCACTGGTATTTTTAGGCAATTGCATAAAATTTATTTGTTTCTAAAATGCATACTGTTATTTCTAGAATAAGGGTTTTGTAAAATTCTTGGTGTTGTTTCCATTACTCTTAGAAGCAGTTCATCAAGATAGTTTTCGAGGTCTTTATTCTTCTTTTTTTGGTACTCAACATCTTTTTGCAAATTATAAACCATGACCATCAAGTCTTCTCGTGATTTCCCATCAAAGTCCTTCACAATTGATTTAGGGATGTTGTTGAATGCTGGATTAATAGAATCTTCTTCTGCAATGTTCTCTTCTCCAACAATAATGCGTTCTTCCAATAATTTCTTTTGTTTATTATTATTGCCAAATTTCTTGAAGAACTTAGGGCTTGGTCTCTCTTTTAAAGAACTTGGACTGTCAAGTTTCTTATTTCTTTCAAGACTTGAAGACTTTTCTCTATCAATAGCTAATTGACTGTTAGATTTCCGCTTGGAGTAAAGTTTCTGTGACCACTCATCATTCTTGTCAATGACCTGTGCTGGCAGCTGTGGAGGAGTAAAAGTATCAAGGCTCAGGCGAACAGGTTTCTGTGGGATAGGTTTTTCTGGCACTGCCAAGTTACTACTTGTAGATCTTCTCAAAAATTCACCACCTCCTAGATTTTCCAATGAAGCATTCACAGGTGAGGGAGTGTATTTATGTCCTCGTGGTAAAGTTTGAACATTAAGTGAGCTACCAGAGCTTTTATGGGACAAGTCATCAAAAGCAAATTCATCATCATCTTCACTAATGACCCCAGGATCAGCTTCACCCGACAAACGTTTGGGTGTGGAATGATCAGGGGTAGAAAGTGTTGAACTCTTGAGGTTCCCAATACTGCCACTCAGAGACGATGAATCACTTTTCTTATCTTTCTTATTTATGTTCATCTTAGAACCTAGATTTTTAGCAAACTTTTTAAGGCTTTTACGTTTTTCAATGCTTCCAATGCTCATGAGGCTGCCACCGACATTCTGGGCGATACTAGACAAAGAAGACCTGTGTTTATCTTTCTTACTCAAATCAGTCAAACTTCCTTCTTTTACAGTGAAAGCCACTTTCACCTCTAACTCGCCTCTAGGCTTATCATTTTCTTTACCAGATTTTCCTTGCAGGGTGTACCAACGGCTTCTTGGCCGCTCGTAAACATCGAGGTCTTTTAACGGAATCGATACTTGACCTAGTAAATGGTCCTTTAGTAAATCTTCATCGTAAATCTTTAGGACAATCTCAGCAGTATTTCCCTGCGTAGGTATTCGTAACTCACATTCTTCTATCCATTCGACATTCTGAGTCGCTTTGTGTTTGACGGAAGTTTGGAATTTATCTTTACCGAGAGCGATTGTAACAAAACAGTTATTTGCACCGTTTTTACCTTTGATCAAGAGTCCTCGAGCCCGTTGAATAGTTACTTGAACATGAGTTGGATCCCACATCTTGGTTTGTCTAATTAGATCACTACACTAATTTTGAAGATTTTTAAACTATAAAATTAACATCGAAAACAACGTAACGATGAGCTGTCGACCGTCACTTTTCTCACTCTATCAAAAAGTACTCTGTGGTCACTTTGGTTCAGTAACTTTTTTTTTATTTACACGTTTCGTTTAGTTCTACAAGCAGGTAAACGTAAAAAGCTATACAGCCTTTGTTGTTCTAATTAGATTTTTATAATTAAATTAAACAACGAAAAACCAAAAAGATAGATAAAATAATAATATTCAGTCTTTTAAATTTCATTTATCTGTTTTCTGTAATGACTGATTATTCTTTTTGTTTAAATTACTGATTATAATAAGTTCCCCTTCGTTCACACGACACACTGGGATTGTTTCTGCGTATCAGTGTAGATGTCACTGCGATAGCGACATGACATCCTAGCTAGACTGTTTATAAATCACACAGTTTTTTTTGTTAGATTACTTTGAACGGTAACGGTATCTTAAAGAAAGTTGAACTCTTAAAAAAAACATTCTGGGAATCACGTACTGACTTTTCATTAGTTAAAGAATTCCAAACTGTTGTGGTTACACGTGGCGCCATCTATAGCTTATGACTAGAAAACCACTTCCCCAAAGATCCCGATTCGCCGTGAAGTAAGCAGCCTTGATATTTTTTATAATAACTTATTAGTTAAAATATTTCAGTTATATACCTACTATATGTACCTAAGAGCATCTAGTTATGTATAGGAATTTAATTAACTAAGGTAGTAAATAGACGCTGCTATCGATTCCGGGTAATCTTCAGGAAGTGGGAACATTCAACACGGAACCGGATGTAAAGCGGATGTAAGATAAACAGGCAGCATTGCTACTAATTGAAATAGGACCTAACCGCAGATAGTATCAAACATAAATAGGAAAAAGTGTCAAGGTTCTAGACAAGACAGCATAGCAACTTCCTATTGTAATTATTATCCATTCAGCATCAACAATGCATTCGTTCTGTAAGAGATCACAAAAACAACAATGCGGAAATGTTTGTACACAATTATGTAAAAGTTAATCGTTTAATTTACCTATTTATCAAAGTAGTCTAAATAGATGTAACATAATTAACGCACATCCTGAAAGTAGTTTGTTCAGAATCGTTTACTGAATCGATTTCTATCATTTTTAATATAGGTATTTTTTTATCCCAAAAATAATTAAAACTACGTAAATTACAGTCACACTACCCCTGTACAGTCAAAACAAACACAAATGGACCGTAACTCAAGGCAGTAAGACTTTTAAAACTGCAGTTTTATTTGTATTATTAATACAAATTCCGTCATTCAATAAAAAATAAAGAAAAATTAACCTTATTTCAAGCAAGTCAACAAATACATTTAGTAAACTTAGCGATTTAACCGCACGCACACACTAACAGGCACTGGACAAAGGACACAAGAGATTTAAAAATTAAAACAAACAAAATGTCATGCTTGTTTTCGTTCCCTTTCTCCTGCAAACAAAAAACCTGGGATAGAGCGAGATAGCCACCATGATTCAGCGCGGCGCGGACGCTTCTACGATGAAAAAAAGCAAACTTAAAAGTAAACAATATTAGTTAATTAGTGACGCGCGGACATTATTAGTGGAAAGACTAGAGTGTTTGCAAATAATTTTTCGCGCGCGATGTCTTTCCAATACACAAATGTTCAGTACACCGAAATGGTGAGGACTTTGGCACGGTGTAGTGATAACGTGGCTCTAGCTTACAGAACATTCAACCAAAGGTATGGTACAAGAGCAGACCGCAGGACTATGTTAGCTGCTACTCAGCGGCTTCGCGACCACGGAACGTTCCGTCCGAACACGGCCGTCGACAGGGGAGCCAATGTGCGTACACGTACTCGTCGTCAAAACGAAATACTGGACTATTTTGATGAGAATCCCCATGCCAGTACCCGAGAAGCAGCGCCATGCTTTGAATGTAGTCATATGCATGTGTGGAGAACACTTCGTGGTGATAAAGAACATCCATTCCACCTCAGAAGATGCCAGGAGTTGACTCCAAACGATTACGCACCACGTTTGCAATTCAGCCGCTGGTTATTAGAAAATTGGCAGCGGAACATAATTTGGACACATGAAAGTACATTCACACGTGTGGGGATGTACAATCAACATAACACACATTTATGGATGCACGAAAATCCTCACGCATGCAGAATGGATTCCTTCCAACATCGTTTCTCAGTTAACGTCTGGGCCGGTGTCATTGGTACATACATACTAGGGCCTGTATTCTTACAAAGATTAACAGGAGACGCATATTTATTGTTTTTACGAGAAACTCTACCTACGCTGCTAGAAGACATACCTCTTCATAATTTACAAGAGGTATTCTACCAACACGATGGTGCCCCTGCTCATTTCACTAGGAGTGTTCGACAGCACCTTGATGATGAGTTTGGAGAGCGCTGGATCGGTCGCGGTGGCCCTGTCCAGTGGCCTCCCAGATCAGCTGATTTGACGCCTCTTGATTTTTTTTTGTGGGGACGTATTAAATCGTTAGTTTATTTTAGTGAGACAACAAGTGCCGAGGACCTAAAAAATAGGATAGTGAATGGTTTTGAAATAGTGAAAAATGACACTGAAGTGCTTTCTAAATTAAAACATCAGGGCTTTAAAATGTATTGAAAAAGGTGGTGGACATTTTGAAAGTGTATTAAAAATACAACGTCGTATGAGTGTTTAGGTAATCGGTAAGTTAAGGATTTGATTTTTTTAATTATTGTAAATATCTTGTTTCACATCTTTTAAACACGCCGTCTTTGAATAATATTCTCTTATCGCCTCTTATTTTTAGCAGTTCATTATTATTAGATTAACATAACATTTTGTAATTTTTGTAACGAATATTGCCTATTGGCATTGTATCATAATTAATAAACAAAATTATTTAGAGTCGACAGTCCAAAGCCTGAAAAGTGTGATGGAAAGATGCAATCAAATGTTTACTAGACATAAATAAGCAACTCGATGAACTCGATGCTCGGAGTTCGGACATCTGTTAACCGCTCTCCCGAACAGATGCGCGCGGGGGTTTCCCGTTACAGTTCAAAACAATCGTGTGCAACTGTGTGCGTTCGTGGATTTGTACTGTGACCACAACATTCTTCCAGAATTAGTATAACTAATTTAATAAATAATCAATGCTTATAAATGTTAAAATAAAAATTCTATGTATGTATTATGATTATAACATAAAATACTAATTGGGGTGTCTGAGGGTGTGCGTTAATTACGTTACAAGTTATAGTTAGGATAATTAGGAAGATGAATAACCGGTCTATCTACACTCTACTAGACTCACAAAATATATTAGGCTAAAAAACAAAACATAAGTAAGTACTTACTCTAAAGTTTCTAATTTAATTCAATCATGACTCGAAAGACACGTGGCGCCATCTATTATCATAATAACGTTATTGTTGTTTTCCTTGGGAACAGCACTTTTTTTTCGGGGTGTATGGTATGTACCTTAGGTCCATTTCTGTACACCTGACAACGTACATTATGCAAAATTTCAGGATGATCGGTTCAGTGGTTTAGGCGTGAAAAGGTAACAAACAAACAAACTTACTTTCGCATTTATAATATTGGTTAGGATTAGTTGGGATTATTGTTATGGTGTTAACTCTTTTTTATTACTTACCGGTAAACCGGGGTTTCTTTGAACAGCCGAGTAAATTTGATTGAAACTTTTATTTCATATAAAATCGCGAAGAACGTAAAACGAAACGCAATTTGTTATTTTTTTTCTTGTCTAACATCATTGATGAACTGTTGAATCCTTTCTAGAGGACACGCTGAGAATTCACCAACTATTTTAAGCACCGTAAGCTTAAGCATTCTTTTTAGGATTCATTTGTCTTTTACTAGATCAAAGTTACCCCATACGCAACGTGCCCTATTTTCTTGCGTAATTCCAAAGCTATCAAAAAAAAACCGGCCAAGTACGTGTCGGACCACGCACAATGAAGGGTTCCGTAGTTCGAATGAATTTATCCCAAGAACAAACTTAACATTGTAGTTGAAAAACATGTTCTCCCATACATTCCAACTGAAAATGTAAGTTTGTACGCACAATATTGAGAGATTTACCATGTTGTTTCAAGATCATAGACTTCTTATTAATTTTCCTGTAATCTATAGGAATCTGTAATCTATAGAACTATTTTCTGTATTTTTTTTCAAAATTTTAAGTTCAGTAGTTTCGGAGATAAGGGGGGGGGAATGGTAAATTTCCGTCTATTGTCTTAAATAACTTTAATACAATTTATTTTAAAATTATGAAAAAAATACATTTGAGATCCTCACGGTAAGCCCTTTCATTTGATATGTCACACGGTACAGATCGCGAAACTTTTTTTTTTTATTGTCTATTTACCCCTCAAAAATGACTTCCATTTTCAAAACTCATTTATTTACGTTACACGTCTGTGTATGGGTCACAGAGATTCATACGTGTACCAAATTTCAACTTAATCGGTCCATACGATTCGGAGCAAATTGGCTGTGACAGACGGACAGACAGACAGACAGACAGACAGACAGACAGACACACGAGTGATCCTATAAGTGTTCCGTTTTTTCCTTTTGAGGTACGGAACCCTAATAAATGAATTAAGATCCTAGTTGTCAAATATTTTCTATTTATTTTGTAAAACTACGAGGCTGACGTAATCGCTTCGCGATTAAAGCCTTTTTTCTGAATAAAGATTAAAAAAAAAAGGTATCAAAGTAACCCCATTCTCATTATAACTTTGATTAGACAGTTTTTATTTTTTTTCTCAGAATCAAGCCATATTTTTTCACATATTATTACAGAAATCGCGAGTTTAAAAAGAATCGACAACTAGACCGATTATATATTTTTTTTATAACCAGAGATTCAAAAGATATGGACCTTGAAAGTTCAAAATTGATCAAAGTAACCCCGGTTTACGGTACTTACCTGACACTCAAGGATTCCTTACTTCGAAACCACGTCAATTACACCTGATTATTATGAACCTAATTATTATTTTGAATATACATACCTATTATCATAATGCTAGTCTTTGAAGTGTTCTCTTTTCTCTTTAATAAATTGTTACAAACACGTAGATAATAATAAAGAAGTAAGCACCTAGGTACCTATTCATTCAAAATATCTTCTGAAACTTTTGGACTGTTGTTTACCGACTTATTGTCGCTGGCCGTACCTACCTCTATTGGCGATGATGTCTTTTAATATATATGTCGCAGCCAACTGGTTAAATTAGCCGTTCAGTTAACCGCCTAGCCTTTTAACTAAACGGCGGCCGTTTAAATAACGGCCTGAATGATATTCAATTATAGTTTAGGTTGAAAGTCGGTAACCAATCACGCGCGAGCCGAATTGGTCGCAGTAACTAAGCCAGGGCACCCCGACCAAATGGCTTAGGTTAGGTTAGAACTGTAATCAACCGCGTACGAGCCGGAGAGAGTGAAGCTATGCGAGCACTGCTTCTAAAGGCCAGGCAGTTAACTGAACGGCTAATTTAACCAGTTGGGTGCGACATACCTATATATTGTTTCATCTTTGTTAGGTGTTCAGCCTAATAAGCTCTAAGACAAGAGCGAAATAGGTACCTTCTTAATTTTTTTTATGATTACAATAGGTAGATGCTTACGTATTTAGGTAACTTTTAATTTAATTTTAATTTAATAATAATAATAATTTATTGAACCAATGTTACAAGTATTATCTTAAAATTAACTTAATGTCGGTCTGTAGCTGTTAGCGATCATCATTTGGATCTTTACGGCGGTCCCCAAACTAGGCGGCGCCTGTATCTTGAGGACCAGAGTTGTTATACATAAGTAATGCTATTTACTACTGCAGTTTATGTAACAGGAGGTAAATTATTGCAAATCATTATATAAAGCTAAGTTAAATATTGAGATCAAAGTGAAAGTAAAACTTAAATCGTAAGTTATTAAAAACAGAAACAGAAATAGGGCTTAAATTTCACTGAACAAAGCTTAGAGCTAAAAATATTAAACAATTAAAATGAAATGTTACATAATCAAGAATAGGGTGTGGGTGCGTTAGTGTGTGCGCGTGTGGTGTGTAGGTGTCAGTGGCTGTGGTGGAACTATACTGATACTTTAACGAGGAAAAATTATAAAGAGGTTAAGTAAAAGAAGTTGAGTTTGTATGTAGGTAATCTTCGGAACAGTAGTTCCGTATAAATAATGACCCCGCGGATTTACTAACATACTATCAGTAGGAATGGCTTTAAATTTGACAGTTCAACAACATTCATTGCGTTATTTAGGTACGTTGTTGGGCAGACAAAGGACGATGGGCAATATTGTATGGGCCCCGTACCCAAAAAAAAATGTCTGTAGGAATATGAACTATGTTTGTATTTTATGCCCTCAGGGAGTAGTTTAATTAATCCTAAGAAAGCATGTCTCAATTAACATGGCGAAAAAAAAAAGTTAAAACTTGAGGAAGTAAGATTGATTTTATATAGAGAAATATTTAACGTATAACCTCTAAAAACTTATTGACCTGATGATGATGAAAGATGGACCCTTTTAGCAATTAATGAACCTCCAAAATATAAACGTGTTGTAGGACATAATGTAATGTAATGTATAATAATGTAATGTAATGTGTAATAATATTGATGCAATGGTCCATTTAAACAGCATATCTCATACCTTATGATTAGCTGTCAGCTGTCAAAGCCTTTTTTAGTGCTGGTAGGTGCCTTCCTACCTACATCCCTAGCTCAACGGAAAACTTTCAGTCGGAAATGGAAAAGATTTAACTAAGTAAAACTCCGAACGTAAGTACTTAAGATAAGGAAACTTAAATTGAGAAGTATTAAAAGACAGAATTAAATCGATCGACAGCGTCTTCCGCAAATTCTTTAGTTGGTTCTTTCTTGGTAGCTAGGTATCAGGGAGCCTGAAAAGGCCACTTTGGCAGAATCATAAAACAATTCATAACACGCAATTCATCTGTTTGACAGTTTCACACCTATATATCCCTGAAGGGTTAGGCAGAGGTGTAGATACCTATAGCATTTTACGAATCTCCATACAAAACTGTCATACAGATGAAATTGCGTGATATGAATTGTGTTATGATTCTGCCAAAGTTTCCTTTTTAGGCCCCCAGTTTTATGGTTACTTTGATTTGAAATAGATACTAACTGTAATGACGATGTCGCACGGCTACCTATATGTTATGTGTGAGTTTATGTTACGCTGCTCTGAGCTTCTTTACCTATTAAAACAACGGGCGATAGATTCACATTTATCTAACTTTTCGGGAAGAATAGCAGGCGTGATGTTATTTTATGTTGTTTAACACCTTTTAAGGCGGTCAAACTAGTTTGTTTGAAGTACATGTGATAGAGCCTCATGTGAGAGTCCTGGCAAGTTGTGCTACTTACAAAATTTTTATTTGCTGGATTGCCCGCTCTTGACCTTGATCACGTCTGATGGAAAGCGAGGTATGATGTCTATGATAGAAGGAGCGTGCCCAAAAGATGCCTAAGACATTGGAACTCCCACGCATCAACTAAACACAACAGGCTGCTTGACGCCGGACTCCGGTGGGAGGGTGATTGCAAACCAGGCGGGCGTTAGCCCTACCACCGCAAGGGCAGAATTTAACAGTCAAATAAGGTATTGGGTGTGAGTGTGTGACTGTTCAGGATGCGCGTTTCTTTGCACGGTAAATACAATTTGGTTTGTAAATACTTAATCGGCACATCCGCGCACATGTTTTGCTTATTTATTTATCTTCTTACATCTACCGTTACTAGGATAACCCCAATGCGAACAATACATATATACTAACATCTATACCTAACTAATTTTAAGTTACAATCAGCTTCTACTTGGGTAGGTATGGAACCTAAAGTAAGGAATAAGGAGAAATACAACAAACTAAGTAGATTCCAAAATACTATTAACTTAAAGAAATGGCATGGATTCCTTGCAAATTAATTTTAAATTTAGCCTAACCCTCTGTTTACGTCTCTCAAGCCCCAAGTCCGAAATAGTGGAGAATGGAGATCATTTGTAACAAGGGGTCAGGGTTAATTTTCTACATAGCAATGTCTACAATATAAAGTGGGCCATTATCATCCTGTAGGGTAATTGAATCATCCGTCAGATGCCATGTCGTGGAGAGTTATAACACCATGGTTGCATTTTTCTCGGAATGAATGATTAAGCCAAGTTTTAACCACTGTCCAGTTCCTATCTAAAAAAAGCGTGAATTTAAATTAGTTATAACATTGTTGCTACATTTCAATGAAAATTACGGTGACTATCACAGTGATTTTGAACATTGATCGTATACTGAAAGTACTGGTACTGATCGGTACATTCTCGAGCATTTTTTTCGATTTTCTGCTAAAGTTTAGGAGAAAATCGTTTTTAAATCTATTTATAAAGACCTATTTATTTTGCATACTTCAGGACCTTTTTCCTTCCTTAGCCCTTTATGTTCCGGGGCAGCGGTAACCCTTTCGGACAATCCCGCTGCCCCGGCAGGCTTCGGCCCTAACAGGCCCCTCTATGTCTGCTGACATCTCTTTGAGGCGCGCGTGGAACACATACGCGCCGTCCGGCACGGGCCTGGTCCTGATCGGACGGCGAGCTACCCATTATTCGCCGTCCGCAGGCCCACGCCTACGGTGGTCGGGAGTCGTCACGCGGCTCCCGACGCCCGGAGCGTCTACCGCGGCGGCTGGGACGGGCGGCCCTCTCGGCTCTCTCCCTCTCCCATCCCGCCACCTCCTTCGCTAGCATGACTGCTTCGCAGAAGGAGGTGACTGCCTCCCACTCCCTCTCGCCCTGGACCATGGCTTGGACCAGGGCCGGGCGCGAGAGGTCGCCGCCGCTGCCGATCGCCTCTACGAGGACACGGCGGTGCTCTGCCCAAGCGGGACAGACCTCCACCGTGTGCACCACCGTGTCCTCTGGGCGATCCTCGCAGTGGTGACACCCGGGCGTTTCTTCCCGCCTGATTATGTGCAGGAACCTCCCGAAACATCCGTGTCCGGTGAGGACCTGCGTCAGGCGGTAGGTGAGGGCGCCGTGACGCCTCTCTAGCCACTCCTCAAAGAGGGGCCTTACCGCCGCTATCGCGGCGTGCCCTATACTTCAGGACCTAAAGTATGCAAAATAAATAGGTCTTTATAAATAGAATCAAAAGCGAAGAAGAAAATATCTCTTATGGAAAAGTGCTTATGGTATAAATCTAACTTAGAAAGATGTATTAATTATTCCAATGATTATAATTATGAAAACACGTACCTGTTATAGTCGCGAATCAAATTTTCATCAAGATACAACCTGAAAATTGCATAAAACCTAAGAAAATTTGAACTTCGCGGTCTACCACTGCGTATTCACCGTAAGTATAAGGCATTTATGCTCGTAAATGTACCTGAGTATCTATTAATTAAACGTTATTTGAAACTGTGTGAAAGTACTGAGTTCCTTATGGAAAGTACCTATACTACTTATCGACGGTAAAAAGGAAGTAGGGCATAAGCGACATTTTGGTCAAAAATGAGTTATGTATGCCATCCTACGGAAGATTTTCCGCTCATTCGAATGCGCTTACTCTCATGGCTCTAAGACGACTTTTTTGGCGTTTAAACCCTAGCAAAAAAATTCATAAATGACAAAATTACGTCAGTTTTTCTAAAATTTAAAACTTTGAACGGCTCTCCTGAATATTTCATTTTTTGTCGCTTATACCCTATTTCCTCTTAACCGTCGCTATGGTTAATCTCTTTCTTCTAATTAGCTGTGCTCTAGTTCTCGCGGTTCTTTTCTAATGGTAGTTAGTTTTGCTGGGACTGAAAACTCTTGCACTAATTAGGACTCCTATGTCAAACCTCTAGAATAAGCTTTCAAGAAGCGTAAATAATGAGATTTTATGGCGGGATTATAACGTTACATAAACTCCGACTTTTAATGAGCTGCAGTAAAATGACACTTCTTAATAACTCATTTCGGACTGCGTTTAGAGATACGCATTTACGCATGTCAAATAAGTTTCGTTTGTCACACTATTTTTGTAGGTTGATGGCCGCGAAAAAACAAAAATACTCCAATTTCAGTCATTTAAGTAACACATAAGTTGTCATTTTAGTGCAGCTAATTAAAAGTCCGACTATAGTTTTCACTTTTGTGTCTGTCAATGAAATCTATGTATGTAGGTACATATATTCGGTCATTGTGTGCACAATATCTCCAACTGTCGTATTGTGCATGTGATTTATTAATTAATTAATGAGCGGCTCGTCTTGTCAATTACATCCGTGTCCGAGACGTCATCGTCATTCGAATTCAAAAGTCATTTATTCAAACTAGGTTGAGAATCAGCACTTTTCGAACGTCAAAATTACAAAAGACAGTCTCCCAAAACGCCCGCCCTTCACCACTTCCTAGTGCTTTCGCATTACGGTAAGTACCTACCTACCTAACAGAACACAGTCCAAAGAGATGTTGAACTTGCTCCTTTGAAGGTTTCGTTTAATGGTAGGTAAGTAGGTATAATGGTGTACATAAATACTCATTAGGTAGTCGTAACATAAACACAGGTTAACGATAAAGGAAACATTTATATTTTGCTGTTGTTATTTCGCAATTTCTACCTGGTGAAAGCTTCACAAAGTCACCTACAATCCTAGCCAAAACAAGACTTGAAACAATAAAAAAAAAGAAAAAAAAAAGAATCTTCAAAATAAAAAGTTTCACCGAGATTAACACGCATACGATCGTAATAATTCACATGAGTAAATAAACTTCCAAGAATTCCGTAGGTACTACAGCTTGTACGGATTTATAAATAAAAGGCCAAAAAGTCATAGAATAACCGCCAAGTTCGAATGAGATCGTTCTACAAGCAAACAGCGTAGTTAGGTGCGGTCACGGACTCACGGTACGCTTGCATATTTTAGAACAACGCTGAGATTTAACTCTACCTGTGTGTTACTCCGAGTCATTCTGTCGGTACGTTACGTTTTCCTAAAACAAAAACATGACAGAAGTTTGTGTTGGTGGTATGTGGGGGTAAAGTAAAACCATGCTGACTGAAACATACTTAAGTAGTTTTGTTGGTTTGCGTTTAATGTGCTTATTCAGTATGCGACCAGTAATTAAAACATTAACTGTTATTCTACTCAAAATTTCCCAGTTTCTCGTTTTACAGGGTGCAACGCGCAAAATATTATCCGCAATATCATGAAGTTTAGATTTATTGTTGCATTTTGTTTTATAAAAAATATGATTGACGTGTAAAAGTGTTTGTGCAAACCTACTTACAAAATAAAAATCATTTATCATATATCAATTAAAAAAATCTTACAATCAATAGGTAAACAGGTCAGTTTTGATTAGGTTTGGATTTTATTACAAAACTTTTTGGTTAGGTTTACTTTTTTAATTTTTTTGTAACGGGCTTTTTTTCGGTTGGGTGATCGTTGTGGAAATGAGAAACGGCATGCTCCAATGGTTAAGATATCATGAAAGAATGCCTGACGAAAAATGATGAGTAAGATATTTCGTAGGTCTGTCCTGAACTGGGAGGAGCGATTTTTTACCTTTACACTGATTGTGTATTAGGTAAAACGTAGCATACATTTTACAAACCCGCAAGAGATCTGCAGTAAATATGAACATTAAAATGATAAAATGTATAAATAATTTAAATAAAAAATACGAAAGCATTTTTTTGCTAAAGTATACACACAATTTAGAAAACAGAATAATATTGTCTTTTACGAAAAAAATAAAGGCTCCCCGAAAAACGTAAGCCTTCTAACAAATTTTCGCGAATTACTCCAGAGAATATCACCGTACTAATGTCTCGCATAAACGCGTAACTACCTACACTGAAGAAAACAATAAGTGTGAATACGTGTGTACGCACGGCTACAGATCATGCTATACACAACCAGTATAAGCTGACTTTTGATTGTACTAAAAACCTAAACAATACGAGGTCAGCTAAAACTGGAATTGTATCTATAGCTTGATGTGTTACTGTGTGGTATAAGTACGACACAGCTACGAAGTTCCTTCGGCTGAATTCGTCAAACACGATAACTTTAAACGCACTGAGGCAGGAATTGACAGAATTAAGAGCAATTAATGATTCGTGAGTGGAGCCAAAATAAGCAAATTGTAATTACCACTTGGTATTAGGAATATATATTAGGTGCAGTACCTACTTGTGTGTTAAAATGTACCTACTTAACTATTGAGTTTTATAAAGACACTTCTTCTTTTATATCATGTTGATGGTAATATAAATGAACTCGGCTCAGAATTTTGCGCCATCACTAGCATCCATCAGTTCCTGTAACGTGCAGACAATTAGGACACGCGGGACACGATATTGAGTGTCCCATCGTTTTTAGAACAGCACCACAGAAACCAAAACACACACGTATTACTGGCAGAGACTACAAAACCGAACTAAAACTCAATTTGCCGTTAGCGGCCACTTTTAAGTCACTGAATCGTCTCCGGACACAAGCGGGAAGATATAACTCCAACCTAGTAAAGTGGGGCTACCTCGACGGATCGACAATAGGGTGTGGTTCCATAACCACGCAGAGGACACTTTGACTGCATGTTTTGGGACACAAAGGGCAGGATAGATCACATATGACGATCATTTATGGATCATAATATATGGATGGTTTGCGACATAGCTGTGGAGCTACGTCGCAAACTATGCTCCACCTATCCTGCCCTCTGTGAACCAAAACATGCAGTTAAAGTGTCCTCTGCGTTGCCAGCGACGATGCCGTGGAAGTGGCGAAGTTTTGGGCCAACAAGATCTAAGATACAGTCGCGCCAACTACACGAAGAAGAAGAAGAAGAACGGCCCTAGTTATGCTGTTCATCGCGGGAACCTTTAAGTTGTGTCGCACTGTACAAAATTATGATAGCCCACGTAACTGTGGCCCACCGCTACACATATCTACGCCGGAGGAATGTTATGGCCCTTTAAACATCTAAAAAGCTTACCTAAGTTTTTCGCCGAGGCTGGAAGACAGTGGGCAATCAACCGAAAATACGATGTTTCATAAGTCCGACAGACGGTAAATATTTTATAACTGCCATAAAACTGATATTAGATATTTGTTCTAAGTATGATTTTACGTAACGGTTTTAATTGTTATTTTTTATGGTTAATAATTATTAGTTATGATGAATCGTATGGCTAGCTGTTATTGCAAAATTACATGTTTACTCAATGGAGAATATAGGTATCTAATCTTGTAGGATAGGCCATACCTACCTACCTACTTATCTGCGTGAAATAAGCACAGTGAAAACACTCGTTAGCAAGAATGATTCCAGAGGGGCAATTCTCGTAATTTTAAGAACGTTCACAGTCTGATCTGTCTCAATTTGGCAAAAATATCTCCAAAATTCCTAAGTTTTTGACATTGACTGTATCTGGGATGAGATTGTGACTAGATTTTGAACGTTTTAAATTACGGGGATTGGCCTTCACTTCTAGTTACCTACTCGTACTGCTCTTTATAGCTTACCTGTACCCATGCTTTGTCACTAAACTTTTCTAGATTTAAATAAAACCGGTTCTAAAAACACGAGTTAGATTTAAAAATAGAATGAAAGTTCCCTGTGTCACGCGGACATCAATTACCAATATGGCGCAACATGGTCTCATCATAAATGTACAAAAGTAACATCACGCCAGTTTCCACGGTTTTATTTGGTATTCCGTTCGACAAAAAGCACATGATGTTTTTTTTTCAACAACGTGAAAAATATGCTGGCAGTGTAATGAACTCTCTTTTTCATTTCAAAAGTATACAGTCTATTTTCCTTGGGTCATTTGTCTGCAGTGTTGTTTTCTAACTTTACCGGACAAGAGTGTGATTTTTTCTGTTTCTAAATTGAAAGAAACGATACAAAATTCCATCTTTAACCTAAAAGAAAAAAAAAACAATAGCTTTATTACTGAGAGAAACTATTTAGGCGGAAACCAATTTGCAACATTTAAAGCTGCCCGCAGCCTTTCGGTAATTCGGTCCTTTCTAAACTTAGCGTGACATTTACACCATTTAGATGTTTTTGGCTTTTATCGTATAACCTTTTATAAAGTTTAATTTAGTACTACTTCGGTGAAAAAAGAATTGAATAATTTCTTGAAACACCATTGCTATTCATGAGAGGATTTTTTTTTTTAAACGAAATCCTTCTGGTTGTTATCTTTTTCACTTCACTATCTTTCTCTTTAGATTTAGTTATGTACCTCCACCCGAACTTTAGTAAAGATTACAAGTTGATGGATATGGAAATTGTATGGTTGGTCATAGCAGGTGTATACCTTCATGACATGCAAAGAATTTCTGCTTGTCATGTCATGCGACATCGTCAACCATGATTGATACGTAATGTGGGGTAGAATGTGCAACTTCACCATAATTAGTTTCGCTATCGCGTAATTTATGTATTTATCAACATTTAGCCGTAATATCTACTTCGAAGCATGTAGTTTTGTAATTTCTTTATTATTACAAAAATGAAGATAGGCTCAATCCCAAGTCAGGCAAAGCGTAGGTAATTTTAACTTTTGGGACAATAATTAGATAAGCTTTCCACAAAGTCTTCCCATACGCCAAAATATTTGATAAATACCTTATTATAAACCTTTATTTTACACTTAAATAAGTAGGTATGTTCACTTTTTCCGTTGGAAAGGTAGGTGCTTTAAAAGTCAATATTTTAAACCCCGGTGGTAAGAAGCAGTGGTGCTTGAAATTCCATGGTTGGCTGGGAGCCATCTGTGCTCGCCATTGTCCGATGAACCAGTAAAAGCTGCTGACTGATAAGGCCATTCGCTAAAAAATGCCGCACTACAAAAGTGATCGAAACATACACTTTTACTGTCTCTACTATATTGTGCCTTACAGGTTTATAAATAGCAAAATATATTTTACAGCATCTATAATACCTTTTTAATCAGCTTAACCAGATTGTCTTTACACTATTATAATGTTTGCATGTGTAATTTAACCCCGTGGCCACGAGCTACATGCTCAAGAGACACGCGTCGTGCGGGTCTTGCGGCAGCGACTGCAGAGTAAGCAAATAAAAGAATTTGTTTTTTATGGCATGCCTCGAGTCGCAAGTTGCGTCTCTCGAGGCCGTGAACGAGGCTTAAGATAGAATGTATAGGGATCCCCCGATTAATTGTAACAACGTATTTTAAGCACTACAATGACACACACACTTGCACTTTATATACCTACTTTACTTTACGTCAGTAATGTTTTCCAAACAATTATAGTGAATGCCAATTTGAACAACGGCAGGGAGAGCCAATTTAAAAACAAATTACACAGGACCTGTGTATTATTTTTTTAATTCGCTCACCTTCCCTGGCATCCTGCATTACTCTGAGCGCGAGCTGATTTAGCCCGATTTACTATGTATTTTAGTGTTATTTTTTTAATAAATCTATTGAACTCCAAAATCCAACAATTAAATTCCATCTAAAATACGATTACCACATGGTACATGTAAATAAATAAATTCTTTATTTCACCAAAAACCCATAACAATATGCTTATGACAAAAACATAAAAGGTTTAATACAAAGATCAATATTTAAATACTCTGACTCTTAAACTTGGTGTAAGTTCCTGTGACTTAGGAGTCAGAGATTCTCCGTAGCAACAAAGCCATAAAATTTGAATTATAATTTCTATAAAGGTAAAAAAATAAAAATGAAAAATATTTGTGCGTATGGTGAAGCGTGTGTGTAGTGTAGTGTGTGTCTGTAGCGTATGTGTAGGGTTTGAGTGTGTAGTGTGTAGCTATTGAGTGTGGGTGTGCATGTATAGATTTACAATTAAATATCACTGCATATTACCCAGCACAAGATCCTCAGTACTATCATAAGTTACTGTTTGGAGATAATCTTTAAGTAAGGTGATTCGAGCTTTCCCATTAGGAACTATTGATTGATAGGAACAAGAATAAAATGTAAATGTCACACCTTTACCACCTTTTTTGTCTTTATTGCAAACAGAAAATAAATTGACCATCCAAGTAATTACTTTCAAACTTAACAAATACAATAAAATAGCCAACTCTATTTGAAGTTGGTAAATTAAATGTTCGAGATCTCTTCTAATTTAAGCTAATTACAGTATTTCTGAGCAAAATATGAAACGTCGATGGTGAATTTAATTTAACTTGAGCGTTTAACATTTTGTGAGGCATGAAGGTTTAATTAAACGAACCAAAAGTTTATTAGGACGAGGTCGGAGCAGTTTTAAATGTAAAAGAAATATTATTATTAAAAACCTACAGTAGTTTTGAATTGTACAGTCGTACAGATGTCTGGTCTGTTTAGATTAATTTATGTAGATTGAATACAATAGTGCCAATACTTAGTTTACTTGTCTATAAGTGCTAACTTATTTATTGTGATTGTGATTGTTATTGATTTTGATTTACCCTTAAGATGTGTAGAGAAAATACAAATATAAATATTGTGCATTAGGTATGTGGATCAGGTGACTTGGTACAAATGTCCCCGACCTTGGGGTTAGTTGTACCAGTGATGTGATGAAATGAAACTCAAGTGTTTAAATTAGAAAAATATACTTTTTGTAATGGTAATATCTCAGCAGAACCTCTCGCTGACTGCCACCCACTATCTATTATTTAATTACTTAGCTATTTAGTTTCACTGGAATAACTTACAATATTACATTAACTTTCATCATCACCTTTTATTTTGAACTCGAAACTAATCGGAAGGACAACAACAATAAAAAAAGTTTAAATTGACAATGAACTGACACAAGGAGCCCCCCGTGGTGTCGGGAGTGGGTGTGCGGACCGTAGTTATAGAGCTTTTCTCGATGGTACTACTGTACCCTGGAATAATTATACCCGGTCTACCCTACTCAGAGGTTGCTTTTTTATATCCATCGTATTATAAATACTTATAAGCCTTTAATATTTTACTGTTTTGTTTATAAGGAAACATTATGCAGCCCGGTGATTTATTTCTCATAAAGTTAAAATAATAGCCCTATAAAAAGTTAATGGTCCACTTAAGTCCTGTTTTATGATTTATCCTTAAAATTCATATTCTTAAACCTATGCATATACATCACAAGTGCTTATATTTTTTATTTTGAATCCAAATAAATTATGTTTAAAACGCGCCCCAATATATTCAATCTGCTTCATTGTGGCAACACCAAACTTATAAGCAATGTATACACAGGACGATATATTATAAGTGAGTAAAGGCTTACAGTCCAAAAGATTGGAGAGACGTGGAGGCGGCAGCCGAAGTACTTTGATTGATGAGTTCTTGGCTTATCAGAATAATAATTACACTTGCTTGCTGCTGCCTAATCTAAAAATCTTATTATTGCTCATTTGCGGCGTTTCAAACGGTGCCAGATTGATTGATAGGATCCTGTATCGATTTTTTGTATTTATAGACCTTTCCTTTTCGTCAATTTCATAATACTTTCATTCATCTTTTGCGATGGGGTGGTATTTTACATATTCGCAAAAGGAGGCTACCGATACTATAATTTACAGAAAAAATGAACTTAGACGTACTCGTATAATAGAGGAACTACTATTGTATTTACAGAAAGACGAATAAAAGGTAACTGCCTTCTCTTTCCTTGAAAAACACAATCTATCTATAGTAAGTACTTTCATAACTTCTCTTAACTTCGACCATCGGAAAAAGGTGAATACCAACTTTAACCGAAGTTTGGGCGTTGATGTAGTTTGTTGGCAAGGCAAGCAAATACCGGCTAATAAGAATTGCTACCAGTGCTAGAGAGGGCGGGAGAGAAATGAGGTGGAAAATAGACCACTAGTTGTTTTATACAAACTTAAAATACTTGATTGAAGAGGAGCATTTACGTAACATTTTACAAGTTAGAGTACCAAAGTTCTGTCTCCATTTCACTTGGTATCTAAAATACTTAAGTTTCAATAATTTATCAATAACATTTCAGGCAAGGTGCTTTGTTAACAAGTTGTTTCTGATAATAAACAACAAGTTTAATTTATCAGCACCCTGCCGACTTGTTTGTGGGAGAATTCATTAGCTTATCATAGTATCGGTGTCGCAGTGAACTAAAGACTAATGTCAATATTTTACTACACCACTGTAACTAGGGTTGTCGCACCGCTGGTTTTATTTCCGGGATCTGACCGCAATTTCTCCGGCTTAAGCCCCTATACTCAAGAGCTAAAACCGCTGTTTGTTTAAGACCGCAATTTTACTGTAAAAAGCAATTGTTGGCAAGCCTACGCCTTTCTTTGCAATTTTTATTTTTGGTTGTATTCGTTGCTTCTGGATATATTTATTTGGCCAGTCATTACCTATAGGCGGCATCCCTAACGATACTTGAGCAACTTTGGCAGTAAACAACGTTGCCTCTATTTTAGCCCTCTCTATCATCGTGATACCGCGATACTTAGATTATAATTATTAAGTTACCGTGTGTAGTGTAGACAGTCTAACTAACTAAAATAATTGGGGCCTGGCTTTCATATAACAGACAGACAATAGCAGTACATAATGAAGAGTTATGTTCGTTTATGGGGTCAGTTACAAGAACTGACTATTAAGAAACGACACTAGAAACATACATTGTTCTCTAATAATAATATCCTTGGCCATTTCACATAACGCCATATAGTCCCAAGCTAAGCAACCTAATGCTTGTGTTATGGTAACGAGATGGCTGATAAACTACTTATATACATTTTTGTTTGTAAATATATACATATTATAGATACAAAAACACCCAGACCTGGAATAGATACTTGTAGGTCGTACCAATATTTGTTCCGTGCGGGAATCGAACCCGCGTCATGCTGCGCAGCAGTAAATCAACTCAACCACTGCGCCAACCATGTCGTTAATAATATAATCATAATACATGAATTGGAACAGTCATTAATTTATTTATTCAGTGCCGGATCTCTTTTATCTGTCGCGAATGAAATCGGGACGATTTGGGGTAGACTATACTGTGGCGAGATGAAATACCGAACAGGATAAGTATTATAATTGCTGGCTCAATCCGGATTACAGCGGGAGTCGCCGTAATGCCGCCTCTTTGTGCCACAAAATCGTCTTTGTGAGGGCCTCCACAAACTGAACATTGACAATTTTATTTCTGCTTTCATGGCTTTCTTTACCTTTGGCAGAGTCAATATGCATCACTGACATTCGTTATGTCACTTAATACTAGTGACAAAGTAAGTTTTTAGAATAGTTATGATTTTATTATTATGGCTTTTGGAACATAAGTAATCCTATAATGTTCCCACTGCTGGGACTCAGGCCTCCTCTCTTTGAGGGGGAGTGAGCTGTAATCTACCACACGGGCCCGGTGCGGGTTGGTAGATGTCACATGTCTTCGAATTTTCGGTTCTTCTCTTTGGTTCTCCTCACAACCGATGTTTTCCTTCACCGTTTTGAGATGAGTGGTAATGAAAGACGAAAAAGTGTTCAAAAAAGAGAACCTTTTTTCTTAGTAATGGACTAAGAAAAATGGTTCTCTCTTACATTTCTTTAGCAGAAACAAGTAGGTAACTCTTAAAAAAACATATTTCTTGAAAGATTAGCTAATGTAACCTTAAACTGGATATTTTACGGAACTGACTTGGTCAAAGCAACATATTCCTGAAAAATACAACTTAATTTAGCAGCTAACCGTACTTTATTTCAACTTATAGTGCGGTCCCGTCTGAGAATAGCCTCTATTTTTCACCACGTACGTACTGTTACTGGCGAATAATAAAGTGCATAGTCAAATAGGGAAACGAGAACAGGTTTTTCAAGGTTTTACGGCAAGTTCAGTACTTTGTTATTATCATATGCAGTATGCACACAAACCAATCTATACTAACAATTATGAAGAGGTAAATATATGTAGGGAGAAATCTTAGTAATTTCTGATCCGATTCCAAAAATTCTTTTACTAATTCTCAGCTACAGTATTGCCAAATCTATTTCAGATAAATATTTATTTTTTATAATCTATTTTATTTAGGATCTATTTTATTTTAAAATAAGAAGTTTCTCGCGAATGAAGTCGCGGGCAGAAACTAGTAGATAATAAAGGCACACGGCGTTATGATCTCATATATAAGCCCGAATTAACAACTTCTCTAACCGAAATACAGTCATGCAGCATTCTACTGAAACGGGAAGTGCTTGTTTGAACAAGTATGGTCGTTCTTTCGGGCTGAATTCTCTTAACCAAAACGTATTCGAAGATTGAGTTGTAAGGATGTTAATGTGGAAATAACCCTTTTGCCACAGTTGACTTTTGTCTGATTACCATACAATTAAAAGCCTCTCATAAATATTCAATCTTTATTTACACATCAAAAGAATCCAACAAATAAATGTTAAGTAATTTATTCATGAAAAAGTTCGTTAAAGTGACTCAGGTGTTACACCCGTCGTGTATTTTTAATTGTTATAAAACTTAGGATCATAATACCAATTAAATTAATATATTTATAGCACATACCTACATATAATTTTTGTGAAAATATTATTTAGGTACTTAATCGTACAAGACATACCTACTTATTTTAATAACAGCGTTTCAAACAGTACAAAATTAAAGTTTTTAAACTTTAAACTTTACAAACTACACACACATCCTAAGTCACAACATTACAGATTACAGGCTTTTTTTTTTTTTTTTTTTTTTAAGGATGGGAAATCATCCAATGACCCCTCCCGCTCTGGGTGGAGCGGAAGGGAGTGTCAGACTCTTACTGACTAAAACCCATCCGTGTTCCTTCCTTAGCCCTTTATGTTCCGGGGCAGCGGTAACCCTTTCGGACAATCCCGCTGCCCCGGCAGGCTTCGGCCCTAACGGGCCCCTCCGTGTCTGCTGACAGCTCTTTGAGGCGCGCGTGGAACACATACGCGCCGTCCGGCACGGGCCTGGTCCTGATCGGACGGCGAGCTACCCATTACTCGCCGTCCGCAGGCCCGCGCCTACGGTGGCCGGGAGTCGTCACGCGGCTCCCGACGCCCGGGGCGTCTACCGCGGCGGCTGGGACGGGCGGCCCTCTCGGCTCTCTCCCTCGCCCATCCCGCCACCTCCTTCGCTAGCATGACTGCTTCGCAGAAGGAGGTGACTGCCTCCCACTCCCTCTCGCTCCGGACCATGGTTTGAACCAGGGCCGGGCGCGAGAGGTCGCCGCCGCTGCCGATCGCCTCTACGAGGACACGGCGGTGCTCTGCCCAAGCGGGGCAGACCTCCACCGTATGCTCCACCGTGTCCTCTGGGCGATCCTCGCAGTGGTGACACCCGGGCGTTTCCTCCCGCCTGATGATGTGCAGGAACCTCCCGAAACATCCGTGTCCGGTGAGGACCTGCGTCAGGCGGTAGGTGAGGACGCCGTGACGCCTCTCTAGCCACTCCTCAAAGAGGGGCCTTACCGCCGCTATCGTGGCGTGCCCACAGATTACAGGCTTGGTTTTAAATTTTCATCGATCACCTTTCAGGAGCAATAATTTCATCGGAGACATGTGGCCCGCGGCATTTCTCGCACACCACTATAAAGTTCTGTAAAAGTAAAACAAATATTAGCACGCCAACATTTGTATGAAAATAATTTTATGGACTAACGGCCCGACGCGCGACGGTACTTTATCCTACTAATATTATAAAATGTGAAAGTTTGTTTAGGTGGATGTTTCCAATCCGTTTAGCCGTTTTTGCGTGATTGAATAGAATCGCGCAAAAACGGCTGAATGGATTTAGATGAAACTAAGCACACAGATAGTTCATAATCTGGGTTAACACTTGTGATACTTTTTTATCCCGGTGGTGCGTTCCCGCAGGTTATTTTATTCGTGGCAAAAGCTAGTACATTCATACTTCTGACGAGCCGTGAAAATGGTCAAATAAAACGTGGAAAGTAATGTATCGGTATCTTTTTGGGCTGTAATACATTGGTCCCTTGCCAGCAAGTCAAGCGCAAAAACTGTAAACGTTCCTGTCGATAACTCAAACGAAAAAAATATTTGTTCGAGCCCGACTCGACACAGAATAATCTCAAAGTAGACTGCAAATATTAGTTAAAACGAATCTCTTCAGCGCCAATCTTCAAATCAATAAATTATATCTATTACTTACTTAGTTGGAATGAAATACAGTTTAATTAATTAAATATTTACAAGATTATATTGAAGTCGCAGTAAATCCATGGCTCGTTCGTAGTTGTTCTCTGATTTCGGGACGTGCCTCTCCATGAGCTCGACAGTTTGTTGGGCCAAGGCTTCTAATTCAAGAAGTCCTTTTGGTTCTGAACGTTGACTGTCTCCTCGTCGGCCAAGCCTGGCTCCCCAGTTGTGATGATTTCGAGGTCCTCGCACACTGCCGCGTTCTCCCATCGCTCTGGCGGGCTGATCACTCGGTTCCGTTAACTTCACCATAGTAACTTTTCAATAATGATAATCACAGTTCACAGTCCCTTTCTTTTAAAGTAAACCAACTAATTACCGAACATTAAGTACATGTACCTAATTAGCTAATATAAATGAACGAATTAATTAGCTAATTGATCAAGAACTTTCACAACAAATAAGTGAGTCAATAACTGTGGTATTTGTTTTCAAAAATATGAAAACACCTCGTGTTAATCAAAGGGCTGGATAACAATGGACATCCCTACAGGTCATTTATTGTAAAAAAAATAATGGACAATAGGCTGAATGCGTTCGTGCGTACCATTGATATCCCCACCAGCTTAAGTTCCAGCTAGTCATTATTATATTTCATTTGCTGCAAGTGATTAGGCGTGTCAAGTAGCTAATGATGGTACAGTTACCAAAAAACGAATCGTACGTGCCTCTGCCGGAGGGGGAGCTGTTGGCAAGGTACCAAAGTAATCGTAACTTGTACGCACGTGGTGGTCCGTCCAGACTGGTAGAGTTGGAAGAATTCGCAGACATAGCAACTAACTATATAAGTACCGTGTCAAATGATTATCCTTATAATGTGCGTCAGATCGCAATGAATCGACTGCGGCAGCTTTTCAATTTGGTAAGTGGTTTATTTTTGTTTTAAGTGCATATTTTAATTGTATTTTAGAAATTATTGTAGACCAATTATTGTAGATTATTGTAGTATTATTATTATAAATATCATGGATTCAGTACATGATTTGTACCTACTCGAGTGCATTGAAATTTTTCTTTGATAAACAAATTAGCTATTCCATACATCTTGACCGCGTAGGTATTGTATTAAATAATAATTATTTTAAATTTTACTAACATAGCTATAAGTATCTACCTTCTAACATAATATAGACTTGAATAAACTACTGTGTGCTTGGTCTGAAATAAATATTTTCAATTTCAATTGCACTTTTCTATGAAACAGCAGTATTTTTTTAATGACCGACGTAAAATTTCTATCCTTGGGGGTCTAGAATCATGTGCTGAAATCGTGGTTCCGATGTCGATGTCCCTGCAACCCTGTGTTAATATTATACATTGAGGATAATTTCATAATAATGTTTTATTTCAAGTGCCTTCTTTATTCTACATCAAAGCCTGTATTTATTACAATAAAACAGACATCTTTTTACATGATTGACCGACTCGCTGATTATATTATTATCCGCGTACTCAGTGAGCTGCGTTCAAGGATATTATATTATTAATTTTTGTATCTTATTATACTATTAACAATCGATGGACCTGCCTAGGTGTAGTTTTGATATTCAATCAGTAACCTAATGAAATAACTCTTCAACAATTGAAGGTGTTTAATTGCTGATTGACCTTGTATACCTTCATTTGTTTTTCCTCTGGACAAGCCCCTGGATCCTTTTTAACAGTATTCCTCAGTTACAGTGCGGCCGACGACAGAATGCGTTCTTGACACCTGTCAGCTTCATACAAACGAATACGTGTTTTGAGAATTTGATCTTTATTAATTACTAGAATTGTCAGATGTCAGAAACGCATTCTCTCGACGGCCGGTCTGTAGTACAACAATTTACAAGGAGTAAAGTGAAGCTGTTAATGCACTAATTAAGAAGAAGTTTTAAATTAAATCTCAAGGTGTATCAGAGTACACCTTGAGATTTAGTTTAAAACTATTTTTTTTATATAAAAAAAGCAAAGATTTATTATTATCTTACCTATTGGTAAGATAATAATAGTTAGGATAATAATTAGGTATCTTAAAAAAAATACAATACTTGTTTACTTTGTTCTAGGAATTCAAATTGCGCTGTGATGTATGCGGGACAGCTCACTATCAAGACGAAATTAGTGCGCCCGAGCGATAGATCCTGAATTGCCATGAGACAATACAAGCATAATTTTATTATGTGGCATTACATACACCTTTGACCCGTGTCCTAACCGAAAGCGTGTGTCGCGCGAGTAACCGATCAACACGATCGTTTGTATGAATTATGACGTATACACGACTTGATTGATCGCGAGAGTACGTCATCCATACAAATATGATAAATTCGAAAGTAACTCTGTCTGTGTGTTACCTTTTCACGCATAATCCACTGAACGTATTTCGATTAAAATTTGGAAAGAAGGTAGATGGTAAACTGGGGCCTTCCCCAGGATGCCATTTATCTTCGTGCAAAATTTTCGTAACACGTTCCCGTAGGGTAATTTCTAATATACGCGCGGGCGAAGCCGCGATCTAAAGCTAGTTTTCATACCTATAAAAGAGCACGACGATCGTGTACGCGCGCGATGACCGCTTTCGATTAGGACGCGACCTTGGGCCTGTCCAAATAAAACTGTCAATAATAGGCATGCACAACCAACAATAGCAAAGAATATTTTGTACTAGCTTTTGAGCGCGGCTTCGCCCGCATGATGTCGGAGATTATCTCATGGAAACGTGTTACCAGGACACGATCTCCCGGATGCCATCTATCGCTTCGCCAAATTTTATCGAAATCTGTTCAGTCGTTTAGGCGTGAAAAGGTAACATAAAGAGTTACTTTCGAATTTGTAATATTAGTATGGATATTATATTTTATATGAATTAGTTCGTACCTATGTATATTGTAGTTCATGCTACACAAATCACAATGCTGCATCTACGTCTTGTTTGCTGACACTGCAATTACTCAGGATCGTGAACTCGTGACTACGCTAATAACAAAAACATTGTATTTTCTGGCCACGAGGTAGATGTAAGTACATAATATATAATGTATGTACAAGGTGGGGCAAAAGTAATGTCATAATATGAATGTAACGAAATTTTAGCTAGCGGTGTTATAACATCATTGTGATTTGATACATACGTACATATGTTGCAGGCAGATAGAGAATAAGTTGGAAATGATGGAGATTTTGAAACATTAGTTTTAGGGCCGTGTGGCCGTTTTGGCCATTTGAACTGGTCGGCCAGATCGCCAGATCTGACGGCGGCTGACTTCTTTCTAAGGGGCTTTTTGAAATTTCGCGTTTACCACAACTAGTAGTAGTCTAGAAAACCCACATTGAAGAAGAAATCTCCAATTTGGAGGACATTTTGCGAGCAAAATTCATGACGTAAAACGAGCACAAAAATGTGCATCAACTCAAGAGAAAGAAAGAAAGAAAATACATTTATTTAGCACAGACTAAAAGACACACAATATAAATATAAACGACATAACGTTTTATGTCATAAATTTTACACCTTTATATAAACTTTCAGTGAAAAAAGCTATTTCTTTTTCATTTCCAACCAATTGACAGCCAATTTACATTATGAAATTACTTTTGCCCCACCTTGTACTTCGCAATAAATAAATACTAGGTAACAGATTCTGAGTACCTTAAGACCTCTAGACTAGCTGAGTCAAGTGGACATACCTTACAAACCATTTAGGCGTAGGCACAGAACAGATAAAAGAAGTTATCTGTTCTGTGGGCGTAGGTATGTCCACTGAACTATACTAGTCAGTAAATAGTGTTAAACCGAACCTTTATAATTTTTTGTAAGGTATAATTTACGACATTCATCGATATTTTGACTTAGCTCATAATCAAATGTGTTAAGAATATTATATATTTATGCTTTTTTATTTACTGAAACAAAATAAACAATGATATATCTAATAAAAACGGGTAGCATTGTATATTTCACTTTTTTTATTCTATCGATGGACAAAATACCAACAGTAGCAAACTATACCTACTTAGCGCCAATATATAAATATAACTTTCAGCTGTAATATAATATCTTTATTCAAATAAAAACTCGCACTATGTAATCATCAGCTTTTTTATATAAAAAAAAACATTATTAGGAACCTAAATATTTGTGTCAATGGCAGCATATTAAAAAAAAATTGACAGAGAGAGAGAGAAAAGATCACGTGGAGGAACACTATTTCCTTATGTACGATTGCGGAAGGCCGCAAGTCGCGTTGTTCCAAAAAAAAACAGCGGTAAAAAGCACAAAGTAACGAAGTCTTGTGACAAATCCAAGTGATATGAAACGCATCATCTACCTTATATAAAAAAGGGAAAGGCGGGAAAGAATCATAGGTGAAGCCCTATGATTCTTTCCGCATCGCTGTCAACAGGAAAGGTGCCTAAAATGCTGGCAGCATTGTCACGGCCAAAAAATAGTCGTCGAGTCACGTGAAGACGCGACCAACCGCTTGGCGATGTCTCAAAAAACCAAGTGGGTACTCGGAGCCCATGGCCCTAATGTTTAAACCATAAACTCTCAATAGGGTTGTAATATTTTCGGCGTTTGAGGTTTATCGCACCTGGATTAACGCTGGAGTGCCGTTCTATCCGAAAAAATCCATTATGTTTTTCAAGATTTGAATTTACCACTGTTAGTAAGTAGTACCTGCATCTCTGCGGGTCTTTGGTTTTCTCTGTGGGAAGTATACCTCCACACTATTAATATTAGACACCTAAGCTTGGTATCAGTATACGAACACAATATTTATTTTCAGGCACTAGCCTTCGGTAGTGGTGCGTTTGACGTCGAGTGCTGTGACGTTGCGCAACGTAAACTTTGTTAGCACAGCACACCACACACCCCCTACGTTAAATGTCATATAAATAACAAATGTGGGGGAAACCGCCCCGGGTAGAGAAACGATTCAAAGCAGATGTTTGGCTTCATATTACTATTTTGTTGGCTTCGATAATATGAGATTAGTTGCGTTAAAGTAACTGTGATTTTTGTTATATTATATTTCACTAAGATTGGAGAGAGACGATATTTCATGTCCAAACCATATAAAAGGTTGTTTGTTTTCATTAAACTGTCAGAAACTGTTTATCTTCTGTCTAAAACATGATGTACTGAAGCATCATTTATTTCTTGCAATCGAAATAAAATCTTAAGTTTTCAGTCTCGATTCTGTGAAGGTCGAGGAATTCTCAAATAGATTCAGTGTTGGACAGTTTAACAAATATTGAACATTATACCATAGCTGGCTATGCTTACAATAACATCAATAGATAGTTAGATAAATATAGTGAAAATAAGTTACGCTAGAGCCCATAATATTGGACAAATACACAGGATTTAAATAGTATAATTTATTCAGTGCGTGACTTACTATGTAAATGGGTCGTATTCGATGTTTCAATAGGATCTTCGACGATATGAATTGGTTATGGCTGCCTCGCTCCCATTGGCTGGGGTGCTGCGGTGAGCAGTCCCAATGTGCGGTCAGTGATCGTAATACCCCGAATACGATCTGTATTAGGAACTGTGTGATTGGGTACCAATGGAAGGTTTTAATTATTCCTCGTTTGGATTCATAGTAGGTAAGTACTAGCTGTGCCCGGTTTCACTCTTTTAGAACCTCCGCAAAAGTTACAAAAATTTTGTCTGTCCGTGGATGGCGATAGAAGTCTTTAGAACCATCGCGATGCGTTCTGATTCCAAGGAGGTAATGGCAATAGATGTTGGTGTTTATATAACTTTTTGTGATGAGATTATAGTATTTTGATAAGGTAGTTGAAGGATGAGAATACTAGTAATACAGTCTGACAGAAAGTAACTAAGTAATTTCTCTACTTGAAGTGTATTTGTACAGTGAAATATACATTGGTACGCTATATATTAAGACAGTTAGTACAGTCCGCTACAAAACGGAAATTCAAAATTTAGTATTCGAGATTGCTCTAAAATAGCTGGCCAGCTACTGGGTATCAAATGGCGTTGATAGATTCCGATATTGAATTTTAAGTTAATGGCGAGAGTGAGTCGTGATCTGATTATACGACGCTTTAGTTTTAAATAAGTTTCAATCTTCGTAAAATACAATATTTTTAAATGAATACCTACTTCAAGTGGGATATCTTCTTTGTCGAAAGATAACTGGTATTTCATATTCATATATTTATTTGCATTCCATAATGTTGTAGAGGTGTTACAATGGCTTAAAGCTAAGGTACAATTATGGACACTGTAGGGCACAGCAAAAAGTATAAAATTAATTTTTAAATTATAAATACATTTAGGACACAAATTAAACATAAGCCATTTTTAAAGTATGCATTAAATACATAAGTTTAACATTTTATTTTATTGAGATCAGCCTATTATCGGTTTTAGGATCGTTTTTGGTTTCACTTACAGATTAAATAAAATATGAACAAATAAATACATATGGTGTAGACGTTAGCATTATCTGCCATAATCTTCATTAGTATAATGTTCCCTCTGGAGACAGGCCTCCTCTCTGTGAGAGGGAGTGAGCCATTAGTCAACATGCGGGCCCAGCGTGGGGTGATGGATGTCACACGTCTTCGAATTTTCGGTTCTAGGACCTACTGGTTCCTTCTCGATGTTTACCTTTACCGGTTTGCGAGTAGTGGTGATGAAATAAATTATACAAAGTAATGTGCCTACCTGGGTACGAACGCTCGTACCTACCCACGTACCGTAAGTCGAGGACGTTTCCACTGGAGCATCTATGCTACGGTGTAGACTTTATACGTAGTTAATTATTTTCCTTGGTTTATGCAAGGTTTATGGTAATTAATATCTTTTCTTTGCTAATTAACAGCCAATACCGGTTCTGAGATGCAGAATTTAATTAATTTGCTTGCAACGCTAGCGTTGTATCACAATTATTGTAGTAAGAAATTCATATTTTTTTAGATATTAGATATTGCATCGTTAAATCGTATTATTGTCGTAAGAAAAGTTTAATTTATTTTTGTTTCAATCTTTATTCTATCTGTTTTTATTATTTTTGTTATTTATATTTTCTTTTTACCAATTAAAAAGTACGATCATGCTTGTACAAATTTTTCTCTAATTAAATTCTTCGATGTTTTCGATACAACTTAGCTTTGTAGAAGCAACAGAGTGTTATTGCCCCGGACTTATTGCTTGCTCATCTTTTGATCCCCGGGTAGATACACAAGTTAAAATGAGCCGAATGTATAATAAATGCCCTGCCACTTTGGAGTGAGGTTGTGTACAGAATTAAATATGGTTAATAATGCACTAAAACTTGTAATATCTTTATAAAATCGTAACGTTTTAAATTCCTTATCTATTGTGACGATATGTTAAAACTTTGAAGGTAGGCTTAACAATGTCATTAAATACTGTCACGAAATCAGCTAATGTTGTGTATCTAAATTTGAAGATCATTTCGTTCAACATCCCTTCTTATAGCCAAATATTTACCAGTGTCGTAAGTTCGAAAATTATAGCTTGCATTATAGCTAATATAACTGAATGGCACCCGCTTGCGGCTTTTAACCGCAACCGCAGTGCAATGTTGTGGGCAAAAACCGCATCTTGAGCATCATTATAAGTCCTTACGTGTTCAAAAATTGCTAATCGGCAAAGGCATGCAGGCCATTGCGGGCGCGGACGTAAACCGAGGGATAGATAGTCCCAGTGAGAATGTTGACCATTCGGGCGTTTTCTCTAAGCTTAGGTACAAAGATCGGTGCGTATGTGTTCCACGCGCGCCTCAGAGATGTCAGCATCGAAGGAGGGGCCCGTCAGGGTCGAAGCCTGCCGGGGCAGCGGGATTGTCCGAAAGTGTTACCGCTACCCGGAACATAAAGGGCTAAGGAAGGAACACGGATGGGTTTTAGTCAGTAAGAGTCTGACACTCCCTTCCGCTCCACCCAGAGCGGGGATCATTTCATGATATCCCATCCTTAAAAAAAAAAAGGTCTGACCGGTTGTTGGTCCAGCGTCCACTAGTTTGCGGCTATCTTGTTTGACTTCCACAACTTTCAGAGATGATTAATAAGCGTATGTTATGATAGATAAAGTTTGAGTGCTTCTACAGCAGCAGACATACTAAAAAAAAGAGGAGAAAAATACCAAATAATTATGTGCGAATAGTTTTGCACAAAAATGAAAAGCTACGTTTGTCTATTTGTATATGAAGGTACATAAATATTCGTAGGTATAGTCAGATACCGGCGCGATTAGTTGGCTCGGGATAAATATTTGAATGAAAATGACCGCCTTCAATGTTAATTCATGTTTAAATTATATTTAAAGGGAAGTACGCAGAGGGTCGTCATTATGACGTCATTTACAACTCTCCACGTCTTTAGCAGGATTTACTCGCGACAATTTTACGGAGATCTGCTTACGCAATCATTCAACTAAATCAAAATACCTACCTCAAATAGATATTGTTCTTACTACCATAATTTGTAGGTAAATAACAGAATGTGGAAAGAATGGAATAGTTTAGAGGAAAACAATAACAATGGTAGTTAATTGGCGTCTCAGGAACTTACTATATCTATTTGGGTTATAATTATATCTATATTGATTTTCTTTTGTACGAGTATTGTGTAATGTGATTTGTTCGATGTATCTATTGTTACTTTTTGCTTTGTGAAATTAAAAGCAACTAAGCATTTTACTAAGTATAAAAATAGAGGTGCTTAAAAAAATGGAATTTAGTAGTAAGTAGTAACTTTCGAATCCAACTTTTCCTTTGAGGTAAGCACTTGTAGTTAAAGAGTTTGTCTTTTAGTTCATATTTTCACAACGAAGTGTTTCCGCGTGTCATAAGAGCTACATTTTTCATCAAGTACAAGGTTTTATCAAGTATGAGGCGTGTTACGGGTTTAAAACTTTGTCCATGTTCAGAGAGCGTTGAGCCAGCACGAATAGCATGAATACGCATACGTAGTGTCGACCTTTTCCAGTTAACCTACGAACGATAAACTTTATCAACAAGCTGCGTTCAAATATTACGTTGAAAATTAATTATTTTTCAAAATAACATTAAATATTTTAAGTGGGCTCGCAGTGCGGTGAACCGAGGCAACATTTCCCCAATATTAAAATTTAACTAAAATCAGGAAAATTAATGTAGGTACAACATGTGAACATTTCAGGACTTTATTAAAGTCAAGTAAATGAAATCAAATGTGAAACGCAAGAAGACTTGTTGTGATGTTTAAAATGATTCGCAACCCATCTCCAAGATTTGTAAGGATGTTTCGAGATTGAACCACCCCGGTATTGAAGGCAGGAAATTAAGTGGAAGATTGGTGCTAATGTGAGGAAGCAATATACGGCTGAGGCCCGATGTCGCCTTCTTTAATTACTGAAAATCCGACGCAACGCTTGATTAAACTATTTCCGAACAAATTAAGTGAACCAACGGGGTCACGCTTCACAAAATGGAACTCAATAAAGTCGTAGCCATGTTACGTGCTTTAGTAGGCGATAATCACGTTGCGAAGCCATTACGTTACGTGTTTTATTAAAATTGTGTCGCTTCCGTCATTGGCGTTTATAATTTTGTTTGTGAAAAAATGCGGTATTGGTTGTTGGACTCACTTTGACGTGCTTGACGTGGATAAGGTCCTCTTAGGTGCTTTTAGGGTGTTTGGGATCGTTTTTGGATGGTAATGAGCATAAAGTTTTTGCTATTTCAGATCGTATTAATTAACAAGCCGTGTGTCCAATGGAATTTCCCATTGCCTAAAATACAAACTTTCATCACTTATTTAACTTCCTAAGGGATGTATTTTCAACAATCCTGCGTTTTGTCTGTCAGTGACTGAATGAATGAATTTATGAGTTTTATTAAGTAGAAGACTAGTTAATAAACTACCGTCCTGAAGGGTGGTTTGTAAACAACTTTTATAAATAGTCAAGGAAAGGTCGGACCTTATATAAGGCCGCAGTTGGTTAAATTAACGCTCCTTTCCTAACAATTTTACAAAACATCGCAACCAAACAGTTGGCAATAAGTAACACTAGATTAAGCAGTGCTCTCGATCAATTAATCCCTCAATCAAGCAATCAGTTGCAAACGGTGCTAAAATTTGCCGTAATCGTTTGGAACCATTTGTTACAAAAACGGTTTGAACTTTAAAATTTGTTGATGATGTGTAGATGACTAATGATAATCGCTGTGGACTGGTAACTCGAATGGATCTGAGCATATTGAAATGCAATTGTAACTGCCAATAATAGGTTATTCTTGCCCCATTTCCCGTTGGAAACGGCTGGGTGCTCACCTGTCTACGCTTTTTTAGGTTTTGGTCTTGCTTTTTTAGGTTTATTTCCAATGCACATATCTAAATCAAAGAAAAAAATAATCTCCAAGTGGGAATACCATCCAATTTAACGAACTTTAGACGTACAGACGCCAGCACATCAACCTACTACAATCTGTCAAATTTCTTTGATAGATTTTCAACTTTATCACTAAAACATAAGGTTCAAAGTTGATTGGGAAAATGTGGCAGTTTCGGGTAGGTTGATGTGCTGGCGTCTGTACATAAACCTAATCTAAAGTCTAGACTATTCCAAATTCAAATTCCGTTGTTTATTCTTGTGAACATAAAATTAGATGTTTTATTACTAAAAAGGCAAATTAAGGAAAATGGGCCCGTATATTATTATATAACATTGATCAAGCTATAAAGAAGAACGATTGGTAACGTCCTCACAGGAAGTGAGCTGGCTGCGTAATCACGAATGTTCGACTTCCATTTGTGATTTAGAGGTTTTTTACTAAATGCAAAAGTATTTAACCAACCATCTTTTTATCCTGATTTGTGTCTAGTTTTTCCGAAGTTCAATGTTTGATATCAGGTAATACATATCTACTTTGTAACCATTTTATGGAAAAATTGTGAAGGAAAAGAGCTCTAGCGCGGGCGACGTAAACGTTACGTGAATTATAATTTTTGGTTTTTGGATTTTTGGTTTAAATTTCTGTAGCAAAATTTAAACCAAAATATTTAATTCTGTAAAAATTTAAATTTTTGCGACTAGCACAATAATTAGTATCATTGATTGAAATAATTAAGTCTTAAAAGTAAGTTAATGTTCTATGCAAAACGAGTATTTGCAATTTTAAAATCGTTCGAATTTTCTTTACGTTTTTCCGCGCGTTCATGCTAGATTCACTAAAACCGAAATAGTTTTCAAAATAGTTGATAACGATATTAGTTGTTTATAGTGTACTGTTGTTGCCTACCCCTTCGTGGAACAAGCAAGCATGATGTTATGTTAGGTCAGTTTTATAAGGTAAACACATGTTTTACTAGAAAAGTACCCTTTGTATTCCGTAGTTAGAATGAAATAAGAAAATGGAGTTTAATAAAGCGGTTCAAGTACTGATATCAGTCCGTGGTTGGCTGGTCGCGAGTCGCGTCAGTTCGTCAGTCTGGCTTGATAGAAAACTGAAACTATTCGTGTACCTTGTGACGCGAATCGAATAGGAAATTCAGCAAGTTGTATTTGCATGAGTTGTGTAACCTACTTTATGGATAGGTAGGTACTTTGTGAGCTTGCAGGTAAGTCTCTTGATAATGAGCTGTAATTATCCTACATAATTACACATCATTATCAAGAGATTACAGCTCATTATCAAGAGAAATAGCTCCTTAATGAGCTGAACAAGAAGTGTAGTGTGAAGTGATTGAGAAATGTAATAACTAATGAGCTGATTAGGTTTAGTTTTAGCGAGGGAATGTCGGGAGTTACTTATAGGTAGCTTCACTTAAAGATGCTGCTATTTTGTTTTTCTTTGAGTTTAGGTATACTCAAAGAAAAACAAAATAACAGCATCATTAGTTATTACATTTCTTAAGCACTTCACACTACACTTCTTGTTCAGCTCAATAAGGAGCTATTTCTCTTGATCTATAAAGATAATTCTTTAGACTTAGTATTTAAGTATTCATGATGAAAAAGCAGGTAAATCAATTCGCTATCACGAAAGGTAAAACCTATACAAAAAGGGTACCTACATACATTGCCAGTCGGCAGAATGAATTTTTCGACGCCATATTTTAGTTTGTTAATAGTTCCCACAATCGCAGTAGACCAAGAAAAGTGGAAAGAGGGAAGGGAGGCCTTTGCCCTGCAGTGGGACAACACAGGCTTGTAATAATAATAATAAATAATAATAGTTTTAGTTAAGTTAGTTATTAAGGATATTGGATTGTTACTCTTATTAATTAGCTATACGTTTTTATTTTTAAAGTACATTTTTATTCTGAATAAATATAATTATAAATCCTACAATAATTGTGAAATACTATCGAACTATGGACAAACATTACGTACTACGGCTAACATACTTTCTATATCGTTAAATTATTCAATATAATGATTTGTAATAATGACATTGAACACGCCTGAAACGATTTGTTTGCATGAGAAATAACATACTATGGCAAGACACCGATTAGATATTTATGTAGTTTACTACACCGGGCCGTTTAATAACAATTATATTGATACAACAATATGAATTGTACCTAACAATCCATTACCAATTATGATATACCTAATGCTTATTTGACGTGATTCAAACTAATGTACTGTCTCGTATTGTTTTATCTATCAGAGGATCGCTTTTGAGCTGTCACTGCTAAAAGCTTTAAGAAAATGCATTAAGGCGAAAGCGTCAGAGTATCCCGTGAAATTCAAATTTTGATTTGAATGATTCGCCGCCGTAACAAATGTTTATTTATAGAAATATAATCATAAAAATCATCAATACATCTCTTTATGTTCATATTACCCTATTGAATGATTATTTCATGAAATCATGACATTTGAAGGCCAATACTAACTTAAGGAGTTGTAGGTATTGCTGATTCTAATCATTATAGTTAATTCTGTAAAACACTGTTACGGTCGCTAATCATATCAACAACAACCTGACACTTAATTATTTATAAAAAAAAAGTACGTTTTGAATTGTACAGCTACCTTAGCGCGTCCCCCTTAAGCAACTACCTATATCTAAAAAAAGGTTCTAATAGTGTGTACTTATTTGAGATTTTGATTTATTCCACCTAATTTTAATCATCAGCGCTGTTAGGTTTGTTATTTTTATTATTTATTTTAATAACTCATCAAAAATAGGTAATGTTCTCTGATACTTACCTTGTAAAGCGAGGAAATCTATTTCAGGAAGGTATTTTTTGCAGTAATGTTAATCAAGAGTGTTCTTATTCAGAAATAAATTCAAAGTTGATATTGTTCCCAGTGCTGTGTTTATAATGCTCGAACTTACGTAGTTCGTGACGGGTTTCTTATTACTACCAAAATAGCTAGTAACTCTATTTGTATAAGCAAATGTAAGCTCTCAAAATTAGCACCGCATTAAATTTTATTAATTCCTTGAAGTAATTTTCTGTTTGTCAAAGAAGCTGTATCTTCCAAAAAGCATAGCGAAAGCGAGGAAGTGGCGCAGTAAACTTTGACGGCTCCCCGACGGTTTTGAACGAAGTTTGCGCTAAGTTTCCTCCGATCTCACTTTATTGAGTAAATACTTATAATGATTCTAACTGGTGAAAGTCGTGCTCTTCACCTTTACACTCAGGAATCCAATACTCAGGAAACCTGGGTTCCAATAACTTTACAACAGTCTTTATAATATATCCACAAAAATTTTTGGCATATAAAGGAGTGAAACTCTGACTAGCGTACCTGCGGAGTAGCGATGAGGCTGTCACATTAACCTCTTAATCATCGCTAATGAGACACAATTGATTTTCTGTTGTAATGGGCCGATATCGTACCACGCCGGGATTGAGTGGTTAAATAGTACAGGGGCAACTAATACTTGCCCATGTAGGCATTAGGTACGCCCCGTTAACTTAAACCGTAAAGTTAAAGTGCTTGTTTTATCCAAATAATCATTTCAGTTTAATAATCACCACTAATCTGTTCAATTAATATTTAGGTATTTAAAATACCAAACTTAATATACTTACGTAGATAAAAAACCAAGATAAACAATTGGTAGAAGCATCCAATTTCGCACGAACTGTCACACCAATTAACTAGGGTAAAACTAATAAGAAAGGATTAACTTGTCGCATCACAACAAAATACAAAAACTCATCAAAATGACCAATAAAACAAAATTGAAATACAAAACGCCCAGTTGACATATTTATGTATAGAAGTAAATACCTACAGTTTTTTTTTGTAAAATGTTACGTTGTTGGCTTGCTGCGTGCTTTGGTGTTTACCTACTGTAAGTGCAAGCAAGCAATTTTTATATAAATAAATAAGTACGTAAATATATAAAAACATAAAACGATCCATTTGTTCAAAAAGCAGCGCAATAAGCGTATTTATCGTTTTGTAGAATACCCTTTGGAATACCCTACTGTTAAGGATTAAAAAAAAAATTGGTGTGTCGACGAACTTTCATCATAATATCAGTCAATTAGAAACGTATCGTTCAATAACTATAATATGCGTGTGTGATACCTATTAGCGGCAATTAAGTATTATCATGATCAAATCCAGACAATCAAATGTCAACCTGAAAAATAAAAACGTATTACCTAATAATGCCGGTTTTTTGAAGGTTCTTCGATTAAATTTAGTTTTGTTACTAATAAGGTTTCTATTGGTCATAAACCTGCATCCTATTTATAAAAACACTGGATTTGAACAACCGAGGCCTTCGTAACAAAACTTCATTTAAAGCTGCGCACAGACTCTCGCCGCGTTCTCCGTCTGCATTTCTATGCAAGTAATCGCATTATGTGACAAGGTCCTAAGTAGGTAGGTTCGTAGGTATAATAGGCAAGGGTTTCAAAGGATTGCTGTACGTGTATAATACAATGACTTCATTCTTAACACATTAATGCTAACACAGGATTCGCTAGGGCGGATGCCGAGAATTTTTTTAGCAGCCAATACAAATCGGACAAAGCAACTAAGTAGTTGCCTAAACGAATGAAGCCTATGTGCGGCCACCCTAACCTTCGGTTAGCGGCAGATATAGGCAGGGCCTAAGTTAGAACGTGTCTTTAACATTTACTGGAAATTATAATTTATGATAATATATTCTCGGAACTTTTAAATCAAGACGTTTACGAATATTCGTATGTATGTATAATTAATTTTAACCAAGTTTTCCATGCCAAAGGCCCGTTAGGTCAAATTTCCTAAAACCCCATTATACAAACACGCGACGCGCCACGCTTCGCTCCTTGCCCTTGTTTCACTTTGCATACGATACTATAACAAAGTACAATCACCCTTACGTCAAAATACAATCCCTGTAAATCTCCTTGAGTTATTTTTACGACTCACAAAGCGTGATATATCTGTGAAGCATTATTTATTCTCCATCCTCGTATTCTTGAAACAAACCAAACTAAAAAAACATTTCATCTTTCTGCTATTTTAGCTGCAAGCTGAGCAATCTCCTCTTGAATTTTAATTCCTACCAACTCACTCAAGCACATAACTTTTATTTAGTACCGTTCTCGAGTGAACAATATAGTTTTTCTTATTTAAAATGGAATGTCTGCAATGCAGACTGTTCCCTGAAATGAAAGAAAATAATTTAAGTGAATGCGAGCCTTTTCAGAACCGGACTCGCCGTAAAACCAAGTCAACGTAACACGGTCTGCTCTCTTAGTTAAAGTAATCTTCTTCTTACAATATCAACACGAGGAAATGCTTTTAGTATGTAGCTAAGCATTTAGATGTTATCAAGAACTACCTCCTCAAGAGTTAAGCATTAGGTAGGTATATTTCAATCGAGTTTGAAACAATGCGCTACGAATTTAATTTTGTGATTTACGATAAGAGAAATGAAAATTGGAAATTGCCGTGTAAAATAATATATAGTGCACTTGTTTGATAACAAATCAAATGTATTTTTTCACGAGGTTTTCGACTGAGCGCCGCTGACAATGTCGAGCCTCGTGATACTGTTAATAGGTAAGTGTTACATTTGCAGCTATAGTCGGAATGTTCAATCAATTATTGTTATTAAAATGATACGCCTCATATTTCATTCCAATAAATATTTATATACATGTATAATTTACGTATTTACAGCTTTGATTGTATTAGCAGGCTCGTCAAATAAAGTAGAAAGCTTTCCAGCTCAAGCCTCAGATTTAAGTAGAGTTTTAGAACTTGTCAAACAGCAAGGACTCAATACGGGACCCAGTAAACAACGCAAACTGCGACTACGCATAGTTTCTTCTGATTCTGATTCCGATTCTGAATCGGATGATTCTTCGACTGACTTAGAAGATTCATATGATTCTGATAGTAATCTCTTAGCGAGTTTAAGAAAAGATAGAATAGTTGATTTGATAGAAACAGTTGCGAAACAAAAAACTAATAACAACCGTCTATCTTATCGCAAGGGGAAAAATAACTATGGTCAGCTGTCGGACAAATCTGATAATTCAGATAAATTGGCAAAAGAAATAATTATTGATTTAATAGAAACAGCTGCAAAAGCAAACAACAAACAAGACCGTACAACAAATCGCAAGGGAAAACAAAACTATGGCCAGAGAAGTTATTTAATCCGCAGTGAAAATTACGACAATACTCAGAATAGAAATAATAATGTTCAAAAACAGATTTTGGAGAAACTATTTTCTCAACCTTCCAATGATGTGGAACAACAATTAAAACCGAAGAAAAAACTTATACCTAACCATTTAACACCTACTGTGACTATGGATGAAGTTAAAAAATATTATGTAAATAAAAATAAAAATGTTGAAGTAACTGGTCTGGAAGATTACTCAAAAGTATACATAGTTCTGAATCCCCAAGCAGTTAAAAACAGCAAGAATAAAAATTCGCTGAATGATTTGTAAGTTGGCGTGTTAATTATTTAAAATAAATATTCTTTGTAGTGTATTTTAGTAATGGTAAACGCAGAGCTGCTCTGCAGGATTTAATAATATAATAATAATAATAATATCCTTGGACATTTCACACAACGCCATTTAGTCCCAAGCTAAGCAACCTAATGCTTGTGTTATGGTAACGAGATGGCTGATAAACTACTTATATACATTTTTTTTTAATCAAAATTTTTGATAACGAAAAGTTTCTGCGCTAGAATCATGGGCTGAATTTATGGTAATAGTTTGCGCGTTGATGTCCCTTTATTTTTTTTATATTGTGGAAATCCTCATGGATGTCCACCACCCTGGGGTGGGTGGAGGGGTCTGTCAGACTCTTACTGACTAAAACCACACGGTGTCCTGCTGCTACCTTTAGCCAGGGTGCTGGAGTGCTTGTGCATTTCGTCACGCTCCCCCGGCCAGGTGTTAGCCCACATGAATCCATGCGGACCCCGTCACCCTCAGCGGCCGCATACGGCCACTATTCCTCTAGAGATACGCGCGCGCGGAACACGGCCACCCTGCCCGATGTCGACACGACGTATAATAATGATGTTTTTTTTAGTTCTGCGAGAATATATTTAAGTATACTACTTTTTGATTGGTTCTTCCGTAATCTTAAGTTCTCATTTTCTATTCAGGATTTCAAAAGTTCTCTCATTGTCTGCCCCAACATCGAATCGGGAACCTCAAGACAAAAGATTGCCATTTCGCTATAAAGGTTTTGTAGTTAACGATAATCGTCCGAAAAGACGATTCAAGGAAATCAATAACAGTGAGTATTACAACAGCCGGTCTATTCTGTAAGAATCTCATTGTGAAAACAGAGAGGGGCAATTCTCGTAATTTTAAGTACGTTCACAGTCTGATCTGTCTCAATCTGTCAAAAATATCTCTAATTTCTTTACATTTTTGACAAGTATTTGACATTGATTGTCGCTGAGATGAGATTGTCACTAGATTTTGAACGTTTTTAATTACGGGTATCGGCTTTCAGGTGAAGTGAGTTGTTTGTCATTCCACCTGAGGGGCAATTCTCGTAATTTTAAGAACGTTCACAGTCTGATCTCAGTGTCAATATGTCAAAAATATCTCAAATTTCCCTACATTTTGACAAGTTTTTGACATTTGTTTGTCGCCCAGATGACACTGCGACTAGATTTTGAACGTTTTTAATTACGAGAATTGGCCTTCTGATGCTTGTCACTTTAGTGAAAGCTCACTTTGAACTCGCTTCACCTTAGTTTTCACGACGAGATTTTTACAAACTAAATCGGGTATGTTAATTATCGCAATTTTCTTTCTTTCTTTCAATTTATGCATAGGTACAGGTGTTGAACTCGCTATCTACGTAGGTAGTGCACATTGCGTGTTCACCTCTACAAGTTGTCTCTTTTCACATGTCATTCAGTAATAATTAATGAGAAAGTGTCATGTTCAGCGAATAAAACCTACTGTAAGTGTTTGGCCAGACTGGCAGCACGGGCGCTGGGCGGGCGCGGTGCGGCGAACTCAAACATATGAACTTCATTTGAATGTCCATAGTGGTCACATGGGTGCGGTGAGCGGCGCGGGCTGCTCGGCGCGGGCTCATCGGCGCAGGGACTGGTGTTCTCAAACTAGTTCGAGTTTTTTTCTAGTAAAAATAAATCTTCTTCATCCATAATATATTTTGACAAACACTGGACTCTACAACACGCAGAACGCAGCCGCGCTCTACTGCGGACAGGCAGACCACGCACGTTCCCGCACCCGCGCCCGCCCCGCGCCCTCGTCCCAGTCTGGCCAAACAGTTACTTTGATGAACAACGCAAAAGATATCATTTGAATGATCAAAGGCTTACCAATCAATTATCAACGTACCTACTTATATTTCAATAATATATGCACGCAAAAACACATACCTATTTTTGTGTTTTATTAAACTTCCTTGTTATTTAAAATTACTAGCTTCTGCCCGCTACTTCGTCTGCGTTGACTTCAGAATTGGGTCTAGAAAAAGTTTCCTATGTGTTAGTCCAGGTCATAAACTATCTATGTGTTAAATTTTATCCAAATACGTTCAGCCGTTTATGCGTCTTTAAGTAACAAACACAGAAACTTTCACATTTATAATAATTAAATATTAGTAGGATTAGGCACATATTCTAATTAAAATAATTCTGTTCCAGAAATTTCTCGCACGCGTGATGATGAGAAAAAGTTACAACCATTAGATGCCCCTTTGGGTAGAATCACTGCCATGCCAACCTAATATGAATGAAACATAGAAAACATTATACGAGAGAGGTTTCCGTCGATTAAATAAACATTTCGTTCCTTAATTATTATAAAAAAGTATATTTGTATTGTAGCGGTATCTACAAACGCCACATGCGAACTACGACTGACGTCACACAAAATCCTGCATCTCGCAAGCAGAGTTTACCGTAATGAACTACCAACATATGAAATTGGTGCTTTTTGTAAGCTATTTTCCCGATCATATACCTATACCCATAATATGCCCCAAGAATTACTTATATTGAAGAAATTTTTAATACCTTTCCGAAAACGTATAGGCAAGTTTATCTTGTACCTAATCATAAATATTGAGATAAAAATGCAATTTACATCGTTATCCCAAAAAAGGAAAATGCTAAACCTTAAAATTTACTACATAATCAGCCAATGATGTTCCCACTGCTGGGACACAGGTCTCCTCTTTCTGTGAGTGTGTCCGACACATACACCCACACACACATCACACACATCGCCACATCGTCACATGTGTGTGTCATGTTCTTACGGTGTTTTCCTTCACCGTTTTGAGAGCAGTGGTGATAAAATAATTTACACAAAGCCCTGCTTCTGTTCAAGAACCCACGACTCGCGGCAGTTACCACTGGGCTACCACCTGCTCCGTGTTAGTAGTAAAAAACAAAACTTATGGCTTCCCTCAATGCTGCTGTAGCGACAATACAGTTTGGCGATTATAATTTTACATTTCACTGCTTGTATTATGAACACTCCTACCCCTAATTTGACTTATCTCAAACTAGGTACGGTAACTGGAAGAACAATGCTAACTTTTTCTCCCTTGTAATTTCTTCCTTTAAATGTTACCGAGTTAGAGAGCAAAGTCGCAAGTTAAGATGTTTATTTCCTGCCAATTTAAACAAGGCTAATACGAGGGTACTTATTCACGAGAAACGTGGAGTTATTTCCAGGCAATCCTATATAATGACGTTGTTTAAAACAAGCCTGTTTATTTTGTAACTAGATTATGTGTCGCAAAACTTCCCTGCGGTTTTTTGGTTTTATTATTGACGCCATTTTGGCTGCCGGGATGAAATATGGCGATTATCTATTTGTTGTGCTCCTGCTCAAAGGCCAGTTAACACACATCAAATATATGCAGTTTAGAATAGTTTGCTTTGATTTAAAGTTGAGATTATAAAGCTGTAGAGCTTTAACTCTGTTTTGTGCAATAACTTGACTTTAATAGTACCTAGTTAACTTTTTTTAGATCATGTGGGTCATTTCTTTTGTCCATGTTTTTGTCTTTGGTGACGGCAATACAGTATTGTTAATGGCTATGTAGTTATTTTGACTACAGCGTATTTTGACCTATTTCGGCCACATAATACGAAGGGAATATAGCAGCCTTGAAAGCTGGTTATTGTTGGCAATACCGAAGGAACCTAGTCTCCAATACGATGGTCTGACCAAGTGAAAGAAGCGATGTCCTCAAGCAAATATCAGCAGGTGGTGACGGCAACTTTGGATCAGAGTCGATGGAGGTAGATTGTCCGCTTAGAAGGGGTGTAGTGACCACAATCCTCAGTAATGAGGGACCGATTGAAAAAGAGGAAAAATGGCAATGCTAATATCATTTAACCCTTTTAAAATGATTTGCATTGCCATTGAAAATACTGAACACTCAGTGCTTATACACAGACACAGAGTCCAAGATATCTTTCAGAAATCGATGTCACTGTGGTCAAACACATTTTATTTATTTAGATTCTTTGGCAAAGGCAGGTGACGCATAAATTAGCTTAATGTTCAAAAATAAAATATGTTTTTGTAGAGTTTAGAGGATCAGTAGTAGCACAAAGCTGAGTTAATACCTACGTCCGACCGTGAAGGAGGCTCACAGCTCACGCGACTACGTAAAGCTTTAGAACGAGTCGTGCATCAAAAATTAACTCATACAATTTAAATTCGGGTCACAAATTAATTAAAACTGCGTTGTAATTCAATTACGTTTTTACTAATGCATAATTATTTTCTTCTATAATAATAATTTAATATATTACGAGTATATCACAGTCTTCACTTTAGTAAGTGGATTATCTTAATAGTATATATTACACAAATTGAACCGTTAGGCTACATGAGTTAATAGTAACAGATGAAGTACAGAAAAAAATAAATGAATACTTACTTTTTCTCTACGTGTTTTGTGCCTATTGATAAAATTAATGATATCGTGTCTCTAATTGCGTGATTTCTACTAATTTCCTTAATTCTAATTCTTCATTAGGTACCTGTGTTTGCAGTGCACTACATTAAAATAAATATTTCAGATGTAGATATTATAACAATTAATATCCACTTGTTAAACATACTTATTGTTTTATATCTTATTCAATAACTATTCTTTAAATATAGATATATTTAGGCAACATTTTACAAATACAATAATGATTCAGATACATGCGTAACGTAATAAGCTATTAAATTCTTAATAATTAGGTAAGTTGAGTTTGAAATTTTGATCGTGACTAATATTGCATGAGATTTTGACTGAAAAGTATTTCAAAAGTTAAAAAAATAATAATTACTAGTTATGTACAAAAAGTTTGAATAAATCCGAGCACACATCATAAAAAATCCGCATTGTGCGTTCGCATCATCTATGGTTTATAAGCAGGAAGTAGAAAAACGTAGGTATTTTGACAATATTATGCGTGGTGCCGAGGATTTTGCGATGCGGTACCCATGTGTTTATTGGCTTATATTCACGATACGTGATGAATATAGTAGGTAGTAAATATGTACCAAATATATTCAATGTTTATTTATTTACTATTCTTTTTTTCCCATACCGCCATGTTATAGAAAATTAAAATTTAAATAAGGGCAGCAAAATACCTAAGTACCCTATTTCATTAATGAAAATTAAAACGAGGAAAATGAACCGTGATGTTTTGTAAGATGTGCCCTCGGCTTAAAACCTGTAATTACCTTTAAAATGTATTACGTTATTTATCTATTAGTTAATTGTTAAATCTGTGTAGCATGCTTAATTTAATTATCTTAGCAATTTCTTGGTATTACAATAATTGACTAGAATATTCAAGATTAATTTACGCGACAATGACTAGGCCATCAACTAAAATAAAACATTATAGTACTTGAAGTATTCTAATGTGGGCTAATATTTGGTATTTTGGTAGATAAAACTATAAATTCTTATCCCTTCGGACTTATAACCTTATTAGCAAGAAGAGTGGGTGTAGTTTGGGTACCTACATCTGTTACCCCTTAGGGGAATAATAAAACTAGAAATTTAGTAAAATCTATCAAATTGTGAAAAATAAATAATACATGAGGATAGATAATTTACAGATATGATAGGTACATATTCCTCTTTAAATATATGTAAATGACTAAAACATAAAAGCCACAAACTCGTTGGACAAAGACGAGATGATAAGTTGTGACACGACTAGAATGTACTTACTGGAACATTAGACTATTTTGAATGACTAAAAGCATACGAAATAGTTCTCTAGATTATTAATAATGTAGTGAAGGATGGAAACGTACCAAATATATAAAGAAGATACTATAAAACAAAAGATAGAACCTAAATTGACACCCTAATTGCGTAACACACATTCTGTCACAATTTGAATCATTATGAAGAATATTGCTAATAAAAAAAAAGAAGTTTTTATTGTTTCTCATACAAATTGATCTGCAGCACAAAACTGAGGCAGTCCCGATAAGTATCCTTACAGGATACTTGTGATGGGGTTACCTCGCAACTTGCCATGGGTTACTATTATCTACAATGTTGAGACATAATTAAAAGAAAAAGTTTAGTTTCTAGGATATTATAAATTGTTGTAGCATGTTCACATATGTGTGGTGTTTGAATATGTGTGTGTGTGGTGTGTATGGGGGTGAGTAGGTGTGTGTGTGTGTGTGTAAATGATTGATTTACTGATGTACCTACCTATGTTATGATTGGGTACTGGTTATTCATTAGCATATTTTGGTTAATATAAGTTCAATTTCCTCGTACATTTGTGATTTTAACCATTCCTTTAGAGTGTTTTTACATTTATTTTGTGCCGCAACATGAGGTAAATATTCAATATGAGGTTCATCTTATATATAAAAATGAATCACTAAATGTGTTGCTAAGCGCAAATCTCGAGAACGGTTGGACCGATCTCCCTAATTCTTTTTTTTTATAATATTCCTTGAAGTACGAGGATGGTTCTTGCTGAGAAAAAAAAAAATTGTTAAAAAAAAATTGCACCCGTGCGAAGCTGGGGCGAGCCGCTAGTTTATTATAAATATAAGTAGATTGCGTATTATACTGACTGCTAATTGCTTCATAGGATCGAAAAATATGTCTGCTCAACAAAGTACCTAAATAACACAATGAATGTTGTTGAACTGTTGTAGAAACCCATTGCTATGATAGTGTGTTACGCAATTAGTAGGATTTATTATAGATATATAGAAACCGCGTAATAAAAGTTAACCTATACAAAATGGAAATTATAAACACGACACAGCCATCAATGCAATGGACCTAATGGTGCAAAACAATACTAATTATTTATATTATATACTACTTAAACGAAATTGATCCCATTCCAGGCAATTCATAATAATTAACTCTATGCATGAATGTATGCAGTACTTACATGTCTATTATACTTAATTATAATTGAACTACATTTACGTGATAGTAATACGTTTTCAAATCAACCACTGTGAACATGTCAATTCGCTAATTTATTACTAATTAAACAATGTAATGGACCCATTCTGCGCACAGTTTGTAGCGTCATTCACTGTCACTTGAGTCACTAGTTGGTAGCTGTCTTAGCATCCCGTGGAGGTGATGGGTTCGGGGGTGAGCCGCCGCGTGGGCGAGACCTGTCACCCTCAGAGGTAGTTGGGCCGCGACACACAACAAAGTACTCCCATGCCTTTGTACAAGGATCCTCTTCGCTTGCTCCTCCACAGTCCGTTGACGTCGTCGCCCTTCAGCGCGATGTTGCTCTCTGCAAAAGACGCCGACAGTTACTTAGTTCGCTTGTGAATGTATAACGTATGAAATATTAAATCACTATTTGTGTAGAGTGTTCCACATAGTTTTTATGTCACGTAATACATTTGCTGCGGTCGTGTCAGTAAAATCTTATAGTTCGTTCTTACGTTTAGTTTAATCAAGTTACTTTACCACTTTTTCGTGTAAAAGCATTCTTGTGGGAATAATAAAAAAATATAAAACTTAATGACTCTTATAATGAGCGGGGAATGTAGCTCTAACTTGAAATTATTTTCTTACACAAACTCGGATTTAACGGTGCGATGAGAGCGCGACTACGCGTGTTATTTCCCAGTTGTGCGCATAACTTCAACAGAAAGAGCTTTCGCAGCGTTAATAGTCTGTAACTACATTGCAGGGAGCAGCTTTATTCCGTAAGTAGATATTTAGCGGCGCAGTGGAGTATAAAAGAGTATTTTTCCCGCACTTGGTTACAAGAGTGTTCTTAATGTCAATGAAGACGCAGAGGTGTTGCGGTGCTGGTAATCTTTTTAGCTAAATAGGGTTCCGTGTTCTTCGCTAGCAGCAAATGTACTTTAGTATTGTGTCGACGGGAGGTGTGAGGAACAATGGCCACGCCGCAGAGACTGAAACTCCTTCCGGCATTTACGTTCGAAATTAAAAGCACAATCGCTTCAACGTTAATGGCCGTAGACCGACGCTCCGCGAAATATAAATGCAGTGTATTTCTCGTCTGATCTGAATATTATTACAAATTAAAACCCTGAAAGCAGTGGCACTGAATTCACCGAAATAACAAATTAATACGGTGTTGTTTGTATTATACTCGTTGTATAGGGGTTGTACCTATAAAATTTCAGCGGCCTCATAAAGTTGAGTTGAAATTTTTAATTTGTGCTTGGCGAAATATGGTAAAATCACCACACTTGAAAACACATGGATATCTAAATGGTATGATATGGTATGTACGGTATATCCCATGTCATCAGTGGTAACACAACCAGTAAACTGGATTCTTATTCTATTGAAACTCTGTACTACGTTAGGCCAGCTTAGGGTCATAGGTTTTGCCACCACCACGACGCCGTGACCACGCCAACCTATTGTACTCTCAGCGCCGGGCATACTCTAGATATAGGTAATATTAAACACTTAAAAAAGCTGAGGCTCAACAAATAATTACTTGAGCATTTCAAACTATACTACTAGAATTAGTATACCAACGCCTTTCCATAAAGAAAAGTGGTCACACAGATTATCTTACCTAAGTGATTCAAATTTTCATGCTGCGGTAAATACTCCTGTATATCATTTACTATTCTGGTGATCTCCTGCGTGTCCTTTACGATGCTGCACAGCTCTTCCTGGTTGAAGTCAGGGGTGATCTGCTTGCAGAGCAGGATCTGACTGATGACGTTGCCGAAGTTTGACGGACCCGCCCGATTCTCTGCGGAAAACAATCTGTTAGAGACCTTGTAACAATTCCTGAATAGGTTAGAGTTCGTAATGCAATTGTATTATGGTACAATAGAGAATGTATTGTTTCATTTTAGGACTTCTTTTTCTTGCTGGCTTTTGTTGTGGTAGCTAAAAGTATTGCACACCTAAAAATAAGTAGGTATTTCAGTGATCAGTTTAAAAAGTCTTATACGAGGTTTCTGAATTGATAATTTGTGGTTGAGAACTTGTAAAACTTTACTTTAGAATGACGTAAGGGGGATGGATGCTTTAAGGTTATCACGATTATAAAATTTTCATACGTTTTTGCAATTTGTCAGTGTCAGGTTGTATGTTAATTAAAATATGATTCGCGATCGTAACAAATATGACTTTACAGAATTATAATCATTAGAATCAGCAATATAACTCGTTGACTTAGTACCTATTGGCTACAAATATCATGATTTCATGAAATAGTCATTCAATAGGTACCATATGAACTTAGAGAGATGTCTCTCTATGTTCATATTACCCTATTGAATGACTATTTCATGAAATGAATGAATGAATTTTTTAGTCCAAACAATACATTTTTTGTAAATAGATAATTGCTTCATATTTTGCAATAAATTACCAGCGTTATATCATCGCGCTTCTCTTTCTTTTCTATGCAGTCCGACAAAGACCGCGCTTTAGGTAAGTAGATACCTAATGCTGAAGTAGTGTTTGACAAATTCTCAACTTCAAATTCTTAAATAACAAACCGGGTAAAAAATGATGTGTATAAATAATTAATGTGTTTTTTTTTGCGATATCACAAGGGCGACCGCTCTTGCACAATTCAGCTCAGAGGAACGTAACGTAGGTATGATATTGCAATACATCTCAACTACGAGTGGCTGCCAGTTATATATTATGATATAATTCCAGATCTAACGTTCACACCCACACACTCCACCTAACATTAAATAAATAAATAAAAATGTTTATTGCATCATCTTAAATAACTTATTCTGGTTACAATGGGAAGAATCCATTTAAGCAATTAGTTTGCTTGTGTTAGGATGCTCCGCCCTACCATTATACATAGAAAACCCTCTATGATTGTAGGTAGGTGTTATAAATGTGATTTCATAAAAGCTCTGGCTTTCTATTCCAAATCCATACAATCCAATTCTAAATATTGTGTACACATCAAACCTGCTTTTGGCTTTCAATGCAAAAAACAGCTTTATTGTTGTATACCACTTAGGTTAACAGCCCCTAAAATATTACGTTTAGTTTGATGTAAATATATAAAAAATAAACTCGCATGAAATTCAATTGCCTCAGAGCGTCCCTATATACTATAACAACAATAGAGCTGAAAACTAAGCTCACATCTATCTCGAATAAAAATTGGAATCTAAATCCAAACGACATTAACTCCGTGTTATCTTCGGATTCTAACTGAATAGGCTTTCAAAAGGGGAGATTAAACTTATACGAACATCTGTAAAGCTGAGTTTCAATGCAATTGCAGCTAGATACGTACTAGTAGCGACACAGTTTCAATCGAACATCACCACACCGCCTGCCTTTGTTAATGTTCACAGGTATTGTGTCGTAAATATCTTGGATCTTGTTACTCTTAGAAACGGTATTGTTGCTAAAACCGGGGAAAATGAGAAACATTATTCCCCGAAATTCGGGCTAAGTCGAACACTGCGGTTGGTGTCTTTAGCAGTGATTAATTGCCACTAATTGTTCGCGGCGGCACGCTATTAAAATGGTACTTTTGTTGTTCAATCTTGCCGCAATAGAAAGTAAGTGTGGCTTTTCGTTTCCAAGAAAAAGTTTTCAATTAAGAGTGTTAAGTGGCTGGTCGTTAACATAAGAACTTTTTTGGTGATAAGTTAGTGGAAAAACCGCACCTAAGTTTGGGGTCATAGGGTCTAAATAGACATGATGATACCTGATACACAGTTTTCTAATACCGTTAGCCAAATCTCAAAGAGCAACCGAGATGGGTCGTTTCATCTAATCGACAGGTGAATCACTTATTGTCTGCCACCCCATTACCCTCGGGTGCCTCTAAGCGAGGGAAGATATACACCTGCTTCTAATATACTCTACAAATTCGTTTCCTTTCTGAACCATTTCGAAAGAAAAAAACTTTTGTTGCAAATGAATTTATAATTCGGGAATACCAACAATGTTTCAGAAATGTTTAAACTTTGTTTTCATTTGATATGCTAATATCTTTTTGGTTCTAGCATAATTAAAAGACTGAACAGTATTATAAAATTTTGAGGATCAACAGAAAAAAATTCTAACTTTTCTGAATAATTAATTAACCGTTTTATAAGAAAAGCTATTATTGTGTATGGTTTTTCAGAGTTGTCGTTAGGTTAGGTTAGGTTAGGTTAAAAGCTATTATTGTGTATGGTTTTTCAGAGTTGTCGTTAGGCGCCAGACGAATACTTAGGCCATGCCAGGCAAAACTTTTATAGACTAGGAGATAATACTAAAAGATGGCCTGTCAAGCTTGGTAATTATTGGCCAGGACTTAGCGTCATCGTGACAAATGTCTTCTAAATTGCCTCTTTTACCACTACGATAATCTTTCTTGGGAGATATTGCTGCAATGACTACAATTGGCAGCTGGATTTGGTTCAGCATGTTGTTATTAATACATAAGTGGTTGCTGCCAGCCTTTCTTCTAATACGGGTGTAATCCTTTATTCATTGTTACGACACCCACGGGAAATAATAGTGTGAAATATTCGACCACACTTAGATCAAGATACATATGTGTGTCTGTAAGTAATTTATTTTACTGTGGTTTCTTAAAGACCACTTACCCACGCCAGGCTAAGGCAATTTATGTCATTTCATGTGCACAAGTAAATAAATAAAATAACTCTTCTACTGGCTACGCCATAGTCATGTTATCAACAGGTACAACCTACAGTGAATCTTTTCAAAGTAATATTTATTCATTGGTGTTTTGGACATAATAAAAAAAAATCGAATGTCAATGAAATCAAATGTCAATAAAGTATAAAGTATTAAAGTTATTAGCAGAATAATTTTGAGTTAACGTTCGTTATCGTTAACGTAACTTGCGAATTTGAATCGGAAATTAAATGTTTAATCAGTTCAATGACCTAATATTATGTATCAAATGAATATTTCTGATTTAAAATGAATGTAACATACAAATAATTCGTGCTACTGCAGTGGGTTAGCTTTATAGCTTAACATACCATAAAACGAGGTCATATCCATCGGCACGAGCTGCACAAGCCGGTGACACTTGGCGAGCTCCCGCAGCAGGAGTTGTGCCATGAAGTACAGCAGCACCATCTGCGGCTGTTCCGCGCAGCCGTCGCTCGTTGACCTGTATAACAAATAGCTCTTCACATTCGCCACATAAAGATGTTTAGGAGTTTCTCCAAAATGATTTACGCGCGCCGCAAAGCGCCGAAACTAACGTGCAAATGGCTATTCACGTGAATAAACCCATAAATACACCTCAACATGAAATGGATTTGTGAAAATTGTTTGTAAAAAAGTCTTCCAGACCAAATTTCGGCCATGGCGACCAATCTTAGCGGAGGCCAGCCTTCGGCGCGGGAGATATTATAGTGCACAAGTGTCTGTGCAGACACAAATGTGCACTCTGTCTTCCCTCACTTTCATAGCCCGATGGGACGGCAATCCGACAACACCGGAGAGAGATCAGCTTTACGTGCTTTCAGAGAAACGGGGTAATCACACCGCCAACTTCCAAACTCCAGGCTGTTAGACCGTACTAAGAAATTCTTAAAGATCAAACCCAATATCACTTTGCCCGACCCGGGAATCGAACCCATGACCCCGCTAAGCAGTCGCGCTTGCGATCACAAGATCAACGGCGCAGAAAATGTTTGTAGAGAGCCAACGAAAGTAATTAAGATTGTGCCACTGGGCTTAGTTTCAGTTCATTCAAAAGTTAGATTAAATTGCTTCTCGCTTTGATGAAATAATCCGGAAAGGTCTGAAGTATGATAGAGATTTAGAAATGGCACTAGATGTGGTTTTATGTATCGAAAGGTTGGAAATATTCGTTGTGCAAACATCACGCTTGAACTCTCAACGGGTTGTGTCCGTGTCCGTCACACATAAACGGTATTGGGACCTGTGTAGTGTGTTATAGGCAGCAAGCCCATTGTCATATTCAAGCAATTCAAACTAAGTATGTGTCGCACGAAAAACGTATCGAGCTCGAAATAGGTAGGTATCATCGATACCTACCTATTTGGTATCGACCAAGCGGTGGGAATGTGGACAAAATAGTTCAGAATTCCAACGAAGTAGGACACTCCGCATACAGGACACACAGAGTACAGACTCCGCGGAAAAAAGACAAAAGAAAGGAAAATCCTTAAAAGAAAATAAAGTTGAATGGCTTTAAATTAAGTTCAAAAGTTTCGGTACTTAACGTCACATGTAAGAGAACACATTCTTTACAGAAGTAAAACAAACCACTATCAGTCCAAGATACTGCGCTGAATTAGGATAGCCACTGGAATTTTGGAACAAGTAAAACTTTGGCAGAGAAGTAGTTGTTAAGTTGTAGAGAGAGCTTGTTATTTTAGACTGCACCTATAGCTGTTTTAGGATTGTCTAGAACTGGGTACTAAGATCTAGGTAAAATGAAGCTGCGAGGATACGGAGGTAAGTCATTGTTAAAGAACAAACAATGATTTACTAACATTGAGCGAACCTCCAATAAATTCAGTTCTTGTAATAAATACTTCGCATCGAAAACGTACTGCTCATGTCTTCGCGAGCACTTCGGAAAACAAATTGGTTTAATTTTTTTACATAAATAATTCAATTGTACAATGAAAGTAGCCTAAGTGAAAGCCCCGCCAGCCAAAATCGGTCCAGCCCTTTCGAAAATCTCCGAAAGGGCCGGAACAAACAAACAGAGAGGCAAAAAATTTTAAAATCGTTTTTTTTTTGTTCTATGTATCGTTTACATGTACTTCCATTTGCATTTAGTAAAAAGCTGCTATTTTGACATTACAAACAGATACTTCAATTTTATTTATTTGTATGTATATGTCGCAGCCAACTGGTTAAATTAGCCGTTCAGTTAACTGCCTAGCCTTTCAACTAAACGGCGGCCGTTCAACTAACGGCCTGAATGATATTCAATTACAGTTTAGGTTGGAAGTCTGTAACCAATCACGCGCGAGCCGAATTGGTTGCAGTAATTAAGGCATTGCACCCCGACCAAGTGGGTTAGGTTAGGTTAGAACTGTGATCAACCGCGTTCGAGCCCAGGGAGGAAGCGATGCGAGCACTACTTCTAAAGGCCAGGCAGTTAACTGAACGGCTAAGTTAACCAGTTGGCTGCGACATATAGATCATTAATCATTTGATATTACATAAAGTCATATTCAACTCGTCTAATTCGTAAATTCTACAAATTAAACTCAATGAAACGAAGTTATTAAACCCGGCGGCGGCGGCAGGTCTTTTATTAGACCGCTCAGTGAATGAATTAAAAATCAAATCAGGATAAAACTCGTAAACATATTAATTTTCTATCAATCTCTCTATTGAAAACATTTCTTATATTTCAGATTCTCTTCTCTTTCTGTAGTGAATGGCAAAAACATTCGTGTCGTAATTAGGTCTCTTTTGGATTTGACATCAGAGACGGCGAATTGGCTCGTCTTTTGAAATGCAAATGGCCGGGTGTCAGTATGTACTACAGTCTACAGTGTACATAGAAGGCTTACGACACAATTTATCTATTAAGGTAGATGTTTTGTGTAACATAAAGCAGAATAATGGAATGGTGAAACTCCAGGGGGCCAAACCGCGTCGTTTCAGGAAATCCATGAGCGAGCAGGAACAAAAGAGTTACAATTTTAAAGAGACACACACCCGGTTTCTGATTTAAAGAAAGTAGCAAATCTCAACTAATTATTCTCAAATACAGTCATACTTCATACTTAAGTCATACTTAAGTACAGATTAAGATGTTCTCAACTTCAAATTCTCAATTCAGAAACTGGGTGTAAGAAAGGCTGAATACGCTGTCATATAAACCACAATATAATTTTATTTTATTTTATTAGCTGTAGTGAATAATACGATATGTATTGTTTTGTGCTAAACGGGCAGCCATTTATCTAGTTGGGATGGAGCATTAATCTAACGGCAGACACAGATTCGAGGCCACAAAGGGGATTTCGATTCAAGCGCTCGCATCACTTGGTAATATTTTTTCTACTTTTTGTAGTTTAATATTTACGTTAAAGATTACGAGGTTAAACTGCCCCTCAATATTGATTTAAAGGAGCCGTTCTGTCAGAGACAGAGAACCCGCAAATAAACAACTAAACCCTTCTCAAATTGAGATATAAATTAATTCTACTCGATCTTCTACGTGATCGATTTCTCGGTATGTGCAATGAAATAGGATCCGCTTCATATCTCGGTGAGCGGTGAACTAGGTGTTTTTCAATATATTTATGTTTTATATTGCTACTCATGAAAATGGAAATTGAAGGAAGGGTATAACCATGCATCGTTCGATGATACAAAATCTTACAAAATTTGATAAGGGTTACTCCTTTGATACTTGTATTAATAATGCGTAATTTTTAATAAATAAAAGCAAGCGTAAGGCAAATTATAACTGGTTTTTATGATGTTACATTTTTTTTTATCAGCGGCATGAATGATTGAGAAGCTTAATGCTTAGCTTAAGCTTTCCTTTTTCGTGTTTGCATGTTGCAGTCGGTAACGCTGTTTTTTAATAAAGCAAAGTTCTGATAAAACGTTGCCTATGTTCAAGCACTATTGAATCTAGGCTGCTCTGTGAAGTTGTAAGACATGCAGGTAAAATGTTATGTAGGTAATTTTGTGACATGCAGGATATTAGATATGATGCAATTAACTACAACTCTATGGAAAAACATTAAGACCACTAGAGGTCCAGGAAACCCCTAGGAATTATCAAATATACCTATGGTACTATTGTTAGGATTCCGTGCCTCAAAAGGAAAAAACGGAACCCTTATAAGATCACTCGTGTGTCTGTTTGTCTGTCCGTCTGTCACAGCCAATTTGCTCCGAATCTTATGGACCGATTAAGTTGAAATTTGGTACACATGTGAATCTCTGTGACCCAAAGACAGACGTGTAACGTAAATAAATGAGTTTTGAAAATGGGAGTCATTTTTGAGGGGTAAATAGACAATAAAAAAAAAAGTTTCGCTATCTGTACCGTGTGATATATCAAATGAAAGGGCTTACCGTGAGGATCACAAATATTTTTTTTCATAATTTTAAAGTAAATTGTATTAAAGTTATTTAAGACAATAGACGGAAATTTACCATAGCCCCTTATCTCCGAAACTACTAAGCCTAAAATTTTGAAAAAAATACAGAAAATATTCTTGACTTCTTATTAATTTTCCTGTAATCTATAGGTATAGAACATACTTATAGATTACAGGAAAATTAATAAGAAGTCTATGATCTTGAAACAACATGGTAAATCTCTCAATATTGTGCGTACAAACTTACATTTTCAGTTGGTATGTATGGGAGAACATGTTTTTCAACTACAATGTTAAGTTTGTTCTTGGGATAAATTCATTCCAACTACGGAACCCTTCATTGTGCGTGGTCCGACACGTACTTGGCCGGTTTTTTTTTGTTCGTTTGAACGCGCCAATTTCTGGAACTAGCGGTTAAATTCGAAAAATTCGTTTTGCATTTGATAGCCAAATTCTTGAGGAAGGTTATAGTCTATTTAACGTATTAGGAGTCGAGCAAAAAGAAAAAAAAAACGGCAGAAAGAATTTTAAGCGAAAACGAAGTAGTAGTGCGGGTAGACGATGCGATGCGACAGGGTGGGGAGCAAGAAATTTCACGCGGACGAATTCGCGGGCAGAAGCTAATTTTAAAGTAAAGATTTCTGTAGCCTGTATGGTTTAAGATTTCTCCATACTGTCTCAGTTTAATAAAACACTGTGTGAGGTGACCCTACGTATAGCTTCGAAAGGACTGGGCCTTTACACGTACCTACACCCCAACAGCTGCCTACGATATCGCGATAGTCTGCGTTTATTAATCTAGAATCCGTGTGCCTGGTAGGTATTCCCATCAACAAAAACTACGAACTTCCATCCTATTTAACCCCTTTGGGGATGAATATTCAAAAATACTTCCTTGGTGCTCGCTTTTGTTATATGGAAGTCTTGTGCAAAATTGTATGCTTCTAGATCCAGCGGTTTATGAAACACCAAAAATTAATTATTAAAACAGACAACAAAAATCATACTAACTTTTTACAATTAGGTAGAACTAGTGTGCTGGTGGTCTTGGTGGCTTCTACGCATGCGCGACGCAGTCGGCGCACGCGCTCGCGTAGCTCAGGCGAGTCGTGTGGCTGACCGATGTGGATCAGCAGGTCGCGGAACAATGCCAACTGCACGTTGATTTCCGTTATCAGCTGGGGGAAAAGAAGACCTGATTTAATTTATCGTACTTATAGTTTATAGTTCAACTACACCTCTGGTCTCGTGGTCGCAAACGCGACTGCTGCGTGTACGGACCTGGGTTCGATTACCAGGTCGGGCAAAGTTTTATTGGGTGTTTTTATTAGGAATTTCTTAGTAACAGCCCGAAGTTTGGAAGCTGGTGGTGTGATATCTCCGTGCTTTGGGTTCGGCAAGTACGTTAAGCCGTTGGAGCTGCGCGTGATCTCTCTTCGATCGTGTCGTATTGCGTGCTTTCCCATCGGACTGTGACAGTAGGGAAAGAGAGGTCTGGTCATAGTTTATTTCCATAGACAATATTATTTAAGATCTCAGAGACTTTTTATTTATGTTAAAAGTGGATAACACTGTACAAAAAAAAATGTAAGTCTTTCAACATTTCAGTAAAGTTGAGAAGTTTAAAGTTTGTTGCTGAATAGTACTTAGCTGTTGCTCTTATCGGCGGTCATGTAGATAATGGGGTACTTTTTATCAAGATAGCTTTTCAGCAAGTTGAGGTTGTGGGTTCAAATTCGGACAAGTACAAATGTTACTTTTTCATTTCATATGTGCTTTCTTAGTTTACCTTGGGGATTACTGACTTCGATCAAAGAAAACATCGTGAGGAAACCTGGACTTAGGGTGCGTTTCCAATGAAGCGGAGCTGAGCAGAGCGGAGCGGAGACGTGCAGGAATCGTCCAGTCACAGACGAGACGAGTGACGCGATGAGGATTTCAACCATTGTGACTGGTCGATTCTTGCACGTCTCCGCTCCGCTCCGCCCAGCTCCGCTTTAATCGAAACGAACCCTTATAATACTAGCTTTTTTGACGTTCTTTTTTGACGTTCAAAAGTGCCTTTTATGTGCCTATTTGAAATAAATGCTTTGACTTTGACTTTGACTTTTGCCCGCGGCTTCGCTGACATAGATGTCGGAATATATCCCACGGGAACGTACTACCGGGATTTAAAAGTACCCTATGTATCAATCCAAGTAAACATAAACATCTGTGTGCCAAATTTCATCCAAATCCGTTCAGCCGTTTTTGCGCCAATCCGGAACATACATCCAGACAAAAGTACAAAAATTCTAAAAACTATATTTTTGGCATCAGACTCGTTCCAATACCTCGTAGCAATTACTTTTTTTTTAAATATTCAATGAAAAATTATGTATAGATATGTCTGAAATCGCCAACCCGTCTTGAGCAAGCGAGGTGATCAATGCTCGTGCCTCTCTGTATGGGAAGAGACTTTTGACCTGCAGTGAGACAGTTTTAGGCTGGTATTATTATACAGCAAGTCGAAAGACATAAATGTAATACAAGAAGTAGGTATGCACATCAAAATCAGCGATCCATTTTAAACACTTATTGATTCGAACCGGGATTACACGTTTGCCAACCTTTTAGGGAATTATAAGTGACGTAAGGTAATATTTAAACGTAGAAGGCTTATCATCTTTTATCAGAACTACGAATGTAATCCGTTGTAACATTAATTCATGTATGAGGAGCAGTGGGGGACAGTGTTAACGGCCGCGGCTTACGCGTTCGAACACTTTGAAACCAGACAGGCACTTTATCATCATCTGCCTAGCCTTTTTCCTAACTATGTTGGGGTCGGCTTCCAGTCTAACCATGCAGCTGAATACCAGTATTTTACATGGAGCGACTGCCTATCTGACCTACACAACCCAGTTACTGAGTAATACGATACCCAAAGGGTATCGTATTACTCAGTAACTGGGTTGTGTAAGACTGCTGGTTTTCAGACTTTCGGGCTTCTGACTACCCGTAACGAATGTCAACGAATGACAGCCGGGACCAACGGCTTAACGTGCTTTCCGAGGCATGGAGGGGTCTCGGTATGTAAAGATGGTCACCCATCCACAGACCAACCGCGGCAAGCGTAACTCGATCGACCTGTGCGGCTGTTAGTATTAAGCCACGTACTTTATGTAAATGATATCATTACCACTGCTCTCAAAACGGTGAAGGAAAACATCGTGAGGAAACCGCCATGTCTTAGAATCAAAAATTCAATGACATGTGACATCTACCAACACGCACTGGGCCCGCGTGGTGGATTACGGCCCACTCCCTCTCGAAGAGAGGAGGCCAGTGTCTCAGTAGTGGGAACATTATAGGCTGATTATGTATGTATGAGCTCCAAACACATCTGTTTAATAATGCAAACTGTTAACCAACGTGTTACATTTCGTAATGTATTCTGAATTATAAACTAATTTATATTGTTAAGTTGATACCTACCTAATACGTACAAATTTATCTCGGAGATTTTTGGATTTTACTAAGCTTAAAGAAGTAGGTACGATTTTAACACTGACTAAGATAAAATAAAATTTTGGCTTATTATTAAACAGACAAATGAAGAATTATTAGGTAGCTGGCTAGGAACTAACTTACATTAAGTACCTAAATACCTATCTAAAAGTCCCTACTTAACCGTACCTAAACCTAACCCTGCCTAAAAGTTAATTAAAGTTCTGTGTGTTCTTCTCCCGCTCACAGAGAGGAGGCCTGTGTTCTAGCAATGGGAACGTTATTGGCCGATTATGATGGTATTTTTCAGTACCCAAATTATGTTCTAACTTATGCCCTAAGACGACATTGAGGTTAATCTACTCTACTTGCAAGTATTTGTGAACAAAAAAATGCCATTAACTTTTCAAGACAAACCTCCCTTCACTTAAATAAGTACCTATTTTCCTTTCGAATCAGGAGACATTCATGCTATGAAATAATTAACATTGTTCCCCGCATACTGGGCGGGTCGCCAAATAGCTGTCAGTTCATATAATCACTCACTTTACTACCCCTGCTCATATCAACTTTCAAACTCACATAAAATCTACTTCAAATTTCAATAAAACTATGGGCAAACTAAAAAGTTTCACCAACTGATTTATATCTGAGCTAAACTTTTCCGACCTAGTTCAACATTTAATAATAAATATTAAAAGCAAATAGCAAACTCTTTATTCTTCTTCTTTATTGGGAGACACAAAAGTAACATAGATTCAATCAGACGGTATCACGCTAGGCCACATTTATGTACATATATAGTAATCAATTTGGTGTGTGGGCACGACCAAATTTGCGAAATCGAGCGAAAAAACGTAATGACGCAGTGTTTCGGTCGGGTGCGATAAATCGAAAAGAGAATTCGGCAGAAGTAAATACGAATGGAACCTTAGTGTAATTAGTAGCCAGGGGACTTCGATCGGTCGTCAGTCGCAGGTCTAGTGTCATTTTTCAACCCTCGGAATGTAATGTAATCTTGTTTTCTTTGCTATTCCGAAAATAGATGACACTATTTATCAGTATTTATCTACGTATATGTAAACTTTATTGCTTTTCTTGAAACCGATTTCCATCGACTCGTTCATGAGAAAAATAATATCCGATCTTTTGAAGTTTCGTACATTATTTAGTCATTGTATAACGATACGATAGCTATTGATATATACAGCTGACAGGAACACATGCCCGTCATTCATTACAGAATATAAACCGGTCGAAAGAGCCGCACTCGAGCTACGGACACGCGAATGATCAATTCCATAATTTATCAAGTAACGCGATCGAGTTCCACAATCAACAGCTACTCATACGGCTAAAAAGGAAATACGTTTTTTCTAACAGATGAACCAGCCAATTACAACCGCTGAAATCCATTCCATTTTTATTTTTATAGCCAGCTTGTAACCAGTGCCACGGTGTATGGTTTTTATTACTTTTATATGGCGCAAAAATATATGGCATCAGTTTTACTTAAGGTCAAGGCAGGTCGATTTATAACTCTACACTCTATTTCACGATATCCGAAAGTTCAAATATACAGAGTGGCAAGGACATCGACGCACAACTTGTTACCATGGATTCTTCTAGTCGGTTATTTAAAAAAATCTGCTGTTTCCGACAATACCAACGTGGTCAAAATAAATGGAACAGATTTTTTTTCAGAGGTTCATAATCATGTATTGAAGCCATGGATTAAAACAGGATTCGAGTCAATGGTATACACCATTGACCTTGTACATACATAAGTACCTGATTTAGTTCTTTGATTTGCGCTACATAATTTCGAATGATATCGCTAGATTTATTTTAATTTTATGATTACATCAGCAAAATGAAACAGTTTTAAAAAGTGGTCTTGTTACACATCGGTACACGTCCAAATAAATTGGGTGTTGTAAAAATATACCGGCTTACAAATATAGCATAAAAGGAATAAATATTTTGCTCGACCGTTAGACTCTTCAACCATGTAACGCAGAAATATACGGATACATTTCCGCACGAGTGTATGTTCAGGAGAGATTTATTGAAATCCAACACCTAGAGATGGTAAAATACTAATTCTGTGGAAAAGTCAAACAAATACACGTTGTGTATTTTTTACCTAGAAAAACTTTTAGTAGGTATCTCGAGTCAACAGAGTTGTGCTCGTTATAATAAGTACCTATGTATCAAACTTGTTATACACATTACCTAAACTGACAACTAAAAATAAAATAAAAATAATTATATGTGTGTAGTTTCTGCCTAAACCCCCTGAGAGGGGTTTGTTGCTAAGTACAGCCACACGGATCGATCGATCAGGTTAAGCTACGCTTGCCGCGGTTGGTCCGTGGATAGGTGACATCTTAACATACTAAGACCTCTCCGTATCTCGGAAAGCACGTTAAGCCGTGGGGCCAAGCTGTCATTCGTGGAACTTTCACAGTCGTGACGGGTCGTCAGAAGCCCGAAAGCCTGACAACCAGTCTTACCAAGGGGTATCGTATTACCCAGTAACTGGGTTGTGGAGGTCAGATACGCAGTCGCTCCATGTAGAATACTGGTATTCAGCTGCATCCGATTAGACTGGAAGCCGACCGCAACATATGTAGTTTTTTTTTTTTTTTTTTTATTGCTTAGTAATTAATACAAAACGAAATACAAACATAAACATCACAAAAACCTCAATAGGTTTGTCCGGATGTTGATACACTTTAAGCAATCATAAAAACCAACTTAATACTTAGTTAATATACAAATAACACATAGTTTATGAAAAAAATAAAAATTGTGAGGTAGTAAGTAAATAACAACCATATTGTACAAAAACGACGACGATACTTATCACTTAATGAATGAAATTTACACAGCATGTTGCATTTTCAAATAGAATCAAAGAATTTTTTGTATTTATTTTTATAATTACTGTTTGTTATTTCCGATTGGATTTTTGTTGGAACATCATTAATTAGAGTAGGTATTAAATAAGCGTTCGTTCGTTTCCCGTAATAGTTCTTGTATCTCGGTACTACCAGTTTTGAATGGGCTGCCATTCTTGTTGCTATACTATGATTAAATTTAATTTGCAGTTCTTTGTTAGTGAACTGTTCAATTAATAACCACTTTCGTATTTTAATGTGTATTGGCAAGATTTTACAATATTTAAAGAAGCCTGTAACGTCATCACCACCATAAAGCGTGTTTCTTATTTTATTTGGTATAATTATTTTTAATAAACGAAGTTGTAGGTTATATATTTTGTCTAAATAAGTTTTAAACGTTCTGCCATAACTAGTAATTCCATAAAAAAATATTGATTCTGCGAGAGCATTATAAAGGTTTAGTAATATTTTAAAAGGTACTTTGTATTTAATTATTGCAAATTTTGCTAGCATTGCTCGCAGTTTATCGCAAATGACGTCAATGTGGCAGCCCCAGTTAAATCTGTCATCGACCACTAAACCCAAATATTTGTAATTTGTAACCTGATCTAAGGGTTCAAATTTACAACCAAGCCTAGATAATTGCACTTCATGCAAACATTGGTGAGTGTGCGCAATTATTTTAACTGGCTTATCAGAGTTGAGTAAATGATTGGAACGAACGTGGATAGTCTTAGTTTTACCAGCATTGAGCACCAGTCCAGCATCATGAGACCATTTACACAAATTATTAAAATCATTTTGTATCGTTAGTTCAGCCTTTGATAAGTCTTTATCAGCTGCTACGAGACAGGTGTCGTCCGCATATTGATAGACTGAGCAATTGTTTATAACATTTTCCATGTCATTGACGTAGGCTAAATAGTGCAAGGGTCCTATAACTGAGCCCTGTGCTGTACCCGTAGCTACTATAGCTTCGTTACTGAGTTCATTGCTGATCTTTACACGACATGTTCTGTTTTTTAAATAATCTCTGCACCAGTTTAATATTGGGCCTCGAACCCCTGTATTGTCAAGCTTGTTTATAAGTATATCATGCCTGAGAGTATCAAACGCTTTGCTAAAATCAATGAATAACAGGATAACATGTTTTTTATCATTTAGGTGTTGGTTTATTTCATCTGTGAATTTAGAAAGCAGAATTGAAGTTGATTTATTAGGTTGAAAGCCAAACTGAGAGTCTGATAAGACATCGTTTTTAATGTAAAAATTCTGAATTTGTTGACACACGTATTTTTCTACTACCTTATCTATTACTGGTAATATTGTAATGGGCCTGTAGCTGTCATAGTTATTATGCGATCCATTTTTATAAATTGGTCGAACGATACCTGATTTTAATTCTTTAGGATATTTCCCAAGTTGTATACTAGTGCTTATTAGCTTAACTATGACCTGAGATATCTTATCACTTACAGCCTTCACGTCTATACATCGAATGCCATCTACACCAGCTGATTTATTAACATTAAGATTTTTTATAATAGTTGAAATATTACGAACGGTAGGTTTTTTAAATAACATGGACTTGTTAATTGGAGAAATGTATTCTGATCCAGGGATTAGTTTTGTATTGCATTTAGGTAATATTTTATTAACGTTTTCGCTAAATACATTACTGAAATTATTAGCTATTGTACTTATAGTTAAGTTATTTTTCTTAAATGCTTTGATAATTGCTTCTTCTACTGACTTACACAATCGTCCAGTTAGTGTGTTTAATATGTCCCACATTTTCCTTTTATTCATTTTATTTTCATTGATTAGGTTAAAGTAATATTGGTTTCTGGATTTTTCTATTAATTTTTTAGTTTTATTTCTTTGTTTATTGAATTGCAATCTAAGTATTTTATTATTCATATCCTGTTTCCACTGACTGAAAAGTAAATCTCTTTTATGACACATATTATTAATTTTACTGTTTATCCACAACTCTTTATTCCTTTTGCTGTTGGTATGAATGATTTTTGAATACTTTGATTGCTCATAACAACACTCAAAGCTACTTTTGATGTAGTTATATATCTCTAATGGGCATTGCATACTATCAACTAAATTCCAGTTTATGGCGTCTAACTTTGGTTTTAATTTATTGTAATCAATTAATTCCTTTACTATTGCAACATCCTGTACAGCGTTTTTAACTCCTCCTCCAATACAAGACACCACGATCATACGATGGTCTGCTAAAACCGTACCGAGCGCCGCCGAGTAAAGGTCTAACGAGCGCGATCTTACAAAAATATGATCAATACAACTTTTAGTGATACTATCATTCCGTTTTTCGATTCTTGTGTAATCTGAAATCGCGCTTGTAAGACCACACTCAGCCAAACAACTTATGTAATAATTTCGTATGTTGTCATTCAATTTTAAATCAATGTTAATATCCCCTAACAAGTATAAATCTGAGTGTTTGAAGGTGTCCTTACATAATAGCTCCTTCAATTCCTTGATAAACAAGTGCTTACTATCTTTCGGAGGTCTGTACACTGTGCAGATTGATGTCGTGTAGTGATATGATGTAGTCAAATGTCCAATTATGTGTTCGCAGTGTTTTAGTGATACATTATTTATGATTTGAAAGTTGTTGGTACGTTTAACATACATCACAATGCCACCTCCCCTACGTTGCTCCCGCAGCGTATGGTATTTTTCATAGCCATTTATATTGAAGAATTGAATGAGATTACTATTTTTAGAAATACCTACCTCCGTTAAAATAATAACGTCAATATTAATTATAGAAGAATCAATGAATTGAAGGACTAAGGAAAAATGTTTAATAATCGAGCGTATGGTAATATGGACAATATTTAGTTTTTGTTTACTATTTGGAAGGTGATTACTAAACTCATTGATGGTTGAACACTCAAGGAATTCTGATATTTCCGGTGAAAATACTGACGTGATCACTGAGTCTAACTATTATCGACAATTATTTTTCTGAACCGCCATTTTATCAATATCACTAGTGTTCCTAATGACAATCGGCTTGTCGTTTTCGATTTTACGAACCAATATTCTGCCATTCTGAAACCAGATGTATTTGAAGGTTTCCTTCAATAATTGTTTAGCTTGCCACAGCAGTGATTTATTCGCTTTGGTAAGAGCATATCGAAACAAAACTTTTGACTTGGACAATTCAGGACTGACTTCGGGGACTACATCATGAACAACAATTGTTTCCTTACGTGCTGTACGAATCCACTGATCCACCTGCTCCTCATTTTGCAACATCACCTGAATAACTCCTTCTTTACCATTCCTGCCTTTAAGTCTTTTGACCATTGCAACTTGGCGTTTCTCAATGTTAAGCTTCGAAGCTATTTTAGTTGAGAGGATGTCCAGGTTCTCGTTCTCATTATCAGGAATACCAGTGACTTCCAGTACATTGGCCAATGTTTCTTGCTCAACGTTTCTGATATGTTGTTCCAATGCATCAACTTTTAATTCCAAGTGTGTGTTTTGATTCGTGAGGTATATGTTTTTCTTCTCCATTTCTTTAACTTTCTCGGCAAGAATTTCCAGCGTCGAATTTATATCAGTCATTCTTATGCAACAAGTGCTAAGCGACTCGTTCACTGATGCCAGTTCTTTCTTCACTGCTTTCTTAACCTCGACTGAAATATCACGTAGCAATTTATTCACCGCAGCACTGTTCCCATCCAGCTCACTAACATTATCATCCTCATTTTCGTCATCTTCTGGAATTACGAAGGACTTGCGGTGAGGAGACTCCTTGTGACACTCTTCGCATGTCCACTCCAAGTTTTCTGCATTCCGCAGGGCTGACAGCTGCTTAGAAGATAGGCCTGTGCATAGTTGATTTGCGTGAACTATTTTGCCACATTTGTTACACTCAAGCCCAGGTGATTTTTTTGTTATAGTTTTATCACAATTATCGCATTTAGGCATTTTTCCGTTGGAGGTGGTGGTTATGTTATAACAAATTACTTGACTACTCCGTACGGCCGCTCCTGTGCGTGTCGAAAAGTTGGGAAAAGGCTAGGCAGATGATGAGTTCCTGTCTACCCCCATGGGTCGAAGTGTGTAAAAAATAATTATTTACTCGATCTTATAGGTAGTATTTTTACGTGCTGGCCATTTTGTTTTCTTTTTTCAAACGTCCCTATTCTGTTTCCATGACGAGTGTTTTACCCAAGAAAGTTTATTGTCACCGTTGAAAAATATTCACTGTGTTTAATATTAGCGTGATGTCGGCGTGACATATCACTTAATTATCGCGTGTATTTTGCTATCCAGTTTATTATTAGGTATGCCTAATGCGGTAGCCTGGGGCTTAAAATAGATGTACTATATTCGTTTCTTTCGGTTGAACTCTCTCAAAGCCCTTGGCCGAGAGGGTGGCGATAGGGTTCAGAGGGAGAGGTGTACTGACTGTATTAGGTGCAGGTGAATTTTCATTCAAATATTTGTATATTTCAATGAAAATTCACCTGCAAACAAAGGATGCTCTTTGGTGACATCATTGTTGATGTCACCAAAGAGCATCCTTTGTTGTGCATTGAAGGATAGGTTGATTTAGTACGTGTCATACGTAAAAAGACAAATGAAAGCTTCATCATCATCATTTGCCTAGTCTTTTCCCAATATTCTATGTAGGGGTCGGCTTCCAGTCTAACCGGATGCAGCTGAAAACCAGTATTTTACATGGAGCGACTGCCTATCTGACTTCCAAAACCCAATTACTGTATAATACGATACCCCTTGGCAAAACTGGTTTTTAGACTTTAGGGCTTCCCCGTAACGACTGTCAAAAATCCACTCAATACAGCCGGGACGTGTTTTCCGAGGCATGGAAGGGTTTTGGTGAGAAAAATCAAAGCTTCTGTTGCAATTTTATTTATAAAAAATATGTAGCTTTACTGCACACTCAACCTGCTAGATTTTTCTTCAAAGTTAACATACTTATATCCTGACATAAACTAGTTACAAAACAGAATTGTTTTTATTACGCAACGAAACTATGGTCGGGTCGCGTGTGGCATGGTTTTGACAGGCAGATAAGTAACACTAACTGTAAATAAGGCGCGTATTTATTCTAAGTACGCCTATATTAGTGATTGTTGCCAGCCATGATTAATGGACGATAACGTTGAAATAATATTTCAAGTTTGACTTATTATAACACAAATGTTTTTGAAGAAATACAAACGCAATTCACGAAGCCGTGATCGAAGAAAGTTGGGACTAAAATTAGGTTCTTTTTGGAACCACTTAAAAGACGTACGGAGGCAATATTTTAGCTAGGAGGATAATAAATGGTTTGCATCAACAGTGGCTTTATGCGTGGTTTGTGCTGCCGACTAAGACATATGACGTACCTCACTAAAACATGAGGATTGTGATTGTAGAACATTTGTCTTACTCTAGGGCTGGGTTGTTAGGCGGCCTTATACGACTTACTATGTAGATCTTTTTTATCCTAGCATTCTACGTGTCTCAAAGACAAATAGTGCAAGATTTCCGGCCCTTTTACTGCTAACAACCCAACCTAGTCAGTGGCTAGTATTTATAAAAAAAATCTCATTATAATATTAAAAATTAACAAAAAAAAAAAGATTTTTTGTAGGTATGTTTATTTGTTACGCTTTCACGCTAAAATGGCTGAACGGATTTGTATGAAATTTGGCAAATGGGTGGTCCATAACCTGGAGAAGGACATAAGCTACTTTTCATCCTGGATCGTAGTCGAAGTCGCGGGCAACAGCTAGTTGTTAGATAAACTACAATTTTAAGCTTTATAACAAGTATGAAAAATAACCATCATTATTTATTAATTCTGATACTTAAAAAGTAAAAACTGCCATGATACTTAAAATTTTCATTTTATTGTGACAATAAAACTTGAGGACACCGCACAGCTCGAATTCCTAACTCGAATATTTTACACAAAGGACACAAAGGACATTGTAAAAAATGGCCTATGAATCAACACGTATGAAACCTTTAAAATAATTACTAGTTTTTATTATAATTTACATTACAATTATTAGAATAGAACGGACACTTCATAATTTTGAAAACATTTTAAAAAGTAATTCAGTTGGGTCTTATTCCCCGGCGTCATTATTTTTGTATCAATTTGACGTTTTGAATAGGCAAAGGGTATTAAGCTCATTCAGCCAAGACTTTGTATGCAGCGGAGTGTAATTACAAAACTCAACACCCTCAGCGCTTGATCTATGAATAAGTTTTTTTGTTACAAACAGTATAAAGCGCTTGAATGCGCTGTGTAAAACGAGCAACTTCGACACTGACTTTGACATTTGATTGTAATGACAGTCTGTGTGACTGCAATCTGTGCTCGGTCTTGCTACATATTATATTAGTAATCTGTGGCTCGGTCTGCGTTGGTTGTGTGTATTCGTTTGTGTTACCTATTGTATTTTCTTGGTATTCTGTTTTGATTTTGTCCAACAACTTGGCGTGGACAAAGGACTCTGATTTCTTCTTTGAAATATCGACTTCTTGCTGTGATTGGCTAATACGGACCTACTAAGAATGACGACTTGGCATTGTAATAAATGTTAATTATAACCTCAAAATCCGAAAGTTTTTTGGATTTTTTACAATTCTCAGAAGTGTCCGTGACTTTAATTTAGTTTCAATCGAATATATGCATTATTTAGAACACAAAAAGTATATTCACGTCCCTGTTGGTTCTTAGGAAAATTATGTATGGACGCCGAACAATGTCCTTTATAAAGACATAATTGTCTTCCAGCAAAGCGAGCCTACTTTCCAAAGGGATGTAATTAAAATTCAGTTGAGCCAAGCCTGACAAAGGGAATTGCATAGTCAAACGATTGGCGAATAGTGAGAGGCCGAAGTCATGGCGCAGCCGGGTTTTACCCGGTTCCGTGGAATGTCACACCGAAACTTTTTAGATTTTAAGCCCCAGTTCGCACGAGCATGTTTTTCCTGCGGAGATTTTTTTCGCGCACTGTTTTTTAACGCACTGCTGAGAGTTGAAAATCCAAACGTGTGTTTTTTTGACGGGCTGGGATGCGCTCTGTTGAGTTCTCATTGCTTAGCCCAACACCGAGAGTGTAAAATCCAGTGCGCGAAAATCCCACCACGACAATATGTTTACGTCCGTGTAAATGTGGGTTTAGAATGGAACTGGTGGCGATTTTAATTTATGGCAACAGTTTTCGCGCTCCAGCATACGGGCACAAACTGGAGTCCTATGGGAGTCTCTAACCTTTACGAGCATTCCGCACTATCGTAATTACCTCTAGCCAAGAAATAGAAGCATTAGGAAGTTACTAATTACAGCGTTATTATTCCTTGGGATGAGACAGTGCAATACAAGTAAGTATACCTAGGTACTTGCGTTTAAAGGACTCGTAAAGGAACATTACTTGTCGTTTTGATCTTGTTGTTGTAACTGTATTATCTATGGTCTTCATTTATTTTATTCGCTTTTATTTCTTTAGTATGTGTATTTATGTATCTATTACGTGAATGCCCCGTTGGTGTAAAGTGAGAGAGTAAAGGAACAGAGTGCACTTGTGTTTGCGCAACACACTTGTGTACTATTATATCTCCTCCGTATCTGACTAATCTCCGTTGAGATTGGCCACCGTGATCGAAATCTGTGTATCTGTTTTAGTATATTGTATACTAACCCCCTTACTAATAAACGTTGTATAGCGTCTGTATAGTTACACAATGCTTTGTCTTCTTCTTTCGAAAGTCAAATTACTGACGACTGAAAGAGAGAAATCGGTGCGTAACTATTCATCTGATATAATACGTTTATTAGTAACGTTTAATACAATCATTTCTCGCATACCTAACAGTTTACAGCAATTGGAAAGAACTTCAAGACCATACAAATTATTATTGGTGCAAATTGTTATAAAGTTGCAGTTTTCTGAATAAAACCGGTTTAAACGAGCCCAATTGTGGATTTTGAGGTTAAAAACTGCGAAGCTATTAAAACTGTCATCATGCCAACCCAACTTTGCAGTTTCGTAACAAATGTTTCCACTGAATTTACGGTTTTTGCCAGGTGACACTTTGAAATGTTGGGACGTTATTTTATTTATGAATATAGACTTTTAGAAGGGCTCAGCTATTTCTTGAACCGTAGAAAAAGATGAAACCGCTACTTACCTATATCGCTAACGTATATCGAACCATGACAACATGGGGTGACTACAGAGATGACGACTAATAGAGAAGTATGGGAGAACAAGACATATTGCGCCGACCTCAAATAAATTGGGATAACGGCAGGTGAATGATGCTATCGCGTATCATGATGTTATGAGTCGTTTTAGGATAAGATATTGCTATACCAAACTACCTAAATCTTCCGCCTGCCTGGATTTTGGGCTAATCTTGAAGGAAATTTTTAGTAATTAAGTTACAATTTTAACCTAGGTACTACAAATTTATATGATTTTTAAAAGAAAAGCTTTTACGTATATTTGAATTAAGAATGTAAGATAATTTTCAAGTTTTGGAACGACTAACTGAATGTCATACTTCACAAAGTTCAAAATCCGTTGCAACCAAAAACTTATTAGAACAAAAATCAACTTAGAATACATTTCTCTAAAGTAGATAACTGATTAAGTTTCGATGGAATGTAAATTACCTGAGATGATGAAAACTGCTATAAGTTTTAACTATGTAACAGAAGAAATGTATTAATTAGTCGCGAAGCCGGTAACCGACCGTTACTGAATTATTAAGAAACAATGTGGCTACCTCGACCATATTGATTCTCTTTTAACCCGTGGCGTGTCTAATTAGCAGACACAATAGAAATTTTATTGTTATCGGTACACATGTTGTACGCTGGACATGCGAAGAATTAAGGACTTTTCCTGACTCCAAGAAGAAATAATAGCGTTAAGTATTTACTCCGAGCTCATTAAAACTTATGTTTGGTGGTGTGTGCACAAAGAAAGAGGTTTTGAAGAAACCTGCACCCTAATTGCATACCACACTATCAATAACACTCTGAATCCTTTTGAAGGATTGCTCATCCATTGCTTCATAAATGTTCGAATAATTTGTCTGCTTAACAACGTAAATAACGCAATGAATGTTATAAAATTACACACACAACAACATCAACAACAATGGCTTACCAATGCCGCTAATAGCAACAATGGCTTTAATTTTGACAGTTCAATAGAACTGTTAAAATTAAAGCCATTGTTACTGTTAGTATGTTACGTAATTACACCGCAGTTTTGATTTCGAAAAAAATACTGTAAAACACGATGTTGTTTTTACTGGTGTTCTAGTAAAATAATCAAACATAATGTTTTGGTATTTTAGGTACAAATATACAACATTATTTTTAGTATATGCGAAACCTGAATATAGTTTGTTCAGAATAACTAACTGAATCGATTTCAATCATTTTTACACCATGTTATATTTTGTCCCAAAAATATTTTATCAGTTCATTACAATAAAATCGCCGTACAGTTAGGTACCTACTGCCAAACTATTATCAATAAGCGTACGATGCTGGAGGAGCATAAAACATGGTCACACCATTTTTGAACGGACAACCAGGTAACTTAACAAGCTTATAACTTTGTGATTTCTCTTGATACATTTTTGAAATTTTGTACATAGATTCATTACATAAAAATACTAGACACGTGTCTCGGGTTTCGCATATACTAAAAATAATATTGTATACATACATAGTTATGGTAAGTATACACAAGACTGACAAATCCACTTGGGTGTTCAATCCTAGATACCTATTCAGACATGATGGTCAAACATGAGTCTCGACTCAAAACTTTGTTTGAATAGAATTTAGTATGCAATACATCGGTTTTGAATCGAAATTAGTGCTGACGCAGTGTTCTGGTAAACGGACCTTAATTCTGTCATTATGTATGCAGTTATATGTAGACGATGGAAGCTGTTAGGTATTTAGATGCCTATGTAATTAATTAATGGAAATAAGTACTTCTCTTTAACTCCGATACAACTTCTGATAAATACAGGGTGGCAGGGACACCGAAGCACAATCTGTTCCCATGAATTCAGTATGTGATTGATTACATTTTTCGTAGGTTATCAAACTTCCTTTTTATGAAACAGCTGTTTCATTTTTTGATAAACAACGAAAAAGTTCTATGCTGAATTCATGGTTATAATTGGCACCCTGCATAGATTCTTAAGTAATTTATTAATTAAGGTAATTCTCATTTAACTGCGATTCAACCTCTGATAAATATCTTCCCTTCTTCTTCTCTTTCTTGCGCTAACCGAATTTATTAAAATATTAACCTTGTGTAGTGTTTGGGTCACCAAGTTACAGGCTATGCCTAGTTTGGGACCCGCTGTTAAATCTGTCTAAGTTTTCTGTTTGTTAGAATTTCATGCCGTGTTACTTGTATGTTTAAGTAGGTACTATAAGATGCGATGCGACGAGGTTTCTGAGTAAGAAATTTCACGCGGACGAAGTCGCCGGCTGAATCCAATACTTTAAACGTCACACACAGACGTAATGAAATTAGATTCTTCATGTAGGTACAATTTCCTGCCCCAATATTTCGTACGGTCGCAATATATTGCTTTGAAACCTCAGAAGATACTGCAGTGCAGTTTCAATAAGTGTTAGAAGACAGATGAGGCCGCTTCACAATAAAGTATTGAAATCTTTACAGTCTTTTTTTCCCTGAAAGAGTGCTGAAGCTTCGAAGCGCAGTTTATATTGCATGAACTCGGAAATGCGACGAGCCGACGAGCACTCTAAGCTAGGCGACAATTCTATTTACTCCTGATGTGAAATTTTAGAGATAACAATAAAAACTCTCGGTTTTTTATTTCTTCATTGTAAAAAGTTTATGACTGTTGGCTTGGCGCTAAGAGGTATTATATGAGTCTGCAAGGACCCAACAAATGAGGTTCTATATGATATTTTTTATACTGATGCAGCAATATATTATTTTAAGTAGGTATAATAATTTTTTACTGTAGTAACTTTTTTATGATCATTCTGTTTTTAATTAGTTTATTGAAGTATTTTATGGGGGACTGCATTACATTCCACACTGATTTTAGTTTAAAGCTTCACTCTACTGGTTATCTACTCATGTGGTCTGGGAACGATTCTAATGCCAAAATTATATATATTTTTTAGAATGTTTGTCTGTTTATATGGTTGTCTGTTCGTCTGAATGTATGTTCCAGCATCACACAAAAACGCACAGCACACAAGAACGCTGCTAACCTGCACTGTGTCCGCTTGGTGGATTACCAAGCGGACACAGTGCGGGTTAGCAGCGTTCAAATATTGCGCAAATATTTACTATAAGCCTGGTCAGCCTTCTACACTAATATTATAAAGAGGTGAAGTTGTGATATAAGTAATAGGTAATCTCCGAAACTACACATCCGATTTTTTAAATTATTTCGCTGATAGAAAGCTACACTATTGATGAGTGCTATTGGATATGTTTTGTTCCTTGCGGACGGAGTCGAGTGCAGGGGTCTACTCCCTAAGCACGAAGTCCGTCGTTTCGGCCTTCGTTACGGGCGTTTCCTACTCCCTATGCCCTACGGACGGATGATTCGTTCGGGGCCCGAGCGAAGAATGAATGACAACGCGATTTGATAGTTGTCCCTACGCCCGATGTGTTTTAGCCCGTCCGAACAATTAAAGTTGACACTGGTTTTGACGGATATTTATGTCAGTTGATACGACATCAAAATAGTTCTCGTGCTGTCGACGAAAGTTACCAATTTAAAAGAATTCAAACTAAGTATGGCTGTTTTTTTAAATATTAAAGAAGCTTTACAGGAATTTGAGCGTGCCTAAACCCGTACCGAATTAGCGTGCGCGATAACGATTAGATTTTCTAATTAAATCTGACTATTTTTAATCGCGACTAAAAAGGTGTGGAATAAAATTAGTTGACAAACCAACAAAAACAGTACTATATCTTTTTTCTTTTCTTTTGCTTATATCTCGAAAACGGTGTGTCCTATCGTAAAAATAATGAAAATTTCGACCCCCTTTATAAAACCCGTAAACCCCTAAAACTCAACACGTAGGTAATAATTTTTCATATTTTCCATACAAAAAGAGAAAAATTCCATATAAAAATAAAATATCTTCTAAAAACAAAATAAAATATTTTCCACGTGGTGTCGCGATTGTCAAATTCGATTTAGTTGTGTCAAAATTATTTTTAAATGTAGAGGTATTTTTTTTTCTTCTGGCTGACTGTCGCCACCTAACTAAAGAAGAAGAACTGAAGAAGAAATGTGGTGTTTATACAAAGAAATACTGTAATAATATCGTTTTGACATTGAGTATCACTGTGAGCGCGTTCACGAGCGTTTCGAATTGTTGACAGTTCTTAGCTGTCATAATCGTAATAACTAAATCGGAACGCATGTGAGACGATGAGACAAACAAAATTCGGAATGCGGCCTTTGACATTTCATTATAAAATTTCCTTCAAAAAAGTAAACAGGCAAAGGTATAACAGGATGATGCCAGTTTCCAGACAAAAATGGCAAAAATAATTCAATTCTATATTTATAGACATAATAAAAGGTATATTTTTTAAATGGACGGAGTTAGGGAGTAGACCCCCAGAACCAGGGGGTCTACTCCCTAACTCCGTCCGTCCGTCCGTCGGCCCGTCCGACAGTAGCCCGATACGACGGTGTGAACCCTACTCCCTAACGATTTCGGACTCATCAGTTTCAAACGGAATCATAGACAATATTCGTGAACGAACGACGCATGGCGATACAGTTGCACTATTTTACCGGTCGATTACCGGTTTACTTATTTTGTAGTTTTCTAGCTTATTAAACAAAAATTAATACTTTTGTCGTTAGAAAATGACCACATTTAAAAAATATACCTTTTATTATGTCTATAAATATAGAATTGAATTATTTTTGCCATTTTTGTCTGGAAACTGGCATCATCCTGTTATACCTTTGCCTGTTTACTTTTTTGAAGGAAATTTTATAATGAAATGTCAAAGGCCGCATTCCGAATTTAGTTTGTCTCATCGTCTCACATGCGTTCCGATTTAGTTATTACGATTATGACAGCTAAGAACTGTCAACAATTCGAAACGCTCGTGAACGCGCTCACAGTGATACTCAATGTCAAAACGATATTATTACAGTATTTCTTTGTATAAACACCACATTTCTTCTTCAGTTCTTCTTCTTTAGTTAGGTGGCGACTGTCAGCCAGAAGAAAAAAAAATACCTCTACATTTAAAAATAATTTTGACACAACTAAATCGAATTTGACAATCGCGACACCACGTGGAAAATATTTTATTTTGTTTTTAGAAGATATTTTATTTTTATATGGAATTTTTCTCTTTTTGTATGGAAAATATGAAAAATTATTACCTACGTGTTGAGTTTTAGGGGTTTACGGGTTTTATAAAGGGGGTCGAAATTTTCATTATTTTTACGATAGGACACACCGTTTTCGAGATATAAGCAAAAGAAAAGAAAAAAGATATAGTACTGTTTTTGTTGGTTTGTCAACTAATTTTATTCCACACCTTTTTAGTCGCGATTAAAAATAGTCAGATTTAATTAGAAAATCTAATCGTTATCGCGCACGCTAATTCGGTACGGGTTTAGGCACGCTCAAATTCCTGTAAAGCTTCTTTAATATTTAAAAAAACAGCCATACTTAGTTTGAATTCTTTTAAATTGGTAACTTTCGTCGACAGCACGAGAACTATTTTGATGTCGTATCAACTGACATAAATATCCGTCAAAACCAGTGTCAACTTTAATTGTTCGGACGGGCTAAAACACATCGGGCGTAGGGACAACTATCAAATCGCGTTGTCATTCATTCTTCGCTCGGGCCCCGAACGAATCATCCGTCCGTAGGGCATAGGGAGTAGGAAACGCCCGTAACGAAGGCCGAAACGACGGACTTCGTGCTTAGGGAGTAGACCCCCAGGTCAATAATTTGAAGATTATGATTGAAAAATAACAGTGGAATCTCATGTTGGCTGTTGTAATATCAAAAAATCCTGGTCATCACTTGTAATTTTGTTCAAGTCAGTGAGACATATTATCTGTTTTTACGTGACTGCCCAAAAAAGGAGTGCTTAGTTTTTAATATATTTATATAGCAGATTGACAATAAGATCGCTTAAAATCCCAAAGAAACAAATCCAATTAATAATAAAACACTCCAAATAGTCTAGATTTAGGGATTAATGATGCAAACCTTAACAATCGTAGATCGAAATAAGCTCGAGCGCTGACAGCCGGGATTAGGAATTCGTTATCTAGTTTGAAACATTAATGGAATCTGAGAATCACGTGACATATGTATATCTAGGTTGTATGTTCAGATTATCTTGAACCTATGCTTAGGCCTTGTCCATACTAGAGAACTTATTTTTTTATTAGCCCGTGTTGTGCCACTTTTGGGTAATGGCATCCCAACTCTGCTTCTACCTCTCTCTCTGTCCAGAACAATATAGTTGTTTCGTTTTGTATTGGCATATAATTTTTGGTTTCGGGGAAAGTTGTGAAATTCAATTTGACAGTAAGTACGAGGAGTGATGACGATCAGTCACAAATACAATCGCAACTTGTACTCTAGTGCGATCAAGACGTTAGATATACAAAATGGCTAATTGCTGTTACCTATGTTTTCAAGACCCATCTATCAAACAGGTATTTGAAATTTCTTTTCGTGTTTTGAATAGATAATAATTAATTATTAATTGTTGCTACTAAATGAACTGTTCAAAATAAATAAAAGTTTATCTGCAGCATACCCGTTGGACATCGAAACTAATATTATAAATTCGGAATTAACTGTCTGTGTCACTGTGCCTAAATCACTGAACGGATTTTGATTGAAAATTTGCCAAGGAGAGAGATGGTATCCTGGGGAAGGACATGAATATGCTACTTTTTGTCCCGGTAGCACGTTCCCGTAGGATAATTTCCAAAATCCACGCGGGCGAAGCCGCGGTTAGAAGCTAGTTGTGTAGGTAGTTGTAAATAAAAAGATTACTCTAGACATAGACTTATAAAAAAGATGGACTCCGCGCCACGCATATCGAAAGCGAAGCGCAGTAAGTATGCCGCTTGTACAAACACTGCCTCACGCTCACATTTACATCATAGTATGCCGGACATTGCCGACCGGCCGCCATTACGTGACACGACAGCGTCAATCGTCAATCACGCACACATAGATCGGTACGGTGCTTCACTTTCGATATGCGTGGCGCGGAGTCCATCTATTTTTATAAGTCTATGACTCTAGACATAAAAATAATATCGGAAGTTAGTAACTAGTAGGTAGGCAGTCACATGTAGGTAATAGATACGTTAATATTTTTTATTTAAAAGTAATTCTTGCTAAACGGACTCATTTTATACGTTTGATGTTGTTTGAACGAAGTTGATGTTAATAATATTTTCATTTAAAATAAATTTTGCTAACGGCACTCTTTTTATTACTCAACTATTATCAAGTCTACGTATAACGTAGGTAGCAAAAAAAAACATGTTCTTTGAATTTGTTATGCTTTACTCAAAAGAAAAAATATTTAAGTTGTTTATTTATTTAAATGTTTTGTAAGTGGTTTAAGGTTTTCTTCTCAAAATTTCTCTTCTAAATACCGATTACTCAGAGATCTAGCTAGGAGAGCAGCAATTCGTTGTACCTACACCATTACTTTGTAAGTAATAATTAACATTATTCTCATTAGCTGAACCCCCTATACTTATTATCTAAGACGAGTTATTATTTTCGTATAACCACTAAATAAGTAGATGGTAATCGAATTTTAAGACAATTTTCTTTATCTTCATTTAGTTTTTTTTCTTTAAACGTTCTAGTTGTCAGATAATAAACTTATAAAATAATGCTGGAAAAGTTTCTATTAAGGTGCTTAAGACGTTTGCAAACTAAAATTACAATGACTGGTTAATATTTCCAAATCTGTGTAAAGTGTCATTTGAAAATTACGTAAGTTTATTTTATTTAGCCATGTGACTATAAAAACTGATTTTTTCTTACTGTATTCACTACGATTTTTTGTTCTAATCAACATAGTATTTTGAAATCTATAACTATTATGAAATTGGTCTTATCTCAAAGTTGCAATAAAGGTCCACGAGAAAATCACTTTTGAATTTTACTTGTGCTCGGAACAAAAACGAATCTTTGGCATTTTTTATTGCCAAACTGGGCATATAAATATATTCGTAAGCTAATATTACCTGTGATAGCTACTTCCATATCCGCTCGTTTGCTTGGCAAGCTTATTAAGTTCGGTAACAATAGAAAAAGTAATTGTGACTCATTAGTGACAGTTGAGCTCATAAGGGAGGATCTACCATGCAAAGCTATGAGGTCTTTGCTTCGTTATTGGTAAAGATACAAGAGTCATAATTTTAACCAATAAAGGTCCGTAAATTAAAGAAATCGGCCATTAGTGTGTACAGTGGGCTGCATCAATTGGGTACCCCCCTTGAAAGCATTTAGCAACTGGGCTAGGGTACCCAATTGATACAGCCCACCGTACATATTAATGATCGTGACTGTACTGTTTAGCAACTCACCGAGGCAGCAGAAGGCTCCGTCTCATGATGGTAGGTGGAGTGATGTCGGATAGTCCCCGCCATGCCGTCTTCACGTTGATCTACATGCCGGGTTGTCACATGACGTCACTCGTCATTCAACTGTGTTGTGTTATCACCTTTGCAATCGACTTCGACAATCCATGGTACGAGTTACTCACTCACAAAGTTTTTACTAAAGATTAGGATATTTTTCAATGTCGCATTATTATTATGTTAGCTTTAATTTATTATGTCGATTTAAATCCATAGTTTCAAACTATAGATTTTAGGTCTGCTAGAAAAGATTTCTACAAGAAATTAACAAATTCTTTTGTTTTTTAGTTTCCTATATTGGTTACTGTCCTTGATAATAATATATCGTATTTTGTGGGTTCATAAATTAAAAAAGAATCGAGTCCAAGGTGACCATTTGTTTTTTAATACAATATCATCATCTGAGTAGCCTTTTATCAACTATGTTGGAAAGATAGGCAGTCGCTCCATGTAAAATACTAGTATTCAGCTGCTGAATACCAGTATTTTACATGGAGCGACTGCCTATCTGACCTCCACAACCCGTTTACTGGGTAATACGAAACCCTTGGTAATTAATTAATTTATTTCTTTAATTAAAACGGTTTACCACCAATTACAGAAATTAAAGACACAGTTTATATATACACGTATAAGATTAAATATAAAATCAAGTAAAAAGTTAGAAACACTTTCATACATCCCTCTCACAGTATTTCTGACATGCCGACAAAATCTTCATCCATTCGTCCGCAAACAGATCGTTTGTTGGATTAGAGTCCAAGAGATCATTAAGTGCGGCCAGAGTACGTGGTACTGGGGACTTAGCACTGGTTGTCAGAATTTCGGGCTTAGGATGACCCGTAACGACTGTCAAAGATCCACGAATGACAGCCGGGACCAATGGCTTAACGTGCTTTCCGAGGCACGGAGGTGTCTTGATATGTAAAGGTCACCCATCCACGGACCAACCGCGGCAAGCGTAGCTTAACCTGATCGATCGACCTGTGCGTCTATTATAACTTAGCCACAAGCCCCTCTGTTCTTTAATTATCCTATATGACTGTAAATACCTACATTGCAGATATTTTTTGTTACAACACTTTAGAGGGATATATAAGCGTTTCTTAGAAGTTGTATGCTTGTGTGACACTTGACCTCCTAACTATAGGAAGTTCACATTGAGGACACCAGCTTAGCTTTCATGTCATGCCAGGATTATTTCCACTTGAAACTTCAGACAGGGGATCACAGGATAAGTGTCCCCTTCTATTCAGAACTGTATCTTGCGTACATGTGAATAATTTATGCGTAAGGTTGGATGGCTGTTACTGTGAATAAAATATTTGAGTTTGAGTTATTTTTGAGTAGGTATACAGTGTAACGCATTAATTTAAACCACCTATTGAATATTTTAAACATACACAGTTAAATTAATTAATTACAATTAACACTAGACGTGGGACCTTCTTTTTCGTTTTAGTATTTAACAAAATTAAACTTAATTTGTGATTATTTGGTAATAATACCATAGAGTGTGTTTTGAATTGTTGTTATCATCACCCCACGGATGTCTAGTGTATTATTATGAAAGATGTTTTATATTGTGCTAATTTGTATGGAATTTTTGTAAAAAAAAATCAGTTTTCTATTTATGTCATTAAAATGATTATTTTAAAATTTTAACAGAATAAAAAATATATTTAATGTGATAAAATAGTCGTAACTGTGTATAGTATAAAAATATGGGCTGAACCTGTTTTACTAGTGATAAAAAGTGTGGTAATATTATTACTTAAGTACTTGATTATGATAACAGCACTTTCATAGAAAGTTCAATATTCCATTAAAATCATACTTACTAAGCTTAATGGCTATCTAAACGATTATTAGTGGATGGGTGAAGCTTTCTGGTCACGATTGTATTGGGATAATTACCTCCGAACGACCTTCTCAATAAATCCTAATTCATTGTTGGGGATTCTGTATAGATTTCTGTGGCTCAGAGTAATTTATTCGATCAGATGCTGAGTAATTAGTTTTTATGGATTAGAATAAAATGCTACCTTTGGAATTTTGTTTATCAAATATTTTAATAAAAGTTATCTAGATTTTTTCGAAGTAGATCAAAGTGAAGAAACAATGTTACCGTCGAAAACTATAATTTAACGATACCTATTTTCTTTGTTGTTTAACAAAAATTATCTTTTAAATATTCTACCAAGTTATAGTTAAGTTTGAAACTTTGACCAAATATCAATTTTCGTAAAGTGCAACTATGCAACAACTCACAAAGTACTACTTTATTCACTTTACATCGGTTAAGGTCGCTACGCTCTAGACGTCGTAGCGCTACGGCGTAGGGGCTACGGTGCTACGAGCCGTGCGGGTCCCGGCGTAGCGGCTGGCGCGCGACTGCCGCAGCGTGAGGCAGGCTACTCGCTCCGGCCCGCGCACTCCGCACCGTAATGATTGACAAAATACTTCACCTGTGTGTTTTCTAAGAAACAAGTGGTAGAAAGAAACACACGAAAAATAACAAGGCACGTTTTGAAAAAAAAAAAAGACGCGCGAAAAATTTGGAAAGAGTTTTAAGGAAGTCGGCAATTGAGGATGTGCACACTGTTGCTGGAATATGTAGATAGATAGATATATAGAATATTCTTTATTATGTACACCATATATATTTCAGATTAAGTATTTGCTCTTTTTGATTTCAATGAATATTAAGCAAATTTAAAAAATAAGTATTTAATAAAGCCGACAGTGACCGAGTAGGTACGAGTACATTAAAATGGAATGGTATAAAAGTAATTTTCCATGTGACTTTTCAGTTATTAAAGAATTGAATAACACACTATGTGGGGCATATAAGCCGCTTATCTTATCGCGCAAGATATAAGAGTCAACACAAAGTAATGTGAAATGGTGCTGGACGATGGAGCGGTTGCGATCTATCTTGTTTTTCATCTTTTTCAATTGTCACAGTAGTAGCGTTTGTACTTGCGGTTCCATGTATTGGAAGAATCGTATGGCGTTCGAATCCTTTGATTTTCTTGGCTTTTATTTAATAACATTAAATTTTCGATCAAGAATACACTAGATTCTTTCGGGTCGGGATGGATCAGCGATGTTCGCTCGTTAGAATTATATATGCCGCTTATACCCGTTGTAATTTTATTTGCTAGTGGTTTTAATTTTATAAATTATGTAGTCGATGATTTTGGAGCACGTTAAATTTTAATGGGTTTATATTGGCACTAATTTAAATGTATAAAATATATGTGTACTACTGTATAAATAGATAAATAATAACATACAGTTTCACGAACAAAAACCCTTTATTTATTTATATATACTTTATAGTACACCACAAAAATACATAACAAAAGAAAACAATAACTGTACATTTATATTCCTAGTTAAAAAAAACCTTTAATTTTTTTTTAAATTTTCGTTATCATGAACTTCAGATTAATCAACTTCGGACTGACTGTCATCTGAGGAAATGTAAATACGCTTGAAACTTGAAAATAAAGTCATTTTGAAAGTTCAGACATAAATAATTCAAAAATAGAAACTTAAATAACCGACCCATTGCGAGTCCGACACGCAAACGAAAGTTTGCGTGCCATCGTACAATATCTAACACTACATATAAAAAAAACACGTTTCATAAGTAACGTGTTTATTTTTTTTAATAAAATGAAATAAAAAATGAAATCCCCTAAATGGGAATTTGTGATAAATGAATTTGTTGTTATAGCGGTCATAGTAGTACATATTCTGTGAAAATTTTAAGGATCTACCCATTACGGTTCCAGAGATACAGCTCTGTGACAGACGGACGGACGGTCGGACAGCGGAGCCTTAGTCATAGGGTCCCATGGGCACCATTTGGGTACGGAACCCTACTTCTTCTTTTCGTGTCCATACAAAATAAGGCAACGTTGTTTTATTTTACGGACCGTTTGAGGTGATACCCCTGAATCCAGCGTATTCTTGATCGAATCATTAAATAGTTATTCAGGTTTAGGGCCTGTTTAACTCCCTCCATATAAGTTACGACAAATATAATATAAAACGTTTATTTTCTGTACACAAGTTGTGAACTTAATGCTAGACTTTGACAGTACGAGACGAACAAGGAGCTAACTTTGTAAGAGACTAGAGCCTGTGATAGGTTTATAAAAAAAAAACCTGTACAGGGCCCTCCCGCGGCTAGATGCCAGTTATTTGGATACACGACATGATAACAATGCAGGATACTTAACGAACTGTAAACAATAAAAAAAAAAACAATAATATAATAAATACGTCTTATAACTTCACACAAACTTCTGTTACATTTTTCTATTTAGTTTATTGTAAGTGCATGTAAGGTAGTCGTGAGAAGGTTTATTATTTTCTATCACTGCAACCAAGTTATCATCAGTGGTCAAAAAAAAAAAAATAATTTCGCGGGTTACCCTGGCACTTTCGCCTTAAGCTGCTAGTAACACCAAAGAGTAAGAAAATGTCTGATATACTTTCATCATTATTCTATAAAGGTTTCCTTTACAAAAAAAGCTTTCACTATATTACGTAGGTACCTACTGAACATATGTTATATACAAAACAAAAATGGACATTGAATACTGACAACAGTAAACCTCTTTAACGAAAAAGAAAATTAAACTGACATGGCTTTAATAAATCTCATTCATCATTTTTAAAATAACACGGCACCGATTTAAATTATGTACAATTTTTAAGCAATGTCAATTTATATTACGTACTTAATTAAGTTATTCACTAAACTGGAACCTAACCTATTATACCTACTTGTAGAGAATAAATTAAATTGCAAACTCTTGGTCCAAGCGAGAGCTGCTGGATGTAGTTAATCTAATAAGTGCCTATTTATAGTCTGTACCAAAAGTATGTGTTGAAAGTGTAAACACACCCTGTTCAGGTTAAATTCTAACGCAATCCTCACTAAAGGAAATTAGTACCTACCACATTCATCTATTAGGTGTTTAGAAGGTATCGAATATCTCATCACTTTATCAAAAATTATTGTTTGATAACACTATTAAAGGAACATAAACGCCCGTATCTTTTGATTGCAATGACTTAGAAGTTTGATTTTTTAACTGCTTCAAGAGATTGCAGCCTTGAGTATTTATTGATATTAATTTCAACTTGATAACTAAACGCGTTCCTGAGAAAAAGGGTCTTGATTGACGGACAGACGGACAACGAACTGATCTTATAAGGGTTTCGTTTTCCTTGGAACCTTAAAAATAAGTAGAAGGTAGGTAAAAAGCATTCCTCTTAAAATATATTGCATGTCTTGTTTAATCTTAGATTTGATTTGTGATTTTATTTTGTCTCAGATTTATCTATTGAAGTTAACTTCGAGTACCTACCTACCTATAAGAAAGGAGAAAATATTCTTTATAGGAATTTACAAGGTGCAGTAAAGTATAAAAATAGCTTTCATTGTGTGCAAAGGTACGAGATACAAGAACTTATGTTCGTTCGCAGATAAAATAAAACACGAGCTGCTGTAAAACGATACTTCTTACTTTAAGTGTTCCTATTTACGTAGCGATCGTATTACTCTTCAGGGATCAGCAGGAAAGTGTGTAAAATAATACTGGAAGTACTTGAATCGAATAAAAGAAGGTTCGTTTTTGTATTTATTTATAGTAAGTTAGTCATTTAATTTAGTCCTTAATGTAAATAGTTAGTTATCTCTATATACAATAAAGATAAATTACTTGCTAAAAATTTGTATGGTACTTGGGTAATGTAAGTAAGTAGTAAAGTTAGAACAATGTCAAATGTAGCTAATTAATTATCGTGGGGAAACTTTTTTACCTAAGTTATGAACTCTAATAAAAATCAAGGTCCTCTTTTACTGCTATAAATTTCATACTAAATCACCATAAAACATTATTTTTGTTTATTAAACATTTCTTTCAGCTATTCTTAGTTCCAAAATAGCCTCATACAGAGCCATTAAAAGGTTAACCTTCAAAACTGTGGGGTACTTGCCTAACACACTTACAGTAGCAATATTTTTCATTTTAACAGTACAACAACATTCATTGCGTTATTTACGTTGTTGAACAGACAAATTTTTCCTTCAAAAGATAGGTAGATATATTGTGGCAGATAGTGTACTCATTACCAAACGCATAACCATTTTATAGATCTACTAGCGACCTTTTACTTGACAAAACATCGAGATATCTTTATGATAAGTATGTTTAATATCCATGTAGGTATTAGACACATAAACCTTCCGGAATAAATTCTCTAAGTGATGGTGATAACCGCAACAAAGTCCGTTACACAGTTTAGAAGAACAATGCGGTCACACAGACAAACACGAAAAGCGACTTTAATTTTATAATACCTTTATACAACATGCCCCGGAATTAACGCACACACTTCAATTAGAATATTATGTTATTGTAATCGTTATTAATTTTTATTAAGTATTATGTCATAAAACATTGTTTTGTTTACGTTATTTCAATCGACAGGTAATTTTTCTATTCTATTTTTCTCTATGGCAATGGTGCCGATGTCGACAATTCTGCCAATGTCAGACGTGTTATGAGAATACGTGCGAAGAGAAAAAAAAAAATCTAAATTCGATCCATGAATTTTTATTCGTGGAATAAAATTGACGTCTGACAGTTTTTGTATGGATGAACTGTCAAAAATTCAAAATTATTCCTCCGGTAAAATTATCTGGCGTTGGAAAAATCACCCCTAAATTAGTTACACTGATTGTGGGAGAAAATTGTGGTCACATTAAAAATCTAAGCATGCACACAATCGCACACGTATTAGAGTCTAACGTAGTATAAGTTACGTCATCTATTTTAGTATGTTTTGACTGTAGAGGAAGTCTGACAGTAATTTACGTAGTTTTAATTATTTTTGGGATAAAAATGACCTTCATTAAAAATTACAGAAATCAATTCAGTAAATGATTCTGAATAAACTACTTTCATAATGTGCATTAATTTAGTTACATATTGTATAGATAAGTTTACCTATTTTACCATAAAGGATGCCTGAGATGAATCTATTAATCCAGGAATTACATGTACAATGCATGTCCCAAATCATACATTCCCAAACTATATCGGCAACAACGCGTACCAATAATAATATTATTAATATATTCATGTGTCGCAGAATCATGTCTTGTTCATCAAACTTGATATAGATAAGTATATACATCATTCTATATATTGTGCATAATTGTTCGTTCAGTATAATGTTATACAGGCATGTTGCACGCTAGTTCAAATCATAACTGCTCAATTAAGTATTCATACATCTAATGGACTATGTCATGAGCGGGTACTGTTTTAAGCACGAGTAGGCACGATAATATACCTGTTGACAGCAAATACATCGATATTCGGACATTTTGGAACTTATTAGTTTGGGCACGTAGTTTATTTCGCGGCATATTACGTCCAGATGAAGTTGTAATAAGGTTGTCTAATTACATGTTTTTGGCGAGTTTTCATTGCTAAATTAAGGTGTGGGTATACATTTCTTCCTTTTAAGGGTTCCGTACCTCAAAAGGAAAAAAAACGGATCCCTTATAGGATCACTTTGTTGTCCGTAACATCTGTCTGTCTGTCTGTCAAAACCCTTTATCTCGGGAACGCGCAGAGGAATCGAGTTGAAGTTAAACCATATACTCAGGTCTACAGTTTCTTGAAGCTGTGAAAAAATCAAACTTCTAAGTTAACGTAAAAAAAAGATACGGCCGTTTATGCCGCAAAAAACGTATATTTCGACACGCAGGGAATCAAAATTTATAGGGTACTTCCCGTTGACCTAGAAGAATTTTGCAAGAAGCAATGAGATGTAGCACAAGTACCTTAAGGAAAAAATCCGAAAACCGTAAACTTGTAGATACATTCCAAAAACAAATCCGTGATAAACTATTTAATACCTACAAATTTGTACGAAACCCTCGGTGCGCGAGTCCGACTCGCACTTGACTGGTTATTTTCTTGTTAGGGCTGGATGGTTGTGCCAAATATTCAGTGTTAAAAAAGTCAGCCTAGAGATACAGAAAATTTAGGTTTAAAACATAAAGTAACATTACGCCTGTACTTCCCCAGATTTGGCCAACTCCCATGTAACAGGGGGCGAGCCTAATGCCATCAACCGGGCAAAAATCTAGACTCCGGGCTGTGAAATTCTTGATGGACAAATCCAATAACACTTTTCCCGACCTAGGAATCGAACCCAGAACTCCATCATCAGTAGCACTTGCGATCACTAGACCAGAGAGGAGAGGTTTAATCTTTTATAAGTAGGTACGCCAACTGAAATAAGAGGCTCAATGAATTGGTTCATTTGATTTGGAGAAAGATAATTTAATACTCATGACGGTTTAGAATGCCTCAAAGTATCTTCGTATTAAACAGCACTCACATTCGCTTATTGGTACTTACATCGGATTAATAATCTCCTTTTTGAAGTCGTCAGAAATGGGATAAGGTAATGTCTTAACGATATTATTTACCTACAGGAAAGATTCGCAGAAGGAGGTGACTGCCTCCCACTCCCTCTCGCCCCGGACCATGGCTTGGACCAGGGCCGGGCGCGAGAGGTCGCCGCCGCTGCCGATCGCCTCTACGAGGACACGGCGGTGCTCTGCCCAAGCGGGACAGACCTCCACCGTGTGCACCACCGTGTCCTCTGGGCGATCCTCGCAGTGGTGACACCCGGGTGTTTCCTCCCGCCTGATGATGTGCAGGAACCTCCCGAAACATCCGTGTCCGGTGAGGACCTGCGTCAGGCGGTAGGTGAGGGCGCCGTGACGCCTCTCTAGCCACTCCTCAAAGAGGGGCCTTACCGCCGCTATCGCGGCGTGCCCTGCGCTGGGTTGCGACAGTCGCGCTTTCCATGCCGCCATGAGATCGCGCCGGAGGTCCGCCCGCTCCGCAGCAATTTGCCGCGGAAGCGGGTTTTCCCCCCGGCGTAGTGCCTCCGCGCGCCACTCAAAGAGGCGCGCGAAGACTATCGCCTCCAGATCCCATGGCGGCAGTCCGGCAAGGAGGCTTGCCGCCTCGCGCGAGATCGTGCGGTACCCCCGTATTAGCCGTATGGCTAACACCTTTTGGGGCGCGTTCAAGTAGTGGGCGGCTCGAAGCCGCAGTGAACGCGCCCACACCGGGGCGCCATACACGGCCATGGACCGCACGACCCCCGCGTAAAGCCTCCGGCAGGAGGCGTTTGGCCCCCTCAGGTTGGGCAGGAGCCGCTTGAAAGCGGCCCCAGCCCTTTCCAGTTTGGGGGCCAAACGTCGGAAGTGCTCCACGAAGTTCCACCGGCTGTCGAGGACGAGACCCAATTATTTCATCGTCGTCTCGACGCCGATGTGAACCCCTCCTACCGTAAGTTGGGATCCCGATGGTGGCCCGTTCCGAAGCCCATGAAATGTCATGGCTTCGGACTTGTGCAGAGCCACCTCGAGACCCAACTGCCGGATCCTCTCCACGTTCTAGACCCCCTAGGGTAGAAATAAAAAAAAAATCGTCATTTAAAAGTCAATACCTACGGTCAAATTGTATGGAATAGCTAATTTGTTTTTTTTAATAACCGACGATAAATTTCAACGCAGGGGCGTTTAAAATCAAGATTGTACTGAATCCATGGCAGCGGTTGCGCGTCGATATCCCTGCCACCCTGTAAGTACGTCATTCAGTTGCAATTTGCCATTTCTAGCAAATCTCAGCTCGTTTGCCATTCTCAGAGAAACCTTATGAATACGCGCGATTAAACGTGATTTCACAGCAAATCTTACGAGATTCAGGAGCTGTGTTTTCAGCGTTATTACATAATTTATGTACAATATAAGCTATTGCCCGCGGCTTCGGCCAGCGTGTAGGTCGGAAACTATCCCACGGTAACGTATTAGGTACCGGGATAAAAAGTATCCTATTTGTTAATCCAAATCCTATTAAAAGCATAATCCTAATGATTGAAATACTATCGTGAATTCATGCAAGCCTAGTACTTTTTGTTAGAATACTGCTCAGAAAGTCGGGTCATATTTCAATCATGATTCGAAAGACACTTAATGCCGTCTAGCGTCCTAAAGCAATTGTGACCGTCGAAAGATATTGTTCGTTTCCTCGGGAACAGTATTTTTTTTCTGAATGAAAGATAGCATAAGTCCTTTTCGATACCCCTGAAAACGTATATGCAAATTTCATGATGATCGATTCAGTGGATTAGGCGTGAAAAAGTAACAAACAAACAAACTTACTTTCGCATTTATAACGTTACTTTAGGATTGTGTATGTATTAGATTTCTCACGTACATTTGCTGTTTTGTTTTAGTTATTATCAAAACAAAGATATATTTTGTGCTATTTGCATCCCAAAGTTATGACTATGGATGAACGTTACCTACATGTTTATTATAGTTTATACGATTTACTCACGCGCAGGTATGTTTTCTGATATCCATAGGACCATGGAAAGGCTGAATACTCAAACGTTCATTAGGTATTCTATAGTATTGTATTGTTTTGAAGGTAGCGACAGAATGACGTTTAGTGTCTACATAAAGTAAAGTTAGAGCCGTTTAAGTATTCATCTATATGTCATCTAAACTTACTAATATAATAAAACTGAAGATTTTGTTTGTTGAACACGCTAATCTCTGGAACTATAAGCTATTAAACATCACGCTACGACCCTTAGGAGCCGAGCAACAGAAAAGAAGTCAGAAATAACACTAAGCGGAAACGGAGTAATAGCGCGGCCGGGCGATGGGATGCGATGCGGGGAACCAGATATTTCACGAAAACGAAGTCGCGGATAAAAGCTAGTGGATCATAAAGGCTCAACGAAACATAAGGAGGCTTGTGAAAACTGACATCAGCGACGAATTTCCTCTGGTCGGTCGTCACCGCGACATCTAGGCTAGACGAGCCGAGCACGAGCAGAGCACGAGTCGAGCACAAATTCGTGTAGTGTGAACTGACTTACGAGCCTCGAACGAGCGCGCTTCGAGCATTTGGTTCGTGCTCGAATGTGCTCCGCTAATGGTTGGTTTTTTGACGAACACAAAGGGATTTGCAGCGCGCTCGTGAACAGTGACCGTTGTAGGTTCGTTGTACGTCCACACTTGACGACGCGAACACGATGCTCGGCTAGTGCTTGGCTCGTCTAGAGTAGACGCACTTTAGTGGCGTGTCTCTTGACTCTGTACTTCTTCATCGGATTAGCTTCCTGCACCAAGGACGGCTTCTACTTCTTCCAACTGTTCGACAGATACGATGCAGAAGTATGAATCATTCATGTAAGTATTGGAACTTCTCTGAATCGTCGTCCTTGGTTGGCAAAGCTAGTACCCAATACCAAGAATATTACTTATATAACTATTTGCAGATCTACATAGTTTATGTAAGACTAGCTTTTGCCCGCGGCCGGCAGTAATCCCACGGGAACGTATTACAGGGATAAAAGTATCCTGTGTGTTAACCCTGGTCATGGTCTACTTGTGTCCCAAACATCGAAGGCTTGAAAGGGAGACATGCAGACAGACTTACTTTCGCATTTTTTATAGGTATTAGTATGGAAATATGGTACGGAAAAATTAATGCACAGATTTATGCAGGAGACATTAAAACTACTACAAAGATAAGTTATGCCTTTGTGGCAAAGTTTGGAGAGCCCTATGGGCATAGGCCTCTCCAAATTTTCTGTCTTTCGTTCCGGCTGCTGCCGTTAAGATGGTGATGAAATGACGTTATTAATAAAATTATTGTAGAAATCTTTTTTATCTATTCGTGGATTTATGTAGTTTTGTATACAGTCGAGTATTTTATAACTGAACAGACAGCTGTGCTGCTGGGGAGTTTGTTGCGGCACTTCTTCTCCCCAGCGAAAGCACTAGGAAGTGGTGAAGGGCGGCGTTTTGGGGGACTGTCTTTTGTAATTTTGACGTTCGAAAAGTGCTGATTCTCAGCCTAGTTTGAATAAATGACTTTTGATTTTGATTTATTGTTGAAAATGTAACACTGAAATCGGTCAGTGAGTTTAATTTTTTTTTATTTCACTATTTTACGACGCAGATAAATGATTGTTCAATGACATAAAAACTCAATGAATAAACTATTTTTCACTAGAACAGTTGCTAACTCAATCTTTATCAGTTATTTACTTAGTTTAAAGTTAAATATAGGTTATAAAGACGGCAACGAAATCTAAAAAACAGAAAACTTATTCGAAGTAAGAACATAGTTAAAATAAGCAAGTGAACCGTTATCGTGATTTGCGTCCCACGGCTCGCCCACGTCGCCGTAATGATAACTTTTAAGAAAACACGCAAGTCTCTACCCTGTTGAGTACTGCCACGTGCAATTATGTTAACTTATATAAATACTAGAAAATAAATTTAATCTTGTTTGCAAGTACTTTGAAGGACAACTTAGAACATCACGACTGTAATCCCCAAAGCGTTAGACAGAGGTGTACCTACCCCCACATTTCGACAGTTATGTTAAAGTCCCATGTAATGGGGGGCGAGCTTATTGCCATCAACAGGGCACATATCCAGGCTCCGGGCTGCTACTGAGAAAGTCCTGATAAAAACAATACAAAACCACTTTTGGGATTCAAACCCGGACCTCATGGTCAGCAGTAGCGCTTGTGAACACTAGACGAACAAAGAGTCTCTCTCTCTCAAGTTTATTATATTTTATGTCATTGCCTGTCGCTCATGGACAGTATAGACGTCTGCAATACCAGAGGTAATGCAAATGCGTTGCCATACTAGATACCACGAAAATGTTCCATGCCTATGTTAATTACACCGGCTTTCTAACAGGAACACAGTAACGCTGCTGAGTGCTGGGTGTAGAACGGTGAGAGTACTTCATCGGAGAAGCTACTTGTTGTTCCCTATTGTCGCAGAATAATTTCGAAGTAGCATCGTGTTTCAGATATATCACGTCGAAGTAAGCTGTTGTCGAAGTACAGCATGCTGGAGTAGAGTACGTCGAAATTGACTCATGTCGGACTGCCATTGTTGTCGAAGAAGCATCGCTTCGTTTCCTAGTGTCGGAGCACCGTAGTGTCAGACTTAAGGTATTTCGAACTAAAGTATTGTCGAAATGAAGACGTGTCGGAGTTCCGTATTGTCGAAATAAAATCTTGTCGTATTACGGTTTGTCGAAATTCAGTTGGTAAGTCGGGTGTACTCTCTACATAGCTATTAACAACCATTCGGCAGGCTGCCTTGTCAATAAGGGACGCATTTTCGTTTGCCTGTTTTGCTCCCCGCAGCAAATAGCTGCCGGACAAATAGCGGTCGTCTATTTGATTTAAACTGATGACTGTAAATTTTCGGGTTTCGGATTTGTGAACAGCGTTTAGATGGCCCTTCGATAACATTGATTAATGTTCGATTCGGCACGGAAGCTATCGAATCGCGGTGAATATTTATGCAAAAAGAGCTGCAATGCAATACTGCTCTGTTAATAATTACCTACTTGAAAAGAAATTCAATCTGTTTTGCAATTAGTTTGAAGGACAAGTTTTTATACCTGAATTTCAACGTTTTCTAGTATTTTCATAGCTATTTTGAGACCGGCTTCATGTCTAACTCGATGCTGCTGAAAATCAGATTACGTGGACTAACTAACATTTTCCACAACCTAATTAGCAAGAGAAATCTTATCTATGTAAACCCTAAATTTGGACTGGTTTTAAGACTTTCGGGTTTCAGTAGGTTCGTAATTTGGATTCCTTCAACGTAGCCTGTGTCATTTCAAAATTTCTTACGCTTTTTGTTGCAAATCATACCTACGTCGTCATATTTTCACGAAATAGTCTAATTTCCATCAAACAATATAACTTCAATAGCTATATTGATGTTTCTAATTATAATGATCTAGTAATTATTTCACCACGTTCGCTCTCCACAATATTAATAAATCGCTTCCTGCATTGTTCATTTAGTACGTGACTGTACAGGGAGTGCACAATTTGTTACTACTTTGTGCTCCAAGTACATGTATATGCTGTTTTCTACAGAGCGCTGATTGAATGAATGGTAATGGCAACTAATGAGACTTGTTACAAGACATTTTATTTTTATTTTCTCTAGAGTTGGAAGACACGCAATGTTTTCTGTATATTAAAAGCTTGGTTCATAGGCTTAAACCTTAGCCTTGCGAAAGAAAGAAAGAACAACGTTTATTTATACACATTCCGTGAAACAAAAAATACAAATTACAAAATAAAAAAGAGAGTGTGTGTGTGTGAGTGGTGTGTGAGTGAGTGAGGGTGTGTTTACTATTAGGTACACCTCTGCCTAACGCTTCGGGTAAAACAGGCGTGATGTTATGATATTAATGCCCTGAACAATAGTAGAACGTAGTGTTATGATGTTCTAGCGTCAGCCTGTCATAGCGACAATCCTAGTACTTACCTAGCTAATAAAGGTCAAAATCGCAAAACACGTATTCGTTAGTAAGGAACTGACAGGTGCCAAGAACGCATTCTCTCGTCGGTGCACTGTAGTGTATTTTTTTTGTAAGACAACAGGTTATTACCGCAGACAGTACAGACAGACTTGACATGTTTATTTATTTATTTAATTATTTATGTACACACAGTAAAATACATAGGGATACAACATAATTATAATTTGAATACAAAGGTACTGCTTACATAATTATAATTTGAATACAAAGGTACTGCTTATTTTTTAAGAAATTTCTTCCAGCAGACTTGCGAAAGGAGATGTAAAAAAGAAATGTAGACAATAGTGTGTGAGAACAAGAAGAGAACAATATGAATGTGTGAAGTCCAAAACTAAAATATTAAATAACACTACACATATAATGCAAAAATAAACATAATTATACTTAAATAAATACATAATGATAAAATATATAAACTTATATATATATATATATATATATTAATTATCCATGTATTTATATTTCTATTACTTTTTTCTGAAACGTGAACGAAGCACATCAAAACAAACGATATTTAAAAATATAACCTAACGAAATAAATATTGCAGTGAGAAATTAAAATCTGAGTTACATGCGTTTTTGACACCTGTCAGTTTCATACAAGCGAATACGTGTATTGCGAATTGATCTTTAAAAGCTACTAGAATTGTTGCTCTGACCAGGAACCCATTCTCTGGACGGCCGGACTGTAAGTTAACTATTGATGCTAGGAGTTGTAACGACAACATTGCAACGGTCTCGCTAGTATGTCCCACCTTAACCTCATTTTGTTGTACCTAACTCAGATGCGAGTCAGTAGGGAGGTTATTTAAAGTTCCAGTCACACAGAGGCAAATTCCTCTGTTTCAATGATAAGATTACGAAGTCACGCGACAATTCGCGCCAATATGAACACCTCCATATAAGTTACTTGACACAATCAGCGCGACTAATTTCATCCTGCATCCCACGCGGGATTAACTTTAGTTTGGCCAGAGTTTTATGGTGTCTCTACTTCGAAGCATTACTCATACGATGCCACTGGACAACAAGACTAGAATATACTCTAAGCACTTACCACTTTTTCGTCTTCGTTGTGTCTTTAGCTTTGATTAGAACTCGGCCACTTGAATGTAGGTATATCAATCAAAATCTAATTAGTCTACAATCAATCATCCCGCTATGAAACACTAATCAATTACGCGTAGGTAACCTATGCAATATACCTAACTCGCTTGCCCGTTGGCTGTTCAAATATCTTCCAATTTTCCCAGAATTATTCTCATCGTCAACCCGTCTTGAGCAAAGCGTGGTGATCAATGCTCAGGCTTTTTCTCATGCAGAGAAGGTATGAGAAAAAGCCTTTGCCCTGCAGTGGGACAATAATAGGCGGGTATTTTATTTATTACTAGCTGTTGCCCGCGACTTCGTCTGCGATCAATACAAAAGACACGTGGCGCCATCTATTATCATAATAACGTTATTGTTGTTTTTCTCGGGAACAGAACTTTTTTCGGGATGAAATGTACTCTATGTCCATTTCTGTACACCTGACAACGTATATACAAAATTTCAGGATGATCGGTTCAGTGGTTTAGGCGTGAAAAGGTAACAAACAAACTTACTTTTCGCATTTATAATATTAATTAGGATTAGTTGGGATTGGAACGAAATTTGCGGTAGGAGTTGACTGGTAGAAAAAATCACGAAAAAATCAGTGTGAGATGAAAAAACATGAAAAAATTAAATTGCCGAACGCGTAACCTCCTTCCTTTTAAAAGTCGGTTAAAACAACGCGCGGTGGCGAGAATTCGGCGGGCCGTCGCGTCGTGGTATGTCTAGGAATATCTTAATTAGCAGTCTGCTGAAAATGTTCGAGAAATTTTTAATTAATAGTAAATTAAGGTACCTACTTTGTATCAGTACAGTATAATCTACAAACGAATCTGACATAGACAAACGCGTTTTGATATAAAGAAATAAGAAATACCAACAGTTTTCTTAGGATAGTAATAAAAGCTCCGTAAATATATTATTTCCCATTTTCTTATGGTGACAAGGTATTGCTTAGATATAACATAACATTGCCTGTATTTCTCCAAGGGTTGGCAGAGGTGTTCCTATATCATAAGCATAATCAGCCTTTATTGTTCACACTGCTGAGACACAGGCCTCTTCTCTGTGAGAGGGAGTGGGCCGTAATCCACCACGCTGGCCCAGTGCGGGTTGGTAGATGTCACATGTCTATGAATTTTGGCTTCTAGGACATGCCGGTTTCCTAACGATGTTTTCCTTAACCGTTTTGAGAGCGGTGGTGATGAAAATAATTTACACAAAATAAAGCGCCTGTCTGGATTCGAACCTACGACTTATATATAACTCGTAAGTCACGGCCGTTACCACTGGGCTACCACTGCTATCACTGCTCTCTGTGTTCTTATAGAACACCCACATTTCGCCAGATAAGAATAAGTCCCATGTTCTATGGGGCGAGCCAACCGGGCACAAGTAAGCATGTATTTATATTCAGATGTTTTTTTTTTAGTTTACTGCGATCTTAGCGTATTACAGCATTTAAGCACTTTACTCCAAACCATCACTTAAAAGAGCTTTAATATTTAATCACAAATGCCACTCAAAATTAATCCCATCAAATTAATTATTAATGTTAACAGTTTGCAATAACCAATTGAACATTGTGTCCGTAATAATATGAAAGATTAATTAATTCATGATTAATAGACTTAATGAACACTGACATATAGTTAATGTATTATTATTGCAATTAATTTCAACTCCAATGTGCGCTTTTATCACTTCTAACATCATCATCCTAATCGTCTGCCTAGCCTTTTCCCAACTATGTTGGGGTCGGCTTCCAGTCTAACCGGATGCAGCTGAGTACCAGTATTTTACATGGAGCAACTGCCTATCTGACCTCCACAACCCAGTTACTGAGTAATACGAAACCCCTTGGTAAGACTGGTTGTCAGACTTATAATTATTTCTAACGTGACGATATTATCGTGGACGTCTGCGTTGACGTCACGGTATCACGATAACTGGGAAATACATTTTATGGAAATATGAGAAGAATAAGAAGAAAGTGGGAGCGTGCATGGGATGGTGAGCACATATCATGGTAATCATATAGTATTCAGGCTATGCCCGTTACGAAAAATATATACATCGACCAGCCATATTTTTAGATTTCATAATAATAGATTAATTTATGTTATTTGATCCCCCACTATCTAGTTTAAGTAATCCAGCAACTACCTACGTTGAGCGTATTAGTCTTTGCATTGAATCGCTATGCTTAATCACAACAGGCGGGGGTGGAGGGTGCAAGAAGATATTTCCGTTAAACGTGAAGTTATATATCTATAGTCAGGACAAACTTGACTATAAAAATTTAACCCCAGGACAGAATCAATCAAAATTATTAGACTTTTGCCAGAAACATAAGTCTCCATCAGTGGAAGCTCTTGGACCAAGTTTCAAACATTTTTGACGATTGTCCTTTCCACGACAACGTTACAACGTACACGTATATCCATATCGTCACGTTAGTGAATATAAAAGCGTACATTGTATCATGAATTTAATTTTCTGCTGAATTCAGCGCTGAGTCGTTATAAGCGAATGCTGGAAGCGCATTAAAGTTTATAGTTAGCTTTCAAGCTCGCTGGAAGTACCTACTGAAATTGGTGCTAGTGAGATATCCGTCTATGAATCGCTAAACTGAACTCGCAAAGCAAGTCTGTTGCTAATCACGGAGTAATGATATGCGTTTTGATTATTTGCTTTGTACTAAGCAGATGGTATCGTTGGTTAAAGTGATTGGCTCATTAAATTTCCAAGGGATTGTAGGTATTAGGAGATGAATATTTAAGAAGGTAGTCATGAGGCGAATCGCTGATGGTTTAGGCACAAAGACAGAGATAATGAAAAAAAAAGGCGATGTTGCATTTATTTGATTGAATTTGAAAAGTTTGGGCGATAAAAGTTTCAATTAAATAACATGGAGTAATTCTTGCAGAAATGTACCTATATAAAACGGATAATTGTTTACAAATTTTTGTGGAACTGATGGAGCAGTAAACACTTTTTACTTTTCGAACTTAAAATACTTTCATTGTTCCACAAGTTACTTCGTAAAATCGAGGGTCGGAAAACTACAAAGTGTAGTGCCTTGAATCTCACGTACATCACATTTCAACAGCAGTTAGTTTAATACCACACTGTTGTACAGCTAGCAACGATTAACACTGTAACTTTTCCTTATTTTCTAAATTGACACAAGTTTATTCTATTTTACAACTCAAGTTTTCAGTAGTTCAGTTAGAATTGGTGTCATTTTAATGTTAGTAGAGAGAGTAGTACTTACATATTATAGTCTAGTTTTATTCTGAAACGTTTTCTACTGTTAATGTTTTAATCAGCCTATAATGTTCCCACTGCTGGAACACAAGCCTCCTCTCTGTGTGTGAGTACCGAGTGGTTCGTATAATCCCTCATGATACTTTACTTTACCGTTTTGAGTTGCTGACTTTTGTTGCTAACTGTACTTTTATTAGCTCAGCAAACACGTCACTCTAATACCAATCAAGCGGGCTGCAGAGTGCGCTCAATCACGACAGTCGATTTTATTCGCTAACGAATCCATGCACATGGTATAATATGACCAAATAAGATACTACAGTTATTTACACAGTGGTTGTGTATTGTACGGGATGCAATCGGGCACGAATCAGTTATACTTCGCGTCAGTGAATTGCCCATGTTACTGTAAGAAGAGACATTCTGTCACTTTCGTCAGTTTATGTGGCGCGTTAATGCACCAAATAAACCGCTGGATCTAGAAACATGAAATGTTGCACAAGAGTTCTCGTATAACGAAACTAAGCACTAAGAAACGAATTTTTTAAATTCACCCCTTAAATGGGGTTAGGTTAGATTGAAGGATAAGCCGGGGCTTGCGGAAGGATCGTACGTTCCCGTGACCCCTGGCGTAGGTGTGAGATGGAACACCGGGGTGGTTTTTAGTTAGGATTTCAAACCCCGGAAACAAAAAAAAAAAGTTAGATTAAAGGATGAAAGTTGGAAGTAGGTACGTTAGTTTTGCCGATGGGAACTGCCATCAGGCCCATGGCTTGTTGTCTAAAAAGAACGCGATCATTTTCCTGCCAGGCTATCAAAATGAACAACTTTCTCCATAGGATTAATATTGTAATCGCGAAAAAATAATCAGCAGTCACATACAAAACTTCCAATACCTACTCGACCCAAATGTATGGCACAGCTGATAATAAGTAGCTATAGTTTCTATCAGAAATGATACAGGGCTCAAAATAGAACAACAAAATCTTTAGTCGGTCTAGAAAAAGGCTGCTGCTGCTTATTTTTGTCACACGATATTTACCACTTCCTATTATATAATGTAAATTAATAATAATTACGGGTCGTCAGAAGCCCGAAAGTCTGTCAACCAGTCTTACCAAGGGGTATCGCATTACCCAGTAACTGGGTTGTGAAGTTCAGATAGGCAGGCGCTTCATGTAAAGTACTGGTGTTCAGCATTCGGTTAGACTTGTAGCCGACCCCAACATAGTTGGGAAAAGGCTAGGCAGATGATGATGATGATGATGATATGGTCCCGGACACTAAGCCATATTATATTTATTGTCAAAACCGAAATACGGGCCGCACACACACAATATCATTAACAATATGTATTTTATTGACAATATGTGTTTTATTGGCATGTGTGCGGTTAACCTATCAACTAACAGTCAAAATAATATTGTAGTATTGCCAATATAGTTGCCGTTCAGTTCATGTGAATCACGTTGCTTAGTTGCTGTAGGTCGGGGTGTACTGGGGCACGTGCGAACGGGCGCAATTAGCTCGCTGCGGTATTGGTGTTAGCGTCAAAATGGGTTTCTGACATTGTGCGAACATCTAGAAAACAACAATTTAAAACCTATTTTGGTGTTCTTATCCGTAATTTCTAGCTTCTGCTGATTTTAACTCAACCAGATTGTTTTTAAGGTAATTACACAAAAAAGAATGCGGTGAAAATTCGGAAGTGTGACGTTTCGATCAGTCAGATGTAGAAAAGATTGTGCAATGGTCAGTTTTATGTCAGGATTATGTTTAGGTATCATAGTACGCATTTTGCTATTATTAAAGTAGCCAGTGCAAACACTGCGGCTGCGTACTGAAGACATGACGACATAATATATGTGGAAAGTACCAAACTTCATGAAAATTGGTATTTATTTTAATTTAACAATTGAAGACATTGAGGTCAATGTCTGATGTCTACATGCTTCCCCACACTTTGTATAAAATATCATTGAACAAGGAAATTTCTTAATTTCCTCTGTCATCTGAGCGTTACAAATGGCGTGGCGGAGGGTTTTATTTTTAACAGCAAGTGAAAATATACAACAAAGAATTTTCTTCAGTTAATTAAAATCCTATCTTTATTAAAGAGATTGATCAAATTAAACATTGGTAACCAATAAAAAAGACCTGTCTGGAAAAAAAATGGATGAATAATTGTTCTAAGAATTGGCCCAATACGTTTGCGTCGTCGTCGTCGTCGTTTTTTTTTTAACCAGTTTCTTTATACCCGCCCTATTATATCTAGGTATATTATTGAACCAAATATCGGAACGCCCGAATTCTCAAACTCAAATGAGTCAACAAAAACGGGGAACCATATTTGCATTGAAACATAATAAAAGAGGGCAAACTAACATTATAAGCAACGTAAACAGCGAGAACAGTGAGCCAGCCATGCGGAACGGGTGCTGGCAACCAGGTCGGGTAAATCAAACAACAAGGGCCAATCGTGGCCCCGTAGACCAATCATTTTGCATGTGCCACCGCTCCCGCCCCACACCTTACAACTATTCAACCGAATATACAACTTCATCATGCATCCAGTCATCCAACTAAATGAAAATTGATTGGTTTTGTTGTTTAATTGAATTAGGGAGAGTTTTCCATTGTATCGCCCATAACGTGTGAAAACATTGGTTAACATATTGTAGTAGTTACACATAGTGTCACATTAGTAGGAAGAATAGATTTGTAGCCAATATAGCCCTTTCAGGATTCCAGCGTGTCTATCTAAATTAACATGACGTCGTGTGCGTACTGACCCTTTTTAAAAAAAAACAAGGTGAAGTCAAAGTCAAAGCATTTATTTCAAATTGGCATATAAAAGGGACTTTTGCATGTCAAAATTTACAATAAAATTAAATTGACTCTAGTTGCCCCTTCAAAAAGGTCGTTTCCTATGGAGAAGAATAGGCAAGAAACTCTTTAAACCTACTATTTTAAAATGTTTTACAATATTTTGTATGTGTTATAGGCAATGTGTATAATGCAGGCATTCTATACATTTCCTAGATATTGTATAGAATGCCGGGGTCGTCCAGGCAATGTGTGAAATGATATTGAATGTTCAAACTATTTTACACTTTACCTAGGAAATGTATGGAATACCTAGGCATTGTATAGAATACCTGCTGGTTCACCGGCAATATGTAAAGTAAATAGATTTGGTCTGTTTTTATCAATGTTATGTAAGTACCATGGGAGAAACGAACATCTATACACCGTAAGGACTATCTTGCTTACAACACACGGCCGCTATAGTAATAATGTATAGAATGCCTAGGCATTCTATACAATGCCGGATTATACACATTGCCTATAACATATACATTAATTACATGTGAAGAAGATGCACCTAGGATAAAATTACTATGCCACAACAGGTAAAATAATTAAAAATGAAGCAATGACAGATAAATTAATTATGTGATACATAGGTACATACAAACATTGTAAAAGTAGACGACATTGAACATTGTAATGGCGGTCAAATACATGTGCCACAAAGTGCTCTGTTGTGAATACCAAATGCCAGACTAGTAAAGTGGAAAAGTGAAACAAAATGGCGTGAGAATAAAATTTAATCTTCAACTTGCATTCAAATTGCATAGCGACCCACATAAAATACTTACGAATAAAAGTTGCCAGACGTAGCCCACAGGGGCCGGCAATAACTTCTTTAGTTGACCATATTTCATTCTTTTACGCAAAACGCAATAAAAGTCGTTGAAAATATGAGATATAAAACAATTACTGAGGGTACTTCTAAAGTTTCGAGAAATCTATTTATCTTCAAGTTGAAAATGGCCCCTAGATATGGGGTTGGCGCTACCTATGAAAATAAAAAGCAATATTGAATGTTCGCTATTTGGAACTAAGTTCTATGGCGCGGCTTGCGATAGAAGTACGTAAACTGTTTTTTTTTGGGAACTTCTTCTCGCAGTTCGACCTATGAGGTTGTTGTCGGCTTAACCGAACTTGCCTGTGGATGCCTCAATAAATGAAGGCCTCCAGACAGGGCACCCAAACTGATATTAATCACCACGTACAGCGTTATGCCCCCTCTATGCGACTTTATCTTCTGTCTCTTTCTATTATTTATTTCAAGAGGACGAGATCGTTCACACACAATTCAAAGAGAATGTAAACATGGTTATTTAACCTCTGACAGCAGCAGCCTTATTGTTACGAGAATGAAGATTACAATGATTTTCACTTCACATACTTGTCAGTAGCAGCTGTGGTATTAGAATGAGAATAAAGCTATGGAATAAAGATTACTATGATTTGGACAGTGATGCAAGAGGTAAAATAAATGTGAACGAACTGTATTACATAGATATCTGTTGCTTTATGAAAATAATCGCCGCGTAGTCAATTTTGAAACTAATTCTAAATTCGTTTTTCTATCAGCCTGCTTGGTGTAAGGTTCGTATATACTTTTAATTGAAGTCAAAGAACAGATGATCAAAACGCCATGTTGGTTATTCATGAATATTAATAAAAAAACGCGCCGTGCAACTTTATACCAATAACGAACCTTTTTTCTAAAAGAAATAAGCAATAATGCAGGCGTTGAAAGCAATATTAGATTTCAAAGAAAAAATAAAGCATGATCTTGAGGACTTTAGTACTTACTGAAGATTTTCTTATTTTTAATATGAATTCAAGTATACACGGTACATTTCAAATTGATGTTTCATTATCTTTTCAAGGACTCGTCGAGTACGGTTCCTGCATACCCAATTACAGTTGTAAGGAAATGATAGAATACTTACGTCTTGTTTGACTTTGTACTACTTATTTATTTAACCATTTATGAACACAAATTTATAAACAGACAAGAAGAAAAATAAACAGAAAAATACATGCAAAGGTGAAGCTCATTTCTAAAGAAATCTTTTTCTGCTTACCTGCGATAGGAAAGTAGATAAAGAGATTAAGACACAGTTTTTAAGAGTAAAAGAGAAAATGAAATACATAAAAGAAAAATATATAAATAAAACAAAGTCGTGTTATTTACACCATTTATAACTCAAGAACGGCTGGACCGATTTTTATGATCTTTAATTGGTTCGATTTACATTAAACATGGCAAATGTTCACCAAAAGAAAAATAATGAAGATAATTCATTTTCTATGAACATTCGTTCTAATTGATTCTGAGGCGACACGAAGTTCGCTGGGTCAGCTAGTTATTAATAATTATAAAGTAATTTTAAATAATAAAATACAACTATGACGAAGTGGAAAAATTGTGTTCTTTTCACTCTTCTTTTAAATACTTCAACAGTTTGGCAGTCCCTAATGTCCCTAATGCACCGCGTGCACAGTGAAGGAGTAGCAGTAGAAGATGATGGAGTAGGGAGGGGACTTAAGGAGGTTACTATAATGCGTACTTATTGTTAGAAACTTATATTGTAGAAGGTTTCCTTTTTTTTTTTGACTATGGCATCTCGCAGTTCATCCCGTATGAGGATGGCTACTGCTTAACCGGACTTTCCTGTGGATGCCTTGAATTAAGGCCTCCAGCCAGGGCAAACAATAAACTTAAAAACTAAGCGACAGCGCTAAGGGCACCCCCCCACGGGGTTCGGACCTCGGCTCAGGGCGTCGCTGGAAGAGGACAGCAAGGGACAGGCTGGATCGGTATTATTATTTTGGGGCGAATTTAAAACTACAGGCTCAGCTGCGCGGGCTGGCTCGAGCGAGGGTCGGGGCGGTAGAAGGTTTCCGATTTTGCGATTAATTTTAAACATTTCCTTGAATATTCTTTTGCTAGCTTATGTGGTAAACAATAAAAGCAATTCGTAGAAAATATTTCAATTTCGCTGGTCTAGTGGTGCTGAGCAGGAGGTCCTGGGTTCGATTCTCGGGTCAGGCAAAATGTTATTGGGTTTTTTCATCAGGAATTTCTGAGCCCGGATTTTGGATTTGTAGTTGTTGATGGCTATAGTCTCGCTCAGTCCCAAGTAATAGGACTCAAAACTAAGTGGCAAAATGTGAGCGTACTGAAGGTAGACCCATCCTCACCCGATAGCACAAAGCAAAGGCAAATAATATTTTGTGGGTAGGTACTATCGCGGACACTCCCGCCTGACCACCACTAAGTTCATTTTTCTAGTAAGCGCGCCAAGGTCAAATAGTTCGTCCGTAAGATTCACAAAAGGAGTACACGTGATGCGTCACTAATTGCGTTATCGCTTTCCTAATCGGCGAAACCTTTAAGGGGACGTGGCTTGGCGCCGCCGCTCCGCAAGATTTAGGCGAAAAAAAATTTAAGTCATCAGACTGGAAATGCCGCAATGGTACAGACGCCAGCACATCAACCTACCCGAAACTGTCAAATTTTCCCAATCAACTTTGAACCTTATACTTTAGCGATAAAGTTGAAAATCTATCAAAGAAATTTGGCAGATTGTAGTAGGTTGACGTGCTGGCGTCTGTACCTATTGCTTGTAATTTTGAGAAAGTTACGCCATAACTCAAATGTGTACAACAAGTCTCTATTTTACTCGTGAGGCGTAAACTTGACACCTTTGGGAGTAGTAGAGAGGTAATTGTTAAACATGCCATAACCGTTTGTAAACTGTGCATGACTTTAAGCAGTCATATAAATTGGGTTAGTTGAAATTTCTACTGACCTTGACGTTAATATTGAATTGAATAGCCAACATCACACGTTATGTTTACAAAGGTCAAAGATTGTAAAAGAGTTCAAACCACAGATATAGATAGACCTACGAGTAGATAACGCATGTATCACGATCTGTATGAAAACCAAGCGTGCCATTTTTTGACTACCTACTATGACGCCACAAGCACTATTTAATGATGGGAAAATCAAATCGATTCAAAGACGCCGCCGCGTGCGGCACCCGTCTTGTCCCACCCCCGTGGCCTAGCGCCAGCGCTCACGCTCACCCAGCCAGCAGTAGGTACACAAGACAGAGCGCGAAAGTCGCGGCTTACGATTTTTGTACGTAAGCTGGTGCGATTTATGGCACCCGAAGTAGTTGCTCTCGCGTTATCTAGGTCTATCTATATCTGTGCTTCAAACTAATAGAAAATGTCTCCACCAATGTAACGCTCCGAATTAACACATATAACATCACGTATGTAATCTCCGAGGGGTTTTGGGGGGGAAGGGTTGGGAGGGAATTGTACCCATAGTACACCCACATTTCGCCAATTACCTATGTTTGGTTCCTATACGAGTAATAGGAGGCGAGCCTATTGCCATGAACTATTACATGAATAAGCCTATTACATGAATAAATCCATCTGAGCTGCTACTGAGAAAATCCTGTTAGAAAAACCTAATAACACTTTACCCGACCTGGAAATCGAACTCAGCACCTCATGCTCAGCAGTAGTGCTTGCGACCACTACACCAACGAACTACGTATCTAGTCATAAGTATGTTTATTATTCTTTATTTAAGTAATTATGTACTTTTATGACCGGCCATTAAATTGTTGACTGAAGGAAAAAAACCGGCCGCAATGCGTATGACAGTCCCATCGTACCCGAAATGCATACTGCTACGGATTACATTTAGGTCATGAACGAACTTGTCTTGAATCTTCGCATCGTCACCATTTGGCTGAGACAGAATTTTATGGAATTATTTAGTCAGTTCAACCTCAAGACCCCAAACAGATCACTTCTATATATGAGACTCATATCGACCACATCAATATAAGTGGTGTGTTTAACCATACAATACACATCTAACGTATCCGTATCTACGTGTTGCGAATCGAACTCATTGCAATGCAGCATATCACCTTTTCGGAACATTAATTGTATTCTAAATTCTAATTTTACTGTCAGGTTTGACACTTGTCATCTGTTTTTTGCTTCTTCACGATTTTGATATTAAATGTAAAATAAACTGTGGCTTACCAGCGCGTTTTAGTTAGGTATATAAATAGGATCATTAGTACGGTTGCATCAATTTCTTATGATGTTGGACGGATACGACATTGATAGATAGTCCATATATTCTGCTCTCACAGCATAGCCTGGCTGACAAAGTACAGCCATTTGTAGGTATCAGATCGGAAACAAGGTGGATTTATGAGTGGCCATCCAACATGAAATTGAAAATACAACCAACATATTATTGTTGTCTCAAGTGACAGGTTTTGGAAGATTAACTGAAGATATTGAAACTAGTCTAGTATATTTAAGTAAGTAAATTCCTTTAAGTAATAATAAATTTAATCGTTTTATAAATATCAACGTCAGTAAATTTTGACATGTATTTTGGAAAAATATGAAGTTTAGTCCAGTAATGACGCCGACTTTCTAAATTCAATTCAACAAGCCTCGAATTGAATTAATGCAAATAATCTTAATAAAAATTCATATTCAACTGTGAAAAATTGCAACGTAGCAAAAACATATCGAGAGCGGGATGCAGAAGATTTTCATACTCGTATTAAATTACTTATTCAAATAGTTTCATGGTGTAGATTGAATCAGTACGTTTTTCACTTAATATAGGTTAGTCCAATTTATTATATTGCAAGCTAAGGTAGCAAGTTTTAGTTTGGTCACGAAAGGTGGAGCGGGTTCGCGTGCGCCGGGAATTGCACTCATAATTAATGGCTATTGCTTTCCATTTCTTTATTTTTGAAGTTGGTATTTTCTTTATAATATTACGGTTAAAGATATTTATTTTCTCAAAAGAATTACAATTCACTTATAGAGAAAACATAAATAGGCTTAGAATAATGTTATCTGCCAGCAAGCGTAGATAAAAACAAAAATGCATCTTAAAAGCAACACTACAATAAAACTTCGACTTAACATAGGTACATCGTTTTAGCATAACAAGTACAAAATATAAAAATCAGAAGAAGGTAGGTTACACAAGAAACAACACAATTTTGAGCGGTGAGGGTAGGGTGCAATTTAATAGCTGTTGCGTATTTACTAAGACCCACGACACAGTGCAGACCATAAGCGATTTGTTAAATTGTTTTATGTTTTTATTTTACGGTTAATATTTGTACATAACAATTTTAAATATTTATGTAGACTATCATTGTTTATTTATTTTTGATCAATCGAAAGGCAGGGAAAGATCTTTTAATATATATTTTTTTAAAGTTTTCTTGTAAATGTGTGACAATTTGATTTCCTTTATGTCTTTAGGTAGCTTGTTATAAAAGTTTGCCCCTTCAAACATAATATTCCTCTTTCCATATTTAGTCCTAGGCTGGGTTAAGCAGATGTCATTAGCTTGTCTTGTTGAAATTTTATAAGTTTGTGCCCTTTTTGTAAATATTATCTGAGAATGTATATCTTTAGTTAGAATTTTTCTTACGAGTATGCATGTGTTATACTTATATATTTGAAAGAGATTCATAAGTTGTGTTTCTTTGTAGACTTTTTCAGTAGGGGTTAGATAGTTATACCTAAATAGTGTTTTGATTATTCTATTTTGGGCAATTTGGAGTATTTTTAGGTTCGATTTGGCAGTAGTTCCCCAGACCTCAATCAAGTAATCCAAGTGCGATTTAACCAAAGAGTTATATATAGTATAACGCACATGTCTAGGAAGACATCGCACTATACCACGAAGCGCACCTGTTAGTGATGTGAGCTTGTTTTTGATACTCTCTATATGTGGTTTCCACGTTAATTGATCATCAAGTATAAGACCAAGATATTTTTCTTGATGAACTCTCTTTAGTATTTGACCATCAATATGTAAGTTACTGTACAGACCAATCTTTTTGTTTTTTGCTGCGAATATAATATAATTGGTTTTAGATACATTTATTGTCAGTAAGTTTGATTTAAGCCAAGTATGTAAGAGGTTTAGATCATGTTGAGCTTGTTCGATAATTGAGCATACTGAGGTACCGGAATAAAATAAACTCGTGTCGTCAGCGTACAGCGCTACATCTCCCTTTAGACCGATTTCATGGATGCTATTTACGTAGATCAGAAATAATAATGGCCCGAGGATTGAGCCCTGGGGGACTCCGTAGGTGATTTGACAAGGTCCACTTTGGACTTCACCGATTCTCACAATTTGATATCTGTTACTAAGGTATGATTTTAACATTTTAAAAGCGGATCCTGAGATACCTAGATGATTTAGTTTTAACAAAAGTATATCGTGACTTAAGCTTTTTTTAAATCTACAAACACTCCCAGTGTTATTTTCTTACTATCAATATTGGATTTGATTTTTGTCACTAGATCGATTGCGGCTGTTACCGTGTTTGACTTTGGCCGAAACCCATATTGTTTCTCATATAAGAACTGTTTTGATTTTAGAAATACACTTAGTCGGTTGTGTAATATTTTTTCAAACACCTTTGACAATATTGGTAATACAGATATCGGTCGGTAGTTACCTGGATCTGATTTGTTACCCGACTTATATATGGGGCTGACTTTTGCAACTTTCAGGGATTCTGGAAAATTTCCATCCGTTAGACACCTATTAATACAAAGAGTTAAGTTTTCCACTATTTGATCTTTAATACATTTTATAATTTTTGTACTTATTCCACCAACACCGGCGCTTGTGTTTACATCTAAATTTTCAATTATTTTAAGTACCTCTGCAATAGTTGCAGGTTCAAATTGTGTTAGATTAGCCGTACTGTCTATTATGCTACCGGGTATTTGTAAAGCTTGATTATTATGATATGATTTTGGAATTTTACTAGCGAGCTCTGCACCTATATTTGAGAAAAATAAGTTAAAACACTCACAGATTTCCTTTGTGTCGGTAATTTGGCCTGTTGGCGTGTCTAATTTTACAAAAGTAGAGTTTTGTTTTGTTTTGTTGTTAGCCAGACTATTAATGAGTTGCCACATCTTAAGAGGATTTTTTTCACAATCTTTGAAGGCTTTGTAATAGTATTGATTCTTTGTTGATTGAATTTCTTTATACACATTATTCTTTTGCTGTAGGAACTCGTCTCCTACCTCTTTGTCTTCAGGTGAAGAATTTTTCAATTTATGCCATAGAATATTTCTTTTGTTTATGGATGTTATAAGGTGATTGTTGATCCAGTCTTGTTTTGGCCTGTTAAGTATTTTGGTCTTTTTTGTTTTATTTTTAGAAATAGCATCAAATAGGTATTTTTCTAACGTTGCGAAATCATTGTGCATGTCAGAAAAAGTATGATTTTTTATAGTTTTATATAATTTATCATAATTAATAGTTTCGTATGTTACTTTTTTGGGTCTTTCCGGTGTGATTCTGTTTACCTCGAAGTAAATTTGTTTGTGATCTGACATGGCGCTTTCCACTAAGGCCATATGAAAAGTATTATCTTTCAGAGTTGTACATACATGATCTAATATTGTCTTAGTAGTTTTAGTAATGCGGGTGCAGTATGTTTTATCAATTTTATTTAGTATTCTAAGCCCGTTTTCTTTTAGCACTGTCTTGTATTCTTTAATAGATTTTTCTTTACTTAGCAGATTCAAGTTAAAATCTCCAAAAATGATAATTCTTTTCCTTTTGATTAAGTGATTTGTATATGTTTCAAGGAACTTTTGTACGTTTGCTGCAGGCTGTTTATAGACCACTCCAATATCTAAAGAAAGTTTATCCAGGTGTATCCATAAAAAGTGATTGTTATCTTCGCAATGCTCTTCCATTAATTCATGTTTTAGTTCATTATGCACATATATTGACACTCCACCGCCCCTTGAAGACGTTCTATAGTTGTAATAGTGTGTATAGTTTGGTAATTTTTGCCTTAACGCTTCATTTTCATCCTTTATCCAGGTTTCGACCAGTAATATTACATGTATAGTGCACTTAAACGTTTGTATGATACACTGTATTTCATCAAATTTCCCTGGCGCAACAATACTTCGAACATTTGCGTAAAGGAAGCTTATTGATTTAGTTTTAGTTGTGATGTTTGCATAGTTATTTGTTAGTTCGTATGTAATTGAGTTCTGCTTTGTTACAAGTTTTCCTAAGTCACTTAGTTTTTTGACTGTTCTTTAACTATCTTTGGTGTTCCCTTTGAAAATTTTATTATTAAATCCTTTTCTCCGTTATCTTTCCTCTGTTGTAATTCGTCTCTAAGATTTTTCATGAACTTTTGTTGTTGAGGAGTCTGATCAGAGTAAATTCGCACACCATCTACTTTCAAGTTAGCCTTATTTCGCAGTATAGTCTTCGCTATTTCCTGGGATGAAAAAGATAATTTAAGTGGTCGTATTTTCTTGCCATCATATTTTCCGACTCGTAACACTTTTACTGCTCCAGGACAATCCGGGTATATGGTGTTTATAATTCTTGCTGCTTCATTCCTTTCTGTTTCACGTCTCTCTTCGCTATTACTTATATGTCTCTCAGAAACACCTACAATAATAATTTTCTTACTACGTTCAGCTCGGTCTTGAAATTCCTCAAAGAGATCTTCATAACTAGTCTGTTGTGTTGCCAGTGTGTGTACTGGTGCTGAAGAAACAGATTTTAACTGCTGGACGTCAGTTCGGAGGGATATTATGTTTTGTTCGTTTTCTTTAACGGTGTCCGATAGTGTACTAATTTGCGTTTTAAGACTTTTATTTTCTGCTATTAGCTCTTCGTTTGTAATCTTCATGTCTTGCAATGTTTCGTTAATGGAGGAAATATTATCACATATTATTTTTATGTTTTGGTTCTGCTTTGTACAAGAATCCTGTAGTATTCCAACAATCTCTTTCATTATTTCATTTTTAAATTCAGTGAACTGATTTTCAAAGTCGCTGTCTGGCGATTTTCTCTTCCGGTAAGACACATTTTCTGAGTATAGTTCGTTCGTTTTTGACAAATCAGGCTGAGAAGCACTGGTTTCTCCCGAAAATGTTGTTTTCGTCGTAGTAGGATTTTTAGTAGGCGAGCGGAAAGGCTTCATGTTGTTGTTAATAACAATGTTGGAAAAAGATGTGTCAACAAACAATAACTCCGCTTATCGCTCCGCTTATGCACTGCGTGCACCTTTATAATGACACCACCGCTTCGCGTGCCGCGAACTATCTCTTTCGCACTTATGTGTCGGTGATTAGCTAATTGCGAACACTTTCTGAGCACTTTGAAAAATCAACTGACTTTGTATGGTAATTAAGTTGTAACTTGAACGACCGTGTTAAGTATTTATTAAAACAAATCAGTAGGCACGTCCACTCACTACGCTTGCTGCGCTATTACTAGCATCTGCCCGCGACTTTGTCCGCGTGAAATTTTTTGTTCCTCTGATCCACCCCGTCGCATCGCATCGCCTGCCCGCACTATTACTTCGTTTTCGCTTAGCGTTCTTTCTGACTTTTTTATTTTGTGTAAGGGTCCTAAGGTGAGAGTGAGAGTGATATTAAATACCCTATAACCAAAATATTTTATAATTCGACCGGTAGTTCCAAAGATTAGCGCGATCAAACAAACAAACTCTTTAGCTTTATTATTAGTATATATAGATGTAGTTGTCGTTGTGAGAAGTTTAAGTGAAAGATAAAATGAATAAATGAGCCAGATATGGGCCTGGTCTTTTATGAGTTACCTAAGTCCTGCAAATGCTACCTAAATTATTACCGAAACCCAAAACTATACTTAGGTATAAAACACTGGTCTGCAACAAAATAAAAATAACAGAAATGCGAAAAGTTTTTTTGGTACTTCTGAAAGACGTTGGACTAAATTTATTTTTAAGGGCACAACCGTTTCGGGTCTCACCGAAGTTCGTCTTGTATAGGAGTGCCTACTTAAATCGTGGTACAACTAAAGCTGTTTATTAACGAAACAATACTGCGACAATATGACATCTTTGTTCAAGTTTAATCTAGAGCCAAAACCAGCTGTTTGCGAATATTAAGCGCTGTCAAATCGTCCGCCATCTTCCAAAATGCTACGTCATCAGAACAATGAGATATTCTACAGAGTCTACACAATAGTCGGCTCAAGGTATACCTTTTTGAGCGTATTTATAAAATGTATGTCACCTTAATGTGTAACGCATCTTATTTGTTTATTTATAAAATATGTAAGTGTAAAAAACCTGGTGCAAAACAATCTTTGGAAATGTTATTGTTTTTTTTTTCTTTTTAATTCCAATTATTTATATTTTATACCTCAGTCCTTGCAAGTTCCGTGATCATACATCAGTAAATCAAATTACTCGTCGGCTGCGAGAAAGGTTGCAGAATATGAATATGTTATTTATTATTTTGCTTACCTATTGGCTTTTCCATTCCATTTGCATATTACGTACAGGAGATTACAGTTTAAACATTCATATGTGCTGAACTTATGTTTTGAGTGGCCGAAATATGAGAAAAAAAAGTGAGTAAATAATAAATATTTCGGCAATATTCTGGCTTCAAAAGTTCAGCGATGAGCGTACCTACGTAACGTATACACTTATAAGGGTACGTTTGGTTAATTTTCATGGTATTATGTCAGCCGGGAACTGAATATGTAAGCGCGAAGGTCGTGTTACGAGTTCAGGAGCTATCAATGTTCAACCACAGCCAAAGGTCTGGAGTTAATTAGCCTTCGCCGTAATTTTGACGCCACATACTTCAAACCGGGGCGCTCGCATAACTCACTGAATATATCGTCGAGTCACTTAAAATCATTTACATAAGGATAAATTAGGAATGACAGACTCTTGTTAATGTTGACAGATTCGAGGATCTGTTTGGGAATTATTACGGTTTAGGCAAAGGCAAACAGCTGTCGAAAACGTTTATGGATTTGCTGAATTCACCAGCTAATTGAATAGCCAATAGTCGTAGCCTAGTGGGGGCTTGTGGCTAAGTGATAACAGCCGCACGGGTTGATCGATCAGGTTAAGCCACGCTTGCCACGGTTGGTCCGTGCATGGGTGACCATCTTTACATACCAAGACCCCTCCGTGCCTCGGAAAGCACGTAGTACCGGCTGTCAATCGCGGATCTTTGGCAGTCGTTACGGGTAGTCAGAAGCCCGAAAGTCTGACTGACAACCAGACTTACCAAGGGGTTTCGTATTACCCAGTTACCTACTGGGTTGTTGAGCTCAGATAGGCAGTCGCTTCATGTAAAATACTGGTAATCAGCTGCATCCGGTTAGACTGGAGGCCGACCCCAACGTAGTTGGGAAAAGGCTAGGCAAATGATGAGTGTAGAGCCGCGACTTACGAGTTGTAGGTCGTATATACAGGTTGTCCCGTAAGTCGACGTCAAGCCGGAATCGGGGTAATAGCCCAAGTCATATAAGTTAATTTAGGCAATTTAATCATGCACTGTCTGTAATGTTTTCTTTCTGTTTCACATCATTAAAAAATAAATAAATATAAAATAAAAAATAAAAAAGGCTTTTATTTCTTGCCCATGAATTTACATACTAAATAGAAAAAAGAGTAAACATTGAAATTTAAAAAACAACATTAACTTCTTTTTTTTTTTTGCAAGAACCCCTCTTACGTGAAGGCCTCCTCCAGAGATTGCCATGCGTCCCTGTTGCTTGCTACTCTTGTCCAGTCCCGGCCGGCTATGTGTATTAATTATGTCGTCTGCCCATCGTGTTTGCGGCCTGCCTCTCTTTCTATAGCCTACTGGTCCTGGCCACATCGTGGTTCGTATGGTCCATCTATCCTCAGTCATTCTGGCTACATGGCCCGCCCATCTCAATTTTAATTTTTGTGCGTAACTTGAGGCATCAATAATATCTGTCTTTTTACGGATTATGGTTTCACATCATTAGGGATAATAAATTCATATTAATATACGTCACATAGTAATTTATCGTACCCGAGTTGTGGTGGTCCCTGTAAACGTTAGCCATACTAGTTAGCCGTTACCTACGTTAGCCATACTTCTTCAATCTAGTAATCAATCAATGAACGTCGGCGTTGCCAAGATACTAGTTATCACACTAGTAGATCGCAAAGGAAGTTTGTGTAGGGTGCTTCGTGGGTTTTGGCAAAACAAAGTGAAAAGCTGAAGAAAACTATGTCATAAAAATATGAGCTGCGCTTTAGACCGGAAGCAATGAAAAGAAGAAATTGTGTTTTGTAAACAAAAAGAAAATCTAGCTTCGTGCAACCAAACAGTCATAGCGAATAACCCGGAAGACAAAAATGCATGCAGTTATTCATCGAATTTATGTCAACTGCACACAATTTGGTTCCTTCTGTTTCAAACACAGCAAGCGTAACACGACCGCGTCTCTGAGCGGTTCGCGAAACATTTTAGGTATTTCTTTCAATAAAATTGTCCAAGGCACTCGGGCTCTCCAAACTGAATTCAATGTGCTGAATCTGCTCGAGAATGCTTGGTTTACCCCAAAAGAAGTCTTAAAAACTGTACCCACTTGAATTCAAAGCAGTATGTACTTCACAACTGTGCTTTGTTTAACATTGGGTTTTATTGAAAATTGAATTAACTTGAATTCATTGTTGCATTGTTTCAATGAAACTTTAAGCTGTTGAAGGAGGTGCTTACTTGTTCATACATCTGTAAACGATCTGGGAGAGAAAGTCTCTCTGCAGAGAATCATTTTGATGTTGTTGTTAAAACAATAATCAGCCTATAATCTTCCCACTGCTGGTACACAGGCCTCCTAGAGCGGACACACAGGCCTCCTAGAGCGGACACACAGGCCTCCTAGAGCGGACACACAGGCCTCCTAGAGCGGACACACAGGCCTCCTAGAGCGGACACACAGGCCTCCTAGAGCGGACACACAGGCCTCCTAGAGCGGACACACAGGCCTCCTAGAGCGGACACACAGGCCTCCTAGAGCGGACACACAGGCCTCCTAGAGCGGACACACAGGCCTCCTAGAGCGGACACACAGGCCTCCTAGAGCGGACACACAGCCTTCCTAGAGCGGACACACAGTCTCACAGAGGTGAGAAGGAGCGGGCCATAATCCAACACACGGGCCCCGTGCGCGTTGGTAGATGTCATAATTTTTGAATTTTTTGGATGAAGGTTTCCTCACGATATTTTTCTTGACCGTTTTGAGATCAGTGGTGATGAAATAATTTACAAAAAGTAAAGTGCCTGCCTGGGTTGGAACTCACGACCTGTAAGTCGGGGCACTTTTATGACGCATTCAGGGACTTTGCAGACACGTAAATATCAATATTTATATTAAAATAACCCCATTATCTTTCTTTTCACTTGTCTGGGAATTCGACAGTTGTAATTATTCAACTGTGATACAACATAGTACTGGTTTTAACTGATGATTGATGAACATTCGAGCAGTTTTAATATTAATTTGAACTTTATTTTTCCCGTACGAAGTATGTCTGTACTGGGGGTTTCACAACTATATATCTCTAAAGGGTTAGACAGAGGTGTGCCTATAGCATTTTACGAATCTCCATACAAAACTGTCATACAGATTAATTGCGTGATATGAATTGTTTTATGATTCTGCCAGCGGCCTTTTTAGGCCCCTTGGTCTGTACACTCTGGAACTGCCAATAGGGTTTTGTAAAATACTTTTTGCATTTGATAGCCTAATTCTTGATGAAGGTTATAAGGCTATAACATAATGGCTTAAAAGGCTTAGCATTACGCTACGTCCCTTAGGAGCCGAGCGAAAAGACAAAGACAAAAAGAACGCTGAACAAAAACGATATACCTAAGTAATAGAAATTTCACGCGGACGAAATCGCGGGCAGAAACTAGTTTCAAATTAATATTATATCAATGTGTAGCCACTAAACATAATATTACATTTATTGGGTACTTACTTTTATCGTAGCTACATTGATACAGTATTATAGAACACACATTCTAGATAATCAAATGAATTCTTGTCGATGTCGTTGTGGCTGACTGTACGTATCGTCTTAACTAATTACTGTGACTTCAATGTCAAGAAATGGTATTTCCAATACGAGCTATAAAATCTAGATAGATGACGGCAATCTGTTACTTAGCTGTTGTCTTACGAGTATGATTAACGATGATGTTTATTACGTTAGATATCTACGTACCCCTTATTATTAACGCCGTTGATTATCGCGATGTTGGGCATTCAAAATCGCTATAATCAACGGCGTTTCCCGTTGGTGTGGCCCCGGCATTAGAAAATGTAAAAGCTAGACAACGGTTCTGAGATGTGTTGTCTCTCTAGGATGACTGAATTAAATCTTCGATCAACAATAGTAGGTACTAGATTTCCGAAGAGCGCTTTAAAACGACAATTGACGAAAATTGTTAGTCCGTAAAATTCACAAAAGGAGTACACGTGTTGCGTCACTAACCTGCGCAGTGCAGGTTGTAACTTATTGCGTTATCGCTTTCCTAATAGGCGAAAACTTTAAGGAAGCGTGTCTTGGCGCCGCCGCAGGATTTAGGCGAAAAAATGTGTAACTGATCAGGCGGAAAAAGCCGCGTTGGTACATAGGTTCAGCAGTGATGGCCCAGTGGTGGCCCAGTTGTGGCCCAGTGGTGGCCTAGCGGTAACGGTTACAGGCAAACGCTATTTCAACACCACTGCTCTCAAAACGCTGAAGGATAGCATCTTCAGGAAACCGGCAAGTCAAAGAAAAAAAAATTAAGACTTGGGACATCCACACTGAGCTCGCGTGGTGTATTATGGCCCACTAGGTACTCAAAAAATATTTTTGTTGTGCTCTACAGGGTCCGTAATTGTAGTTATGGAATACAAATAATTATATGAATATAATTTTGAAAACAATTCTTACAAATGAGCTACAAACATTCTAACTCGAAACATAACTCGATAACATTACCACAGATAATATAACACTCTAGTAACATTACGATTAACCTGGGAATATAAACCAAACTCACAGCTACAAATGAAGCCATTCATAACCCAGACAATTTATTAAGTTTTTATAACTTACTGAGTATCATAGCAATAATAATATAAAGTAACAATATGTTGTCTAGTCTAGATGATATACGTAGGTACTTATCTTATATATATAACGTGGGAGTGTTTAACTTTATAGCATATAATTAGGGATTTATTTTGGGGGCGTTTTTGTTGTATTATGTACCCAGTAACTGGGTTGTGGAGGTCAGATAGGCAGCAGTCGCTCCATGTAAAACTGTAACTGTAACTGGTATTCAGCTGCATCCGGTTAGACTGGAAACCGACCCTAACATAGTTGGGACAAGGCTAGGCAGATGATGAATAAGGGATTCTCACATACAAAAGAATAATATTATTACTAGGTACCTACGGTGACGATATAATGATACATTGTTTTCTGTTGGCTTGTTTTTATTAATTCTCCATTATGATCGTCAACCGTCTGCTTGGTGATAAAAATACGAGAAACTTTCGACAATGTTTATAAAGAAGCTATTATTTTCAATGTAAGACGCCAATTTACTTTTATGATTTTTTTCAATTTTATAAAGTGTTACAGACCAGCATCCTAATTGCGTAATACACTATCAATAATACCTTCTATCATTTGGAAGGGTAATTGCTTCATATGTTCGAAGAATGTATCTGCTCAACAACGTAAATAAGGCAATAAATGTTGCTACTGTTGCCATTGCTACTTTAAGTGTGTTACGTGATTACCCCGGGGTCGAAGTGGCGGTGCCTATATGTCCAGTGGACGTCTTTCGGCTGTCACATGAATTACTTCATGCAGGTGCTGGTTAGGCAGGAGTGATTCATTTCATCCGGAGAATTTACGTAAATATTGTTTTTCTGGTAGCTTAGTATTTATTTATAATTGTAACACACTAACATAGCTTTTAAGTTTTTTGTACCTAACTCACTAATATAGGGATCATTGTTGTTTATGAAATAAATTAATTTAATTTAACAGTAGGTTTCATCTACCTACAGACGAAGTAATTTTCTTTTTAGTACGAATTCTTATTATTAGAAAAGAATTACTTAGTTATCAAATAAAATAAATAGTGACTATACAAAGTGTATTAACTCTACTTAAAGTCACGCTAAGCAATAAAAGTTCAAGCTTAGGTACTTATTCGTGTTTAAGTCTTAAATGCTTGCACGGCACCTGTAGATCCCCCTTGTGAAGTCTTTGGGTGCACCGGACTACCTAATCTTTCTCCTATCAATTAACGGCACGCCATGGTATGCACCGGATTTTTTTTATTTTCTTTTGTTTTTCTTAAACTTGCTTGTGGAAAAATAACTCAATTTAAACAGATTTATTTGTAGTTACTCACCTACTAATATTATTTTAATAAATAAAGGACCATTTTAAAAATTACAATATCTAAAGGATTGTAATTTTCAAAATGATTTGATCCATGATAGTATTTAAATAGTAATCATTATTTTTAAAACTGCAAGAATTTTGTTTATTTAAGAGCGACACCTAGCGAGGTAAAAGGAAATCTCTAGGATAATAGCTTTCCCGCTTTTCCAGAGGAGGCACGTGTACACGGTTTGAGAGCAACCTTCCCTTATTATTTGTCTGCGTAGCACTAACAGATGGCGTTACTGGGACTTTCAGGGACTCAAGTTGCTAAATTTACAAACTTGTGACATCAACGAAAACAATGATTATTCCATCCATCTTACTATTATATACTTTTGTGTTTTACACTGTTCCTATAATAACCTCCTGACCGTGTTGGGCTGTTGTTTGACATAGGATATCTCGTCATCCTTTGTTATTATTTACTAGAGAAAATGCCTTCAGGCTCTCGTAGGAATTAATGGAAGAATTAATCATTTCTCGAAACATCTATTGATAATCACAACAATCCGTGTTGTCATAGCAACCAGACTCATTTATTTTTCCAAAACAGGAAACAAAGCTCCGGTTACTTAGGTTTGTTTAAGTTTAACGTTTCACCAAAACATACGACAAGTAAAGCCCGGGTCTTTGAACAAATATTTATCGATGTCGAAGGAAGAAAGTCTCTAATGAATTACAAAATTATAATTTCATTCAATTTATGATACTATCAATATTACCCAAATGGTTTCTAAGCCGTACCTATTCATTTCAAAGATGGCTGACTATTAATTTGTAAAGAGCTTAAGTTATTTTTGAGTCTTCTTGCTAATAACTAAATTCATATTTCTTTGAGTGGGCAACTAATTAATTGAAAAAATGGTCCTATCGCCTATTACACAGAAAAGGATTCTTCTCATACAGAGAAGGAGGGCGGTCATATGGTGTTGGTGACTGTGAATCTGCGTAAGCCATGAATAAGGAAAATAGGTACATCAAAAAATAACTTCAATTTCGGAAGCCGGTGGCAAAAAACAAAAATACAGAACCAACGACACGTACAATTATTCATCAAAGAACGACACTGAAATTAAAGTAATTTTTCATATTTCGTTTTTTTTGGAAGTCGGTTGTTTTTTTTATGTTTCACTTTTTAGTTGTGGTATCTACCCCACACCAATTCGTATACCACTTGCTAATTCAAAAACAGTGATAGGAAGTTTTATAAAATCATCAACATTTACCAAGTGGATTTAATACGTATATCCTAAATCAAAAACTACCCGAGAAAAGTTAATTTCATTGCACCACCGCGCAAGCTTCCTCTACCAAAAGAAATCCACTATTGATAAAAATATATAAAAATAAACATAAAAAAATACATACAGGTGAACATCCTCTGTTTGAGAAGTCGGAAAAACTACACTGATACTAACTACTACATTATCAAGTTTTAAGTGCAATAAGCAATTTTAGATATGAAACTCTGGAGCATCTCGAATCTTGTACTATCAACATGTCTAGACTTTTCCAAAGTCAGTTTCCAGACTACCCACAGAAAACACACTAAAAATACTCAAACAAAGTATGCTTGGTACATACATTTTAGCATAAGGGTACTCATGAAGGTAAACAGAGGCAAACACGTTCATCTCGCATACATTTTCATTTGTGTAACTCGGACACGTAAACATTAATTTCTTTCTTTATTGTCCATGAACAGGAAGAAGAAAAATGGAAAATATTGTTATTTTATGTTAGTAAAATTTGTCCGCGTAAAATTTCTTGTTCACCGACCCACCCCGTCGCATCGCATCGCCTGCCTGCGCTATTACTTCGTTTTCGCTTAGCATTATGTCCGACTTTTTTTTGCTCGGTTCGTAAAGGTCCAAGCTTGATGTTAAATAACCTTCTTTAAGGGGCTTACAGGACCTAAACGCAAAAAGAACGCAAGTTTTAGATACAATAAAAGTACCTACATGATCGACTACAGTTAACAAAATCAGAAAAATATATGATATTCTTCAGGATATATGCTAGGTAGATAGTATGTTGAAAACATAATAGGTACGTACAACTAATTTGTTACGAAAGTAAAAAATCATGAAGATACCTCTAAAAACTTTCTTTTTACAATAAAAACCAAACTAATCAGGCAGGCAAAACATGTACGGACTTGTTACGGTCTAGATCTTGCAGGCTTGATTTGTATGTAAACGCATGTTTGACTAATAAATTATCTTTATCTTAATATACTCGTACATACAATAATAGTTTTTTTTTGTCAGATTATTCTGCATGCAACATACTAAAGCACTAGTGTTTTCATTTTTTTGTCCAAACAATAGATTTTTTGTAAATACATACTTAATTCCTTCATATTTTGCAATAAATTACCAGCGTTGTGTCATCGCGCTTCTCTTTCTTTTCTATGCAGTCCGACAAAGACCGCGCTTTAGGTCATGTACGCGCCTTAAGAATTTGGCTATCAAATGCAAAAATAATGAATCAAATCCCGGTCGGATTTGATTCATTATTTTTAGTTCCAGACATTAGCACGTTCAAACAAACGAACAAACTCTTCAGCTTTATTATTAGTAGATATAGATTTGTAGCAGAGAAGAAAATATGAAATCAGTAGGTATTTGAACGAGTCAATAATTTATGGCAGGTTCCTTTTGTTATATTTCAGGAACTTGTTGAAAGTTTCATGGACCGAATACAAATTAATGGGAAACGAAAAACTTTCTATGGGTATTTTAGCTGTAAGCTAGATACTGATGAGATTACTACTACGTATTTTTTGACACACTTTGTTATATCCAGCTACAGCAATCTCGTATTTTTTTGACACACTAGCTGGTTTCAACTTTTTGTTCAGAGTTTAGTATTATAAGTAGGTATTATATTCTATTTGTTTCTCTCTCCTTAAACGTAATTTTTATGTTGTTGTTGTCTTTCGTTTTGTCACTTGTTTTATGATTATTATCGTTTACATTTTTATATAGATAAGAATATGTTTTATGTATTTATTTATTGTCTCGCCTTTCTCCCTTAATCCACCCAAAGGTTGTCTTTTATACTTAGATTGATTTTAGCTATAAGACCGCCCATTGTGTCACCCCTTGTAAAATGTCTACATTCACGAGTACATTTGTGATATTTATGGAGTACATAGTAAAGATTATTCTATCTATTTATCTGTCTATTTTATTTATTATTTATTTGTTTAACACAACGCTTCTATAATTACAGGATACCCCAAAAAGATAGGGTGGTACTTAGCTAACCAATACTTATTTTACAAATTGTAGCACAAATGGTATGCAGTTATTCTTGCGAATTCATTAAATGAACAGGAAAACATGTCAATCCTTTCGGCGACACTTCATTGAGTGTACTGTATGGCGCGAGTAACTGGCGCTTTTAGAACAAGTTAGTCCTGGCGCGCGGCACCGCCTCAGCACGTAGTTGTCGGGCACAAGGTTTTGAAGCTACTACACCGTGTGTATGTTATTTATAGGGTTTGATTTTCGCACTTAGTCCTTCAAGTAGACCATTGTGCGTAGGTCATGGCGGCCGTTGGTGGTTATTCCAACCAGCCCACCTCCCTCCAGAAGTTGATAATTTCTCCTGGCCGGTTGAAAACATCTGTGTAAGATCTACACCGTGTGTATCTTAGTTTATCATTGCCATTAGTTATTAGTAGGTATGTATGTACCTACATAGTTTACGTATCTATGTACCTATCATATTTTTCATCCTAAACAATGGCAATAGTATACGGGTAGATAGTATATTGTTCACTGATTCCCTAAGAACAACAAAAAGATCAAGAAAATGTTTTAAACAAAAGACGTATCCACAAATTGTAGGATTTATCTACAAATTTTCTTTTGTTCTTTAGTTCATATTCCTACGACTACGCTAAAAAAAAGTGTAATCATCCTGATTATCTAGGTATTTTCGTCGGTTTTGAAAAGAGGATCTCTTTGTGTGAGAAACATTAAAAGCAATTTTGTGTTCGAATGTAATACCGCAGACAGGAGTATTCTGGGTACTGTAGTTAAGTAATGGGATTAACGTATACCCTTGGATACACAAACGTTTCACATTTGAAAGCATTATAGGTACCAATTATGGTAATTCTCGTAAGTGAGGAATAAACAGGTTTTTCATTTATATTCGTATATTTAAATCCCCAAGAGTTAGTTGTTGGGCAAAGAATATATATAGCTCTGCCTGTAGGTGTCGTAAAACTAGTAGATCAACTAAAAGAGATGGATAGTAAATTTAATAGTCTTGTTCATCGTTGTTATCACCAAGCAGTCCGTTTGCAATGTGTGGTCATTTTATTTATTTATTTAATACTTCAAGTACAAAATTGAACAGAGGCGGACTTAATGCTTGTGCATTTTCTCTTTAATTTTCTCATAAATGCTATGGGTATAAACTATAAATGGTGTAAGGGACATCAATGCACAAACTATTACCAATCCTAGCAGAATTCAGCACGTGATTCTAGACCCCCAAAGTTCGGTCGGTCGTAAACCCAGTGGAACAACTTAAGAAGATGAGCAGTGAAATCATCTTATAAACTGAAAAAGCGAATGAGGAGAACCGTTCATCGCTGCGATCACCTGGGGGCCTAAAAAGGCCACTTTGGCAAAATCATAAAACAATTCGTATCACGCAATTCATCTGTTTGACAGTTTCACACCTGTATATCCCTAAAGGGTTAGGCAGAGGTGTACCTATAGATTTTTACGAATCTCCATACGAACCTGTCATACAGAAGAAATTGCGTGATATGGATTGTTTTATGATTCTGCCAAAGTGTCCTTTTTAGGCCCCCAGTTCGTCTGAAATGTGTGGTGATTTTCATTTTATTTTGACTAGGTAGGTACACATGGCAGGGTAGAAATACACAGGCTTATACGAAAAAAGCCTAGTTAAAATAAATTCAGCATTAAGAACTTACCTTTCAGCATTTTGTGATTAGTAGGCACACTTAAGTAGGTAATATGTTGCAATTTTCTTGTACAGCACTTTCACGATTTCAAAATTTTGTACAAAAGAACTTTGCAGAAAACGGTGAAAATAGAGATTGTGCATTATATATGTAAACCGAAAAGAAACATGGTTTTGTTTGCGGTAGGTATAGGGACTTACGTAACTGTTTTATTTTAGTAACTAATCCAATTTATTTTAAAAATCGGATCGTTACTATTAACGATCCGATTTTTAAAATAAAATAATGTTAAATAGAATAATGTTGTCGGGTTTTTTTAATTCCGACCTAAAATGGTAAAACGGAAACTTTATCAGATCACTCTTTAGTCCGTCTGTCTCAGAGAGGTTTTTCTCGAGATGTATGCAAAGTAGGTTTTTATTTACGAGTAGTTACTCTTTATCTTATTAACTTATTACTTATTGGACGCATTTTGAACTCTAATGGGTGTAAAAAGACATTTAACAGAACCGAGAGCCACTTATAGTCATTGCAATTATTTTTTTTGTACTCGACAATACCTGTGTACCTTCTGGTTACCGAGATATTGAAGGTCAAAATAGCCACTTTTAATTACTTTTTTTTACGAAAACAAGTTGTTATTGTTATGACACAATTTTAAATACGACGTTCCCCACGACCCCTGTATCGTTGAATGCACATAAGCACAATGTTTTGCGTACTACCGCAAACAGCAATTTTTCACACCAAAAATAAAAGTCGTTTCCCAGCAATTATTTTTGTTTAACGTTACTTAGTTTAATGTACAAAATGCGTAGTTGATGGCTGTGTAATAAAAAAAACTACATAAAACAATAAAGCATAACTCAACATCGAAACGATAAATAATAATTAAATTCAATTTATTCGGAACTGTTACAATCGGTAAACTAGAAACTGTATATGTTTTAGTTATATCGAATGTTCAATAGAAACAAAGGTCCAGTTGTTTTCATTTATTTACAGGAACATGTTAAGTCAACTATCGTGTTGAAAACAGTGTTGTTGGTACAACACTAACTTGCAACTCATGGGTTACCAAACATATGCGCGACACTGGATAATCCCAACAATAATTTGGTTCCAACCCTATGAAACTTCTGAGCCCAGCACCGCTGATCATAACTATTTGACAGGTTTTCGTATCGAAAATGACAGATTTTTAATTACTTATATGCCTTGCCCCCGACAGCAAATACCTGTCAGGCGAATCGCGGTCGTTTATTTGATTTAAACAGACACAATTTTCGGGATTTGGATTTGTGAACAGCCTTTAGAGGACTTATTTCATAACATTGATTGATGTTTGATTCTGAACGGAAGCGTTAACGGTTGTGAATAGCTGTGCCTGTGTAGTTACCCACTTTATAACAAATTACCTGCTCTTAATAATTTAATAGGAAACATTACGTTCCGAAGCCAAGCTCGTTATGGCGAGAGATATTTTATTACAGTTTACTAATAATCCGAACCTGAGAACCCTAGGCAAAAGTTGAATGGGACATTCTAACGCACAGAGAGATTTAGGAACAAAGTATTAAAATAAGCGTACGATATTGATCCTTTAGCTTGTATCCTAAACCCGCATCTTATTTAAAAGTGATTGTCGCGCGAGAGCTTACGCGATCGTCGCATTCATACATACACGTAAATTTTTATTCAGATAACCGTTTTCTGTCGGTGTGACTACGCGTTCAAGTTCACGGAACATAAAGTGACATATGAACGTGACGAACGCGTTTTCGAGCGACGAACGCGTATTCGAGGGACGATCGCTTATTCTAGAGATAATCGCTTTTGAATAGGACGCGGCCTAAGAGCTTGGATTACATATCGATTTCGGAAATTCATACACGCTAGTCCCTAGTGGACTGTCCGGTTGTAACTCAGTTATCTGGTGCCCGTACTCAACAGGCCTGTGATATGGGTGTAATATCGGCAGGCCAGCGGTTAGACAACTTTGTGCGGGTAGAAGGAAATCGAATCAAGCAAAAGCAATATTCTCGTGTGCTCTGGAGCCGATGCAGTTTGGAAATCTTACGTTTCGGTTATAAGAACGCTGTTTTACGGCTTAAGTAAGTTTTGAAAATGTGTTCGTAAGCTTAAGAACTGTTTGAGAAATACTAATTTTGTTTTTCCTAGTATTTTGTTGAAAGGCCTAATTATATTTCTGTAACTATGTATGTACACCAAACAATATTCCTAAAATCATTACAATTAGGTAGTTACTGTTCCTGTGGCTAAGAAGGTTTTCAGTGATTCAACCGGACACCTGTCAAAATATCCATTTTCAGCACGTTTCTTTTGTGACAGGAAACTGATATTGGAGCGGAAATCAGGAATAATAGGATTGCACCTACACACAAAGAGGAAAAGGTGTGGGTTGTTACCAGCTTAAAGCAATACCTACGTTCCACTTTACCTTCACAAAAGATTAGAAATATTAACCTATTGTGACTCAGATACTTATCAAACAATTGGAATGGTGGCAAAGACAATCGAGTAATCAAAGAAGTCACAGCAAACTTTTAAAATCTAAGAAATCCGCAAAATTTTCAACATTTAGAAAGTTTATCAAGGACCTTTTTCACAAAAATATGGCTTCAAATCCGTAATAAATGAAACCAACAGCAAAAGAACAATAACTCCCCAAGTTATAAGCACAGACAAAAGACAGATTTTTTTAAAAGAATTACTGATAAAGAAGTTTCACCTAAAACTCAGAAAAAGGAATAGGTAGCGTTAGCCTCGGTAGGCGACCTAATTGATTTTGTTTAGGACTTACAATCGATATTATAATTTCACAATAGTCTTTAAACGGAAAAAGTTAATTTCACTTGCACGGGGGCTAATAAATTGTGTGGTGGGGCTGACTGGCTCATTTTTTCGAGATCGGTCGGTGTAGACGCAATCTGGCGAACGTTGCAGAAAGGTTGTATATCAGTCAATGTCCGAGGGGCACTTTAATTGCGTCCTAATTTATTGTCCTATATAACGAAGTAAAGAGAACGTAACAGTATCCTGGCATTTAGGTATTAGAGAGGGCGCGATTACGACAATAAATGAATATTATGGAGATAATGCGATGGTGGTATAAATTTTAATGTAAATGATTTGTTTTTAGTGCTTATGCAGCAATTTCCTGTGAATGTTCTGATATTTATTGAAGCTCGCTTTTATTGTTGTTCGTTTTTTTTTTTGTTTGGCTACAGGAGTCTCCCGTTAGACCCTTTGTACACGGCATGGTTTCTTTGCGGTACGACGTCTAAACCGCGCCGTAGAAAGAACGTGTCTGTCAAGAAGTTTCCACAGTGATCCATACAACACTGACGACCGTGCCGTGTACACACGACGAATAAGCAAGAAAAACGTGTGCGTGTGTGTACAAAGGGCCTTAGGGTCGTTAACTCGTAACCTATAGAGTTGAACAATGAGCAGAAATTGTAACATTTACAGATATTTCTGATTGTTCTACAGACAAAAACAAACATAATATACACATCGATAGCAACATCCTGGCATTGAGTCTTTCAGGAACACTTCTAGGGCAGAAAAAATAAAAAAAGCTGCTGTTTCATAAAAAAGTGCAATGTTCCACTCAATTGTTAAAAATAAAAATTTGTTCTAAAACAATAGAAATTCAATTGTGTTTCATAATGCACAGTTGAGTTACGCTTTCAACATGTAGGTAGTATTAAAAAAAAATTGCCGGGCCATAGGCAATTTTTTTTTTAAATAACGGGCGAAAAATGTTTACGCAGGAGCGTTTAGGATCCTGAATCCATATAGTAACAGGCTGCGCGGCGATCCTGTATAATATAGAATATGTCCATATTTTACAAATGGTTCTATTTACATGTGCTGTCCTCTCTTCATTGTCATCTTGTATTGCGAGAGAAAGTTACCTGTTCACAGCCTCATTTCCAGATAACTCCGTGAGAATTACTTCAAACATAATAAATCTTCCAACTATAAACATTAAATTAATTGCTATCTCTGAGCTATGAACATCACTACTATCAGTTACTCGTATAACAAGGCACATGGGACAACAAAAGTGCTTGCTATAAACTTATTACATCAAGATAGACGATTTAATTTTGCCGATTTATGATTAATATAGATATGGATTAGAAAAACATGAATTCCTAACTTTAGTCTGTTAGTTCCTTTAAAATAATGATAATATTATTCTGCCGCTAGCCAATTTAACAAAAACGCTTGTTTGTGTTTTTGTGATATTCGAATTTTAAACAAACATAGGTCTATGGCAAGCCCACCATAGAGTCTGCGTACTTAAAACTTTTTTCTGACAGTTGTAGTGAAGCAAAGGTAACAAACACTAACACATTAATTGCGTAATACACGACAATACCAATCTGAATCATTTTGAAGGATATTGTTAATCCATTGCTTCATATACCTATTATGTTCGAAAAATTTGTCTGCTCAACAACGTAAATAACGCAATGAATGTTTTTGAACTGTCAAAACTAAAGCCATTGCTACTGTTAGTGTGCTACGCAATTACCCCGCAGAAGGCCAATTCTCGTACATAAAAACGTACAAATTCAATCCGCAATCTAATCTCAGCGACAATCAATGTTGAAAACTTGTCAATAAGTAAGAAAATCACAGTTTTTGTTGCCAGACAGACTGAGATTAGAACGTTCTTTAAAATACGGGAATTGCCCTTTTTTTTTAAGGATGGGAAATCATCAAATGACCCCTCCCGCTCTGGGTGGAGCGGAAGGGAGTGTCAGACTCTTACTGACTAAAACCCATCCGTGTTCCTTCCTTAGCCCTTTATGTTCCGGGGCAGCGGTAACCCTTTCGGACAATCCCGCTGCCCTTTCGGACAATCCCGCTGCCCCGGACAATCCCGCTGCCCGGGAATTGCCCTTTAGTTCAAGTTCAGCCTAATACTCTTGATACTGCTCCAATAGTAACAGTTTAATGTTATAATAATAACAGCTGCGTGTGTAAGAATAGTAGGTACCTACTCATAGATACAAACATCCATCTGGCTTAGTTCGGGTTATCGCATCACCGCTTTTAGCACTAACGCCTCATTAATCTTCCCTTCACATCTATTTACACAATCTTCACAACTTCCGACCATTTCACACAATTTATTTATTAGGATTTCAGCCTATTAAATTGAAATACGCAATTTAAATAGATTTCCAAAACAATTATTACACAGTACCTAATCTGCGTTCGCGATTTATTTGCCAAAATGTAAACAAATATGAATTGATGGAAAAATAACTTTAATTCTACACAATAAAGTTCAGTTTACGCTACAACTTCAATTTTTTTTCTAACTTTTTCAATAGTGCTAGTCACTCTGAAATCAACTTTATTTTCATTGAAATAAAGTTGATATTTGTTTAACTTGAAATGGGGGTGTGGACTTTTACTATACATACCCTTCTCGGTAATTCTATTTCTGTATCCCCGAGATCTATTATGACAAAAGGTTGAGCTTTCCATTGCGTTTTATTGCGGTCGTTCACATTACATTCGTTTACGGTGATGTAAATTTAGCGCAATTGACTGCGAAATAAAGCCGGAAATTTTTACATTTTTATTGGTATTAAAACTGGCTACTGAGCGATTTATCAGTGCCGGGTTACATGAACAGTTAAGTTTTTGGGTCATGTGTGTTCAAGAGATGACTGGTCGTTCATCTAGCTGGAGATTGGTTCGCAGCCTTTATCTACTAATGGATGGAACAGCTGTACCTATTAATGGTTACAAGGCTTGGGGAGATGTGACCATCGGTCGTTAGATCAGGGCCATTAAGAATCGGACTGCTAATCGTTCTATGAAAATTAATACTTTAAAAGGTGCTTCAAGTACCTATAAAAGCAATTTGGATTCGATTAGCCAAAGTGAGATTTTATGTCTCGGAATCATGTCAGAATAATATTTTTTCCAGATGCCGCTTCTTTTCATATTCAAACTCTGGGTAGAATTATTTTATTTCCTCATCTTCCAGACGTTGCTTTTATTTCCGCTTTTCAGATTAGTATCCAAATTCCCAGGTGTGCCTCCAAACGTGGCGTCCTATCAAGTGTATGCTCATTTAAATTCAATTCAGTACTTACAATGTAGCACCCGAAACAAAACTGCTATAAATTTCATTTTCTACTTTTAATTTATTCTACGAAGCCAATAAATCCATTTAAACTAAATCCCAAATAAAAGAGCGAGCCGTTTTCAATAGTATTTTTTTGTAAATAAAGCGAAGTAAATAACAGTTAGGCTGGGATAACGCTAAAAGCTGGAGATTAATAGCCGTAAGAGGCCGTGTACCAACATTGACGGAGCATTTTGCGAGTTATATGAATTGTAGATTACATTTCGTACAATTAAAACCTTCGGAATCCACAAATCAAGTAAGATGTCACGAACGAGCTCTGCGGAGCTCTCGCCGCGACCTCTAGCGGCGTACGAGTATTTTCTATTTCAATGTTATTTCAGTTCGTATCTAACGGAGTTCAAACTTGTGTGCTGAAGGATTTGCACGATCTCTGTTGATAAATGCGTCGTCTAATTAGAACTTCTTTGCTCTACTTACTTTGTGCTTAAAGGCAGCAATGATTACAAAGACGACTGCACTTCACACGCAGTTTAACTCGTAAATGTGCACATAACGACTACAGCTCTGAAGTTAACGCCAACTCTAAAGAAATGCAAGTTATGGCATATTGTATATTACATACCTAAATTGTTTGCTTTATACTGGCAATTACCTAAGTAGTTAAACTTGCAACTTGATGAGTTTGCATGCAGCATACCTACTAAAATTTTGTATTAAATTCTTACAATGTCGTTCGTGTTCAAAAAATCGGTGCAACATTTGACATGCAAGCCAATAACACTTACTTACCTAATAAAGGAGAGGTCGATTCAGAAATGAAGAGATCCGCAAGAGAACCAAGGTAACCGACATAGTTCGTAGAAATATCAAACTAAAGTGGCAGTGGGCTCGCAGAACAGATGGGCCAAAACGTTCTGGAGTGGCGACCGCTTACCGGAAAACCTAGCGCTGGAAGTCCTCCCATAAGGTGCAGGACCCTGGATGCGAGAAGCCCAGAACCGGCCGAAGTGGCGGTGCTTGGTTTATGTCCAGTAGTAGATGTCTTTCGGCTGAAATCTCCTACTTATTAAAGAATCAAAATCCTTTAGTGCAAGAATCTGTGACAGTCTTCTCACTACCTTAACACTCATGTTGTTGAAACAGAAATTAATGAGAGGAAACGACTGAGCTTGTTATTTCTATCAATTAAGCATTGGTTTCGGTTTAATTGGAAATGCCTTCTCTTTAGGTATAATGAGTGTAACAATGTAAAGGTTTTGGATTATATCAAAACAATGTTGCGCAATAATTAATAACTTGTCTAACCAGGTTTGCTATTTAATTTTTGATATTGAAAACAACTTGATACCCCCCACACGTTTCTGAGAAAAGGATTTTGACAGACGGACAACGAAATCACACACAGACCAAAAACGCAGGCTACACAAGTACAATGTAAGAACATAGTCAAAGCAATGCGCCTTGAACATTGGGCGTCAAAACCGAACCCCGCCCAAGAGCATTGTACCACGCTCTCATTCCAATAATGCCTGAAAAGGGTTTAGAGAACTAGAAGGTATACTTAAAACAGTATTCTATTATATTCTAATAAAATCCCTGTCTCTCTTATAAGTTTGCTTTTACTAACGTATTTTGGTTATCCACAGTTTTGTTTGAGTATCCGAGTTCATTCTGAAGTTTGATCAAATTGTAATAAGGTTTTCATTGTACGAGTATTATTTTTTAGTTATTGCATCTAAAGCGATGGATGTGGTTGTTCGCCTTCAGTCATACAACTGACTATCAGCTACCTACCGGCTGACTTTTTTACCGTCTGGACAAAAACAGGGCATAAAAGGTGAACGGAATAGAAGCCTCTGGCACAGAAATATCTTTTGTTTTTTTCACGTAAAAAAAAAAAAGAAAAAGAGAGAGAGTTTTGAAGAAGATTAAAAAGATTGATTAACAAAACAGATTGAATGTCGTTACGAATTCCTTGATAATTTCCGTGCATAGATAGACAAGGTTGAATTTTTACATTATTTGTCGATTTAGGGTCAGTTCACACCGCGACGCGGCGCGGCCTACAGTTTTCAAGATAGCAATTATAGACCTTATCTACTACTTAAAAAAGTACACAATTCAGTGAGGCGCGCGGCCCACCTCACTGAATTGTGTGCCTTTTTGTGTAGTAGATAAGGTCTATAAAATAATGTATTGCTATCTTGAAAACTGCTCGCCGCGTCGCGTCGCGGTGTGAACTGACCCTTATTAGTTTTTTTTTTGGGAAGAAAAGGGATTTTTGTGCCATAGGCTTTTATTTCGCGGGAGGAAACGCCCGGGTGTCACCACTGCGAGGATCGCCCAGAGGACACGGTGGTGCACACGGTGGAGGTCTGTCCCGCTTGGGCAGAGCACCGCCGTGTCCTCGTAGAGGCGATTTTCGTCCAGATGGTAAAAAAGGACAGCCGGTATATGGGTTATAAACCGGCTGACTTTTTTTACCGTCCTTAGATTAAATTACAGGTACCTAAGTATCCTTAAGGCCGCTTAATAAAATGAGTCAATCCATTATATCTCCTGAAGCAAGTTACTTATCTGCTCCTTAAACAACATTAACAAAATTAAGAGGAGAGTTTTCCTCAAAGCATCGGGCTTATCTCCACTAATTAACTCGTCACAAGAAACACCTGCCTTAAACGAATTAGCGCCTGCATATACAATCTCATTAAACTGAAGTTTGCAGGGTGTATAATATAGGTATATATCTACTCGTATAGCCATACTTCCATATATATTATAAATTCGAAAGTCATTCTGTCTGTGTTACCTTTTCACACCTAAATTCGATGCTTTTTTTTCGATTTAGACCGGATTTCGATAAAAATTGGCAAGGAGATAGTTGGTATCCTGGAGAAGGACATAGGCTACTTTTTGTCCCTTTAATACGTTCCCGTAGAATATTTTTTGACATCCACGCAAGCGAAACCGCAGGCAAAAGCTAGTTTGTATATGTCGCAGCCAACTGGTTAAATTAGCCGTTCAGTTAACTGCCTGGCCTTTAGAAGTAGTGTTCGCCTCGCTTCCTCCCTCGGCTCGAACGCGGTTGATCACAGTTCTAACCTAACCTAACCCACTTGGTCGGGGTGCAATGCCTTAATTACTGCAACCAATTCGGCTCGCGCGTGATTGGTTACAGACTTCCAACCTAAACTGTAATTGAATATCATTCAGGCCGTTAGTTGAACGGTCGCCGTTTAATTGAAAGGCTAGGCAGTTAACTGAACGGCTAATTTAACCAGTTGGCTGCGACATATATATAATGAGGAAATCGTTAGCAGGCCCCGTCCTCTCTAATTGAGACATAGTTGTCAAACTATTCGCGAGCACGTTCTATACGTCTTCCAATGACACTTGGGTTATACAATGACATAATTTTAATGGTCACACACTGGTGATACGTGATAGTGATGTTGGAGATATTCGATAATGACATTATTTGTTTTGGCTACGTGTTGGCTCAGCTTGTATGTACCTACAATAGTTACGCAAAAAGCATGTCAAAACTTTGAATGTGACTTATTACCAAGTTCTTGAAGAACCTCACTATTCCACTTCAAAGTCAGTATACAACATTATGTCTTTTCGAGTAGCTTAGCCTTTATGTATACACGCATTTAATAAAAAAAATTGTGAGGAAAAATACGAACAGGGTGGACATTATTTTCTCTGTTCGCCAGTCGCCGCTGGCGCTGCCAGTTTAATAATAAATTCTAAACATGTGTAGCAGTCTAAGAACTTGTCCGAACGAGGCGTTTACGTGCGTCCGCATATCAAAGGCAACAGCTGTATGTGAAACAAAGATTTGCGAAGAAAGCTGACTTACATTCTGGACGACACACTGATGATAGAACACGAAATTACCATGTAAAACCACTTAGTCCGAGGTAAAACGTTATTACAAATTTTCACTTTGTGACTCAAAACTTCTCATGACACACTGAACAAAAATTGTCTCCCTAAATCTCGACGATGTATTTTTTTGTGCGGGAGGCAGTGAAGGCAGTAAGGCCGCACAAGTTTTGAATGCTTCCATTCAAAGTTTCGGCGCTGTTCGACTCGGCTTTGAATGGCGGGTGCACAGTTTGTCTCAACAACTTCGACGATTTAACTCGCCTCTGTCCGTCCCACTGTTCCAGACTTATTCACAGTTTGATAGCTCAAAAATTATCCAGTATTCTCTGTGATTGTGGTCTTTATTTTTAATTTAGTTTTAATTTCTTTCTCTATCTCCGTCTGCTTCCGAATGTTTAATTTTGTTTGTAAAAGTTACAAGCTCTTAAATATAATACAGGGTAAGTTTTTTGAGATGGGACAATATTCCTTTGTAGGATTTGAGTTTTATCTTTATATTGTTTAGCTTAGTTCCATTTAAGGTGCATGAAAAAAAAAACAAGTTTAGTTTGTTCCTAAAATAAGGCCCCGCCACGCTTTCTTTTATCACTTCTGTCTATTTCTCATAACGTTCCACAAACTTATCCTCTATTTTGGTTGTTGAATGGAATGAGATTATTATCAATAAAGTGTAGTTGTTTCTATCTGCATGTGAACAGGAGCGTTCAGCCGTGAAGGCGTAACGAGGGCCTTGGCGTCGACATCTTGCCCGATTCGCGATCTTATAGAAATATCTCAGATACCTTTCTTTTCGTATTGGTGAATACATAAATATGTGAGAGCGGAGTGAGATACCAATTATCGCATTTATGGGTGTGACTGTGAAGTGTTGGAACTCAGTACTTTATATCTTGTTATAAATAGTCAAAGTACTCACTTAAATATTTAATTTACTACCTAGTGTAAATATTTAGGTACTTGTTACATACAATAAAAGTGTTGGATAAATTACCTGTTCAGAAAACCTTAGCAGTAATTTTTGCTAAAAAGATGAAGAAATAGCCGCAAAGTAAAATAACAATTCATAGCTTTACTAATTTATCAACAATTCTAACTAAACTCGGCTACATTACTAATGTTTGGTAAACTTTTGTCATAAACTCGATACTTTTTGCAATCAACCCAGAAAGTTAAATGAATGGCTGCGCACTGTACCGCTTTTTCATTCCAACGTACAAGCCGGCAATTCATGCCAATGTACTCTACCAGTGTATAGGCTGTCTAACTTAATGACTTCGTAGACTGAATGCCTAAACATAATGTGACTGCCATAGCCTTTCAGATTCTATACTTAAAAACGTATTGAGAGAGCTTTTGGAAACGTATTCGGTGGAAAATGTTTGAGCTGCAAAGCTGCAAATAGCCCTAGCGTCTCTATAGATTTGCAAAGCTATGAATAAGCCAGATTTAGATTAGATTGGCTGAAGCATAAGGATGGTGGAATGGATGGAAAGTAGGGAAGGTTTTGAAACCTACAAGGCTACAACAAGATTTTCTAATAGAGTAACACATTTTCAATCACAACCCTAGGGTTTTAAAGGAAATTCCTAATCCACTGCTTCATAGTTTGCATTGTCAAAATGGAAAACATTGCGGTCAATTGTCATTTTATGTGTGTTGCGTTATTACCCCACGGGTCCTTAAATTCTATATGCTATCGGCACGTACAAATCTCAAATCAAAACCACATTTATGTGCGATCACGTCATAGTCCTCATAACAAACCAGTACGACGATAAGAGAAAAGAAGACATTAGACATTAAAGCTTAGACATGTAGGTAATAACATAAAACCATAAACCCAGTAATAAAGACACGGTCTTTATCACAAAAACGATATAAGAAACGCCATAACATCAGAAAATATGTTGGACTCCATTCAAAGTCGAAATGTGAAAAGGTCCGTAGATATGAGTTTCAATGCCGTAAAAAGGGTAACAGACGAGAAATGCCGTCAATCCGATATCTGAAATAAATAAACAACGAACTATATGGAGGAGCAGCGCTGTCTCACAGATTTGTAAGAAATGGGAATATGAGAAAAATAACGCTGTATTAGAAATTGAAAATTTAATAGAAAATGGTAACGTAATCACCACTGCTCTCAAAACGGTGAAGCAAAACATCGTGAAGAAACCGGGCATGTAATAGAACCAAAAATTGGAAGATATGTGACATCTAGCAACACGCACACAGGGCCCGCATGGTGGATGACGGCGCACTCCCTCTCACAGAGAGAAGGCCTGTGTCCCAGCAGTGGGAATATTAAAAGCTGATTATAAATTAATGAATACTTAACATAATATCACGCTTGCACCTATAGTAACACCCACATATCTTCAGTTATGTTTAAGTCCCATGTAACAGGGGGGCGAGCGTATTGCCATCAACCGGGAACAAATCCAGACTCCAGACTGCTACTGAGAAATTCCAGATGAAAAAACTCAATATCACTTTGCCCGACCTAGGAGTAGAACCCAGGACAGTAAGTATAGCGCTTGCGACCACTAGACCAACAAAGTTATGTTTAAAATCTTAATATATATAAATTACGTGTCACGATGTTTGTCCGCGATGGACTCCTGAACTACTTAACCGATTTTAATCAAATTTGTACACCGTGTGCAGTTTGATCCAACTTGAAAGAAGGGATAGAAAAAAAAAATAAAAAAAATATGACAAAAACGTTAGCCACAGCAACGCGTGGCCGGGTCAGCTAGTAATATTATAAATATATTAAGCTGATTTCAAACATCAATTCAGCACGATAGTTGCATCATTATTTTGTAGTATCAGTACTTCTATCGCCAGATCATTTAACAATAAATAGTTTTTAATTGCCGATTATAAAGTACTTTTCCATTAAATTTCCAATTAAAATTGGTCTAAGCTTCGAGAGTAGATAAGCGATAATACCTGTAATACTGGTTAAACATACCCATGTACATAAATAGATTAATTATTGCTACATTCTCATAATAATAAAATGAAATACTTAAATGAATCATGTGTTATAAAATCTATAGGGACCGCCCTCATATACAATAATTATGTAACATAATTAACGCTCATGCGTTAATTGGTGTATGAAGTCTTCTTCATACACCCCAATTAGAGTATTGAGTAAAAAGCATAATACAATGACTAAAACGTAATACTTTTTAAAGCTTTAGGACTCACTTGGACCACAAAACACCTTCAGCGCTAAAGGAATTTAAAACATCGTAAGTACTACAGTGACAAGTTGACAACGCTTTGAAAATGATAGAAAAATAATGATTTTTTTAAATATAATTAGCTTTAAACGTATTTAATGAATTTGGTACGCATGTGGTCCTTGTGGGTAAGTAATAATAGCCGGCGCGGGTCGATCGATCAGGTTAAGCTACGCTTGCCGCGGTTGTTCCGTGGATGGGTGACCTTCTTTGTATATCAATACCCCTCCGTGGCTCGGAAAGCACATTAAGCCGTTGGTCCCGGCTGTCAATCGTGGAACTTTGGCAGTCGTTACGGGTCGTCAGAAGTCCGAAAGTCTGACAAGCAGTCTTAGAAAGGGGGTATCGTATTACCCAGTAACGTTGGGTTGTAAAGGTCAGATAGGCAGTCGCTTCATGTAAAATACTAGTATTTAGCTGCATCCGGTTAGAATGGAAGCCGACCACAACATAGTAAGGAAAAGGCTAGGCAGATAATGATGTGGTCCTTAAACCAAGACTATCGTTATTTTACTCGTTAAGAAACGTAATTTTACATTCTCTCAAAGAACGGCACTTTCTGAAATAAGTACAACAGCTTTAAACTTCAAGTTTCGTAAAGGAAGCGGCAAGATAAGGCAACCCACGACAATGCATCTATAATAAAATGTTACCCTACTTTCGGGTTTGTCGTAGTTGAGTAAAAACATGTTACACATGCAGTAAGTAAAGAGTTCTTTGGAGTAATGTTCATGTCTTGCAGCCACATACAAAGTTATCTCCTATAATGTCAAGGGCCGATTTTACTAAAGTCAGATATCTTTTATCCGTGGAATAAAATTGACGTGTGACAGTTTTAGTATTGAAAAACAGACAAAATTTCTAAATTTATTATAAGGATAGGACTTATTCTACGCATAATAGTATTTTTATCTCTCGAAGCGACGCGCGTTTTACTTGTGTTAACTAAGTGTATAAACATGCTGTGAATAGCCCCAATGATTCTAAATCCCCTTGTGTAGAAATTTTTCGTGGATTATCAAAAAAAACCAGCTGCTTCATAGAAAAGCGCAGTACCTCATGCGGTCAAAATGTATGGAACGAAATGTAACCAAATGAGATAAGTAACCAGAAGGGCAATTCTCGTAATTTTAAGAACGTTCACAGTCTGATCTCAGTCTAAATCTGTTAAATATACCTCTATTTTTGACATTGATTGTCGCTGAGTTGAGATTGCGACTAGATTTTGAACGTTTTTAATTACGGGAATTGGCCTTCAGTAGGTCGTCGGATATAGTTGAAGTTTAGTAGGAAACCAATGGATGTTTTCGAATAAAAGTAATTTAATTAATAGAAAACGAACAGTTTATTTATCAAATTTTTCATTTGAAAATATCCATCGGATTCATGCTAAACTTCAACTAAATCCGATGACCGTGGTTACTTATTTCTTTTGGTGACTGTACAGCTAATTTTTTTTAACACGTTGACTGCCAAGCAACGTACACAATAGAAAATCTATTGTTCGCGGTCACCGGTGACCGCGTTGGCAGTCAACGTGTTAATAACCTACGAGAAATTTCAACGCAGTGGGGTTTAGAATCATATGCTGAATCCATGGTAAAATGTTGCGCGTTGAGTCCCTGCCACTCTGTTTAAAGATAATTATTTAGATACTCCTAATTCAAAATACGAAGCTATACACCCGAGATACACCTACATAAGACGATGTATCTCGTAAGTGATTCCCGCAGAGGTATTAGTGGCTGCATAGTGAACGGAGGCGCACGTCACGACAGAATGTAGGTACTGTCTGCCCCATATCGATAAGCGAGGTAACGGGTGACGTGGGGCTTTTAGCGCCCACAGGAGACGTACAGACACTTATTTATGCGATGCATGTGGGAGGTTAATTATATCCGTGATTGTACGTAGGTATTAACAGCCTATAATGTTCCCACTGCTGGGATCTGGGTCTCCTCTCTTCGAGAGGGAGTCGGTAGTAATCCCCCGCGGGCTCAGTGCGGGTTGGTAGATGCTACATGTCTTCGATTTTTTGGTTCAAGGACATGCCGGTTTCCTCACGATGTTTTCTTTCATCGTTTTTGAGAGTGGTAATGAAATTATTTGACAAAGTAAAGCGCCTGCCTAGTTGGTTTCGAATTTTCGAACCCACGACCTACAACTCGTAAGTCGGGGCAGTTACCAGTGGACCATCACTTCTCTCATTTTTCAGTTTTGTTACTACGTGCTTACGTCAGATGAGTTTTCCCACTTGAAGTCGAAAAAATTGGTAAAATTGCTGAACAATGCGCTTTGTAACACACACCGCGAGACACGTAACCCACATGAATAAATCTTTTTCTACTGTTTCAGAAATAAATAAGTTCCTAGTAAATCTGACAGAGTAGTGGTAGTCCAGTGGAAACGGAGTTGTAGGTGGTAGGTTCGAACCCAGGCAGAGGCTACACTTTGTGTAAACTATTTCATTACTACTGTCAAAACGCTGAAGGTAAACATCGTGAGGAAACTGCAGCATGTTCTACAACCAAAAATTCGAAGACGTGTGACATCCACCAACCCGCACTGGGCCCGCGTGGTAGATTAAAGCCCGATCCATCTCACAGAGAGAAGGCCAGTGCCAGTAGTAAATAATAATGGCCAATAAGAATTGGTATTATGGGCTGATTATGAGTTCTGAAAAGCTCTAGTCATAATTTTTTATTGATAACTAGCTGACCCGGCGAACTTCGTACGTACTCAGAATAAAAAAGCCATTCCATACAAAATGTATGACATGACAAATCCAAAAAATCAAAGATCTTAAATATCGGTCCAGCCGTTCTTGAGTTATAAATGGTGCAACTGCCCAGACTTTGTTTTATTTATATAGATTTTCCCATTAGAAAATATATATATATATATACACCTAGTATTTCAGTTATTTCGAGCTTATGACCCAAAAGTTAGGTATTATTAGTACCTAATAGTCTATAGATAAATGTCGAATCCAATCTCCATTTGAGCAATTAAATTATACAAAATCGGTATCCACAACCTTGTAACTTACTCGTAGTAATAAACTAGTTCACTGACAATTTTAGGTTAAACTCGCCTGGTCCTAAGTCGGAAACCATCTTTCTCGCCGCCTTTCCGCTGTCTGACAACGAACTTTTAGATAAAGATGTTTCTCATGTTAGTTGTTAGGTACCTACGACTCTCTGTGTGAAATCTTATTTGTTAGGACTTAGTATAATCTATTTTGCTTCGTACACAATCATGCTGTTTTTGTTTATACCTACATGCAGCGTTAAATAAGTAAACCAGCGGGGTAATTGTATACACAAACATTATTTTGAAGTCTCACAGTGCGCGCGGGCGCAAACCTATTCATAGACAATACTTGAGTGACGATCGGTACTATGCATAATCGAGAAATGGCTTACTTCGCATAGTATTGCTACTTTACTTAGACAAGTATTGTTTGTGAATAAGTTATTTTACCTTTGACAGCTGCAACCTTATTACAACAACGATAAAGATCAATGTGATTTTGACAGACTTAACAGTTGCAGCAACCCAAAAGCAACCTTATTGTCACTAGATTAAAGACCACTGTGATATTGGCAGTGACGCAAAATTAGAGATAAAAATAATAACTGTGAATGGACTTTAAAATGACAATGCCAATCATTTTAGTAGTTCAACAACATTCACTAGGTTGTTTATGTACCTATGTTGTTGAGAAAGACGAATTTTTCAAACATAATTATGTAGGTAGCAATGGATTAGGGATTTCCTTCAAAATCCTTCAGTGTGGTACGCACTGACCTCTATTAAACAAGAGGTCAGTGGTGTTACGTGATTAGGGTGCTGTGCCTACATCTTTGTTTGGTCCTATTCCTTGTTTTGGACATATACGAAGACGCTTTAAAATTTCCCTCCACGATAAAGTTATAACGTGCACGTAAGTATTATCATTACATTTACTTCTCTGCTGTGGCAACCACAATAACATCGTAACGTTACAAATTTAGCGCACGTCTGCATTTTCTTGGTCGTGTCATGTCCAAAATCGCGTCGCACAGTCTATTTCCTCTTAATTTTACGCAATAAAAAGCTGAATTATAAGCTGCTATCAATAAATCATGGAAATGATTACCTATACTACTTTTAAAGCAAGAATTACGGTAATGGTAATTATAGGTGACCAGAAAGCATTTGCCAGATCTTAAATGGTGATGGTATAATAAATATTCTGACCTTTTGAGTGCTAAATATGGATTAATGTAACCTTGCAATCTCTGTCAAAATAAATCGATATTCACATTTAACATTCTTTGTAGAAAAATCGATTCGATGTCTCTTACACCGTGTACCTATAACAGCACGGGTCAATGTGATTCTTAAATCTATTCCATTCCGTGTCCTCACTCTTCTTACCTCGTTTACATTGTGCATTGCGAAGAAGTAAATATTTAGAAAATGTATATGAAAAATCCAGTCTAAAGAGAGACAAAACACTTTGGAAGTGCGCCAATAAATACTTGTCTCTTTCGCCGTGTAACATAATGCGGTCACTTGCAAGTTCGCTACTTTGTTTAGTAAAGTAATAGGAATCTTTGTTTGAACTTTGTTCTTTAGGCTTTTCATTGTTACCAGCGTAGCGGCTAAAAGGCTTACGTATTCGAGGTCACGGAATATTTTTTTGCGGTTCGATTTCTGCGAAATAGGTATCCGTAGTTGTTTTTGAGCGTTAAAATTGTGAATTAGACTTATTTTTACACAGTAGGAGGTAGTAGTCATTATGGTATTGTTTCTTGTTCAGCTGGAGGTGACAGATCGTATGATTGGGCTTCACTGATTTTTCAGTTTTGAAGTAAAATAATCAAAGATTAAGGAAACGCTTTTAAAGCTCAAGAGAAGCAGTACCTATACAATTGTGCATAGGAGACTTTCGTTGGTACCTACAATAAAGCAAAAAGTAAAAAAAAAAACACCCCAAAATCATTCCAAGTCCACACAAGTAACAAAAAAAAAAAAACTGCCAACTCAACTGCCAAAGCAGTTGATTGAATGACTTTGTGAGCTGAATATTGAATATATTTTTTAGATAGGCCCAGTGAACGGATAGGCTTAACAAATTCACGTGAAGGCCGAATTAATATTCAGAACGAGATTTTGATACGTCGGCTTTACCATTCGTTTCAACAAACAAACAAATCTGTTTATGTAACTTCCCTTATGCGAAGAACAGAAGTAATAAATCATATAGCTAGGTGATTCTAAAGGCTGCCATACATAGAGAGGTTACTCTGAACAGACGATCCTGTGCCAGATTTGTCTGACTGGATGTGGGTATCTGTCTTCGGGGAGTGGTCGCTCCGGCAGTCGAAGCTCTTCGAGCCGATAACCGTAACAGTCATTCACAGACTTTGATAATAAGTAATAATAATAAATAAAACTAGCCTATTATTATTGTCCCTGCACTGCAGGGCAAAAGCCTCATCTCTTACAGCAAAGGCATGAGCATTGATCACCACGCTTGCTCAAGGCGGATTGGTAATAAGTCCAGCCTGTTCAAGAATCTCACCATGAAAATTTAGGTGATGTGAACTGTCATTCCTCCCGATGATTATCAATATTGATAGGTCACTTCATCTAGGTTTTCACCGTGATATTTTTACAGAATATATATTTATTTAACCAGTTATGTACACACATATATTATAAACAGAAGAAAAAAGTACAAAATCAAAATTCATTTATTGAAACTAGGCTGAGAATCAGCACTTTTCAAACGTCAAAATTACAAAAGACAGTCCCCCAAAACGCCCGCCCTTCACCACTTCCTAGTGCTTTCGCTGGGGAGAAGAACGTACATATGAAATGAAAAAGTCACATTGGTACGTCTTGTCGATTTGAACTCACAACCGTGCTTGAGAGGCGAGGCCTTCCGACTGCCTACGATTTTGATAAGTTCAGACGGATTTAAAGATAATACTGACCATGTATGCCAATTTTTAAACAAATAATAAATCAGCTGACTATGAGAAATCTAACTAATTAGTTCATACATAATATTACGTTCGGAAATTGCGATATCGTGTAAAGTTCCTATAGTCATGAATTATTCAGCGGTGTAAGGCAATTCGGGGTGTTTAATAATGTAGGTAGCGGTGTCAAGTGGCTACGGGACACGCTGAATTATGTAATAAACTCATCCCGCTAGTTTCATTCATGTCTCTATTGTAATGTATAGGATAGTAGGCTTGTTACACAGCGATCTGAATCATGTTGACGGTCTTTTTCTCTTTTGTAACGAAAGCTATCGATCTACTTATAGGATATTAATCAGGAAATATAACGAAGGTAATGTGTCTCTCTCAGTCACGCACACCCACAGAAAGATAAAGTTGATCTCAGGAATTGCATAGGTACAGGTTACATTTTTTCAACATGTATGGGAGGAATAAATATACATGGGGTGTAGGCAGAAACTACGGAACGCCAACTGCTGAGCATCATAAACATTAGCCTGCATGGTCCTGGTCAAAATACCTCTGATTTTGTTTCGATCTTTCATCTAAACGTTGTTAGTTAAGGGGGGGCATAAAGCCAGAAAAAAATCAAATTTCACCCGCGCTTCCTTGCCTACCCCTCTCATCAAACACGACAAAAACAAAACACAATCCCTTCCCGCCAGCAGAAACTTTTCGCCCGGCCAAGTAAGCCAGAGATTAAAACAGAAGAATAACTAGCAGGGGATCGAGGGGGGAGGGGGGGGGTTCTCATGGGAACAGATCGGTATAAATCATATATATTTGTGTTTGAATTTCCATCTTCTGTAATAAGTATATGCAAAATAATCAGATGAAACGGCTCTATTCAATGTACCTAAGTATTATAGCAGGCTGTGCAAGTAGATATCTTGATAGGGCAATATTATTGTATGTCCCTGAATCTGTTCCGATGCTGGTAACAGATTCACGGACATACATGTAATACAGCCTATCTATGAATTTCCAATTCTGGATTGAAGGACTAACTTTACTATACAGTAAAAAAAAAAATCTTATATTAGAGAGCAAACCGAGTTGAATGCCTATACATTTTCGATTCCGAATGAAATTACAAATGAACGATTTTTGGATATTTTCCTGTACCTATTTATGCTGTGAGACCTTGCTTCTTGCCAATTTTCATTATTCTAAGTCAACGGGAATAATTAAAACGTATAAGGTACACCCAAGGATTTAAATTTCAAAACACGCGACATGAATGGCAATTTATGCTAGCTTCTAAGTCAGCGTCTTTGAGGCTTGATATTTCTACAGCTCCAAGAAACCGTAGATCTAAGTATTTGATATCAATTTCAACTTGATACGTACTCCTGAGAAAAAGGGACAGACGGATGGACAACGAAGTTATCCTGTATCTAAGGTTTTCGATTTTTCCTTTTGAGGTACGGAACCCTAAAAAGCAAAAGCACTTCCATCAAAGTATTATATTACATACTCCTAATCATAAATCATGATGAAAACAAACTCAACTAATTTGTTTTTTTAACAATATAAAGGCCAATGTAATCACATCGCTTATCTTATGATTTTTTATTTTGAGTTATATAATCAAGCCTTTTTAGAATGACGACGTTGTAATGGTCATATTAAGGACAAAGATGATTGAAAATATCTATCAAAAATCTTAGAAAACTTGTCGTGATGAGCAACCCTATTTAATTTTCTCGTATTGGTTTCTCAAATTACAATATCGAAATATGATCATTGTTCATTCCCTTTATTTTCAATGCAATTCTTTAGTAAGTAAAAACATCCGTTTATTTTGCATATACTTACTATACGCTAAGTTTGAATTCAGAATCTAAGAATCATGTCTTAGTATTTTTTTGGAACTAGAAACTCAATGTTGATGTGACAAAGTTCAAATTCTAATGTAACCAAATTTTGTTTAGGACCTACAAGTTGGACGTCACCACATCTTGATGAAAAACAGTGTTGACCAAGAAAAAAATTATATTTGTATATCGTGGATTTTTCTTTTCAGGATCGTGCAAAGTCAATAAATTAGCAACAGTGATACCCAAATAAAAAATGATATTCGTATGGTGGATTTTGCACTGTATTATGCAACGTCAAACGGCATGTGTCATAAAAGCCTTTCCTGCGCGAAGTGCGAGTAGGAAAAATCCCCACCGAAAACATTTGTGGAAAACGAGGCTAAGTTCGGAACAAAAGAAGTACATGTTTGTCGGATTTACCAATATGGCATCTATGTAAATGGGTTCCAAAGTCTAAAGTTCATTAGGTTCCTCTTTTGTAACTGTTGAAACTTTCCAAGTTTCCAACTTGCCAAGTTATAATATGAACTGTAGACTTTCTCTCAACTCTATAGAACTTAGCACCCATTCAGAGCTTAACTCTTTTATCGGCGAAGCCGACAATCCCAAACATGTTGATCCGTCACAACCTTTACTCATCCTCACCATAAAAAGAAGGCTAGTCATGAGAACACTATCTGTATGAAATATTTCATGTGCCGTTTCGTACTTTTGTCCACAATAAACTCATTACGTATTTAATTTCCGATATTTCTTTTGTATGCTCCAATAATAATATACCCTTTACGCTGAATTTCGAGTTTCAACTTGATTTAGGGAATAGTACTTACTAAAACCTTATACGGAGTTTGTCAAGAAAAGTGGAAGAAAACGAATTTGGATTTTGAGTTAATCACAGTAAGGTCTAAAATCTCCAGCACGAACTTTCAAATGAACGCTAGTTGGCTATGTTGCAAATTTTCTCCGCAAGAAAATGAACCGAAATGCAGAACAATGGCGCTAGTGGTACTATACCAGTCAAAAATCTGTCAAATAAAATGTATGTCATCTTGACTTTTCAAATATCAACATTGAATTATTTCAATATTTTTATTTTATAGTTTTGTCTCGGTATTTGTTTAGTTTATCAAGTCTTATTGTTTTTAATAATGGTTTCGGGAGTGGTTTTAGTTATTTTTCCATGTTTTCTGTTTCACAGTGTCTTTCCTACAAAGTGATAAATTACGAAAATATTGTTTACGTAAATTAAATAATAGCAGCGCAGCCGAAAATTTGAGCGCAGTCCTCTCGTCTCAACAGAGCGGGGGCGACTGATTTGTGAAACATATATATGTTTGAAGTTCCCGCAACGTGCGACGGAAGATGATTTCTTCCACGAACTAAGAACGTCGTAAGTGCTATAAGCTTATCGTCGTAATAAAACCACAAATAAAAGTAATAAAATAAAATCCTTCCACAATCTAAGTCGCTTTATATTAATAAATTAATCATCAAATTTTCATTCTAGTAGTCATTAGCATATTAAGTACAAATCGAAAAGTCGTGAAAATTGGAGGTAACTTCGTGATGTTTTTTATTACAGAAAATTTTACTATTTTGTGATTTGTTGCCACAATAAGTTTGGAAATATCATGTAGTTATTCGTGTTATTTTTATTTTATACCTAAGTCTCATCAATTTCATGAAAAATCATATTGAAGTTAGGCTATTTTGGTTGATACCTGCTCTTAAATTTTTTTTTCAGTTTTATCGAACTCATTTATGTAGTTATACAAACAAAATTTAATTTTGACATGTAAAAGTGTTTATTTGAATCAATTATTATTTACAAAAATAAATATCATTTATCATGCTTGCTACGATCCTTAAATACTCCTTTTGATCAAATTTTATATTATACTCGTACTTACAATGTTGGTCAAAAAAGAGGACCTAAGGTAAAAGACTATTTTTAGTTTATATATTTTTTTGTTGCTGAAGGGGCCCGCTCTTGACCTCGATCACGCCTGAAGGAAAGCGATGGATGAGGTCTATGATGGAACGAGCGTGCCCAGAAGATGCCTAAGGCACTTGAACTCCCACGCGTCGACGAAACAGCAGGCTGCTTGATTTATAAACATGAAAGCGCTACAGTTGCCGACCTATTTACAAACATCCATACTATCCATATTAACATTATAAATGCGAAAATTTGTCTGTCTGCCTATTAGAAAGAAAGAAAGAAAATACGTTTATTTGCGGCAAACATGACGCATCAAAAGAAAAACACATATAAAAAAAAATATAATAATAATCATGGGAGAAAACATGCGTCACATCCACGCGAAACGGCCATCGCTCAGCATAATGCTATGACCCTGTACGAGACAGAGCCCCAGCGCTGGTTTTGCCGTGTGTGACAGCCGGGTGTTACCTCTTCACGCTTAAACCGCTGAACCGATTTAGATGAAATTTGGTATAAAGATAGTTTAAGTCCTGGGAAAGCCTTAGGATAGTTTTCATCCCAGAAATCATCCTTTAAAGGAAAAGGGGGTGGAAGTTTGTATGGGGAATCATAACCGCTGAACCGATTTAGACGAAATTTGGCACCTGGGTGTACCATGACCTGGACTGGGATATAGGATACTTTGTAACCAGTAACACGTCCCGCCACCATTCCTATTATTCCCAATATTCCTACGGGATCGAGACTTATGCGGGTGAAACTGCGGGGCGCTGCTAGTAGAAATATAAATATCTATGGATAGAAACCATTGACATTTCTTACGTCCACGCTGAGACTCAGAGGTAACCTATTTTTATCCTCAATGCACGCCAATACACAACGGATGCCATGATATTATTATAATAGCATGGAAATATATTCACAGCTAAGTATTTTAGTTAAAATCATGTATTTATGGAGTTTCAATTCTCCGTATCCCTAGATGTTTGTCTGTTACCCATATTATATATATCAATCATTAATAGTTAACAAGAAAACCTTCATAAAAGAGATGATTCAACGTTTACATGGAAAAACTATATATAGTATAAAGGCTGAGTTAATGAAACAGGGTAATTATTCAATAGTTTATGTCGAATCAAGGCGATGAAAATAAACCTACAAGCGTCGAATTGAGAACCTCCTACTTTATGTCGTCAGTTAAGAATAAAATTCTGACCTGCGCTGTACGACAACAGACCCATAGAGAATGTATTACTATTCTCTACGAAAATACCCAAAAAAATGGGGCGTGTTTTGCACAGCAAATTCTTTCAACAAACGCCAACACGAAATACGCAGAAGTACTGAGATTATTTTTCCTTCAAGGAAAACGTCTTTCGTTTAAAAATGTACACGCTGTATAACTTCAGATTATGGTTATCGCAGCTTTATTCGCGAGATAAATGAGGGAAAATGCGTGTTATGAACTCCGAGATGTTATCGTCGCTAAATACAGTAGATTATTTGTTTTTAAGAAGTTGTTTTTTTCCTCTTCCTCCCTTCTTCTGCCAATAAAAACAAGCCAATGCTATTGAAGAAATGAGGAGTTATAAGTGAATCACTTGGATTGGTTGGGCTTTTTTTTTTTTTTTTTTTTATTTTTTTTTAAGGATGGGAAATCATCCAATGACCCCTCCCGCTCTGGGTGGAGCGGAAGGGAGTGTCAGACTCTTACTGACTAAAACCCATCCGTGTTCCTTCCTTAGCCCTTTATGTTCCGGGGCAGCGGTAACCCTTTCGGACAATCCCGCTGCCCCGGCAGGCTTCGGCCCTAACGGGCCCCTCCATGTCTGCTGACATCTCTTTGAGGCGCGCGTGGAACACATACGCGCCGTCCGGCACGGGCCTGGTCCTGATCGGACGGCGAGCTACCCATTACTCGCCGTCCGCAGGCCCGCGCCTACGGTGGCCGGGAGTCGTCACGCGGCTCCCGACGCCCGGAGCGTCTACCGCGGCGGCTGGGACGGGCGGCCCTCTCGGCTCTCTCCCTCTCCCATCCCGCCACCTCCTTCGCTAGCATGACTGCTTCGCAGAAGGAGGTGACTGCCTCCCACTCCCTCTCGCCCCGGACCATGGCTTGGACCAGGGCCGGGCGCGAGAGGTCGCCGCCGCTGCCGATCGCCTCTACGAGGACACGGCGGTGCTCTGCCCAAGCGGGACAGACCTCCACCGTGTGCACCACCGTGTCCTCTGGGCGATCCTCGCAGTGGTGACACCCGGGCGTTTCCTCCCGCCTGATTATGTGCAGGAACCTCCCGAAACATCCGTGTCCGGTGAGGACCTGCGTCAGGCGGTAGGTGAGGGCGCCGTGACGCCTCTCTAGCCACTCCTCAAAGAGGGGCCTTACCGCCGCTATCGCGGCGTGCCCTGGATTGGTTGGGCTTGAGTGGTAAAAAACATTACTGGACTATGAAATGTTTTAAAACGTCAGTGATAACACTTTGATCTTGAGCTGATCTAGCGTAGTAATGCGTTTTAATAGAATCACTTAATGCAGTCAATCAACTCAGCCTTATACAATTAATCAGCTTAGTCCGCTGCTGGACATAGGCCTCTCCCAGGCTGCGCCACAACACGCTGTCCTTCGCCTCCCGCATCCAGTCTCTCCCAGCCAGTTCCTTAAGATCGTCGTAGTATCTAGCTGGGGGGCATCAGACGCTTGCCAATACGCGATCTCACCTCCAGGACTCGTCTGCTCCACCGGCCATCGGTCCTTCGACAGACATGGCCAGCCCACTGCCACATCAGTATGCTTACTCAGCAAGCTATATCGGTGACACCGGTTCTTTTCCGGATAATTTCATTTCTGATTTTATCCTTCAAAGAAATTCCGAGCATAGCCCGCTCCATAGCGCTCTGAGCGACCTTGAACACCTTGAATTGGCTTCAATCAAAGGATTGAATGTCGCTACGAATTCATTGATAATTTCCGCGCGTAGAGTAGGGTGGGTATCTATTAGTTAAATTTTTGTATTTTTTGTCGATTTACTTGTTTTTTTTTTTGTTTTATTACGAAAAGTTTACTTCAAATAAGTAATAGTATGTAATGATAGGTTAATTTCATATTAGGTTTAAGGACCTCATAAGCGTCTACTCCATTCACCTTTTATACCCTGTTTTTGACCGGACGCGGCCGAACCGGCGCGGTCTACCATACTCAAGAATGCAGTTGTTTCCCACTGTTTTCTTTTTATGTTCACATAATTTATACCATAAATAAAACAGTAACATAAATGGTTTCCAATCCAACACCAACGTAACTAACTTTAACAACTCGATAGCTACACCGTCTTCATGTCGCTCTACCACTTAATTAAAGATAGAAATACTTTTACAAATTAGCTAAGTCAGTTCGAAGCAGACCCAATCCCACTAAACAACAGACTACAATCCTTTTCCTGTCCACTAAAACCATTACAGGATATCTAAAACCCAATAAAAGTGTTCTATTCCAGTCAGTGTACAGCTGAAAGTATCGGACAAATGTAACCCTCCGAAACACACGCTACTTGTCCGCACACTGAAAGTTTATGTAAAGGATCATAGAGCACGGAGCACGGAGCATTGTGCATTAGCACACAAAAAATAATGAGTTGTCCCATACAAAATTTCAATACCTACTCGACCCAAATGTATGGGACACCTGAATTTTTTTTCGCAATTTCGATGTTTGTCCCATGGCGAAAGTTGTTCTGTTTACCTTGTTATTCTGAACCACTCCCTTATACACGCACTAGCAGCGCCTCGCGGTTTCACCCGCATTAGTTTCGATCCCCTGGGAATATCGGTATAAAAATTCTCCTATATCCTTTCCCGGGACTCAAACTATCTCTATACAAAACTTTCGCATTTATAATATTGTGACAGAAGTTGCGCGTTCAAAGCACTTTTGGCGCAACGTATTTTATTAGTAAGCATCTACTGGCGTCTCTAGACGTTGACGCGGTGATTCCGTGCTGTGTAAAATACAGACGCTTTTAAGTAGGCTAAACTTCGATATTTCAGGTAACGCGTCTATCATTTTGATTTATTGAACAGGGAATTTTGTTTTTCGGCGACGAATATTGCATAATTCGTTTAGGATTTTATTCTCATTTGTGAAAAGGAAATGAGGGAGATAAATGCTTCGTTAGTTAGTAATGGTGCGTAGTACTTTCATAGTAGGCATTTTTCTGTCGCGGAAATAGTTACAAAAATTATACAAAATATAAGTAAGTTTGTCAGCTCGTTACGTTTAACAGTCTTTGCATAATTTTAATGAAAATACACTAACCAAAAAAAATAAAAATGAAAAAAACCTATAGTAACAAAATACTCACATCACAGGACGCGTCCGCATTGTTAGAATCGGCTACGAAAGGTCTACGGCGCTACGAATTTCTCGCCTACGAAAACCGCTACGCAGCATGAAAACCACCTCATCCATATTTGCCAACGTTTAATTGTTACAAATTAACAAAATCACACGAAAGTTTGTGAAAAATTACACAACTAAAATTCACGTGGGAATAAAATATATTCCAGTATTTGTTGAAAGTTCCCTGTAATGGTGTCGATTAATTAAAGGAGGTCAGTGCGGGTGACCACGTGCGTTGCCATTTTTAACACAACGTTATAGGTAGGATAATGTATTGTTTAATTTAATTAGTCCTATGAATTTAACATGAACCGTTTGGGATCAGGCTATGAATTTATGATTCAAATCTAAATCAATTTGCTGTATTGAGCGATGCAGGGAACGATAAGCCTCTAGTGAATTGCGTATGTTATTGAAATAATTAAATTACATAAATGCAAATGTACCAAACAATTAGGAAAGTTTAACTTAATTTTACCAGCAAAATAATGCCTAAAATTTTTATTTTTAAAATTGAAGTCGGCGTACAAAAAAAGGAAATCTGCAGGTTATTTTTCACGTTTGAAATCTCAACTTGTTTGCTTTGAAAACACTCATGACTTGCAAATGAGTTGACTGCTGCGTTTTTGTGGCCATATTATACCATGATTTAAAATCTATTTTTTTACAAAGTTAAACCTTCTAAAAAAAAGCGCTTTCTACCATTTTTACGACTTTATGTTTTATTTTTGTGTGTATTTTCACCGATTTCTTCGTCAATTGTGGAACAATAAACATTTTTAATCAAGGTGGTCCCATTGTCATCAAGTTCGAATCTGATGAGAGGATCCCATGGAAATCGAGGGAAACCCTCAAATTTTATAGGCAAACCTATAGCGTTTTGTGTTTTTTTTTAAATTAACCTGAGCATTTGCTCTTTCCTTTCTTTAAATTAACCTGATTAAAATGATGATTTGTCGGTTGTCTTTTTTTATGTAGTTGTAGCTGTAAAAACAGTTATTTTTCTATTTCTAACGCTCCAGACTTTTCTAAATGCGACAGTCACCGCAAATTTAAGTAGGTACCTACTTCTCAATACCCCTTTAACGTCCGTCCCTCCTCGCTCCTATAATTTCCAGGTAGGTACATCGTTTATATTCAAAGTAAGCAGGTATTTTAATTCCACAGCATTCGTACCCTTTTCAAAGTGGCTGCGAGCTCAGTGTCACTTCTGCGTGATTTCGCTAAAGGTATTATCGGGAAAATTGGAAAGCTAAAAACTCTATTTGGAGACCATTTAATTTTATATAAACGACGAGAAAATGTTACGTGCAGGAAATCATAGATAGAATTTCTCTCAATATTTTTGGCACAGTAAATACCTGTGCTATGCGAAATATCTAATATCTAAGGTTGTCTATAAAAGATCGCTCTTAGCGATAAGACCGCCACTTGTGTCATCCTTTGTAAAGTTTATATATCTGTAATTTATATGGTGTATATACTAAAGAGTATTCTATTCTATTCTATCTACTTACCTATTTGAATAAGACCGCATTTTGGAAATACGTTGCTCAGTTTTTAGCTGACCTTTTGAAATTTTAGTGGCTGTTTATTCAATTATTTGCGGAGTTCGGAATGCGATTAAAACTAATTTATGTAGTAACAGCAGAATCATGGTTTGGATATGATATTTCGTATTTAGGAGATAAAAATGGGCCAAAGAAGCCTCCTTCTTTGACCCATTTTTTTAAAGATTTTGTTTAAGAAAAAGCCCTGGCCGCTGATTCTTAAAAAAAATCTTGCACTAAAAACATCCTTCTATAAAACTTTTGACATCTGAAATTTCCCAAAAAAATACATCCCTGGCATAATATGATAGGGACGTATTAAAAAAAATGCTCACTGCTTAGTGAGCATTATAATTTTGCATATTCGCGAAATAAGACATTGTTCGTCGGATGAATGGAAGGAATGGAGGCGCGCGTTGAAGCGTACCCGCTGGTACATCGCGAACAAATATCGTAAGCAAGCTGGTAATAATACACAGCTCATGTGTTTCTGTTTGTTTAAGTGTCGCTATTCCAGCTACGCTCATAACGCCGCTATAACTTCACGCAAATTGTTTGATGGAATTTGTGACGCGAAAATTGTAATTCATTCACGCTATGCAAAGTTCTGTGGAAATATGCTAGAGTATAATAGAGCAATAATAATGCTAATAAAGTAATAAACCACTATAAAAAAATAATAAGAATAACGTTTTTTCATCAAAAAGTAAGAGAGTATATGTGACATAAATTAAGCGTCGCTCGCTTGTATCTTATCCTGTGGCTCAGGGCCCTAATTCACTATGATCACTCAATGATTCCTTACTTCTAAACCACGTCAATTCCTTAGCCTTATCACGCCATTTTCGCGTTCATTTTGCGCGGTTTCGTCTATTGTGTTGTAGGGAATACGTTTCCTGGAATGCGAATTAAACCATGAAATAATGGTTACCTTACAGTTTGAGGATGTACAAAAGAGATAAGAGATTAAAAATCATTTATTTTATTTTACTTATTTATAATATGATATTTTAGTTACATATACCTATCAACTAACGAATAAAAAGCTCCTAAAGTGCCGACATACGGGTTATTTCCATCTATTCCATCAATCATTTTGACTTATAATCGTTGAATAAGATCACGCACAGTAACTAGGTGCTAACAGCTCCAGAACAGTGTATTTTACTCGTAAATCTGACGAGTAATAGCGCTTTTCATAAACATTTATATTTCGCGAGCACTATCACTCATGCCACTCCTATAGATAAATCGGTACCTATAGCACACTTCTTTGATACGCCTATAAAAGTTGTATACAAAAAACTTGCGAAGAAAATTTATGGTACGTTTATTTATAATGCTATCGGCTATTCTTATCCTATAAAAAGATCTTTAGAACTTTATCATTATAATTTGAGGCTTTTCCACTCCATACGTTGTGGTGCTCACGATAAAGAAATGTACCCACACTTGATTGACTCGACCTGATTTTTACTTTCACGTTCTTTGATGTACCGTTCTCGATCTGTTAAGTTGTGAATGTTCCTATAAATATATATTATGACCACGATGACGTATCTGTACTAATATTATAAAGAGGTTGTTTGTTTGTATGATCTTGAGGAAGGCTATAGGCTATATCACATCACATCACGCTAGAACCCTTAGGAGCTAATCAAAAAGAAAAAAATGTCAGCGAAAACGAACTAATAGCCCACGCAGGCAATGCGATGCGATGCGACGGGGTTGGTTGTGAGAACAAGAAATTTCACGCGGGCGAATTCGCGGGCAGAAGCTAATGTTCCTATAAATAGATATTAAGAGCACGATGACCTTATAATCTTGTATATACGAGTATTTAGTGAGAGATAATTCTAATCCAGTGCGTACGGATGTATACCCCCACGCCACGCGGCAATTAAGTCTTATCTATAATCCAGATTGGCGTTTAGCTAATTGAGTCGTGTAGCGTAATATAGGTACGTAGGTACAGCTAGGCAATTATACACTCAAACTCAAAACTCAAAAACACAAAGCATTTATTTCAATTAAACCAATTACAGGCACTTTTGAATTGTCAAGGGGTCGGTCAGTCAGAAAGATGAAGCTAGTTGCCCATTCCAAAGCGTAGGTACCTATGGAGAAGAACGGGCAAGAAACTCCATGGACACTCTTTTAAATCAAATAATATGGTTACAAAGACTTGGTTACATCATTCATGTAAAAAATTATGCATGTGAGAACAATGTAAAACTTTAAAAGCTTCCGAAAAGACTTAAAAAAAAACAATTCAAATATTAAATTAAAATAAGCCATGGCAGCAAAGAGATGACCAGTCCCTACTGACAGCGCCCGTTCACGAACATGACGCATGTATTAGCACCATTCAGCTCAACCATTTTGAAGGGAGCTAAATGATCCAACACACTGTCTACCGTGAGTAGGTAAGTCGAGAGTACAACGTTAACTGGTATATGTTTTTTGACTCTTTGGTCTAGTATCGTGTAAAAGGAATACACGATACAATGATTTTTTATCGATACGAATTTTTTTTAAAGTTACATCTATTTTTTTTACTTTTTTCGACATCACGGCACGGCGTAACGCTTAAGAGTTATTCAATGGAATTTACTTTAAAACATAGAGAATTATCATATCAAAGTTTACTCAAAGTAGTTTTAAATTTAATTCATTTATTTTGTTAAAAAAGAAGTAAATTCGTTTTGGCACATACGTCGTTTTATTCCGAGCGCACGCACATTATGGCCATCACTCTTCTTTTGCGTTTCAAAAGTAATTGCATCACTTTTGCTCGCTTAGTAGGTTTTCGACTTTTTAGATTTTCGAGATAGCGCCTTTCCGGTAAGGGCCTGGTCTTGTCCTCGATCTCGGCTTATGGAAAGCGATGGATGAGGTCTACGATGAAACTAGCGTGCGAGTCCGTGTGCGTGTGTGTGTGTGTCCAGAAGATGCCTTTTCACTTTTGCTTTGTTGTTTGTCTCATCATCTGCCTAGCCTTTTTCCAATTATGTTGCGGTCGGCTTCCAGTCTAACCGGATGCTGCTAAATACTAGTATTTTACATGGAGCGACTGCCTATCTGACCTCCACAACCCAGTTACTGGGTAATACGATACTCCTTGGTAAGACTGGTTGTCAGACTTTCGGGCTTCTGACTACCCGTAACGACTGTCAAAGATCCACGAATGGCAGCCGGGACCAACGGCTTAACGTGCTTTCCGAGGCATGGAGAGGTCTCGGTATGTAAAGATGGTCACCCATTTACAGACCAACCGCGGCAAGCGCGGCTTAACCTGATCGATCGACCTGTGCGGCTGTTATTATTTAGCCACGGGCCCCTCCGCTTTGTTGTTTGTCTGATGTTTTAAAATTCCTACCTGCTCTCACTGAGCATACGTGATACATACATCATTATCGAGAAAAAATTATCAGCCATCCAATACAAATCTTTAATAGGTACCTACTCGACCCAAATGTATGAGAGTGATGATAATTTTTTCGCGATTACGATGTTGGTCCCATGGGGGAACTTGTTCAGTCTGGTGTGTACCACACCCTTAAATATGATATCTTTCTGATACATGCCGTAGAAGTGGATAAGTACCTACCTACCAGTAGGTACATGTTACGGATCATTACCGGGACATTACCATCGATTTATAAAGCAAATTCCGCTCAGCTGTTACCAAAACCCTTCAGAAGCCAATGACCAAATAAATGCTCCAAAGGAGTATTCACGATCACAAAATGACGTAAAACCATTAATAAGTCCTCATTGTTATAAAGTATAAATTAGAATCAATAGTTTACTCACGGCAAAGTTAAGTTTGTCCCTCAATCCAGGTTATCTTTTTGTTAGAGCAATAGGTATTCGGTGCTTTCATAGGTTATGAACTTCAGTAATGTTACTTAACTGTTAACAGTGTATACGTACCAATACATAAGTGATAAATATATCAAATAACTTTGATTTCTAATTTTCAATTTTAATTTCAAATACATTAATATTGTAATTATACGTTTTGGGGACTGATTTTGGGGGAAAATTAGAACAAAATCGGAAAAACGAGAAAAATATTCGAGACACGATTCCCGTGATAAAATATTTACATAAGTACCTACAAATTTGTACGAACCCTCGGTCACGAGTCCGACTCGCATTTGACCGGTTTTTATTTTTATTTTGGCTTTGCATGATTTGTGAATTTAGCTTGCAATGACTTAATTACAATGACAGACATCATGCTTTGTGATACCTATAAGTATTATTTATAAGATTTATACTGTATTTTTACTTATGAATAATTATTTATTATAGTTTTACTCCGATCGTGAATTACACCACGTTTCCTACTTTAGCATAGAACAGTCAAACAGAGACGAGTGACATGTCATGAAGTGAGTGAGTTGCAACTCACTTGCAAATAAGTACCTAATTTTAAACAATGTAGTGAGTGTGCTAAGTTGTCAAGATTCCTATTTTACACTCTTTTAAGATTATGCTGAATATTTGTGTTTATACACCATACTCTTTAGTTGCCTGTACGTATACCGCGTTTCTCAAAGTACCCTCACGATTCTGAATTATGCGGGCTCCTGCTATTGTACACACAAACGGCGGTATTGTGACGATAACAAAACTATAAGCGCTCATATTAGTTTGTTTGTGTTAGTTAATAAGGAACGCGAAATTCTAGATTAGGTAAACCTTTGATAAGGCTTAGATAGATGGGACGGTGGGTCTTGATATATCTTTGTTGTAGTTTAATTGACTTATTGAAAGAGCAAAGTTCTTAAATAACAAAAACACATGGGTGGGTAAGATACTGTTTGGCAATGTTATTACGGATAAGCATTTTACTTAAATTACCAGCTAAAAGTAGCTTAAAACTGCAAAATAGTATTATCTTAATAGATAACGATTGGACATCTTTGAAGGATTCGGTCAGTGGGTCGTCTAAGGGGGGATTCAGCTTTAGCCACTTCGGCAATTTATTTACATTCACTTTCTTACGTAATTTTTTATGTATTTTTATTTGACAATCCCTAAGCGATCGTCGCATTTATGGTACTTTTCGCATCTACATTTTCCTTAGGCATATTAACGAAAACAAAAATTATTTTTACCTTGGCAGGATCCTGGTGGTTGCCGGTGGCGTAGACGGAGGCCCGGCGCCCAAGCAGCGTCCGACTGACGATGGAACTGCTGCGCCGACCAGACATACGATCCTGAGGCACCGGCAACATCTTCCCTCTCTTTCACACACACTCACACTAAACTACAACCTACTAGCTAACATTACACTCTAGATTTAGCACTTTGTTACACCCTTGATTAAATACACACACATTTTACACTCGCTCCATAGATTTTCCCTCGCTAATTACAGTAATTACACATCTTTCATGATATCATTAATTATAATGGAACGTTACACTTTAGCACTTAATTAAATGATGTTATTTTTTTTTTATATAGGCACTATTATTTTTCACGTCTGCTACTTTTGTTATTATTATTTCAAAACGTTACGGCAATTTGTTGTTCATCTGAAACAAAAAAATATATATTTAACCGTTTAGTTTCTACTATGAGTTTTAGCAGACAGAATAAATGGTGTGACAAGGGTCATCATAAACGAACGCCTTTCCCGCGTCCGCCAGTCAGACGCAAGATGATATGGGTTCTTTTTCAAAATGGCAACATAGAATAGATGTCAGATATATCTGGCGAAAACATTGTATGTTGCTCAGTAATGCCCATTCACACTGAACAACATGGGGTTACGGAAACGTGAACACATTGTCCAATTTGTGTTTCGTTTTATGTGTGGTGTGTGAAATGTGCAGAGAAAATGGTGGTTGAAAGTAGAAAAAAAAATTACAAGAAAATAAAATTTCATGTACCTATATTCCATAATCTTGTCTATGTTTCAAACTTACTGCCTCGGTTAGATAATTTAACAATGAACATGTGTATACAGACAAAGACTCACTTTCTTAAAGTAGTAACATGGATTGAAAATGGATGACTTTATTCTCATGAGAAACGGAACGTCAATAAGTACCTTAGCTACTTACATGAAAAAAAAAAATAGGTGCAGACCCAACAACGGTTCAAAAACTATTTATTGGCTACGTGTTGTTGCCAATTCTAAGTCGTAAAATACGTTGAAAGTGTGTGGCTCCAATAATAAAATACGCTATAATTCATTGCGTTAAGCTTAGGTTTAAGCTTGAATGCACACAGCACTATACATATTACCTACTCAATAATAATATATAATATATATATCCTTGGACTTTTCACACAACGCCATTTAGTCCCAAGCTAAGCAACCTAATGCTTGTGTTATGGTAACGAGATGGCTGATAAACTACTTATATACATTTTTTTTTTTTGTAAATACATACATATTATAGATAAAACACCCAGACCCGGAACAAATACTTGTAGGTCGTACAAATATTTGTTCCGTGCGGGAATCGAACCCGCGACATGCTGCGCAGCAGTCAATCGCTCAACCACTGCGCCAACCGTGAACCGCCAATCTTTTTAAATCTCAAACGCTTTCCGAATGAAAACGGTACACATAAAATCTCGTAGTTTAAATTGAATCGCACCCATGAGATTAATTTAAAAAGTTTATCTCATTATTTTTGCACTGGCAAGCTTAGAATATTGGTAGGAAATATTTTAAGGAACGATGATCGGGATTGTTTTAGTTATTTTTTTTTTAGCTTGAGTATAGTTTTCATTGTATTTATTGGTATATTGGCGTGGCTAGCTAACATAATGGCAAATAATTTAATTTAATGTTCTGTGTCTCGTAATGTTAATTACTTTGCATACCTACCTAGTATTGTATAATAGCAAATTTTTCTCACTGAACAGACAGCGCTGCTGCTGGGGAGTTTGTTGCGCCACTTCTTCTGCCCAGCGAAAGAACTAGGAAGTGGTGAATGGCGTGAGTTTTGGGGGACTGTACTCGTATTATGTAATTTTGACGTTCGAAAAGTGCTGATTCACAGTATAATTTGCTATCTTCTAGACCGCTAAAACTATGACCTTTGATTTAGTCTACAGTTGTCTCGTTAAGGCATGGCAATAGCGGTCACCTACAGTTTCTAGCATTTTTATTAAAAAAACTGAAGTCAAGTTTGTTATCGTCCTGAATCAATATACTCAACATAAAAAAAACATATATAATTTATAGTTTGGTTTGCTAGATATAAGGGAAAGGGCAATAATCATCGATGTCGATGCCATGTCTATCATTGTGTCCTGTCAATTCACATAAATCATTCATTCATTCATTCAACAACGTCATCGGTGAACTTTGTTATGATACTTACAATAAAAATGACAGCACCTCAGTACTGACCTCAGTACTAAAGTAAGCGACTACCCACGCATCATTGATCCAAGATTATGCTATATTTATGTGAATAATCCTTATTTATTTATTTATTTAAGGATTACCAACGAGATACATTACAATTATCTTTAACCATAATAGAATTAGCATATTAGCATTATACAGCATATTATCTAATACATAAGAGATGTTATTGTGTTTCTAACAATTTAAATGTTTTCGGATATTATACTTGAAAGCTTGAAATTTAATTTTAACAAAAAATCTGTTACCTACTAAATATTGTAATTTCGTATGCCTACCTATTTGATATTTGTTCCTACGTCGTTAACGGCAAGACATAGAGATCCCTGTAGATACCTATTTTATTTAAAACATATTTTTACATTTATGTTTAACAAATAAAGAGCTTTGACTTTGATATGTTGGTGGCTATTAAAAATAATTGACTTTTATTTACACAGACGCGCGAAATCCTTTCATGGTTTATAAAGCACATAAATTGCTGATCGGGTATAAATAAGCGGGCAGTTAGCAAAGCATTTTCCTTTACGTAAAAGGAAGGAGTTTTTCTTTACTTTTTGTAGGATCTGTGGGCTGGTAAATGGGCTTGGAAGTTTCCTTGCATGTGCTCATTTAGTGAGGTTTTTGGGCCACCCGCCGCGCGCCGCCGCAACCGGCCCTGGCCTGCCCACGCAACGCATCAGGCGAAATTGGACGACCGCGATGTTTTCTCTCTGTTTCGGAGATACGAGGGTTTGGGCAAGGGAATTCGTAAGTACTTTTAGTAAAATATAGATGTTTCCCTTTTTCTGTTTAGATAAAACTGCTGAAACAATTGGACAAATACATTTATTATTCAATTGCAAAACTGTTATTGGACAATAACATTTCATTAAGTCTCACAGTAGTGCGACTTAATGAGATGAAGTGTTATTCCGCTCCGCATTTAGTTATGCTAATAAAACAGAACAAAAATATTTATTCAATTCAACAAGTACTACCGCTGGAACGTACCAACAAATAACCCGCAAATCCATAAACAAAGCAAGAATCACACGGTTCATTAGCACTTATACTGGTCCAGCTTTGCATATTTAATCACTCAGCTGGCTCTCCTATTCAGAAAATAATATAAAAGAAAGAGAATTCCGTCAGAAGCAGGTACACTCGTTAACCCTGCCGTGCCGTGGACACGAATAGTCGTGAATTAAACACGCGCAAATACGTGACGACGGGCTCTCAGCGCGGGAAAGATGAAGCGCCGGGTATAGTCGGGTTAAAATGGTACCTTGCAGCTTTGTACTAGAAACTAGAGAGAGAGTTTTGTCTCAGAATTTGTTATTAGTTGTTTCTACGTAGATACTGGGTCTAAGCCTTAGACTTTCAATGCTGTATTTTAGTTGTACCTACTGAAAGGTGAAGATCTGAGGAGCAATTCTCGTAATTTTAGGAACGTTCACAGAATGATCTCAGTCTCAATCTGTCAAGAATACCTCTAATTTCCCAACATTTTGACAAGTTTTTGTCATTTTTTTGTCGCCTGACATGAGACTGCGACTAGATTTTGAACGTTTTAAATTACGAGAATTGGCCTTCTGTACACTTGACACTCAATGCTGTGTTCTACCTGTACTGAAAGATGTAGGTCTGGACATTTGAATTAAAAGCGTGCTAATACGTCACGACGGCCGTTCAGCGTGGAAAAGATGAATCGTTGGGTATAGTCGGGTTAAAATAGTTCTAGATTCCTAGAGAGACATTTCTCTCAGAAATTCAGAATTTATATTAAGTAGTTGTTTCTAGTTTTAAGCTCACTTGAGAATGGACTTCTAAAGCTGTATTTTACTGGTGCTACTGTGACGGTCCTACAATATGAGATTAAATGCGCTGAAATACCTAGGTGACAACCACTTTACTAAGCTAAGCTGCACAGAAGATGAGAAAGCGATATCTTGCAGCTTGATACCGGCAAGATTACTTATTTCCAATGGAGCTTAGAGTTACTGTGCTTGCATAATATTGTAAAAAACACACAGCTGTGCTGTTGGGGAGTTTGATGCGCCACTTCTTACCAGCTAAAGCACTATAATAGGAAGTGGTGAAAGGCGGGTGTTTTGATGGACTGTGTCATGTAATTTAGACTTCAAAAAGGGCTGATTTTAGCTTGAGATAAGAGAATAGTTACGTATTTAGCAGAGAATTGAATGTACACAGAAGACCACGACAATTAATGAACTCGGAATGATAATACTGTAATCAACGCCATGCTATTGGTTCCGGATTGGGGACCGCAAAGTGATTGCATATTAGCTTGAGTTAAGATTATACTCAGTGTTACACCCTGTGTAGAATGAAGATAATGAAGATACAGCAGGGAAACCAGCGCTATAGAGAACGTTTATACGCATCAGCTTAACCATCATACGTGTTCAGTGATTTTCCTTTGTTTAAAAGATACATCTACCTGCCGATCCTATATATCAGATCAATCAATCTGCCTAGCCTTTACCCAACTATGCTGGGGTCGGTGGCGTTCAGCTGAATACTAGTAGTTTACATGGAGCGACTGCCTATCAGATCTCTACAACCCAGTTACTGGGTAACCAGATGGCCTTTATAACGCTAATTGACAGACTTTTTTGGGGTTCTTACTACCCGTAACGACATGTCATAGATCTTTGAATGCCAACCAGGGTCAACGGCCTAATGTACTTTCCGGGGCACGGAGGGGTCTCGATATGTAATGGATGCTCATCCATCCACAAACGACCGCGGCAAGCATGGCTTAACCTTCGATCGACCCGTGCGGCTGTTGTTATTTAGCCACGAGCCACTCTACAAACCGATGTTAAGTCATCATCATCATCTAGCCTAGCCTTTTTCCCAACTAAACCGAACCACCGAACCGAACCGATATTAAGTAAGTATCTGGTTTTAATTAAATGAGACACTCCACCGCTGCATGGCTGGTGAAAAATGTAAAGATATTATTGTGAATGTAAATGTGGTGGATCCCCGACTATTCTGCTGACCTAATTCTATCAGGAGTAACCTGAGGGAATAAGGTTTTTTCCTCGCAGACTTTGTGAGCAGATAATTATCTATGTTTTCTTTCATTACTAGATTGGTCTGGTCGTATTAACCTAGTTTGCTAAGAATATTAATAGTGATATATTTAAAAAAATGTCAACTTGATTGATGTTGTCTGCATCATCTTCCCTGGAGTTGGGACAAATAGATGAGACATGGCCTCACAACACAGATTGAACTGCATTTGAATCAGCGACAGAATTCAGACGGATGAAAAATTGAGGAAATCAATGGACATTTGTCAAACCCTAAACGGTTTTATATAATAAGTATTTTAAATGTGAAAGTTTGTATATTTAGAGTTTTGGATGTTTGCTACTTAATCACCTAAAAACTGCTGAACGATTTAGGTGAAATTTGGCACGCAGTAGTTTATAACCTAGATTAAGCCACGATACGTCTTGTATCAGGATATTCCTACGGGTTCCAGACTTAAGCAGGTAAAACCGCAGGGCGCTGCTAGTATGAAATAAAAATTGTTAATATTCCACCGAAAACAATAGCCCCAAATATCACAATCCGATCTCATGCATCGAAAAATTCAATTCTGCGTAAAGCTTGGCAGTTATTAAAATACCTAGTGAAACCGTTTTGGAACGTAAAAAAGAACAATCTGATTCCTTTTTTAAATTCAAATCGCGGAATATGGTCAAGCGACCGTTAGTAAACGGTTGTCAAGTCCAAGTCTCGTGCAGTGAGCCTGGGAATGAAGATGGACAGGGCACTAATAACTTTATTCTAGAGAGCCTCTCTTAGCTTGGGGCAATAAGGCGATTAGTCCATGCAAATGAGTGTTATGACGCACACACTGTGATGAGCTACCTACGTTGCTTTCAACCTAGAAAAATAAGAGCTTCGTCCACTGCTCAAAGTTGCTATGTCTAAAAGATAAGGTTCGTGCCCTGTATTACTCAAAGTTAAATAATGCACAGCCCAGAGTTGTTACCACGTATGGTTGTTACCAAGTTGTTAGTTTGCGTAATTAACTACTCTGTGTTAAAAGTTCATTTTTCTGCCCCTAAGGTGGCGGGGGATTAACTAACGCTTTATGCTTTCCCTGGAACTAATTTGTTTTGTTGACTTTGCTTTTTTTTTTGTTTTCTGGGCTTGGTCTAGCGAAGTCAATTTGTGTGTGTATAATTATAATTTCCAAGAAGTTTACTATTAATAGATAACCTAAACAGAGACCAAACATATTTATATTGGACAGACCTTATCTCTGTGAGAGGGCCAAATTCACCACGCGGGCCCAGACACGGGCTGAAGGGAAACATCGTGAGGAAACCCTGGACTTTGGTCATGAAATCACCAACACACACTGAGCCAGCGAGGTGATAAAGCTCATTCCTTCTCTGTATAAGAATTGGCCCTTAGCCCGATACCCATGACATGACATTTGCAGTAATATAATGAAGAAGATATTATAAGAATTATAACACAATTATTTAGTGATTATAAACTCTGCAACTGAAATCCGGTTTCTTTCGGCTACTATTACTACTTAAATGAAAACCGATAAGGAAACTAAACTACACAGCAAATAAAAACAATAACAGATATGAAAAGAATATGTAGAAATACGTACCTGTGTATAAAATTTAATTTTCACCGCGCCACACTCGTATGATGTGCAAAGTGGGTCAAATAATAGCACCCCTTGAATATTGCCAAGCACACCGGGCAGATAGATAACGCCGCATTTTAATCCAATTGAACTTATTGAGTTATCTACACTATCATCGGTAAGCTACGTCTGTGGAATTTAAATTTAAAATACGATGAGAATACTTTCGCACTAACTAACTCTGTGTGCTCAAGAGCTAAAATATCCATTAAATAGCAGATTTATCTGTGATAAAACGCCCCTACAATAAGCCTTAGTAAGCTCTGTTTTCATCTCTGAATTCATCTCTAAGATAACTCTGCAAGCTGTGAAACCTGCCTCTAGGTAGATTGATTCATTACAGATAGATTCCCTGCTCATTGAACCGACGCATAACAGATAGGCGTTACACACGTACTTGAACAAAGGTTAAATACGTGCCTATCTTTTAATTGTGGCACACCATAAGCGGATAAAATGCCCTTTAAAGGTTGATCACGATCCGTAAGTGGATACTAATTTTAAATTCCGCATGCCCAGATTATGGACACGCGCAGTACTGCGCCTAACAAAGTAGAGCGATATTTCAGGCAGTAATACGATCATCAATCTGTATTACAGCTCGTCTCATAATGCATTTAGGCATTACGTATGTGTCACCTTCCACTAAATCTGTCAATCTATCAAATAAATAAGGCATTTTATTTTATTTTTGGTCCACATTACAGCGGCTGTCGGAAACTCATTCAATTGATTGGACAATTGACAATCGGATAGTGACCAAAGCGAGTGGCAGCATTAGTGTCATCTCCATACAGTGTCAAGCTTTTTATGCTTTTTTATTCAATTAGGTCAAGTGAACAGTTTAGTTGCAAAATAGAAAATTGTTCTTAAATCTGTAAAACCACTGCACTTGCTCAAATTATTGTTAAAGGAAAGAAATCGAAAATTGCACGGATGTAGTAGCATTGTATATTGCTTTTTGCACTAAGCAATGAAGATAATTATTTGCAAAATAAAGACTAGGGTTCTGACAAACGTAGAGCCGAGAAGTAGACACCACAGCTTAAAATAATACTTAATTCAACGCGACCACATCTGAATCTCATAACGTCAGACTACATAATTAGCAAATTACCAAACATACGCCCCGGCCGGAGTGACGCGAAGTTTGCGAAGATTTCAGCCACTATTATTCCTGAATGCGAGCTCCTTAGCATATTTAACGTATTATGGGGTTAATGGGCAATGATGGCGGTTGTTCGTGCCTCCGCCACGAGCCGGCTCAACGGGTAATTTTCCACCAGTTCTTAGTTAACGAGACGAGCACCGAACCTTGGTACTTTGCGCATGGTGAAGGATTTACGGGATTTGAAATAATACGGCGTCGTGACGTGAAACTTAGAGTAGTGCGCCGTTATCATAATAGGGTTCAGTGGTGATTTAATGAGGAGAATAATGAAGGAACTATGTAAAATCTTGTCGGGTGAAATAATAATTATAATATACGTAACGTGCTAACTATTTTTGATTAATTGAGGCAATCGTAGTTTCTTTTTATTACATTGATTTTATAGTCCGGTAAAACATCCATTGCAATAATGCTGAGGAGCTATTCCCGTAATTTTAAGAACGTACACAGTCTGCTGTCAGTCTCAATCTGTCAAAAATACCTCTAGTTTCCTTACATCTTTGACAAGTTTTTTGACATTGATTGTCGCTGAGATGAGATTGCGACTAGATGTTGAACGTTTTTAATTACGGGAATTTGTCTTCAGATTCAGGTTAAGATCTACTTATCATAATTAAAAGTTTTGGAAGAATACCTGTGGTATTCCTCCATGCAATGAACTACAGCATCTATAACCAATAGAACAAGAATTTTGAGTATGGTAGGTATACTTTGCCAATAAGCAGATAGATTTTTATTTTGAATGTCAAATGCAGCACTTTTATCATCAAACAAAAAAACAATTCAAGCAAACTTTTACTCACAATAGTTTGCCAATGTTGAATTCGAAAAATACAAAATGGAACTGGTTTATTAGTTTACAAAACTATTCGGTTTCAAGAGAGCTATGGAACACAATTATATTTTTAAATTTTTCTCGTAGTTTTTCAGTGAGAGCGCTGGCTCGTAAATTTTAAGTCAGCCAAGTCACTTTATATTCTCGTCAGCAAGTTGCCATTTACTTATTTTAAATACGTAACATGCATACTAACATTTTACTATACGCTGCGGAGTTGAGCAGACTTTGTGCCAAAAGATTGATTGATATTTAGGCGTCATTATGAAGTTTTGTCTTTCTGCAAATGTTTTGCCTTATTTCACACTATTGGCCTTGTTGAAAAACAGGAAAACAGATAAGTGATGAAAACAGAATTATATGGTAAGACCACAAAACAATGCTGCCAGGCATTCAGCTAGCTATTCCCTAGATAAGTCCATAAAGACAAAAAAGTAATTACCACGATAGAAATACAAGTCCATAAAGACAAAAAAGTAATTACCACGATAGAAATGAAAACTTAAACAAGTATACACGATTCAGCGCCGAGTATACGCGATGCAGCGTCACCGACCCGAGCGTGACGGTTCAGTTTCGTTCACTGTTTAGAAAGAGCGCAAAGTGTGCCTAAATAAGTTTTCACATCAAAAATCCAGAAGAAACCCTACACGTGGCTGGGTATTTATACATAAAAGAATCTGAAACAAAGAGTAAATCCCATCGAATACGAGCTCGAGACTTTACGAACTTCCTTAACCTAACATTAGTAGATTAACGCTTCCCCTAAACTTTGGCCTTGATTAAAACCACAAGACAACGTGACATGAATTATAAAACGGTATAATTTACTTTCTTTGCCAACCTTAACCAGTTTCAACGGAAAGAAAAGAAATTTTGCTTTTAGTGTTGAAGGAAATTATGACTGACACATCGCCCTGTAGATATATGCTGTCGCAAAAGCTGCGGTGATACTCAACTCGAACGTCAATGTTTGAGTGCTTTTTTGCATAACGATGACGACTGTATTTGCAATCGCAGGGGTATGTAAATTACTGTAGGTTTTCTTTTGCGTCACGGTCGCGTTTATTTTACTCAAGGACGGAAACCTTGGGATGGAACAGTTCGTTGTTTTATTCAGTGCTAATACTTAGACGGAACCAGCCCGTCTTTTCTGTAAAAATCTCACAGTCAAAAAGTCAGTGAAGTGAGCTTGAAGTGAGGTGTCATTCCCTCTGACGCTGCTTGGCACTACTGACAGCTCACTTCAAGCTTTACCAAAGTTTTCAATGTCAGATTTTTACAGAATAGATCGGAAGATATCTCACTGAAAGAAACAATCTTAGATTCTCTCTCTTCTTAATCTCTCTGACTGCTGAGAATCGTGACTCCGTTTCAAATTGTCAACGATCTTTCTCCATCTATAAAGATCAGTGGCCTGTTGGAGTGCGGCGCTGATAAGCATCTCTAGTTGTTCGGATATTTGATCCGACACCCTTTTGAGCTTCGGCCTCTAGGTCTATTGCCCTCTATTTTTCTGGTTGGTCTGCGGGCAATGTGGCCGAAGCATCTCACGCCACGTTGCAGGCAGGTTGAAGACAGTTGTTGTGCTTTCTCTAGTTGGAGGTATCGAGACATTTGTGCGGCTCCATATTTCGGAAGCGTCAATTCTTTACCTGTCGGTAGATTTGATTTCATTTGATCGTCCAAGTCTCGGCCTATTAGAAAAAGATGGATATGTTTACTTACTTGCACAAAATAACTGGAAGGTAGTGTATATCTGATCCATACAAATCGGGCATCGCCAGCATAATGCTATGGCAATTGTGCCACGCACGAAGAGGAACCACAGCGCTGGTTTTCAGCGACAGTCTATCTCTACGATCTCCTTCGACTGTCCCGTTGATCTTGTGGTTCGACTTCCAGGTCGGGCAAAGTATTATTGGGTTTTTCTATTATTAGGAATTACTTGGTAACTGACCGGAGTTTGGAAGTTGCCGGTATGTATAATACGCCTCGGAGAGCACGTTAAGCCGTTGGTCCTGCGCCTGACCTCTTTCCAGTCGTGTCGGATTGCCGTCCCATCGGACTATGAGAATGAAGGAAGAAAGAGTGCACCTGTGTCTGCGCACACACTTATGCTCTCTAATATCTCTCGCGCCGAAGGCTTGTCTCCGCTGAGATTAGACGCCATGGCCGAAATTCGGTGCGGAGGACTACATATCTCTACGATAAATATACGCTTATTATGTATTCTGTGTAGCAATCATATCTGCGATATCATAGCTATATAATAATAGGATTAGCCTATTCTTGAGGCAATCCAAGTCGCGGGAGATCCTCAACTCTCCATAACAATCATACGCGAATGATTCATGCGATATGACAGAAGTTTGGCAACTATTCAATATATTATACAACATAATATAATATACGGTTGTTTTGTTTGTTTTTCCCCGTTTTATGCAAAACAGTTTATCTGATTGACGTGAAGTTTTCATCCTCGTTGAACGTGGGTTTTCTATTCAGAAAGTTTTTGAGATGTATTGACTGTAGTCTTCGTCCGGCTGGGTACCCATTACATAATAATACAAACTTAAAAGTACATATGTGTATATAATAACAAAAATTTCAAAGTTAACGTAGCGCTGATTTTCTAAACTCATACCTTATTCAAGTAAATACTAATACCAAGTTGGTACCAATAGTACTATCAAGAGTAATTAACCCAAAAAAAAAAAATATGTATTTTTTTTTTTTGCTTTGTCATGTTTATTATTATTACTTATTTATTTATTCAATCAAGTTACCTAGACTCATAGATAACATACAAAAAAAAATTCGATACAATAACATCACACATGCATAACTTACACATTTTCTGACCGACGACTGTAGGTGACATGCAAGTCAGATATATACTCATCACATCTGTGAACTTTCGCTAGCAAAAGTTTGACTTTGTAATATGAGTATTGAGTGTTAATTACTGAAATGTCCGTGTAAACTGGTTGCAAGAGTCTGGTTTTCTTAAAGGAAAAACTTTATAGACTCGCCTTGTGACTTATGTCCAAGAAACTTCGCTTGTGATGCAAGATGATAATGATCCCTATTTGCAAACTATCTTTAAAGTCTACGACTACGTTCTTAAGAAAACCAGACAAAAGGCTGTTCAGCCAGGCAAAAGGCAAAAAAATGCTCTAAGTAACTTACCTAAAGTCTAATTTGCACTGGCAAGCAAGTACCTGAATTGTTTATTTTCATTAGCTCTGTGTAAGGAACTAGATTTGCGTAATTACCATATTAAATTATGTCACATTTCCCTCCTTTATTTATACCTAATAGGTATTCATACCTTTGCGATGTGAGATGTGTGGTGTTACACGAATGGATAAATAAGAAATGAGTACATAAAAGGAAGTCTGAAAGTGGCACCGGTAACTGAAAAGTTGTGTGGAAATCGGTTGTCATGGTATGGGCACGTGTTACGGAGAAATGAGGAAATTGTCGTGAGGAGGGTTTTGAGTAGGTACCCCGGAACATAAAGGGCTAAGGAAGGAACACGGATGGGTTTTAGTCAGTAAGAGTCTGACACTCCCTTCCGCTCCACCCAGAGCGGGAGGGGTCATTTGATGATTTCCCATCCTAAAAAAAAAAAAAAAGGAGGGTTTTGAGTAGGTATGGATGTCGATGACTATAAGAGTAGGGGAAGACCAAATAAACGATGGATGGAATGTGGGAATGATGATATGGTTAGAAAGGGGGTGACTACCGAGATGACGACTAATAGAGAAGTATGGAAGAAAAAGACATGTTGCGACGACCTCAAATAAATTGGGTTCTGGGCAGGAGAATGATTAGGTACATCACGTGTTCAGGTTTCCAGATACACATACATACATAAACTCACGCCTCCTTCCAATTGAGGGAAGTCAGAACCTACAGAACTCCACCTGCCATCTGGTCATACACACACGTCTTTTGCGAGTACTACGCATCTGATCTATTTGAAGAATATCACCAATAAGGTCACAATTATGTCCTCCTAGGGTGTCTCCTCCCGTCGTTTCCCCTCACATCTGCCTTGAAAATGTTGTAAATACGTTTTGTTAGACGCCTTTCACATCATTCCTCGTTGAAATACGTCACATTTCCCTCCATTGTTTATACCTAATATTTACTCCTCGCGTGTTCACGTTTCCAGATACAATTATTAATTTATCGTAGTAATTTATGAATGGTTATTTAAACCTGAATTATCAGGAAATACAATCTGTTACTGTGTGTTTGTAATTGGAAAGGCATGCAAATTAGTACGTACACGCTCACGTAAAATATTGTTTACCTACACTGTACCTAAACACAATTACTTTTAAAAGCTTGTTGTTAGAGTTGTGTCGTACCTTAAGGCTGTTTTTCCGTCCGTCTGTCTGTCACAGGGCTGTATCTTTTAAACCGTAATAGGTAGACACTAATAAAATAAAGTTGAAAATTAAAGGGACTGGATGGGGATCCCCATACAAGAAACGTATTTGTTTTTACTAAAAGTATTTGGAAAAAATGTGTTAAATACTGTACGGTGGTACGGAACCCTTCGTGTGCGAGTGCGACTCGCACTTGGCCGCTTTTATATTTACGTATGTGTTCTCTTAGAACGAGCAGAACTCAGTATTTATTTGCAGACATGTTGCTAATCCGTCGACTGCCAGTTAGATTAGCGCACCTACGTTGAAGGTTGAGCTTATAAAGATGATTTCCAACGAATGCCAACAATTCTATCGAAGTCTATTTTCTGGAAGATGATTCAGAAGCACCACTACTTCAATTAAGAATAAATAGTTCGTATATTTTTGGTAGGTACGTTGTAATGTAGAAGGCATGTATTTAATCGTACAAATAATTCCCATTTTGCTTTCCTAAAAATATTATTTAACACTCTGATATAATGATTGTGCCTCTTTTTGAAAACCTTAAATAATTTATATTTGGGGAATCAAAAAATACTATATAGCTAAGTAACTGCAAACAACTTGGATGTAGCGCTCTCGCTTGGCTCGCTCGGCTCGCGCGTCTCTTGGTCTCAGTTCTTACCTAACCTAATCCGTTTGGTCGAGGTACCCCAGCTTAGTTGTTGCGACAAACTGTGAGAAAAGGCCAGAAAATATAAAAAAAAGTTTGCCTCATTATAAGTTCTTCAAAAACACAAGGACTAAGAATCGTATCGCAAGACTTTCCGCTTTCGGAAGCATCTGCTTACCCCTATCAGAAAAAGCAGTGAAGCGTTACCTCTATATTTTTGTTTAATATCCACTGACAAACAGCGTTAGATTTCCTACTCATTTACTAACCTCGCAGAATTGAAATGCATCATCATCATAGTTAATTGACAATAGGCTACCTCATTTCAGCTTTCCTATTTGGCCGTGGGCGAATTTGTTTGTCACTGATGGCGAGTTCACTTTGCGGAATACAAAAGCAATGACGATCTGTTCCAGTTATTTAATTTTAATTTTCATACAAAGCATTATTGGGAATATTGAGTATACTTACCAGGAATTTTGCTGAAGAAAACTGGTACAAATTCTTGCCTGGAAAGACCACAAACAAAAACAAACAAATAGCCATTTTTAAAGAAAATAATACCTACAGTGGTGGTTTACGAGTTGTAGGGAAAACACTGATAGGCTTTTCACTTTATTAAATTATTTCATTACCACTGCTTTCAAAACGGTGAAGGAAAACATCGTACGGAAATCGACATGTCCTTAAACCAAAAATGACATAGATCTACCAACCCGCACCGGGCCCGCGTGGTGGATTACGGTCCACTCCCTCTCACAGAGAGGAGGCCTGTGTCCCAGCAGTGGGAACATTATAGGCTGATTATGCCTAAGGAATTCCGAATAACAGGAGAATTGAAATGGAATATGGAAGAAATGTATCAGTTTTCAGTGTTCTCAAAACCACGCGTTGTATGTTTTATGAACGTGTGATGTGGTGTTCCTATAAATGTTTGATTTAAAACACGCTACAGTCTCTTTGTGCGCCCCTCCAACTCCTTTTCTCTAACTTTTGTACTCGCTGGAATTTCAGTGGTTTCACAAAAGAGCATACTTTACTGACTAAAAAATTGTTCGTATTGTGGATACTAGATCTACTATCACGATAACGTGCGTTATCCGACACATATATCGAAAGTAAATCACCGCATTTCAAAAATATAGAAAAATTACTATTCCTCAAATTCTGACAACCAGTCTTACCAAGGAGTATCGTGTTACCCAGTTACTGTGTTGTTGAGATAGGATAGGTAGTCGCTTCATGTAAAGTACTGGGAACCCAACATAGTTGGGAAAAGGCTTGGCAGATTGATTTTAGTTGGATTAGTAATAGTTACGCCACGATTTGCGAAAATGACCGTGCTTGCAAGGCGGATGATTGTGATACGACGCTATTAGCACAGGTGGACGCCACTAGCCTTCTGATATCGCTTAGCCGTCTTTAATCGCAGCTATAAGACCTAATGGGGAGGCACTCTCTGTTACTACCTTGTGTGACCAACGGACACATACTATTTTAAATAAAAAAATATATGTAAAGCCGCTTTACCTTATGTTAATTTTTGCCTTTCATTCAGAATTACTCCAAGTAAAACGTCTGAACAAAAAATGAATCAAAAGTGTAAAATGAATTCGTTCGCAAAGTGAAATGAAGCTCCCTTAATTTTTTTTACTTTGCGAACGAATTTATTTTTCAAATTATATAAGAATAAGCGTTTTTCTGCTCCCAGATGAACGTTCGTTGTTATATAATTTTGTCGGTGTCGTATGGAATCCAACAATATGGATATCAATCTGCCTAGCCTTTTCCCAACTATGTTGAGGTCGGCTTCCAGTCTAACCAGATACAGCTGAATACCAGCATTTTACATGAAGCGACTGCATATCTGACCTCCACAACTCAGTTACTGGGTAACACGATACCTTTGCTAAGACTGGTTGTCAGACTTTAGGGGTTCTGACGACCCGTAACAAGTTCTGCCAAAGATCCATAAATGACTGAGGAGGATAGTCTTGATATGTAAAGATGGTCATCCATGGACCAACCACAGTGATTGATCGACCCGTGCGGCTGTTTTTACGTAGCCACAAGCCCGTCATTACTTAAATCCAAGTAAAAGTTGTATGTAATGGCTATAACACGGCAAATTGACGTAGGGTGTCATTTCGTTTAACAATTTATTTCTGTAACTGTACGTTATTAGCAATATGTTGATATCTCTATTTCATTAACATTTCATATCTTAACAGAAACTATAATTATATAAGCTGGTACAATCCCGTCATCGACGAAGTCGCAGAAGCTATTATAGTCTTCGATAAAGTCGGAGTGCGCCGTGTGCGTATGATTATGTTCTCTATAAATGTTTGTATTTCGAACACGCTACGCTTCCATCACTGTTGTGTGCTTTGCCACACTTGTACGTTACCGTCGCTTTGTTTGCTACAGCGAGCGCCAAATACCAAGAAAAAAGAGAAAAGTTTTTTTTATGATAGAAGTCTAACTGATATTAAGTGATGATATGGTATTTGACTGAAAATTATTTATGTGTGTGTGTGTGTGTATGATTTCAGCTTGATGATTAGCTACTCTAAGTACCTACTGTTAATTTTGTTAGTGAGCATGTAGCTCGACACCAAAATATTACTGCAAGTAAGGCTTACTTTTTCATTCGCAACTTGAAGACTACATTAAACAATACCTCAATATCTCCTTTAATAACTTCTAACTTATATGAGCTCTAATATGCTAGGTATTCTCTGTTAGTTTCCAAGCTGATAGTAGCCATAAATTAAAATTAAAACACTCAAAACTTTGTGCAAGTTCGCGAGTAAGTGGCTCTTCACCTTAAACTTCAATTTTAAGTTAGTATACCTAGTTAAAACTAACGAAATCAGTGTTTGTCTTATGATACTTATTCACAACTTAGTTAACTTTAATTAAACATTTTGGTAAGCTTATGAATTTAATGGGAAGTTCATAACATACAAAACATCACGCGCGTAATCCCCGAAGGGTTAGGCACAGGTGTGCCTGTAGTACACCTAATCTGCATTCGCGGCTTATTTGCCAAAAATGTAAACAAATATGAGTTTATGAAAAAATTACTTTAATTCCTACGCAATAAAGTGCAGTTAAGGCCACCACTGCAAACATTTTTATAACTTTTTCAATAGTGTTAACTTAATTACAATTACAATAAAGTTGAAATATCAACTTTATAGTAATTGTAATTAAGTTTAACTTGAAATAACAACGTCCTCAAACTGTACTGTACTGTAATGTAATGTAATCATTAACATTGTAAAATTTCACTCCAGAGCCACAAGATACAACCGATCGATGCTCAGTTTGTGGCTCACCGAATCCGTCACATTGTATTTTTACTTTTTGATTAATAAACTTATTATTATTAATTTGAAATATTTTGAATAGACTTTACATTTCTTCAGTTATGTTAAAGTACCATGTAATAGCAGGCAAGCTTATTGTCATCAACCCATCACAAATCTGTGTAATAATTATACTGAGAAATTCTTGATAGAAAAACCCAACCACACTTTGCCCGATCTGGAAATCGAACCCAGGACCTCATGCTCAGCAGTAACGCTTATAACCACTAGACCAACGAGTCAATCTTCACCCAAAATATCGGATTTTACTTTCACCGCCATATCTTCCAGATTTATTTACCTGACCGTATCAGCCCACTTTTACTACATTTTCCCATCCATAACCCTATTCGATTTAACCGAGGCGTCGGCTTATCAATGAACCGTCTTAGAAAAGGAGTAACGTTAACGTCAGGGCGTCTTTATCGGACGGAGGTATCAGCCACTAAATATATACGTACAGAAGGTCGGCTCCATACAACCAGTAAAAACGCACGCACACATAGACACGCTTCACAAACAGCGAGTGCAAACGCACTCGCGACGTGACTGTCATGGCCGCATTTATGTGTGTATATTATACATGAGGAGCACGCGTAAACGGTAGAGGCAACTGTAGCCGTCGATACTCGTCAACAACGTTCTGCTCGTGTATGGTATGTACGGTGCTCAAATACAAGAACAGCATGTGTTGCTGTTGCCTCAGCAGTTGACGAGTGTCGCTCTTGAGTATGAGAACTTCATCATCTCTTGGATTTTAAAATTCTAAATTCCTCTCAAAACGGAGGAAACCGATATGTCCTAGAAACAAAATTCTCTATCTTTATCTCTCACAGAGAGGAGGCCTGTGTCCCAGCAATGGGAACATTATAGGCTGATTACTTAATAATTTATTGTTTATTTAATTTTTTAAAGGTATGTCTCTGTCTTTAATTATTATTGTGATTAATTTCTAACCGTGTTCATGAAAGTTAATAAACGTGGGTGCGACTGTTTCCGCTCATCGTTTGGAGCCTTCTGTACGCGTTATCTACGTAGTACTGGTACCGATCGTAGCACGGTATCGCGTCCGCGGACGCTTATAACTCGGATAACGGCCATCCGTGCGTTTGTTTGGGCTTATGTCGACCTGTTATCAATGCGAAATGAGCTTCGTCCTGCTAATAATGAATCTGTTTGCTAATATAGGTACGTGTTTTCTATCGGCTGTCAGTGATTGCATACTCAAACGACCTCGGACAGATATAATTAAGGTATTAGACGATAAACCATATGATTTGATGGCGTCTAGTTTAATGTTCCGCTTCATGTTTATCTAGGTAATATATTTATGGAATGTATTGTTTTCTTTTAGATAGTGGGTGGCCTAATATCTTGATTATGTAACCACTGATAATATTATATAAGCGTGGTTATTGCGTAAACCATGTGATCTTTATTTCAAATCGTTAGTATTCCCATTGTGTCAATGGGATATAGTATTAACTAGTAACCAGGGAAGACAGACAGTCGCTCCATGTAAAATACTGGTATTCAGCTGCATCCGGTTAGACTGAAAGCCGACCCCAACATAGTTGGGAAAAGGCTAGGTAGATGATGATGAGTATTCCCAATATAAATTCTTTAACAAAAAGATTATTTCACATACTGGGATCCTAACCTTTCACAAAAATGAAACAGATTATTATCCCGAACGAAATAAAGTTTCTGTAACAATATTACAAATAAGTTACGCTCAACTTAGATTGCTGTATGGACGCTCATCTTTTACTTTATTTGTTCGATACACGCGCTAAAGTGGTGATTCCATAAAAACGTTCGGGGTCCCAAAAAGATAAAACTTATGCGGAAGTTTTTCAATCTTTGTGAACTGTTCCAATTTCTCTAGATTCAGGCAAGTTAACCTTTACAAACTTAACTTTTATACTTGAGTTGTATAAAACCCGATAAGTGTTATGACGTAGAATCTCCAACAAATGTTGCCCAAGGTCGTAGCTTAGATACTAGTTCAGTCAAAGAATAATGATCAAAGAGAAATATACCTATCACAATTCAATACAACGAACATCGATATAATTAGTCAAACGATTTGGATGCAAATTGCTGAAACGTTATTTGAATAACAACACATTTTGGCGAGCACCGAATTTTATCTATAAAAATAAATAAAATTCAAGTGTCTGTTTGAAAATGTAAAATAGCAGGAATTTACTAAATGCATGTGAAAATAATACCTATACCGAAAAATAAATTTTTTAAATTGTTGTCTGTCTATTTGTTCGTTTGTTCCTACTACGGGTACTTTTTATCGACATACTACGAGGGCGAAGCCGCGGTCGGTAGCTAGAGTACCTACTATAATACCTTTCTTATTTTCAGTGTTATGTATCCTACAGCAAACCTGTGAACAGTGTTGTGGGCTGCAATATTGTCTATCAGTTTTGTGTGGTTCTTGTTTCTACGTTTTACGTTTTAGCTGGTTTTTTTTCCTTTTCAATAAAATAAATATGTCGGATGTACGTCAGTCGTTCGTTTGACTGATTGGGACGCCAGCGCCATTTGGTGGCGTTCGACGGAGTCTAGCCTGGGTTCGTGGGAGACGATGAGAGTGTTACAGCGAGGTGGACCAGTCTCTTGACCATTGGACAACGTGCGGACGACGTGTGCTCGGAAACTGTCTCGCGTTCCGTATCTAGTTGTGTCGTGTACCTACAGTGTGTGATACGCTGGTGTGATTAGTTTGTTCGTTAAATTATAATCTGATTTGAACTGTGAACGGTTTTCTATTTTACAGTAGCCAGCACTACCCATGACGTAATTGAAGTGTGGCTGATGATAACGAGACACACGTACCTTCTCCGTCAAATATAATATACCTAAGCTATGAAAACGCTGAAGTTAAAAATATTCTTAATTAAGTACATTTATTTAATATCTTGAGAGCTAATAAATGAAATAGCCCCAATAGTTTTATCTAGAATGCAGATTAAATTGGCGCTTCTCTAAAATTATTTTTCGCTTAATTTCATATTTAATCCGCTTTAATTGTCGTTATGCACGGACAAAAACAAAACTAAAATGATTCCTAAAGTATTATATGTTATATTTAGTGGAAAAATGGTCTTACAATATTTATGGAACCCATTTTCGCTCACCTCACATAGTTAAGTAGAAATCAATATGCATCCATTATGCATTATTACATCAAACCCCGGCTTTTTGTTAAAAGAAGATTTTTTTTACTTTGTTAACTTAAACGTGTAACAATTATTATTCTTAAACTTTAAGATCCTTCTTTGGGAAAGTTGTAAGAACGGGCAATACTTGGCCAAAGATGTTCGAGATAGGAAACCGGCAGTAAAAGCCGGAATATTATCGTTCTTTTAATAAATAATAATAAAAACGTTATTGCTCAAAAGAATACAGAGGTTTTACATTGGCCCCAAACTAGGCAATCTTGGACACCAATATGGAGGGTTTAACATTTAAACATTTACTTTAAAAACATGTTCGGTAATAAAAGTAAAATATGTTTGCTTCAAATTACAAAAATTAAGAAAATAATAATAAAACTAGAAAAACGCTATTACTATGTGAATGAGTGTGAGTGTAAGTGTGTGATGGTGTGTTTAAGCGTATGTGTATTTGAGGCAAATGAAAGAATTGATGTGTGACGATTCATTCCGTTCTGATCCCCTGAACCCCCCTCCACCCCCCTCTCCTTGATCCCCTGCTAGTTCTTCTTCTGTTTTAATATATTTCTTATCAAACTTTCTCATTCCGAGTTATTCCGGTCTGATCCGGTTTTTCTTTTGTTTTATTCCTGAAGGATCGTCAGCAACAAAATATACATACAAGGTTTATTGAATTATATACATTCGTAATTGGGTATGTAACACTGAAATAACTTTTTCTGCTTCATCATAATATGACAAGTTTAGGTATAGGTCTGTAATTATGTGGGTGTGGGGCTTTGCTCCGAATTCCGAATAGTTTACCTACCTACAAAAAATTTGAGATCAGATAAAAAATTTAAGTACGTCAAAAAAATTAACTAATTTTATCTATTTTTATATATTAGGTATATAAAAATAAATTGCCGTGCGTTAGTCTCGAAAAAACTCGGGAATGGCTCGACCGAGTGTGGTGAACCTTTGAAAAAACGTGTGCACGCGGGAAGGTTCCTAACAAAAAATAAAATAAAAAAAGCATTGCAACGCAAACCGGGCATTAGATAGTTTTAAATAAATAAAAAAACGAGAAAATTTATAGCAAAAATGGCTTAGGTACTTACATTAATCAGCCATCTGCTATCATCCATGATTATCTTCAAATAAGAAATGTTAACTACCTGTACTTAAAAATCCGTTAAAAACATGCAAGACATCAGTCAGGCCTCTGCTAAGAAAACATAACAAATGACGCAGACGCTGCAAACTCACTTTCGGAGCTCCATTCCGCACAGAGCGCATAAAATTTTGCACCACATAAAAGTGTTAGATATAAATATTGAAGGGTAAACAGAGAAAAGTGTGTAATCCAATCTCCTGTCAACAGCAGATCGATTTATTTTATACACGACTTTATGCTCCTAGACATACGGTGGTCTTAGTACGGATCTGACGACATAAAAGATGACAAAATAAGTATAAAGCTTCTTGTCTAAATTCACACAACCTAGCCACTAGCTACCAACTTTTAGATGAAAACAGTTTTATGGATCTGTTTATTTAAATCCCACATTTGCGTGTTTTCATCGTGCAGGCGCGGCTGGACTAACTGACAGTTTAAGCAGTTACGACACGTTCCCCTTTTATCAAACTGCTGCAGCTCAACATATTTTAGATCGTTATGACACTTTAAGCTTATACCCGAAACTACACCGCCATTCTGAGACGTGACATGTCAGGTCCAACACAACGGAGAGATTTTATAAATAAAAATCTAAAATTAACACATTTAAAACGTCTCCGTTTGAAATATTTATTAGTAGTGCGATTCTGTAAAAATCTCACCGTGATAACTCAGGTGAAGTGAGCTGTCATTAGTGTCAATCCCTATAGCATCAGATAGAATGACAGCTCACTTCACCTAACTTCTCACGGTGAGATTCTAACAGAATCGACCGGCTGTATATATAAAATTCAAAGTCCTGACTGACTGATATATCAACGCACAGCCTAAACCACTGGTCCTAGAGACATGAAAATTCGGAAGGTGTATTCTATGTGAAGATTAGGTATCCACTAAGAAATGGTTTTTAGAAATTCCACCCCTAAGAGGGTGAATGGGGGGAGGGTGAAATTTCACGCGGACTAAGTCGCGGGCAGAAGCTAGTGAAGTAATTCATTTCAATTTTAAAATGTAATCCCCTTAATATTCGTATGAATACAATCAAAAGACAAAAGACTTACTCAAGGACACGGCGCAGCCAGGAGCTTTGACGGCTCTCACTAAATGTAATCCCAAAATTCCCCACTTACTCGTGACCAAGTAATCAGCGGGCATTACGGGACCGACAAGCTTTGACGGCAAACGCCTCTAATGTTGGCTGAGTCCGACAGCTTAACGTGGTACGACCGATCATTAATCTAGTTTAAAGTACGCCGTTTGACGAACTCAGTAAATGTGGCCGTTTTGGTCACTGACATGTAGGGAACTACACTGGTATCTTTTAGTGTGCAGACTTAGTTTCAAGCAATAAAATGTAGATTATGTAGAGTACGGTATCTATCATGCCAACAGAGCTGCATTCCCTGCTAAATATGCAATGGACTGTTGCAAAACCGCGGTTCGTCGGATTCACCATTTACAAAGTGCAAGCATAGATCTTACGAGTAACTCCAGAATAATACGTCATTCTTGTCCGTCCAACTACCTTTTAACAACGCCCGACAGCTAAGTATGCGACACATAAATAAGTAGTCCCATTTCTTAAAAAGCCGGCCACGTGCGAGTCGCACACGGTAGGTAAAAAAAAAACATTTGTTGTATGGCGACCCCGTTTCATGTTTAACTTATTTAATTTTATTTTTTGTTGTTATAGCGGTCATAGTAGTACACACTCTGTGAAAATTTCAAGTGTACCTATTACGGTTCAAAAGAACAGCCCTGTGACTGACAGACGGACGGACGGACAGAGGAGTTGTCTTAGTAATAGTAATAAATACTCTGGGTACGAAACCGTAAAAAAGCGTTCAAAGGCCTTGGGCAGTCAAAACGCTACAATCTTCCTGAAATGTTTATTACGGCATAACGCATAACAAATAGTTCAAGCCTATTCGAGAGAAGAAGTATAGGTTTCTAGAATAAAAACTACATAACTGTGCTAGAAAGTTACCAATCAAAAGTTCTCGTATCAGAACATGTCCCCAGACTGGGTGACTACAAATCTCGTTTAGTATTTTCCAACTTCATTCGTCGGCAAAGCGGTCCCTTGCTTTGGCGAGTGCAATTTGGATGCTACTTTTCTCTTGTCTTTTATTCTTTCTTGCAATTAAATTTAGCGTTCCCTAGACACAGCAACGGATGTTTCTTGGTATTTGGTAGGCCGATGTACTTATCTGCTTATCTGGCTTTTATTGCCGGTACTAAATTTTTAATTAAAACTGTAATTAAGTAATAAGAATACATGCAAAAAGGGTTAGTGGTAATGGTTGAACTAAATTAATTATTGTTATTTTTAACCGACTTATTATTTTCTATAGATAATTTATCATGATGTATCAAAATTTGTAGCCTTATAATACACTAGCTGGGCCACGCTTTTTCACCTGCATAAGTATCGATCCCGTGAGAATATCGAGATATAAAATATTCTATGTCCTTATCGAGGTCATGGTCTACCTATTACAGCGGGTAAAACCTCACCACTTAGTTTAAAACCTCACCACTAGTTTAAAACCTCACCACTTAGTTTAAAACCTCACCACTTAGTTTAAAACCTCTTTTTTCCAAATAATCTCTGGTCTGTTTTTTTCAAACGGAATTCGTATGTTTGGCATGCGTCGAATCATGACAGCAAGAACATTTGTTACATAAGAAAATTTTCTTTTGATTTAGTTACTTGATAGTTGTTGACCTGGTTTCACTTGAATTAATTTGAATATTCTTGGCATTGACTTGAAATCATTGATTTCTGGTTATCTGTTCCTAAAATGTTTGATATAATACATGCGTGCAATGATTCCTGCCAGCGTGCAATAGTTAAAGTCTTGATGTCGAGCTTCGCATCATAAGCTGAAACTACGATCGAATATAATTTTTTTCTTTTTAACACTTAAACTCCCTGACTTTTTTTATCTCACGACAGGACAACTTAGCTAATGTATTTTATAATGAATTATTTTTAAAATCTGTGCAAATTAGTTCTAACGTGCCTAAAACCCGATTGAAGTCAGGTAAAAATTCGTGAAATTCGTTATAAAATTTTATCCTAATAAACTCTCCTAATTCCTCGTTTTTTTCCTAATATTTTTAGTCACAATAATATTCAAGTAACTATAACCTCAGTGTTTTATATTTCTTTTATACATTTTATAGGTTTACAAAAAAAAATACGTTTTATCTTCAATGCAGTGTGCATTCTTGCATTGTTTGCATTGTATGCATTCTTTTTATTTTCGCTATACTATGTGCCAAATTTCGTCCAAATACGTTCAGCCGTTTTAGCTTGAATGCGTTACAAACAAACATAAAAAATCTGTTCTTTATTGTAATACTAGCTGGCCCGCTTAACTTCTCTTCATCTCAGAAAATATTTCGTGAAATTTTCTCATGTTTTAATAGTTATTCTGATATTCGGGGCGGAGACAAATCAGTGATCATAAAAATCGGTCCAGCAGTTCTTGAACACAAACTCGGGTTAGTTACACCATTTATAATTTAAATACCACCACCACCATTTTTTATTTATTTTTTATTAAAATGAAGAGAATTCTTACTTAGATACTTTATTATTATTTTGTCTTTAACTCTTTTGAACATTTTAAGCTTTCCTTAAATCTGCGTTAAGCATTGTGGCCGCGCGCCGTAACTGGGCAATTTTTTGTAGATTTTGGAGGGCAATCCACCGGTAAACCTATTACCACAACAACAGGAATTTTCAATTAAAATTCAGCTCAGCCTGAGGGTGTATAGGTACGTGATTCTTTGACACTGCCTTCACCTTTAAAACGTACCAGATGTGGAGTGCAATTTAACTACTTTTATGTACCGTGACTCGGAAATAGCGAGCATTGGAGTGTAAAGAAAATTCTGCCACTACCGCCTCTGACCTCTTTCCATAGATAAACGAATAACTCTTTCGAATTGTACTGAATCATGTGCGACTGGAAAGGCCTGCTTTGAGCTTCAACACTGCACTTTTTAAATTAATTTCTTAGTTAGTTAGTGTTTAGGGCTTTCTGTCTTTTCATTGTTTTGTTTGGTTTGTACCAGAATGAACAGTCGTTTGATCTACAACATCTCGCCTGTAATCCGAAGGGTTAGTCAGAGGTGTACCTATATTACGCCCACATTTCACCATTTATGTTTAGACTCAGGGGGTGAGTCTATTGTCATCAACCGGGTACACATCCAGACTTCTAGAACTCCAGATGGAAACACCCAATATCACTTTGCCTGACCTGAGAATCGGACCCGGGACCTCATGCTCAGCAGTAACGTTTGGGACCACTGAACCAACGAGGCTGTATACAGGGTGGCAGGGATATCGACACACAACTTGTTACCATGGAATCAGTGCATGATTCTGAACAATGCGTTCAAATATTACGCCGGTTATTAAAAAAAAAATTGCTGTTCTATACATTTCAGGTACTACACACTTTTTTATAAAACAGCTGGTATTTTTCTCATAACCGACGAAAAATTTAAATGCTAGGAGATATAGCATCATGTGCTATATTTGTCTATGTATCTGCCACAGCCCTGCCTCTATAATAAACTAACAGTTGCCCGCGACTTCGTCTGCGATCAAGACAAAAGACACGTGGCGCCTTCTATTATCATAATAACGTTAATGTTGTTTTCCTCGGAAACAGCACTTTTTTTCGAGATGAAAGGTACCCCTATACAGTCCGTTTCTGTACACCTAACAACGTATATACAAAATTTCAGGATGATCGGTTCAGTGGTTTAGGCGTGATAAGGTAACAAACAAACGTACTTTCGCATTTATAAAATTAGTTAGGGTAGATTCCAATATCAAGTTCTCATGCCTATGCGTACCTAAAACAACAAAACGTTTTCATCCCTTTCCCCTTAGCAACAACATAACTACTGAAGTGTCAATGTAATCTATGCTGCCGATGGGTATCTCTGCCAAATAATATAAATACATTCCCTTTGATAGTGTCTGTATCGGTGTTTCGCTATAAGGAAGGGTTCTCATTGTCCTATCTCCCTTAACAATAATTATTTAATCAGATCCAGATTGCATGAATATTTTGATATTACATAATCCATAACTTCACGCCTTCAATCCCCGAAGGAATACGCAGAGTTGTACCTGTACTTAGTAACACCCATATTTCGTCAGTTATGTTCAAGTCCCATGTAATGGGGGGCGAGCCTATTACCATTACAGAATTCTAGAATCCGGACTGTAACTGAGAAATTCTTGTTGGAAAAACCCAATAACACTTTGCTATGCTATATTATTCCAGTAGGATTTATATGAGGGTCGTTTTGCGGAAAATATTAACCTTATTGTGTTATGTACTAAGTAGTTACGTGTTCTGTAATAAGTGAGATATAAATCAAATCTCGGAAGCATGAAATATGGAAGTGTTCAACTCTCTGCCAGCGTCTATGTTCCCTTCCACATTTAACCCATGTGCCTTTAAAGCAAGAATGATAGGCATCTTGTGGGCACGCTCGTTCCATCATAGACCTCATCCATCGCTTTCCATCAGGCGTGATTGAGGTCAAGAGCAGGTCCATTCCGCAATAAAAACAAATATATATAAATATATACTTCCTTGACAGCTCCACATTATTTCATAGAGTTACCAATATCTCGTTTTTGTATTTAGGTTAGACGCCAGATTTCCCTGGCGACCTGGAGGACACATGGCCAATAAATAACCGATTTCTTATTTAAAGTTATCGTGGGTTCGGCTTGGTGCTCAGTTTGGGGTCAAAGGTCAAAATAAAGACAGTACAGACAGCTGGTCTAGTGGTCGCAAGCGCTACTGCTGGCCTAGACGTCTTAGGTTTGATTCCCAGGTCATGCAAAGTGTTATTTTACGTAGGGTTTTTCTATCTGGAATTTCTCAGTCGCAGCCAGGAGTCTAGATTTGTGCCCCGTTGATGGCAAATGCTCGCTCCCTATTACATGGGACTTAAATATTATAACTGGCGAAAGTATTAGGTACACATCTGCCCTACCCTTAGCGAAAACAAGGCGTGATGTTACATTATAAAGACAGTAATATGTGATGATCGATCAGCGTGCAATCAATTGGCCTACAGCAATGACTTATGTGACGACAACCCCTCTTTTTTCTAGTTCCTGTTTTTCGTGTCGTGTCAGTGCAAATTGCACGAGAAAAGCCCATTCTCTGGTAATAAGCTTAGCTAGAAAGGTGAGTACACGGAGTACGCCGGGTGTACTTTAGTATCATATCTCGCGCAATATCTACTAGTTGGTACAAACCGTCGTCATTCTGGAAAACTGGAACGACGATGGTAAGAACTGCAATATTCATTGTTATCATACCCCGCCTACTACAACCTCTTGTAGAGTATTTGTATCTCACGGAACAATGCGCGCTTTACTTGTGACAAACAAGTGAACGCTGTAGATGTGTGCGTCAGCACATAATACACACACACTTCCGACTTCGCCTGTGTCTCAGACGGTACCGAAAGCTCCTGCGCGTACAACACATTCATAGCGAGTTTGTACACGTGCTTACCACAAGTAAAGCGCGCGTCGTTACGTGAGATAAAAATACAATTTTAATCATAATTCAATGTGGGAAGCAGATGGAGCTCCATCTCTATAGTAATACTGCTATAAAAGGTAGTAGGCCCCCATTCTGTTCAAGCTGAACATAAGCCTCCATAAAGACGTCCATAGTACCTACCTACACATAAGCCTTATATATTCCTTCCTTATCACAGAATCCTTTCCAAATTACTAGATCTGATACTCATGACCACAGAGTTTCATAAAGGGTCCATATTTTCTCTGCTTCCGACCGTTATCTTACGTTGACCCGAATTCGGTCTTAGTCTAAGCTCTATTTACACGTATTACTTGTCCAATCTTGTTCGCTGTCAATTGGAAGATAAGGTAGTCCCAAGGACATAATTTGATTTATGTTTAAATGGGCGATTAAAGTAGTCTTATAGTCAGTCCGTCGGAAGATGTGGAATGGTTTTCAGCTCTATAGAATTGATTGAATTATAAACAAGTGAAATTGTTCTAACAATGGTATACTTAAATGAAGAAAAAACAACAGACTTCCAAAAAAGACACTACAAAGTGAAAAATAACTTTAATTTCGGAAGTCGTTGTCGTTGGGTTCGCATTTTCGTTGTTTTTGCCACCGGCTTCCGAAATTTGCAAATCGGCTTATAAATAACGAGTTCTGAGGAAACAAAGTTTAAAAAAAAAACAACCGAATTGGTAACCCCCTCCTTTTTTCGAAGTCGGTTAAAAATAGTAACACAGATAAAAGAAAGTTACTCCACTGTCACATTTTGTAATCTTTGACGTGAGACTTTCTGCTTCGTCCGGCACTTAGTAGTGAATGACCAATTTTTTTTTTTTCTTTTTCTGTTTACGCAGATGTAGCCAAACAACTGTAGATAGTGTATCAGTTAGTTGCTGGTTCTCTGTGTGATAGAAAATTCAAACGCGGGCATGGATTAGAAAATACAGCAGTATTCAAAAAAGATGGCCAACATTTTTCATGACTTTAGCCATGTTCAAAGTTCGACCTTGCGGTCGCTCTGCGGGGAGAAGTAAATTCCATTTTCAAATTTTGGGCGTTATTTGGCGTCACCTTGCGGTTCGAGGGACGGTGCGGTGAACTCACATGTGTCGTGTCTGTGTAGTGTATTTAGGAAACTTTCAATATCACATAGTTTATAGTTGCTGATATAGCCCTCTGGGAGTTATAAGCCAATTTTCCTGTCCCGTTTCGAAGATCACTAATTACGAAACTTTCGTATGCCCATCGAATTTGCCGATTGAAAGTACGTGTGGTTTCATTAGTCGCTGTTTCTAATTAGTTTTCGGAGTAGGTTGCTTTTCCTTTGAAAAAATCTGACTGAGATGAGTTAATTAGTTTGTCTTCAACTTCTTTTTTATACTTTTTTTAAAAGAGTACAGTCACATTGAATCTTCTTACACGAATTTGAATAATACCTAAGCATCTTAAATAAATATCGCGAAGCTATGCTTATGCAGCACAGTTAATAATTCATGAGGGCGCGAAACGGCTTCGACAAATATTTACCTGCGTAGACGACAAAAGCGAAAATATTTTCGCGAGAATTAAAAACAAACGCGGCTGATGGAAGACATATTTTTATTTTGAGTTCATTGTATAGGATGGACTGGATTTATAAGTTTTCTATCCTACTTTAATCATAATAAAACTGGAAAATCGTACAACAAAACAGTACCTATTATAGAGTCATTTAGTTGATTTGTAGCGGTATCTACAACGCCACATGCGATTGAGCAGACAAATTTTTCGAACATATGAAGCAATGGATGAGCAATATAATTCTACATTATTAAGGAATGAAATTAAGGTGCTGGTTTGTGGACGTCATAGAGGCATTAATATAATAATAATATAATATAATAATAATATCCTTGGACATTTCACACAACGCTATATAGTCCCAAGCTAAGCAACCTAATGCTTGTGTTATGGTAACGAGATGGCTGATAAACTACTTATATACATTTTTTTTTATAATAAAATTGCTGTTCCATACATTTTGATCTCGTAGGTACTGCACATTTAAAACAGCTGAAAATGAAATTCGTACGCTATAGGGTCTAGAATCATGTGCTGAATTCATGGTTACAGTTTGCGCGTCGATGTCCCCGTAACACTGTATACGGTTGTAAAGTCAAGCGTCTGGATATACCTACACGTTTTTGCAGTAAGTACCTTTACATGATCTTCTTTTCTCCGTAAATGGAAGGAAAAAATGTGAAAATATATATGAGCCACACACCCACGTTTTTCACCCTTGTTATGTTTTTGTCGTATGCGGTGTGAAAATTTACCTTTTTCGTATTTGCACTGCTGGCTATTTCTTTCAAGGAGAATGATTAATTCATTTTTGTACGTATGAAAGTCAATGTGGTTTTAGGCTCGTTGTTCACAAACTCAAGTATTTATTTCAATTACGCCAATTACACGCACTTTTGAATAGTCAAGGAGTCGCTCAGTCAAAAAGATGAAGCTAGTTGTCCAATAGAGTAAACTGACTCTTTATATAATCACGCGACATTCTGTAATGGATAAGTAGGAACTTATTCTACAATTGGAAGGAAATTCTTCATTTGGAAACAATAAGAATAAAAGATTAAGATTTAAAGTTATTTTTCCATAAACTTATATCTGTTTACATTTTTGGCAAATAACTCGCGAATGCAGATTATGTAAGTATGTGCCTTACACAAACATGACATTAAAAGTTCGCATAACAACCAAAACATGCAGCGACTTTTTACCGCTCTTTACTAAAACAAAAGTAGATTTTATCTACGATCTTCCTAATGATGATTTAAAGCCTCTTTTCAATAATGGAAACGCGTCAAATCGAGCGAAGGGTTAATTACTAGACGTGTCATGTTTTCTCACTGTCATGGGTGCAATCAAAGTCCATTAACTAATGGTAGGTGATGTAGGTATACACGCTGTTACGTGTACATCGACCGTCAAATAGTAACCCTATTTGACGGTCGATGTAAGAACAGCAGAAGGCACCGTAAGAAGGACAAATAATTTGTTGTCACCATAATTATTTTTAAGAAATATTTAAATGATCCTCTAAAAACTTAATGACTAGTCAATATTTATGGTCTCGGTGTTTATTTCTTTTTGCATTTAGATACATTTTTATTTATTCACCCTATTTTAGTTTTTTTTTTGCGCATTCAAATATATAAAAAATCATAAAATGTCAATCAAACTGCCTAGCCTTTCTCCAACTATGTTAGGGTCGGCTTCCAGTCTAACCGGATGCACCTGAAAACCAGTATTTAACATGGAGCAACAATGCCTCTATGACCTCCACAAACCAGCACCTTAATTTCATTCCTTAATAATGTAGAATTATATTGCTCATCCATTGCTTCATATATTCGAAAAATTTGTATGCTCAACAACGTAAATAACGCATTTGATGTTGTAAACTGTCAAAATGAAAGCCATTCCTACTGTTACAATCACCCCGCAGTTATGGGTAACACGTCCTTTAGTAAGACGGGTTATCAGACTTTTCGACTTCTGACTACCCATTATGACTGCTAAAGATCTGTGTGTGTTTATGTGGGTGTCTGATGTTTGTGTGTGTGTTGTGATCAGTATAATTATATTTTACTGTATATGAATATACCCTATGATTGTGTACAAAGTAAAACAAGAACCGATCTTAAAGAAAAAGCATCAATACAATCACGTATCAATGAAGTATAAGGTACGATATGCCAATAACAATAAATGGAAGTAAGCAGGCAAGCAATCGCTTACAACGACCCTTTACCCCTCATTCCCTAGTTGACTCTTACAAACGTATAGAATCGTAAGTAGAACCTCTTTTATCCCAAATCATGGCGATAATACAAGTAGGTACTTAATTATGCAAATGCCCTGTCTGCTAACAAGATGATATCTGAACAACGGTCAGTCTAACTGGGAACCTTCATTTGTTAAATAGAATTTCTAAGTGCTGTTTCCGAACTTTTGATTGCGTGAAGTTCTTTTTTTACTGCTTAATTTTTGAACTCTTTCGCTTGTAGAAGTTTTTCGTTAAGATAAGCAAGTGATTGTTTTGTATTTTTTTTTTTTGTGGAACTGTTTTATTTTTTGTGGGTGTACTAATATACGTCTGCCTAACCCTTCGGAGAATACAGGCATGATGTTATGTTATGTGTTATTTTGTACAGACGACAACACATCAAGCTTAAGTATACCCGAAACTGTAAAATTTTCCCAATCAACCTTCAACCTAATGCTTTGGCAATAAAGTTGAAAATCTATTAAAGAAATTTGACAGATTGTAGTAGCTTGATGTGCTGGCGTCTGTACATTCTGTTTTTTTATTCTGGTCTAGGATCACATTTAATTATTGGTTGCAATATGAATAATACAGCAACATAAAGTTTTATAATTAGCGAATTCGCATAAATTATTAAGGCAACACATTATTATGCATTTCCGTTTGTGTCAGTTTGTTTTATTTCCTATGGGGTGTCATAAAAGAAACGGATAGTTATGGTGATTAATTCATAATGAACAATTTCTATACCATTCTATTATTTTTTAAATAATTATAACTTTCACAATATTGAACATAGTGAACTATTTACACTAGGCACTAAATTTAATGACTAACTATACAAATAAATACAAAAACAAAAGGACACTAAAGCGTCGAAGTACCTACTCGTCCGCATCGCTATCCGGAAACGTGCAGAAGACTGGCAGCATTGGCACTAATTATTGTATTTCTATTTTTATCATGCATCATCTTGCAATATATTTCTGCCGAACACCATAATTTATTATTATTATATATTTATATTATTATAAATAAGATCCCATTTAAATAGATGGACAAACTTTTAGAAATCATCCAGACCACCAAAATAAGGACGATGGTAAAAAAAAATATAAGAAAAACGCATTAAATACTTACAAGAAAAACAACCAGCTAACGAAAATACCCTGATGTGCTGGCAATTTATTATTTTAGGTCAAAATAAAATCACTTTAATCAGTGTTTTTTTTGCTTGATATTTTTTTTTATAGTTAGGTATTAATTATTATTTGCTTATTTTACTGTTTTAATTGTGTTGATATTTATATAAATAAATAACCTCCATAACATAAAAATTAAAAGAAAATTTAAATAATAAGTATTATACACTTAAACCTTCCGAAATAAATATCCTAAAAGATGATAAAAACCGTGTCAAAATCCGTTACGTAGTTCGGAAGAACAATGTGGTCACACATACAGAAAAGCGAATTTAATGTATAATTTAGGTATACAGATTCATCATATGTAGGATCTTGAGGCTACATCGCATCCCTTCATATACATATTCGGGATTTGCAAAGCGGGATCTGGTCTGGGAGTTTTGACAGTAGATGTAAATGAGTTGATCGTCAGCTGGCGCTTTTGTAGCAGCCTACGTAAACGGATCGACTTTCATACAAATTGTTCCCGTTTTATGTAGCTACCTGCCTTCAGTTGTGACAAGCTTTTCAATTTTAAAGTTCGTGTTCCCGAGGATTTGAGGTTTTAAAATGTTTTATAGGTAAAATGATTCAATTTTTTTTTGGTACCTGAGACACAACGCCTTACTTACCTACTTACATAACAGGTAATCACTTGGGACTGTTATTGCGATTACAGTATAATCAGCATATTACATTCCCATCACTGGGACATGTGACACTCACTGGCCGTTATCCACGACGCGCGCCGCCAGTGCGGGTTGGGAGAAAATTTGGTTGGTTGTCTCCGAAATTTTGGTTCTAGGAATGCCGGTTTCCTCATGAAGTTTTCTTTCTCTTTCCTTCAAAGTTTTGAGAGCAGTGCATGGTGATGATGTCTGGGTTCAAACCTATGACCTACAAAACGTAAGTTCGCGGCCGTTACCAATAGGCCCCCCCTCCTTGCACCACGATTGCGGTTATAAAAGTCACTAATTAAATAGAAGAAAAAAAATGTACTTATTCATGAATTTGGGTTACATTATATCAGGCAAACTAAACATTAATGAAATACTTACTTCGTTAAAAAAACACGGAAATGCCTAATCACCTCTTTAACCCATTTTAACTCAAACGAAACCGCTCAGTCATTTACCTTTGAGCTTTATAAACATTACAAAAACGGGCAGCTAATAATAAAATTACGTTTATAATTTTATACCAAAGTGATTCTTGCTCCCGAGGAAGCCCTCGTGGAAAAATGACGCAAGATATGTTAATGTGCCACTCACTTTCGGTTATCTCGTGACGTTTTGGCAACACGCACGCCCCGTTTATTCAAGGGTTATTCGTTATACAATCTCAGTAAATATTTATCTATTCGCAGCATTGAATTTTTGGAAAGCGTTATGAAAAAAATGGTCTCCAAAAAAAAATTCAATCAAGATTTTTATCGCAAATTACATCGAAGACATCGACGGGATCTTCAAAAATATTAACTTCCAATATTAAATTAAGTATATGAAACTTTACAAACATTTCTTAAGTAAATCTTTCCTCTGAAGTCCAGCATTGATTTACTAAAATATTAGGTCCTTACATATGAAATTAGCGTTTTGTCGTACTGTTCACTTTCATCTGAAATTTCTCCTCTTTGGTTAAGAATTCCAAATTTAAATTTATAAATTCAATTAGCTGGTACATTTGAGTTTTGAAAACAGTCATTTATTTGTTTTTTCCTCATTATTTTTTTCTTTGGCGTCGCTTATTACCGCACAATGGAAAACATGAAATATCGGTATATTTACGAGTACGAGTTCTACCGTGGCACCAGTGTTGCAGAAACAGCTCCAAGGATTAATGATGTGTACGGCGCTGGTGTCGCAAAAGAAAGCACGGTACGTTTTTGGTTTCAACGTTTTCGTTCTGGAAATTTCGACCTTCAGAACCAACCCCGTGCACGGCCGGAAACCAAAGAGGAAAATGAAGAATTAAAGGCTATTGTGGAAGCGGATCTATCACAAAGCATTTCAGAGATAGCTGCAGGCTTCGAGGTAAGTGATAAAACTTGAAGCAAATCGAGAAAGTAAAAAAACTTGAACGATGATTGATGAATTGTGTGGTGAATCGAACTTGCAAACACGCGTCGACTGCTGTGTTACTTTGCTCAACCGACACAATAATGAAGGGATTTTAAATCGAATCATTACTTGTGATGAAAAGTGGATACTGTACGATAATCGGAAGCGCTCGTCGCAATGACTGAACCCTGGAGAACCAGCCAAATCCTGCCCTAAACGAAAATTGACTCAGAAAAAGTTACTTGTGAGTGTTTGGTGGACTAGCGCCGGTGTCGTTCACTACAGCTTTCTAAAATCTGGCCAAACGATTACGGCAGATATCTATTGTCAGCAACTGCAAACCATGAAGGAAGAACTAGCTGCTAAACAACCGAGATTGGTCAATCGCTCTAGGCCACTGCTGCTCCACGACAACGCAAGACCACACACTGCACAACAAACAACCACTAAGTTAGATGAACTACAATTGGAATGTCTGCGACATCCACCGTACTCCCCGGACCTTGCTCCAACAGATTACCATTTTTTCCGGAATTTGGACAACTTCTTACAAGGAAAAAATTCAACTCCGATGCGGCAGTACAAACCGCCTTCAAAAAGTTCATTGATTCTCGCCCCCATGGTTTTTTTAGTAAAGGGATCAATGAACTACCTATGATATGGCAAAAGTGCATAGATAACAACGGTGCATACTTTGATTAATAAAATATATTTTACAAAAAAAAAAAAGACTTTATATTCCTCCCGTACAAAACGCCAATTTCATATGTAAGGACCTAATATAAAAATTTCAATTTGGCTTTTATAATTTGCCGTAAATAAACAACAGCGGCGTCTCAATTTATTCAAATCAAATCAAAAACAAATATATATAATATTTCACAGTTTGCCGATACTTGGCGAAGGACTAAAGAAAATACCGTCGAGGTCGCTAGAGATTTATGTCAATCGAGCTCGAGTAGCGCGGCCATTTTGAGAACAAGGATCAGCAATATTTGAATAACTTATGAACAGTGACCCAAACAGCAGGTGGTGGTCCAGTGGTAACGGCCACGACTTACGAGTTGTAGGTTGTGGGTTCGAACAGACAGGCACTTTATTTTGTGTTAATTATTTATTATGAGCTAGACTCCTTTTTTTTTTTTTTTTTTTTTTTTTAGGATGGTAAATCATCAAATGACCCCTCCCGCTCTGGGTGGAGCGGAAGGGAGTGTCAGACTCTTACTGACTAAAACCCATCCGTGTTCCTTCCTTAGCCCTTTATGTTCCGGGGCAGCGGTAACCCTTTCGGACAATCCCGCTGCCCCGGCAGGCTTCGGCCCTAACGGGCCCCTCCATGTCTGCTGACATCTCTTTGAGGCGCGCGTGGAACACGTACGCGCCGTCCGGCACGGGCCTGGTCCTGATCGGACGGCGAGCTACCCATTACTCGCCGTCCGCAGGCCCGCGCCTACGGTGGCCGGGAGTCGTCACGCGGCTCCCGACGCCCGGAGCGTCTACCGCGGCGGCTGGGACGGGCGGCTCTCTCAGCTCTCTCCCTCGCCCATCCCGCCACCTCCTTCGCTAGCATGACTGCTCCGCAGAAGGAGGTGACTGCCTCCCACTCCCTCTCACCCCGGACCATGGCTTGGACCAGGGCCGGGCGCGAGAGGTCGCCGCCGCTGCCGATCGCCTCTACGAGGACACGGCGGTGCTCTGCCCAAGCCGGGCAGACCTCCACCGTATGCTCCACCGTGTCCTCAGGGCGATCCTCGCAGTGGTGACACCCGGGCGTTTCCTCCCGCCTGATTATGAGCTAGACTCCTTCAACAAGAACTGGTCCTCAGCAGCTTTGAGCAGAGAGAAGTGGAAAGAGAGTAGGGAGGCCTTGGCCCTGCAGTGGGACATCACAGGCTAATAATATAATATATAATAAAATTATTTCATCACCACTGCTCAAAAATCGTTGAAGGAAAACTTCATGAGGAAATCGGCATTTCCTAGAACCAAAAATTCGAAGAGATGGGACATCCGCCAACCCGCACTGCCTCTCACAGAGAAGAGGCCTTTTTCAGAAAAGCGTGGAAAATGGGGAACGTCGAAGTACCCTATATCACAATATAGAGTGCGCTTATAACATCGCGATAGTGCATTTTTATTTTACAGTGTGTCTGTTTTGGAAAGGTTACAGAGATAATGCATTTTCTACGAAGATACATTAACCATGCATAAGTTTCTGCAAGAGCATGCATGGGTTTTTATTTCGCGACCTTCGCTGACATTAACTTCGTCAAACTGTAATATTTTAAACTAGCTGACCAGCACGCGTAGCATGACCACCATTGAAACGGGTTTTTTTGACGGAAGAATAGACAAAATGACAGATAGAATCGACAAAATGACAGATTTCTTTAGAAATTTGTCTACAATCAAAATGAATATTTTGTCATTATAGACAAAATGGTGGTCATGCTACGCGTGTAGACAGACGATACCCTCCCAGAGAATAAAGCACTTCCAGTTTTTACCGAAATTTCCAATTTTCAGGGAATTTTTGACTTTTTTTTTCCTAAAAACCTTATTCGGACTATTACGAATGTTTTAAAACAAAAAATAGCCAAATCAGTAAAGCCGTTTTCCAGTGATGGGCTTACCAAGGAACAGCTTTCATTTTTATTATATGGATACCCTACCGACTAACATAGATAGATAAGGAGGCGAGATCTAGAACAACCCTTACTTAGCTTATGCGACAAAAATCTCTCAAAATAAAGGGTCATTTCCTCCTTAATTGTCAAATGCTCGAAATTAAGCAATTACGGCGTATAAAATAAATTTGTATAATTAAATATCCGTTTACGAAAACAATAATTTAGTACGATTCGTTTGCAAACCTAAAAAGAAGTAAGTATATTGGCGTAATTTCAGGTACTATTCCTTCTGTAATATATATTTTTTTACAGAAATACAAGGGGCCTAAAAAGGCCTCTTTGGCAGAATCATAAAACAATTCATATCACGCAATTCATTTGTTTGACAGTTTCACATCTATATACCCCTGAAGGGTTAGGCAGAGGTGTACCTATAGTATTTTACGAATCTCCATACAAAACTGTCATACAGATGAAATTGCGTGATATGAATTGTTTTATGATTCTGCCAAAGTGGCCTTTTTAGGCCCCCTTTTTTTTTTTTTTTTTTTTAGGATGGGAAATCATAAAATGACCCCTCCCGCTCTGGGTGGAGCGGAAGGGAGTGTCAGACTCTTACTAAAACCCATCCGTGTTCCTTCCTTAGCCCTTTATGTTCCGGGGTAGCGGTAACCCTTTCGGACAATCCCGCTGCCCCGGCAGGCTTCGGCCCTGACGGGCCCCTCCTTCGATGCTGACATCTCTTTGAGGCGCGCGTGGAACACATACGCGCCGTCCGGCACGGGCCTGGTCCTGATCGGACGGCGAGCTACCCATTACTCGCCGTCCGCAGGCCCGCGCCTACGGTGGCCGGGAGTCGTCACGCGGCTCCCGACGCCCGGAGCGTCTACCGCGGCGGCTGGGACGGGCGGCTCTCTCAGCTCTCTCCCTCGCCCATCCCGCCACCTCCTTCGCTAGCATGACTGCTTCGCAGAAGGAGGTGACTGCCTCCCACTCCCTCTCACCCCGGACCATGGCTTGGACCAGGGCCGGGCGCGAGAGGTCGCCGCCGCTGCCGATCGCCTCTACGAGGACACGGCGGTGCTCTGCCCAAGCCGGGCAGACCTCCACCGTATGCTCCACCGTGTCCTCAGGGCGATCCTCGCAGTGGTGACACCCGGGCGTTTCCTCCCGCCTGATGATGTGCAGGAACCTCCCGAAACATCCGTGTCCGGTGAGGACCTGCGTCAGGCGGTAGGTGAGGGCGCCATGACGCCTCTCTAGCCACTCCTCAAAGAGGGGCCTTACCGCCGCTATCGCGGCGTGCCCTGCGCTGGGTTGCGACAGTCGCGCTTTCCATGCCGCCATGAGATCGCGCCGGAGGTCCGTCCGCTCCGCAGCAATTTGCCGCGGAAGCGGGTTTTCCCCCCGGCGTAGTGCCTCCGCGCGCCACTCATACAGGCGCGCGAGGACTATCGCCTCCAGATCCCATGGCGGCAGTCCGGCAAGGAGGCTTGCCGCCTCGCGCGAGATCGTGCGGTACCCCCGTATCAGCCGTATGGCGACCACCTTTTGGGGCGCGTTCAGGTAGTGGGCGGCTCGAAGCCGCAGTGAACGCGCCCACACCGGGGCGCCATATACGGCCATGGACCGCACGACCCCCGCGTAAAGCCTCCGGCAGGAGGCGTTTGGCCCCCTCAGGTTTGGCAGAAGCCGCTTGAAAGCGGCCCCAGCCCGTTCCAGTTTGGGGGCCAAACGTCGGAAATGCTCGACGAAGTTCCACCGGCTGTCGAGGACGAGACCCAGGTATTTCATCGTCGTCTCGACGCCGATGCGAACCCCTCCTACCGTCAGTTGGGATCCCGATGGTGGCCCGTTCCGAAGCCCATGAAAAGACATGGCCTCGGATTTGTGCAGAGCCACCTCGAGACCCAACTGCCGGATCCTCTCCACGACTATCGCAACCCCGCGTGTCATTGCGTCGGCCGCCGCCTGATGCGACCTCCCCTGCGCCAGGACCAGCGTGTCGTCAGCGTAGCAAACTACGCTGACGCCATCAGGGAGGTTTGCCCGCAGCCCCCCCCTGAAGGCCCCCTGAAGGCTGAAGGCCCCCTGAAGGTACGTTGTTGATACTTAGTTCTTAAAAGAGTGTAGAAAAACATACATTGTTCCTTAATTGGCTTAAAACAGACAACGAACGTTAAGCCCATAGCATTAAGTCCGCCTTTGTACATTCGTGTGCTTAAAGGACCTATTAAACAATTCAAAAGTAATTATTTTTGATTCTTTACGAACAATAAACGATATTGATAACAATCCTAACACTACCTACCTACCTTAAAAAGTTTTAAAAATCTGCAGCGTAATCGCGTAACACACTAACATTAGGAATGGCTTTCATTGCGTCATTTATGTTGTTGAGCTGACAATTTTTTCGAACATATGAAGCAATGGATTAGCAATATCCTTCAAAATATTTCAGATGGTGATTGATAGCTTGTTATGCAATAATAAAAGTATTTATACAAAAATGATTCATCAGTTTTAGTTTTAAATGGATGCCCGCGAGACGTAACACCCTGTTGGCTGTTTTATACAGGCTGTGTTCTGATTGTGACTGATTACTCTCGAAACGTTAACGACGCTAGTTAGTGTTGTGCGATTAACTATTAACCTAACCTAACCACGAACTGCAAAGGCAATTAATAATCTTGATGTCGCAGGTCGTGAAAATCCTACAATATTCATATTTAACTAGCTTCCGCCTGCGACTTTGTCCGCGTGATATTTCTTGTTCCCCGACCTACCCCGTTGTATTACATCCATAGAAATGTAAATACTTCTATGATCGCATCACCTGCCCGCGCTACCACTTCATTATCGCTTAACTTTCTTTCTGACCTTTTATCTTTTTGCTCGGCTCCTAAGAGTCAAAACGTGATGTTAAATAGCCTTCCTGAAAAATTGGGCTATCAAAAGCCAAAAGAATTTTTCTAATCCGACCGGTAGTTCCAGAGACCAGCGCGTTCAAAAACAGTGGCACTCCGGGAGTGCCGACAGAAGTGAAAACAAAACACAAACAGAATACTGCCATCATTCACTGACATATCGGATATAAATTAAAACCGAGTACATCCCGAGGACAACCGTACACATCCGAAGCGGTGTCGGTTACGGTAACAGTGCCGCGAGTTCAATGGAAAAAAACCATTGAACTCGCGGCGCGTTGGGCATTTTTGAGACGGGAAAAAATTCCTGTATCAAAAATGCCCAACGCGCCTAAAGAAGGTTTCACTTCAACAAACTCTTCAGCTTTATTATTATCTAGTATTAGATAGAAGATATAGATAGTATAGATATTACAAATATGAAAGTTTGTATGTTTGTTCCTCAATCACGCAAAAACGGCTGAACGGATTTGATTAATAAAACATCTACTGGAGAAATTCATATATTGGGAAGATACGTACCTATAAAGATATTTCATATTGGTCCATGCTTAAATCCACTTAACTCTTTTGTCAACTGCACAACAGTCGTATCTACTTAAGATGTGGATATATTATTGCATACGTTGCCATACAGCCGTATAGGATGTAAGGAATATGGTCGACCTTCTAGTTCATCTAGGAGCCTCGCTGCGCTTCGCTAAGCCTCTTATTGCCGCAACACTATTTGCCATTTAACTGTAGACTTGTGAAACCTAATACAAGATTTACTAAGTTTCACAAGAAATAGAACGGAACAGATTTATAGTACACATAACAGTAAGCAGCGTAACGTAGTAGCAAGTGGGTTGTGGAAGTCAGATAGGCAGTCGCTCCATGTAAAATACTGGTATTCAGCTGCATCCGGTTAGACTGGAAGCCGACCCCAACATAGTTGGGAAAAGGCTAGGCAGATGATGATGATAACAGTAAGCAGCGTATCTTTATAATAAAAGTCTTGAACCAATAGTGATGTGATATTGAGGCATGTGAATGATGGTTGATGATATAATCATAGTTTTTTGATAATGGTATTAATTCATTAATTATAGCTACAATAACACCTGCGGGGTAATTGCGTAACACACCATCAGTAGCAATGGCTTTCATTTCGTTATCATTGCGTTAAATACGTTGATGAGACATTTTTTTCGAACATTATGGAGCATTGGATTAGCAATTTCCTTCAAAATGATTCAGATTGTTGACAGTGTGTTATGCAATTAGGATGCTGGATTCTGAAATACTTATTACATACCACAAAAATTTGGCTCTTAATATACTTGTTTACTACCGTTATGAGTTCACCGAATTAGGTGAATTAGTAGCAACAAGAAGATGGAAAATAATGGACTTAATTAATCTTGGTTCACCGTAACACGTTGCTTGAACAGGCACACCATTGAGGTTATATTTATTTACAACAATTAAACGAAAAAGATACGTGTTTCGACAATAATCCGCATAAATCATGTAGGTATTTGCGTACCAGTCCACATATTACTTACAGGCCTGGCGTTGTAAGGGGATCATTCGAGGTTTGGTGTCAGACAGCATTCGACGAGCCCGATTGAGCAACAATATACCATGAACCAAAACGTAATCGAACGAGAAACCGTTCACATACACTACGTTTTAGACTACTGACTGCCCCGTTGGTCTCGTGGTCGCAAGCGCGACTGCTGAGCACGGGGTCCTGGGTTTGATTCCCAGGTCGGGCAAAAGTGCTAATATGTTTTTCCATTAGGAATTTCTCAGCAGAGTTTGGGAGTTGGCGGTGTGATAACTCTGTGCCTCGGAAAGCACGTTAAGCCGTTGGTTCTGTGATTGAATATCTCCAGTCGTGTTGGATTACATCCCTTCGGACTATGAGAGTTAGGATGATTCTGTAATCATCAAACAGAGATGACTCTTTGTGATAATATTGTTAGGTACCTACTATGTATGTAGGTACGTTTTATGTTCGAAATAAAATTTAAGAAATCATGACGGTATAAGTCTTATGTTTTTTCTACGGGGTTGGAATATCTGACTAGTTTTCATCTTAAACTCGAACCAAAGACATTTGAATCAAATAAAATTATAAAATAAAACTAGAGCACAGTCATCTATGTATATTTTCAGTGTATTTTAAAATTCTTAGATTTCGATTAATCTCCGCTAGAAACTATAATACCTACCTAGTTCATGATAGTTCCTTAAAATTCAAGTAAGTATTTCTTTCCAATACAAAAACATGCAGCTAAAACCCTTAGGTAATTGCTTTATTATTCATTAAACTGTTACTAGGCTAAACACACCGAGCCTAGCCTACTCAATTACTCATATAGAATACCAGCAATTTGTAGTGCTCATTGCATTTGTGCATTAGTAATGTGCTCCACAGGCCATGTTACACAGAGGCTAACTACAGTTTTAATTGGTGTCATCCTCTGCAGTTAAACTCTGTTTAATTGTGTTAGGAACGAGTTCACTGCTGTAATTTAACAGAATAGTATTTGAACAACGGACCTTTGCATCAGTTTAGGTGCCAATTATAAAGGATGAAATTGAAAAAAAAATCGTGTTATTATATTATCGTCTTAGATAGTGCAAACTAAGTTATTGTCTTCAAGTAGACACGAATTATCGTCGCTCCCAAAGATTTTGTTTTGTTCAAAACTGTCAATACAAATAAGTAAATTAAAGTGTCAATTTTAGCCCACCACCGATAAGCAATCCATTTTTTCGTGAGGAAAGTTTTCAGTATGGATAAGAGTAGGGGAAGGCCAGAGATACGAAAGAAGGACTGTGTGAAAGATGATAATAATATGGATAGACAGAAAGAGGGTGACGCCCGAGATGACGACTAATAGAGAAGTACGGAAGAAAAAGACATGTTGCGCCGACCCCAGATAAATAGACGTATGAGATGATTTTTTTTTGCAGTGTTTTAGGTGTTCATGGTATACAAAGGTTAAGGAAATGTGGTACTGGCATTTCCCTTTTGACGGTTGAATGCGTTGATGATTCAATCAATGATTTTACCAGCCGGTCGATTCTGTTAGAATCTCACCGTGAGAAGTTAGGTGAAGTGAGCTGTCATTCTATCTGATGCTATAGGGATTTACACTAATGACAGCTCACTCCACGCTCACTTCACCTAAGTTTTCACGGTGAGATGGTTACAGGATCGCACTGCAGGCTGTTGATGCTGATATGTTTATCTATCCTGTGTAATTACAGGTACCTGTATTTTGAAAGGAATATTATAAAAACTAGACTTCTAATGACCTTCAGACAAAACTTCTATTGAATTCTATTGGAAGTCTAGCACTTAATTGAATAAAAATTTAAACAGCCAATTAAGACCACCAAAACACATGTTCAAACTCGCAGAAAAACATAGGAAGCCTACGCGTTCACAAAATAAATTATTTCAAATGAAAAACGACTGCTCGAATGGAATTTAACTAGCACATATCAAATCCACGCCTAACAAGAAGAAGTAAATCTCTCCAGCGGCCTTAATGGGCCAAAGTAAAAAGTCACGTCCACACGATACTTTTACTTTTTCATTATTTTAATCTGATTTGTGACTTAAGGTTCGACAAAATTAACGGGTTTCAACACGGTCAATACCAGGAGCCCTCCTGGTGGGCTCCTAGTCGCATTTAGGATTTCGTGGAGGGTCCACTAGCAATATGTATGGCGTATTATATATAAAGAAGGTATATATTATGGTAAGTATGTATGTATGTCCATTATGTCATCATTTTTTTAAATTATTATTTTAACTCCTATTAAACAGATCACCAGCCATTATATCTCTACACCATCCATGGTTGGCTGGTAGAGAACGCCTAAGGCCTTAAGTCCACCTTTGTACCTTAAGTATTGTGTGCAAGAAGTTTAAACAAATAAGCTCTATTAAAAGTCGATGAACTCGATTGAGTTAAAAGAAATATCCACTTTTTTGTAGTGTTCGTGCTTGAACTAAAATAAGTTACGTAAGTGGGGAAAATTCATTTGAGTTTTCTCAGTAGATTTAGTAAGAGGAACAACAAAAATAAAGTGAAGTAAAGCGTGTTTCATGTTTAATGATAGTTGTTTATATTGTTTGATTACAAAAGTTGCGAAAACCGAATTTGAAAATTATCCAGGACACTTTTCAAATGTTCTAACAAAAATAGCTAAATCGGTCCAGCCGTTGTCAAGTGATGAGCATACCAACGAATAGTATTTTATTTTTATAGATAAGGACCAGTCTTAGACTTAAACCTAGACTTACAAAATAACCTTTTCACAATATTATTGTAGTCTACGAATGATTTCAGTTTAAATTTTTTATTTAAATGTAATTGTCAATAGTTTTTTTGTAAATGCCAATATTGTAACGGCTTGGGTTATTTTTAACTAAGAGTGACAATATATTAAAATATATTCCGAATTATTTTAATTTATCTAATTTCATCCATATTGAATCAATTTGAAATCTTATACTCAACTTATTTTTGTATACCAGCTTATTATTACTTACTCGTAGAGACCAGAGGGGCAATTCTCGTAATTTTAAGAACGTTCGCCGTCTGATCTCAGTCTCAATTTATCAAAAATACCTCAATTTTCCCACATTTTTGACAAATGTATTGATTGTCGCTGAGATGAGATTTTGACTAAACAACGTTTTTAATTACGGAAATTGGCCGTCTGTTAATGGTGGAACATGTAGATCTACTCTTAAGTGAATGTACAATGTTTCTGCCAAATAAATTACTTTTGATGGTTAGTTTTTGCAGACTAGCCCAGCATTCATTAAAATAATGAGCAAGTGTGGTAAGTCCTTATAGTTTCGTAATTCTCCGAAAGGACGGTGGCTTAGTGTTGTTTGTTTGTTTATAATTAAAATAATTGAGTGAGCCATGTGTGCGGCTAAAATACGCAACCCAATCTTTCTCGAGGGCGCCATTAGTGGACGTACGACTGAAGGTTAATTAATGCCAAAGAAGAGAAAATAATTGAGCACTCGTCTGCGTCAATGACAACATAGTGCGTTCACCATTCCGATTACTTGACGGTATCTCTCTATTGCTCCAAGGATTGCTAAATAAAACTAAATGAAACTGAATCAAATTAACTCAAACTAACAAAGCATTTATTTCTATTAAACCATTTACAGGCACTTTTGAACTGTGAAGGAGTCGGTCAGTCAGAAATATGAAGCTAGTTGCCCATTCCAAAGCGTAGTAGTACCTATGGAGAAGAACGGGCAAGAATCTCCATGGATAGTCTTTTAAATTATATTATTACAAAAATATTAGTTACATCTTTAATGTTGAATTTATAATTGTACGTGAGAACGATGTGAATGTTGAGTAAACATCTTTATGTATATAAAAATTGTAACGTGTTTAATTTGGAATATTCCGTAATTAACATTTAGTACCAAAATCTCTATTTACCAAAAACCGAGTTACAGAGAAGATAAATCTATTCATTCATCCCTAAATGAGATCACGTCCAGTGTTTTAACGAAAGCCGAAGTCTAGTTCATTAACACCGTAACCCTTATATAAAACATGGGGCTACTGCCTATATCAATCGATTCTTGACGCAGCTGTGACTTAGTTTTTATGAGTATTTCACACAACATCTTTACGTATTTTTTGGGGTTCGAATAAAAATGAAGGAGACCGATATATGTTTTTCAGTGGTTCTGTAAATTAGTGCGAAGAATTAGGTGAAATTAATTTGTTTTAGTTGGGGTATCAAGGGATTATGTGCCAGTCATAATGAATTAAATACTGACGTTTTGTTTGTCGTTTTCAACAGTTTTATCTGTCACCAAAGAGTGACAATGTTTGCATATTTATGGGAAATAATAATACTTACCTGTGGTATACAATGCTATAAATAGTTTAAATGTTAAAGATTGCTGTAGATACTGATTATTTTATTTGCAACTTCGTGTAATATTAACTTAGTGTGTTTTACCACTGTTATATATACTCCTGTCTTATTCTATGATATTGATGTAACTATAAACCTTCTAAAATGTATTAAACATTTATGGGACCCGAAGACAAACACCATAAATTTGTGATAAAATATTTTAGCTTTCAAAAATTGAGTGTTTTCCTTCCGTTCAGAGGTCACATACGGCTGCGGCGTGTTGACCTTTATTTTTCATAAGAACGCGCATGATTAACTTTCAAAGTTCTTAAAAAATAATCTGCATAGATCTTATACATAAAAGGACCACAAAACTAATTATCCTTTAAAAAATTCGACTAATTAAATACTTAACTAAAGTACTATCTAAACTCTAAAATTCGTACTTGCCTTAAGCACGTGTGATAATGATTTCCAAGGAACAGTACACACTTAATGGAGTTGTCGAAAGTGATCAATCGTAAATGTTCTGTGTGAAGTTGCGTAGACGTCGAAGTCGCGGGACAGCGGCGCGGCGACGGCCGACTTCCACGGACCGCACGCGCTGACTGAGCTACGACGGCTACGAGTGGCTACGAGCGAGCTACGGGCTACGCGCTACGAGAACTGTACAGATACGATATGGGATATGGGGTGGTGAGATATTTGGTGGTTAATATTGTTTAAACATTAGAACCATTTCTATGTCAATGCAAAACTTGGGAAAATACGCTAAAATATTTTTCAATTCGAATGTAATATTACTTAGCTACGGTACCTAAAATGTTTGTATATAATTTGTCATTTTCATTATTTGATTAAAAATTCACATTACAAGCATCTTCTTTTTAAATAAGGTGTACAAAACTTGCTTAAGCAAAACAGTTTTTGTTAAAAATCCATTACACAGTTGCCACAAAGTTTTTCATTAGCACTATTACAATATACAGGGTAACTTATTTCTATTTAAACGAACGAGAAGCAACTCTTTAGTTTTATAAGACGAACTGTGCCAAGTGAAAGGAACTAACTTAATTGTTTTACAAACAGTAAGAAAGCGGGAGAATGCAGAGGAATCGACGGCTAAAGTCTGAAACGCCTACAACTTAAGGCAGGTACAGGCACGCCACTTTAGAACAAAATTATACCTAGTACCGACAGCGGTAGGAAAGTAGTCACTGACTGTCAAACAACGCACAGCCTAAACTACTTGGTCTGAAAGCATGATTCTGTGTACCTACGTGTTTGTCCTCAGAACAAAACTGAAGTTGTGACTGTGCCACTTATTTCCAAACAGCTATTTCTATAATTAAATTAAATTCACTGACAGACGACGCACAGCCTAAATCGCTTTGTCTAGAAACATTATTTTTTTTACAAGAGTTCCATATAACGAAGGAGGGCCTTAAGGATGGATTTTTGAAAATGCATTCCCTAGAGTGGTTAAATAGGAAACAAAAGTTAGTACATAAGGAAGTTCGTCATTTTTTCCGACGGAAAATCTCACGGCTTGTAACTTATGAAGCCTTGAAATATCGTTACAAAAAATAAACGGTAAATGTTATTAATTGATAAAATTGTTTTACACTTTTAGCCGTCAAAATATGGAGGCATTAATCACACACGTTATTGACATCATTGTTAGTTAAAGGCGCCCTGTAACATATTGTTGTACGATGTGCACGTGGTTCCAATTACTTTTCCATTAATACGGGTGTAAGGGACAGGAGAGTATATCTACTTGGGCCAGTTAGTTTCTTTCGAAAACAGGCAGGAAACTGAAATCGATCGCCGAATTGAAAGCGCCCGGAAAAGCTATTGTTCCATGAAGATGCAAATGAAGGGTGATCTGCCAATCTCCCTGAAGCGCAACCTCATCGACATGTGTATCCTGCCCATCCTAACCTATGGTGCTCAGCCCTGGTCGCTCACCGAGTCGCAAAAGTTCCGCCTTGGCGTTTGCCAAAGAGCGATGGAACACAGCATCCTGTGTGTAAAAAGACAGGGCAAAATTCGGAACACCATGCTGTGTTTCAAAACAGGTATAATAGACGTAGCCAACAAGGCTGCCAGGCTGATGTGGGATTGGGCGGGTCACATCAGCCGCATGCAGGATGACCGCTGGGCAAAAGTTTCCACACAATGTGTGCCTGAAGATGGACGGCGCCGCCGAGGTCGGCCCAGAAAGCGGTGACGAGATGACCTGGATGCGTACCGCGAGGGCTGGTTTGAGGTAGCGCCGGAAAGGAGTTCCTGGAAGGACTTGGGGGAGGCCTTTGCCCAGCAGTGGGACAGTTTAGATTAAACAAAAAAAAAGGGATGTTGATGCGCAAACTGTTACCATAAATTCAGTAGATAATTAAGTATTGCGCCGGTTGCTTATTATAAAAAGCGGCCAAGTGTATTATGATCATACTTTTGTATGACACAGCAGTTCTTTTTTTAGAACGTACGAAACGTCTGTTATTCTGGTTCCACCCAGGGGGATCTAAAATCATGTAGGTACCTGGTGTAACCCGGTGTTACACAGTGAACCATTATCTACTCTAAAAAAAATTGTTTAAGCAAGCCCCTTCTTTTAAAAGCCTTATAAATTCTTAGTTAAAACTCGTCCATCTGCCCCAACCGTTAACAGCTAATTATGTATTTACCACACAAGTTCTGAAAGTTAGTTAAACGTTAAACGCTACTTACGCAATGTTTGGAATAGATAGTGTAAAGTTTAGCCTTATCGTATGTATTTTGTGGTCGTAAGTACATAATACATATAATACGTCAGAGTTCTGGAAAGGGTCTCAATATTCCATCTTCGTTCATTCTTTGGCAGTATTTTGTTTCACACAAGTTTGATTAAAGGAACTGGGAGTAGTCTGTCTGTAGGCATGTATAGGGTGTCCCGTAATTCGACGTCAAGCTGGAATCGGGTAATAGGCCAAGTCATAATAGTTATCAGTTTATTTTTTTAATCTTTTGAATATAAAAAAGAAAAAAAAAACTGAAATGTTTATTAAATTCGCCAAATTTTAATGTTGCTTGCCAAACTCGCATTTTTTTCAGTACAGTCAGTGAAAGTTTGGCAAAGAATTCAATTTGAATATTTGTTTGGGCAAAAAGTGACATTTAAATGCCGATAATTTAAAAAATACACAACTTAGATTTTTTTTAATATTTTTCTGATAACTGTTATGACTTGGCCTATTACCCGATTCCGGCTCCGCGTCGACTTACGGAACATCCTGTATATTTTTATCTCGTTTCTTTGTTTTTGATAGAACTGTGAACTATGACCGCCATATGTTTCACTTAGGTCACTTCGACGCTTCTTTTTTACGGAAAACACCAGTGGAGTAATTGCATAACACACTAAAAGTAGGAATAGAAAACGTTATTTACGTTGTTGAGCTTGTGTTGAGCAGACACATTTTTCGAATATATGAAGCAATGGATTCGCAATATCTTCAAAATAATATTGATAGTGTATTACGCAATTAGGGTGCTGCTCTGGAGCACGATCTCGCTGATGGAAAGCGATCGATAAGTTTAACGATATCTTGGCTATTACGCATGATAACTAGGAAATTGTATGACGATAATGTTTTTTTAAAGAGTTTATTCGAATACTTATCAAAAGTAGAATTTGAAAACGTTTGGCAGGACAAGGTGAACGTAGCGCGTTTAGCAATAGGCTTCGACAGACTTTATGCGTTATTGATTTATGTTTTGATTGAAGGGAATCCAGATTAGTCTAATTTTGGACAATCAATCAGTCTGTGACGGACATGTTTAAAGTGTAAGAAGAAGATCAACTCGGTTGTTTAGACCTTGGCCCACTCTAAACGTAAATAAACGTGATCAGAAAATAAAATGCGACAACTAACTCGGTTTTTAAAATAACTAAATCCGTATGTCAGAGGGAAGTGTAGTTACGCGATGAATTATGACCACACTACGTGTATCCTGTTAAAAACTGGTAACTCATGCAGCCAAGGAAACGATGACAAATGTTTATTATTCATTCTGATGACTAAGATACTGCGCACACTAGAAACATAACAGTTTTGCTCAGGGGCCTATATTTTAATAAAAACGGATTAGTGGTCTATGTCGCATGTATTCGATTTTTTTTTTCTAGGACATGTCGGTTTCCTCACTATGTTTTCCTTCACCATTTTGAAAATATTGGTGGTGAAATTATTAACACAGAGTAAAGGGCCTGCCTATTTTCGAACCCACGACCTACAACTCGTTAGTTGGGGCCGTTACCACTGCGCCACCACTGCTGTCAGCATCTTAAACAGCACCTGTCGTAAAAATGTGACCAATACTGTCAATGCGCCAGCATTGTCAGTTATATTCAACAGGCCCTTGGTTGTTTAGTACCTACATTTTGTCACCTAGGACTGATTTGTTGCAAGTGTTTGCATCACTATTCAGTTTAAATAGTCTGTCTAAAAGACAGCTATGATTCAGTATACGCAGCTTGAATTCTGAGCAGAATTGGTTTTTATGCATCTTCGATTCCTTCACAGTAATTATAGGTATCCTACAATCATCATCATCATCATCAGCCTATAGCAGTCCACTGCTGGACATAGGCCTCTCCAATTGCACGCCATTCAACTCGATTTGTGGGTAACTCTCATCCAGCTACTACCAGCCATCCTGCGAAGATCGTCGCTCCACCTAGCCTGAGGGCGTCCTACCTTACGTTTACCGATTCGCGGTCTCCACTCAAGAACATCGGTTCTACGGCTAATATGGCCCGCCCATTGCCACTCCGGTCATTGGTCTCTGGTCCAGGCATTGGTCAGTTTGGAAACTGTTGGAAATAAACTGACTCTTTTCCTCATAACATTTTACTATGGTGTTTGGAAGAAAATCCCAATGTTCTTTTCATGATAAGTTCATTTTAAAGTTTTTAGAAGAAGGTCGGTATTGTAGTGTCTTATCTCTGTCCCAAAAACTGGTGTGAAGTCTCTTTCTAAAGCTCGATGTAGATATATAGATCAGATAAACCAATATTTGGAGCACACAAAAAAATAGCACAACACACAAAAGCACAGTTTAAAAATAACAAATTAGTTACATGAATATTAAGAACAAAGTGCGGTGTGCGCTTCAAGGTTGTACTAAATGGGGGTCCAGCTCAGCATGTTTCAAGTAAATGTACCTGACGCTGCCAATATTCTGCTGGATGCAATGACAAACGGACGTCGAGCAGACGAGATAAATACGCGAATTATTGGTTTAGTGAAGAAGTGTTATGTGCGGAGTGGGATTATGTAAAGATATCCGCAATTTAAATTATGTAGGTATTCTACAGTAAGGCCCTTTGTACATGGCACGTTTTCTTTGCGGTACGGCGTTTAAACCGCACCGTAGAAAAAACGTATCCGTCAACAGCTTACATAGTGATCCATTATGTACTAACATACTACTTACTAAAGTTCAAAAAAAAAGGAGCTACGTCTGCCAACAAACTGCTTTGTAGTTTGGCGGAGGTAAAAATATCTTGTTTAAAATTATTTCTGTGAATAAACACTTTTTCATTTAATTTTTTCATTTTCATACAGCACTGCCTGCACACGGCGAATAAACCGTAGTTTTTCACTACAAGGAAAACATGTGTGTAGGTACAAAGGGCCTAAAGCTTTGTATTGGGAAACATTTTTGTTCGATGATGTTTTGATTGTGTTTTTCATGTCTTATTTACTCCCGGGCAGTGTAGGTACGTAAATAAAGAGGCAACATGCTACAATATTCAATAAAATCTGTCAGACGCTTTGAAGCGTCAAACCGTTTTAAGTCAAATCCTATTTGTTTGACATATAAACGGAAGTTGACTGTCGCTTGGTCTCGTCGACGCAAACTGTTGTGACGAGCAAAAAGTTCCGAGTTTTATTTCGGTTTCTGAAAGGCTATTCAATTTAATGTCATGTCAAGTGATTTGTTGTGCCTTTATCCAATAACAACAGATCACATGAGATTTAACCACAGGCATCATCAGTTTGATCAGCCTCTCAAAAACTAGTGCATATAGCATTCGGTTGGGTTTTTTTATAAAGCAAATTATCTATTCATTTTAAAGCCGGACCGCGACTTACGAGTTGTACATCGTAGGTTCGAACCCTGACAGGTGCTTTACTTTGTGTAAATTATTTCATTACCACTGCTCTCAAAACGGTGAAGGAAACAGTACAAATATGTGCAGGCACTTGGTAACTGGGGCATACGTATCATGAACTACAGTGTTGAGCATTGACCCACTGCAGCTGAAAGGTCACCAAACATGCTTGTCACAGACGTTTAACTTGATGTTCAGGATAGTTAGTTTGCGTTTCTTTTGGATGGGCAGTTACATTAGGTACTGTGTTCATGTTTTAAAGTAAACTGTCTTGAAGAACTGCACATGTTATTAAGAAACTTCATTTTGATTATTTTCATTACCAGTTTTTGCATTCATGATTAAAAAAATTTCTGGAAGTGACAATATTTTTCATAGAATAGAATATAATAGAACACTATTTATTGTGATGTTATACCATGTGGATTACAGATATAAATGTAGACGTTTTACAAAGGGTGACACAATGGAAGACTTTACGGCTAAAAACGATCTTATAGAGACACAAGCTTTACATGGGTGAATGCCTGTGGTGTAACTATTTACATTACAATCTGTACTAATAATAAAGTTTAAGAGTTTGTTTGTTTGTACGCGCTAATCTCTGGAACTACCTGTCAGTATCAGTTGACAAATTCTTTTTGATTTTGATAGCCCAATTCATGAGGAAGGCTATAGCCTATTTATCAGCATGCTAAGAGCCGAGAAAAAAGAAAAAATGTCAGAAAGTAATAGCGCAGGCAGGCTATCCGATGCGACGAGGTGGGTCGCAATAAATACATACATAGATACATAAAGCATCATTTGCTCGTCGACCGGTGTGTCGACGGACGGTTGGTAGGCATTTCACACTTTCAACATTAGTGTAATATTTAACGACCAGTCTTATTAAAGCCAGTCATTACGTATCCAAAGCATCTAAAGTGTCAAATACATTTCTAAGATAATTTGTGGTAAAGTAAGGCAAGTCTAACTTGACCTATTAAATTCTTCTGCCAAAGTTACAATTTCTTTGTTAAAGCTTTTAACGACATCCTGACGAATAACTTCACTTATGCTCTCAGTTATTTTAGATTCCTCAAGAAACTTCGCACTTTCACGAGCTTATTGCATAACAGAAACTTGAAAACGCGGTCTTTGTGTGTTTATGTCAAAAAGTCCAGCGATATTGCGACAACATTAAGAATGGCTTCCGTAAATCTGTGCTCCATTTTGTCGACGAGGACAAAATATTGGACGGTAGATTTTCCTCACTCATATTCTGCGCATCAAAATCATCCGATTCATAAAAATGGTAAATGCGTTTCGCGTGAACGACTCGCAGGCTCTGAATGGAATGGAGTGAGCGATGTACAATTCGCGTGACACACATGAACGGAGCGAGGGATGAACTAAGAGACGAGTGATTCGCACTCACGCGTCACTGGCGATGTTATTGCACACTCCGAGTGCCTTTTTGTTCATACATATGGGCCTAGTACCTACCTACCTTTGACATTTGACTGTTATCTGTGCAGTACGATAGCAACATATTACTCTACGATTAACCATGATGGTTTGTAAATATTGAAGGGGCTCGTGGCTAAATCATAACAGTCGCAAGGGTCGATCTTCAAGGTTAAGCAACACTTGCCGAGGTTGGTCCGTGGATGGGGGAAAATCCATAACATACCGAGACCCCTCCGTGCCTCGGAAAGCACGTTAAGCAGTTGATCCCAGCCGGCATTTGTAGATCTTTGACAGTCGTTACGGGTAGTCAGAAGCCCGAAAATTTGACAACTAGTGTTGCCAACCTAGTTATTGGGTAATACGATACCCCTAGGTAAGACTGGTTATCAGACATTCGGGCTTCTGACGACCCTTAACCGATCGATCGAACCGTGCGGCTGTTATTTCTTAGCCACAAACACCAACACAGGACAGGTGAAAGTAAATAAAAAATCTATTCAAGCTTACATCGCGTAGAATATTTACGTATTTAATTTTTTCGGTATAATCCGCTGATTCAAAACAATGAAACCGCCCATCCATTGCTGCGAATGTTTACCGCAAACAAAGAAACGCAATGTTTTCGGATTTATAATCACCGTGTAGCGATGAATAAAGTCATAAAAAGAAAAAAGGTTGATCTGTGGATGGTTGTTTCAGCATTACCGTGTTTGCTGAATGAATTGTGTTTTTAGCAGAAAAATTATTTAAAAGTTGTTTGTCGTACCTTCTGGATTATTAGCGAAATCGACTAAGCAATAACTTTCTGAACCATTTAACTATTGCCATACAACGTGGTAATGCCGCCAGTCTCTTGTGTAAATTACCATGAATTTTTCACGGCTATATTTTAGTTTATGAATAGTTTTAGTTAAGTTGGGACATCATTTTGTTCCTTTTATTAATTAACTAGCAGTGCCCCGCGGTTTCACCCGCATAAGTTTCGATCCCGTGGGAATATCGGGATAAAAAGTATCGTATGTGTTAATCCTGGTTATAAACTATCTGTGTGCAAAATTTTACCAAATACGTGCCGCCGTTTGTGCGTGAAGATGTAACAAACAAACACACACACTCACAAACTCTCAAATTTATACGCAAACCTATAGCGATTTGGATATTTTTTAGAGTAACTTGAGCATTTGCTTTTTTTTTCGCGATTACGAGTTTGTAAAACAAAGTTAATATTTCTTTCGCGATTACGTTGTTGGTCCCATGGAAAAAGTTGTTCAGTTTCATGGTCTGTACGACACCCTTAAATATGAACACACGTTTCTGATACACGCTTTATAATTTATGGAATTGCAAATTATATGCAAATAACAAAAGTTTTAAAATGCTGATGTTAACCAGTAAAACCTAATCTAGCTTTTCAGGCTTTGGTTATCCAATCAAAATGCAAATGTGCCTTCTACAACTGACTGACGTTCTAGAAAATAATACTTTAAAAATTGCAGCTCCTCATTTAATATTAAAATGGTCTTCCATTTGAAGCATGAGATTCAGAAAATCAAATTATGTTCGCTTTAATGTTTGATATTTAAAAGATTCAGATTTTCTATTTTATTTACGTATTTGCTACCTAGATACTTATTAATACTTACTTATTCTATTGCAAAAGCTAAATAATTTTATGGAATTATTTAGATAAGTAGATTAGATACCTACTCACTGTCTCTATCTATTAATTTGCTATGCTTTATTTTATTAAAGTTGGTAGATATTTACCATTTTGTGAATGTTGTTATAGCACTTTTGTTTAGACGTCAGATATATAGGCAGTCGATCCATGTAAAATACTTTTATTCAGCTGCATCCGATTAGACTGGAAGCCGATCCCAAATTTGTTGGAAAAAGTCTAGATTCTTTTATCTAGCATTTTCGTTAAGTACGTAAGTAAGTAGTGTGTTTATTTATACAAAGAAAGACAATTATTTCAGTCTGAAAGAAACCGACAAAAATAATTAGCTGTAGGTAATTCACATCCTATTTTAAACCGTACACGTGTTCTCTATGCATTCCTATACTTAGTTATTTAGACATGGCGGCGCCATGTGTCGGGTATATACAGGGTGCTAACCCTCGAATATAATGAAGCGTGTACCTGCACACATTGAGAGTAAGTTCTTCGCCGCCATTTTACAGAAAATATAACATATTGTTTATTTATTTTTATTTATATATAGCACAGCTTCGCGTAATATTGATTATATCTTATTCATGGGCCTTTAGCTTGTTTTGTGTGGCCAAACTCAAAAACAAATATATAAACTCAAAACAAAAATACATTTAATTACTAGGTAAAAATAATCACATAAATAACCAAACATAATCAACATCACTACCATTAACATCGTGAGGAAACCAGCATGAACCATGAACAAAAAAAATCGAAGACATGTGACATCTATACCAACCCGCACTGGGCCCGCGTGGTATATTACAGCACACTCCCTGTCACAGAGAGGAAGCCTGTGTGTCCCAGCAGTTGGAACACTATGGGCTGATTATGCTATGTAAATTACCTATAGGTAATTATAAAGAGTATTCTATCTTTTAGATCTGTCTGCTTATATTTTGAAAAATAAAGCGAAATACCGTTAAGAAAAATGGAAACAATTCATGTTGTCGTAACATAAATTAAAAAGGTTCATTTTTATTTTTCGTTTCAAAGTTTTTGTTTATCTCTTGAGCTTAGGGCCACGCAGTAACAATTATTCAAAATTATCTTTAAGCGATGCTCGGTCTTATCCGTGCAGTCAACTAATGGACGTGACGGACCTCAGAGGGCGATTAAAAGCAGACACACCACTTACTAACTTCTTGCATGACAAAGAAGTGTTCAGAGAATCCACTTCATACAGCTTCGACGTCCGTTTGAAGCTTTGACGTGAGACCACATCTAATTATGGCTAAACAGCAGATTATAGATAAAATGGAAAAGCAAAAAAAGTGTGTGAGGTTGTGTAAGTGTCTAATAGTGAATAGAGGAAGATTCTACTCATTGGTTTCCAATTAAAATTAGATCAAATTAAAGAAAATACAGATATATAATCGTACCATGCTTTACATATTCGCCCTTGCGTAGTGTTGGCGGCCTTCTGCCAGTCTTTCCAACACCAAATACCATACTTTTTATCAAATCAATTTCGGAATAAATTATCCTTAGATGCCAAATTTTTATGGGGTAAGTGTCAACGTTCTTTCAATATGCTGTCATTGTTAAACTGCTTTACACTTTGGCCCATCATTGTTTACGTTGAAACCATGCAAAGCCATGCTATGGAAGCGTAGCTTTGCGTGGTTTACAAAGAACTACCTACTTTTGACACGAGTCTGTATAAGTAGGCTAAATAGTTCTGTAAGTTGTGGACATTAATGGGTCGGGTGCGTAGTGCTCGCAACCGGCGTGCTTGTATGACCAGATGTATGAACGTAAACGAAGCGTTCTGTAATTTCTACCTACCCCCATGGCAAGAACGCGTGAGCTTATACGTATGAAGGGACTCTTAGGTTTCGACCTTCTTTCAATATGCTGGTATTGTTAAACTGCTTTACACTTTGGCCCATCATTGTTTACATTGAAATCACGCAACGCTACGCTATTGACAAGCGGAACTACTTTAAACTTGACTCTGACCCACGGGCGATTTTTTATCGTTAAGACATTTTCGCGCACCGATAGAGGTCAAAATTCAACAGTATTGTTTTTTAACGCGCTGAGATGTACTGTCGGATTATCAAAACACATCTGTTACGCGCACACTTGCTGAAACTACTTAACCCAGTAGTGTCTGTAAGTATGTGCGCCATAGATGTGATTTTTGTACCGCAATGCTCTACACGGATTAAACTCATAATGTAAGTTTTAGAACTCGAGTCAGCTGCTGTTAAGGGGAGCAGAACCATCATAATGGTTTCATATTATAGGGCTGTGTCCTAGTATAACAATGTTTTCTTATTGGCCAGTTTAATCGCTAGTAAAAAGAAAAGTTTGTTCTTTAAAAGAAGAAGAATTGGTAAACTTCATTAACATTTTCTTAATGAGTTTGAAAATAAGGTAGGTGTAAGTATAAATATATTGACATGAACGTAGCAGCGGTAACAGTGTTTCATTTAAAAATATAATTAAAACTATCGCGTTAATACACATTTTAAATTATGCACTTCCGCGAATTAATCACGCCTATCAGCAAGCGTGTTTCATAAAAATATACATCGGCTATAAAAATTAAAATATGAACGTTGTGGTAAACCTTTAGTAATAGGGACGATATTTTAAGCACATCGTGTAAAAAACATTGCATCGTGTAAGTCCAGTGCTGGATATAAATACACGTATCCGGTATCAATTAAACCATCATTATTAAATAATAACAAAAAAACTTCAATCAAAATAATAAAAAACGTATAATTTAAACAAAATACAAAAACACAATTGGAGCCGGAAAAACGTGATGGCCCGACTGTACTGAAATCACGTTTAATATTTTCATTGCGAATGTACATAGTACTGTCGGCAACAGAGCTGTGTGGGCGCGTTATTGACAATCGCACGACAATTCAGTACAAATACGAGCCAATAAACGGATACCCTGAAAACACTTGAGTACTGAAGTACACATAACGTTTAAAAATAGGACAACGCGTTTATGAAAATAGCCCCGTACGTTTTCAACGTAATTCGCTGATCTTCAGTCTTCACAAATTGTTTAAGTGCCTTTAAGATCCATTAGGAAATAAATACTATAATGTTCTTTTGAGGAGTTCTAATGGTTTACTTAAACAAAATAATGGACGTTCGAGATTCTTATTACCTGTAGAAACATTATTAAAAGAATTAAATAAATTCATGATCGCGTTAAACCCATTTACATCACATCTAAATATAGGACCCCTGCTTAATTAAGTATTGACGTTAATTATGGTACACCTAAGCCTTTCAATAACTAAAATAAACAGCTTGGCTGCCGTAAATAGGATTGAAATGTTATATAAAGTGGGGGGAGGTTAATTTATTTTTGTCAAGCATTGTAAATATAGTAATACTAGGTTTCACCCGCATAATAATAAAAGATTAACAAACATCCAACCATCCTCACAAATTTTCGCGTTTATAATGTTAGCAGGAGTAGGGTTTCTCGCGACGAATTATTTACACCATGTAGCCTATGTTCTACATAATAAAAATCTTATATTAATTTACTGACAAACAACGCAAAACCTAAACCGCTAGGCTTACATAACATACACAATCAGCCTATAACGTTCCCACTGCTGGGGCACAGGCCTCCTCTCAGTGAGAGGGAGTGGGCCGTTATCCACCACGCGGGCCCAGTGCGGATTGGTAGATGTCACATTGTCTTGTCTTGTCACCGCTAGGCTTAGAAACATACATTTTTGCATAAGGGTTCCATATACATGTCACAAAAATGAGCACCAAGGAAGGATTTTTGAAAATTCATCCTCTAAAGGGGTTTAGACGAGAAGGGATAGGAGTTTGTATGGAACTTTGTCATATTTGCCGATGGGAAATCTCATCGGACACATGGCTTGTATAAGTCAAAAATCAATCTGCCTAGCCTTTTCCTAGCTATGTTGGGGTCGGCTTCCAGTCTCACCGGATGCAGCTGAATACCAGTATTTTACATGGAGCGACTGCCTGTCTGACCTCCACAACCCAGTTACTGGGTAATACGATACTCTTTGATAAGACTGGTTTTCAGATTTTCGGGCTACGACCCGTAACGACTGCCAAAGATCCACTAGTGACAGCCCGGTGCTTTCCGAGGCACGGGTCTTGATATGTAAAGATGGTCACCCATCCACGGACATTAACCTGATCGATTGACCCGTGCAGCTATTATTACATATCCACAAACCCCTCATGGCTTGTATAAATAAAATATCAATCCTTAGCAACCTTGAACTAGTGATCCTCTAACTAAAGGATAAGGGAAGGGGAAATACAATGAATAAGGGGAGTAACTAAACCTTTTAAACTTGACCGTCAGACCCGAATAATTGGTCAGGGTTAAAAGGTTTTTTATCTGTCCGAAGCCACTACTACAAAGATGTTGGATAGAGTAATGAATGAAATGCACCGACCCCAGCGCGGTTTGACCAGACTCGATTAATCGAATGAACCCTAGATTCGCACTAGCCCCGGAAGCCTCATTTCACATCATCATTCATCATCATCATCATTTTCTCTCATGGTGCTACATAGGCCATTGCACATCAAGTTCAAGGAGTAGACGTAGTAGTAGTAGAAGTAGCTGTAAGTTTTCCAAAAACTGTAAAATAAAAATAGCGGGGGGGGCGCTGTATTGGTATAGAAGACGTGCCCTTAGGGTAGGAAAGGATTTAAGAGCCGTACGGATATGCATCCAAGAGTGGGCGGTAAGAGTAGGCGTTGAACTAGTGGAGTATAAAGAAGTTGGAGAGAGTAAGGGGACATATTATAAAACCGTACCCCTTCAAAGTGAAGTGTAGCATATATAAATGTTATCCTTTCTATATTTATAAATAAACTAGCTTCTGCCCGCGACTTCGTCCGCGTGAAATTTCACCCTCCCCCCATTCACTCTCTGAGGGGTGGAATTTCGAAAAAACCCTTTCTTAGTGGATTACCTTTCACAAAAAAACACACCCTCCAAATTTCATGTCTGTAGGACCAGCGGTTTAGGCTGTGCGTTGATATATCAGTCAGTCACGACTTTGAATTTTATACATATAGATAGATGCAGTGATGGCCCAGTAGAAACGACTGCGACAGGTCGTAGGTTCGATCAAAGACAGGTACTTTACTTTGTGGAATTGATTTCATCACCACTGCTCTCAAAACGGTGAAGGAAAACATCGTGAGGAAACCGGTAAGTATGTCCTAGAACAAAAAAATCGAGGATATGTGTGGCATCCACAAACCCGCACTGGGTCCACCTGGTATTACAGCCTACTCCCTCTCACAGAGAGGTAGCATGTGCAGTGTGCCAGCTGTGGGGACATTATAGGCTGATTATTCTATGCTAAGCTAGATAAATGCATCAAAATTAGTCTTGAACCCAGCAGATTTATAATAATTATCGTCGTATAAACGTCCAATGCTGAACGTGACTTCACAGCTAAAAACAAAACAAACTTCTCCAACTTAAATCTCTACCAATAAAACACGATTACGCGCTAAACATAATAGTTGACTTAACATAATCAGTAACAACAAAAACAATCCTATTTCAACGAAAAACGTGTTTGTAATACTAACAACCGACCTTTTCGATTGCACTGTTAGTACGGCCGACGGTTTGGTAAACGAAATTATTGCATTGAGTGAAAAAAAAACGGACAAATGCGAGTCGGACTCGCACACGCAGGGTTCCGTACCACCTTACGCACGGCGACATATCAAGCTACCTACATTTCCAGTATAAGCTGACTTCTCATTGTACGAAAAGCCAATGCGAGAGGTGAGCTAAAACTGGTATTGTATAACTTGATTTGTCGTCGTGTGTACAATATTAAACATTACTTTTTTTTAAATATAATACTTTAGTTAAAAAAACGCAGAAAAAACACGGTACACTTTAATCTTTAACTTTATTTTATTTTTATTATTTTTTGTTATAGCGGCTATAGTCGTAAGTAGCAGATACTCTGTGAAAATTTCAAGTGTTTCGTTTTTTCGTGTATTTCGATTTAAAAGATATAGCCCTGCGATACACGGACGGACAGCGGAGCCTTAGTAATAAGGTCCCCTTGGACCCCTTTTTATACGGAACCATAAAAACGCTCCTATTCGCAGCGTTTCGGCTCTCGGCACGGCGCTCATATATTTTCTTTATCACTACTTACGCCCCTTGACCCTTTCAGTCGACTACGATTGTTTAGAGCTTTAAAAAGCGAAATGTGTGTTTGTTATTACCAGCCGACGAATAAAACGCACAGCTTCCCTGCTCTCTACGAGACGCCGGCATAACATTGGGTTCACGAGTTCTTGAACTAAGTGCCAATTTCACTAATTAAACTAAACGCGATCAGCACACCTTAACTGCGTTCAAGACCTGTCAGTGTCCAGATCTCGGTTTAGATGTACGTAACAGGAAGATTTTTGTGTCATGTGTGATCATTTAGGTGCAGATTTAGTAATATAAGTAACAATATTTTTTATTTGTTTGTTTCAGTTTACCTATTAATAATCGTCAACAAGTTTCACATTAAATTAAATTATTTTTAAGGAACTACTAATAGATGTAGAATTTTTGTTTTTTTTCTCCCAACGTTTTCTCATATCACATTGGTAGAATTGTCGACATCGACACCATTGCCATAGAGAAAAATAGAATAGATTGCGATCAGTTCAGTTTCATTGGTGAAATCCACCCTAAGTTCAAACAAAATACAAGGTCTAGTACAATTTGACATAAACATATTATAGAACTAGATTGGTCTCATGATGCTTTTTGATGTTTACGCGACATTGCACATTTAAATGAAAGTGGCTTCAGTTTATTCGTGACCACGAATCCGAGAAGGGACTTAAACGTTAGGAATAAAAAATTAGGAGAAGTCAAGTAACCAATAACTTTTAATTATTTTTTATTACAATAACATTGTGGATCGTTTATTTTCTCTAAAGTGGTTCAAATAATTTTAATGAAACGTCAAAAAATGCCAAGATTTTTAATCTATTATTGACGAGATTTAATATGCCTTAATAAAATGAAATGAATTGCCATTCCGTAATTGATTTCAATTTTGCAAATTGAATAGATTTCGATTTCGGATTATACCTACAATAAGTTCCATTTATTTTTACCTTTATTACACTAAAACTTTATGAGCCTCTAATGATGTACACTTCTTTAAATTATCTCTTAACTATTTACACTAGGAAATAAATTAAAAAACTAACTATATAAATAAATACAAAAACAAAAGGATATTTAGGAGTCTTTATAAAATAAATGAGCCTCTTTTTAAATGTTTGTCTTTTTCTCACAGTGACTTGGCTATTTGCTATTTATGGGACCCGAAAATAATGGTTCACTAAAGCCAAAATCAGAATTATTTAAATAAGTTTTTTTGTTTGAATATTACATGCCTATGTTATAATAAATAGCGGACAACTCATATCATACAACACATAACATAACCGACGACTACCTAGAAACATTGCTCTCCACCAATTCAATGAAATGACACGTCAAATGATTAGAATGGATATGCCATCTTGCTTAGGTACTATTTTAGGCTCAGCGGGATAATCGCATATCACACTATCAGTAGTTCATTTTGACAGTTCAACAACATTCACTGCGTTATTTACGTTGTTGAGCAGACATATTTTTCGAACATCTGGATTTGCAATGTCCTTCAAAATGATTCAGATTGAGATTGATAGTGCGTATTACGCATTTAAGGTGCAGGCTCGGTTAATTACGACTATAACATGAAGTCTCTGAAAAGTAAGGAAAAATCTCTTATTAATAAAGAAATAATCTCTCTAAAGCATCTTGATTATATTTGCAACCAGCTAATGCCATGCGTTGTAATGCCCTTTTAATTTTTTTTTAATAACCCTCTCCGCCGCGTAAAAAATAACTTAAAAAGTTACATCACAATCTGTCGAGCCATTTTCGAGTTTTTGCGAAACTAACGCACGGCAATTGATTTATTTATAGATAATATACATTTAATATAATTTCAATAGCTAATAAGAACAAACGCAATAGCTATTGAAATTGAAGAACATTAATCATTTCGTGCAACACTCTCTTCACTTCTTATTTTGATATTATCTTGTCCAAATACTATAATATTACACCTGTCGTGAGCTTTTCATATTACATTATACAGAATTATTCTTTCACGATATTCTATATTATTTCCTAGCTTGACGTGTTCAATATATTGTATTAGTGTCGGGTCGCGGCACATACGTGGTATCGCCAACTGTCAGCGGGCTGTGATTGTCGTCGCCGACTGTACCGTTATTTTCTACTCAGTTCCCTGTTCCCATTCATAAACAGAACATTACATATTACTTTTTTCATTCTTTCATTTGAATTGTACAATCGTGTACAAATGTGTCTACGCTTTGATAGTGATGTGTGTTTGTGATTATTATGATATTTTACATTTTTATGGAAAATGTCGTGCTTGAGGAAAGTTTTGGGTATGGATGTAGATGGCTATAAGGGGAAGACCAAAAAAATGATGGATGGACTGTGTGAAAGATGATATGGCTGGAACACTAGTGACAACCGAGATGACGACAAATAGATATAGTATGGAGGAAAAAGACATGTTGGGCCGACCCGAAATAAATTGGGTTAAAGATACGGTTTCTAAGAAGAGCGTTTCCGTCACATTTATAACGGACGTCATTAAAGTCTGTCATTTTCATCAGTATTTGACATTGAGCTGTCAAAAAACGCTCTGTATCTGGATATTACGGCCGCATGTAGCTGTCAACGCTCTTATAGGAAACCGTAGCTAAAGGGCAGAATGATGATATTTTTACAAACATTTGCAGGCGGCGATTTTACAAGTTTTTGGAAGGTATTCAACGGAAGATCTCTAAAAAGGTTGGGCAGTAATTACTTATACTTTCGCTACCCTAAAACAGTTTTTTGGCGAAATAACCGATAAAAAATATCTACTTTGCGGCGTAAAGCCCACAATCGTGAGAAAGTCGAGGTGGCTAGGCCAATTGACATTTCCAATCAACTTTTTTTCGAGCCAATTATCGTCGATCGTTTTCTTTCCCAGAGACCGCTTCCTCAGCTACTGAAGAGGAATAAAAGTGAGCTAATGAAATAATAGAGGGCAGCAGTCGTCCGTGTCGGTACCTATCGCCGTTAATTAACGGCTATTCGGAATGTTTACCTACATGAACGACTTATTATTCGATTTGCACGAATTTACTTGCCCGAAACGGGCGAATCGTCACTTTCAAATAATATTATTTTCTATAAACGACTCGCACGAATTGGCACATTTTGAATGTTATGCAATAATGTATAGAAAAAAGGAAACTATCGCACAGAAGTGTTAGGAGTTAAATATTATAAAGCGTGTAGGTACTTAGAAAAAATAATATTATTTAAAAGTGAGGATTCGCCTGTTTCGGGCGAATAATTTCGTGCGAATCGACTAAAATAAGCCACACGGACAATATTCAATTATTGCCCGATTTATCGCACACCGCAGCCTTTGCTGCGAAAAAAGCACTCGTGAATATTTTCAATGGCTTCACGTACCTGTCCGGCCCGCCTGGCAGGCGCTCCCGGCGATTGTTGAATGACACTGTGTTAATTTTAACCTGTCTGCAGCAACAAAATGTTTGATTTAATATTCTTTGTTTATTTTCCTGATGGGTAAATATAAATTCGAAATTTTCTGATGTAATTTTGTTGGTGTCTCGTCCTATTTTAGTATGAGTAGATAATTATACAGGTACCTAATGCATATTATACTTTAGTTTCTTCTCCATATACACATACCTACCTTACTACGTGGCGTTACTATTGTATGTCTGTAACTGTGTCTGTTTTTTTTTTCATATACTTATCGCAGCATTATGCTGAGATAGGAGTCCGACTCACACATCGTGGTCGGGGGGGCTCGGATCGCTGTCGAGTCTACCATGAAGTACCTGGGATTGGTGCTCGACAGCCGGTGGGATTTCGGCCCCCACTTTCGGCGGCTGGCGCCCAAGTTGTTGGGCGCGGCTGGGGCGCTGTCAACGCTGCTTCCCAATCTGGGGGGCCCGAGCGCCGCCTGTAGGCGGCTCTACGTGGGGATCGTGCGATCGATGGCCCTGTATGGGGCCCCGATCTGGGCGGCTGACCTGACGGCCGGTAGCATCGCAGTTCTGCGAAAGCCGCAAAGAGCGATGGCCGTCAGAGTCGTCCGGGGGTATCGCACGATCTCCTACGAGGCGGCTTGCGTACTGGCCGGATCCCCCGCCCTGGGACCTCGAGGCGAAAGTACTCGCGTCATTGTATCGGTGGCGCGAGGAAGCGCGGGCGCGAGGCGAGTGGCTGATGCAGCGCCATATGGAGCTGCGTCGGTCTCAGCTTTGCGAGGTCCTGGTGGCGGATTGGCGGGACAGGCTTTCACGCCCTACCGCCGGCCTCGTCACTATCGAGGTGGTCCGGCCGGTGCTCGAGCGCTGGCTCGGGATGAGGCACGGCTCCCTGTCGTTTCGGGTGACGCAGGTGCTCTCGGGGCATGGTTGCTTCGGGAAGTACCTGTGTCGCATAAACAGGGAGCCGGACGCCCGGTGTCACCACTGCGTCGATTGCCGGGAGGACACGGCGTGGCATACGCTGGCAGAGTGTGCCGCTTGGGAGGAGCCGCGCCGTGCCCTCATCTCAGAAGTAGGCAGTGACTTATCGCTGCCGGCCGTGGTCGAGTCGATGGTCGGCAGCGAGGAGTCCTGGGACGCGGTGGTTTCCTTCTGCGAAACAGTCGTGTAGCTGAAGGAGGCTGCGGAACGGGAGAGGGAGATCTCGTCCACTCACCCGGCCCGCAGCAGGCGCACCGGGCGTCGGCGGAGGGCGGACAACGCCCTCTTCCAGCCCCCCTAAATGGGTCCAGGGGTGACGGACTCGGGGACGTCCGTCGCCCCCCACACATCAGGACCCGAGGTGGCGGCGCGTAGTGTTCCACGCGCGCCCCTCTTAGACGTCACGGGGGGAGTTAAACACCTCACTCCCCCCTTTGACCAGACGAGGCCCGCAGTGGCGGGCCGGCACCAGTCGGGGGTTGCGGAAGGATCTTACGTTCCCGCGACCCCCGATGTAGGTGTGAGATGGAACACCGGGGTGGTTTTTAGTCAGTAAGAGTCTGACAGACCCCGCCGCCCGAACCAGGGCGGCGGACATCCATGAGGATTTTCCACCCCGGAACAAAAAAAAAAAAAAAGGAGTCCGACGCAGACTTGACCGGTTTGTTGGTCTTTTATTCAGTCATTTCATCCAAATCCGTTCAGCTGTTTTTGCGTGGTTGAGTAAAAAACATCCAAAAATATAAACTTTTACTTTTAAAATATATTACAAGTATCTATAATTAAAAAACCAGTCTTTCATACAGTTACCTATCACTGACACGGAAATGGTGGAAACAGTGAAGGGAAGCGACTTCGAACGCACGAACGCCATATCGATGTAGCAAGCTACTGACAGTTCATTAATTAACTCTGCTTACTGGATATAAGATCGTGAGGGAACGGAATCCGTACCCTCACGTTCTTATATCGTGTCCGTACTACGGATACTGTCAATACTTACTGTAGTGCCGCTGCGGGCGTAATAACATAGATATTAAATTAGTGAGGTACTCACAACATTTCGCTTGCTAGCAACATGTCGGTAAAATGCTCTTAAATCTTGCAGCTTTTTAGTAAAGAGCAGCCATTATGTGTATGTTCAGGATGCATGTCTTTTACAGATGTTCTATCTCACGAAGCCCGCTCAGCCTCGGTTGTAGTAGTGACATTTACCGATATGCGTATATATGTGTGAGTGAACTTAGGTAGCGTTAATATTTTTTTTTTTTTTGAAGAACGATATTAATTGTTTATGTATATGAAAGTAAGCGAAAAATATAAAAGGAGGTCAATAAAAAAACAAAATAATTAAATTCAGAGTCGCTGTTGCTGTCATCGTCTTTTATTTGTTTGTTAACCTATACTGTCTCACTATTTTTATTTTTATTTATACAGGGTGGCGGGACTTCTACGGGCAAACTGTAACAGCATTTTTTTTAAGACAAGAAGATTTGAAAAAAACTTACCTAAGTAGCGCAGTTTTATTTCTATTTCCTATACAAATCTACGAATACAGCTTTCTTTAATTTTGGGAATGCATCGGTTTATAGCCAATGCCATTACGTTCAGTCCATAAAGATTCTCTATGCGTTTCTGCTACTTACTCAATAACATTAGTTATGATACTTTAGTTTTAGTATTTTCTTTGAGAATCAGTCATAAAAATATTATAGGTACAGCCAATGTGGAAATGGCGTCTGGAATCAAACAACGGTTACCTAGAGCATTTTAATATTATAGTAGGTAGTATTACTGCTGCTCAAGCACAGACGGTTTTGATGGACGTCACAAAATGAAAATTTCTCCAGAATATGCTTTTATTTTTTGTTCAATAGGTTTTCACGTAATTGTATACGTTATGATAATCAGCTAGGTAAATGTACCCTTTATGAATACCAAATAGTGATAAAAATATTAAACAGGCGTTAACTCTTATTCTGTCTTTTTTGTGCGGGAAAGGCGACCGTCCTTTGGGGACAAAGACTCCCGCAGACGAGATTCTAGTAAAACAATGTCTATGAATGGAAAGTGTTGATAGAGTCACGTCGCGTCGGTCGCACTGTCACGCCGCGCCTGTCTGTATGAGCCTTAAGACCTGGGAGTGTGGGATTTTGACTTCACAACCGCCCCAGTGGTCAACATGCGTGTACAAACCCGTCGCACGCGTCCGCGCCAAAGAGCGCTGCTCATATTATTATCTTTCAATACAAACAAACACGCGAGGCGGTCACCCGCCACGTGCGCACGCTTAACGTAGTGAACGCCCTAAAGCGCCTACCTGGGTTCGAGCTCTTGACCTACAACTCGTAAGTCGGGGTTGCTACCACTGGGCAACCACTGCTCCCTATAGAATATATCGCGGTATTATTAGGATCTTTTTTTTTACCTACTTCAAAAAAGGAGTCGTTTCGTCTGTTTATACAGCGTGTTATTGAATTAACTCAAAACCTCATATGGAGTCATTACTCATCATTATGAACAGCTTTACACCACTGTTTTATTATTATTTTTGTTCTCTCCTGCGGCAAACTAACATAAGCCCAGAGGCCAGGGGGTTAGGTATTTTAATGGAAAGAAACTACAAACTATCTTAAACACAGTTTATTTTATAAAATTAAGTCTTCCCAATGTACAACCCACGGTAGCCTATGCGGGTCTACCGTCTTATAAATAAGTATGAGATTGCAACTAAACCTTAGTATTGCCAGCCAGCTAATATTTCAGCAAATAGAGCTATGGTCGTGGGGAGTTGGAGACACGGGACAAAAATCTGCTGTTCCCTATATTTTGACGAGTTATACGAACATAAATGTAGGGAACAGCAGAGTTTTTGACATTGACCCCTCAAGAGGTTTTGCGTTAATTCAATAACACGGTGTATATTTTTTTTATGTATGTCATACGATATTATTGTCACTTGTGGTCCGATATTGAAAACCTTTCTTCATTTGGTAGAGGAAGCTTGCGTGGTGGTCCCATATATTTTTTTTTAACTTTGCTATGGTAGTTTTTGAGTTAGCTTCGATGATACGTATTTAATCCATTTTGTGTGTCTTGATGATGTTATAATACTTCCTGTCATTGTTATTTACGTAGCGAGTAGTGGTATACGAATTGGTGTGGGGTAAGTATCATAACTAAAAGCGAAAAACAAAACACTTTATTACAAAAAAAAAGCAACCGGCTTCCAAAACAAACACTACAAAGTGAAAAATAACTTTAACTTCTGAATTCGGTGGCAAAAACTCAGATACCTATCCAAAGACACCGACATCCGAAATTAAAGTTATTTTTCACTTTGTCGTTTTTGTTTTGGAAGTCGGTTGTTTTTTTGCTTGCTCTTGTCAGCTAAATTGAACCCTATTTATATTTCTGTCTTCTGAATTCGTATTGGCGTGTATCTCATAATTTTATGCCATTATCTTATAATGACTTGAAAAGGTTGTATGCCACAAACCATGCCATGTCATAATCTCTACAGTACATACCTTCTGCTTTCCTAGTCCTTTCTTCCTTTGACCTTTCCCTTACAAATTAAGATTCCCAACAGATGTGAGATAAAACTGTTTACCTAACTTTGTAGTGTATCACTTTGTTACTTATTACATCCAAACATGCCATTATTTGAGCCATTAAGTTCACCAGGCAAGGGTCCTCCGTGAAGACTTTCGGAAACATTACTCAGGGAATAAGTACCTACGTCATTAAAAACTCATTATAAAAAAACATATAAGTAAGTCGATGAATTCATTTTAATTTTTTGTGTATAGTTAGCAAAGTTGTCATTATCTGCCAAGCCTTTTTCCCAATTGTTGTAGGGGTCAGCTTCCAGTCTAACCGAATGCAGCAATATAGTTAACAAAGGGTACAGTAAAAATAAATAATACTTAAACACAAATCACGTAACATCACGCCTGTATTTCCCCAAGGGTTAGGCAGAAGTGTACCAATAGTACCTACTTTGGTACACCTTCATTTCACCAGTTAGGGTCAGTGTCAGTTCACACCAAGACGCGACGCGATGCGACGCTGCGCGCACATTTTAATTGAGCGACTCAAAATATAACTTTATTTACTACACGAAAAGATACACATTTTTCATTGCGCTGATCATTGGTCTAGCACTTATCGTCGCGCCGCGTCTCGGTTTAAACTGACCCTATGTTTAAGTCCCATGTAATAAGGGGCGAGCCTATTGCCATCTACCGCATACAAGTACGCACTCCGGGCTGCTACTGAGAAATTCCCGATGGTAAAACCCAATAACACTTTGCCCGACTTGGGAATCGAACCCAAATCTATATCTGCAAATAATAAAACTGAAGAGTTTGTTTGTTTGTTTGAACGTGCTAATCTCTGGAACTACTAGTCGGATTATAAAAATTATTTTTGCTTCTGATAGGCCAAGGAAGGTTATAAGGCTGTATAACATCAGGCTTGGACCCTTAGAAGCCGAGTAAAAAAATATAAAACACAAAATAATAGTCGGGGGAAAAGTAAGTGTTACGCGGAAGAAGTCGCGGGCAGAAGCTAGTAAATAAATTAAATAAAACTAGGTTAAATTCAAAGGCCATTTTAGAAATTCGTTTCCAAGTTCTGTTATCTATCAAACGTATGCGCAATATATCTTTCATCACGTATTTCGAACAACTTTTCGGAGGCTCGTATTTTTTCGGTGAAAACTATTTGTCTTAGTATATCAGTGGCAAAATGTTGCGAGCCCCGCTCGTTAATCAAACTCTAGGCCGACGAAAATTGCCGACAAATAGATTTTCTTTTACGAAAACTTAATAGTAGGCGTTTAATGGAAGATGATTTAAAGTATCATCGCGTTTTCATTATCAATGTCTCTTTAATGTGTTTTCACAACATTATTGTGTCGTTACTTTTTCCGGTTGTAGCGTTTTATTTTTCCGAGAACATTTCTACTTTTTTTTTACAGTTTCTTATGGTGCTGCCCAAACGTAGGGCACTGTTAAACACTCAATATTTTTGTCGCGCACTTAAGCCAGAATTTCTTTCTGTGTAGTTTAAAGAAATTTTTTGGAATACCTAAGTCTTTTATTCCTAAATATTTTATAATAAAAAACATAGAATCATGATAAAACAGTCGTAATAGAGCTCTAAAATTTTTTTTTTCTTCGCCGCAAAATTCTCAAAATTTTGAGCGTAAATTATCATTATAATAAAGGAAATTCGATCAACTAAAGAAATACCTAAAAATATTCCACTGAGCCGTGCATTAGTGGAATAATTTTAAGGTATTTTTAATTTAATTTAAACTGAAAAATTACTTTTAAATAGGTGGTCATTCGATTCAACTAACATCAAACCTTATTTTTTGAAACGATGCGCTATTGTCAATTACTTTACAATTTGCTTCTTACGAGAAGTATTCATTCAATTATCTATTCGTCTTTTCATGCCAAAAAATGTCCATAGATCAAGTTCAACTGTTGATGATGAAATAACGCCACTCGCCTGTGTTCGCCATTACATTACTTACACTTGATCGCGGACTGATAGCTCCAACAGTAATTACAAACATAACCAGTCGCCTATCTTCTTTAATTACTGGCATACACGTGCCGTAATAAAACTACCTACATACATATTTATGACCCCCAAAGGTCAAAGTTAAAATCTTCTTTGAACTTTATCAAGGTCAATGCGCAAACCTGACTCATTAGCAAAAAAAGCAGCCAAGTGCGAGTCCCTACAATATTTAACAATACTTTTTTTTTAAACGCTTTTCTTGTTCGGTTGAGCGGTAATAGAAATACACACTGTGAAATTTTCAAGTGTCCACCTATTTCAGTTCATGATATACAGCCTGCTGACAAATGCGGACAGCGGAGGGTCCTATTGACACCCTATTACTAAGCCCCGCTGTCCCGCAACCCTTTAGGTAGGGAACCCTAAAAACTGACTCAACCATAAACACCAATACGATTTCCTCAATAAAAAAAAAAGAATAAAATTCAATTTAAAACAGGCACACTGAAATTTTTATTTCACTTGCAATATATTCAGGGGCGATAAGGTCGTCTATTATTCGAACCTCCCTTGTTGTGGAGCCTGTGGTCCTACGCAGAGCCCTTTACATAAAAATAGAATATCCTTAACTCAGCCTCGCAACAGCAGGGTTCTGGCTAAGCAGATTGTCCGTGTAACAAATGAGCCAATTATAAGGGAAAGGCGATCTTTTAAAAATACTTTCGTGGATTCTCAAACAAAATCTCCTCAATATAAAACTCTAGTACGATGTAATGGCCGGCCGAAGTACGTGTTTTGCATAATTTAATTACGGTCTTCTGAATATGTGTGAAACTAGTAAATTACGATAATCGTTTGGTCATGCAGGTAGGATTAAAAGGATAGTACCTATCAGTATGACAATTATGCCGCCTAATTAAGCGTTTATATGCACTTACATAGAGTGGGGGGTATACCCCTCTCAATAATGATTCATAACATGACTATCTATAGTTCAATACCCAGCGAAAAAACACAAGCTAAGCTTGGCAGGGACCACCAGCCACCCAGTACTTATCTCCGCTTTAAAATTGGTTCATAAATTGCTTTGTTGACATTTCCGGAAAGAGTCCCCGACAACAATGTTTGCGGCGATAAAATCTAAGCGAAGGTTTATAGGTCCCATACATAGAAGAATTGTTGGTCCCATACTCCTGTCCTATATAACAAATGCACTTGTTATGTGTCCCCATTGCATCAATAGATAAATCATCGCAACAAGACAGGTAGCCCCAGTTATCGCCTCTAACGGAATTGCACCCGTCAAAGATTTAACAATGTAAGGATTTTACGATACATCTTCAGCTTCTTAAATATATTTTAAGATCGTGATAAAATGTTGGATGGATTTTGTCACAGAATATTGGCACTTGGTTATAGGTAATGTTATTGAAATACAATTTCGTTTTGAACAATTTGATCTACCTAATGATCTCAATATGTACCGATGTCTTTATATAGATGGACGTTTGTTACTCTTTAACGCAAAAACTACTGAACGGCTTTGATTGAAAATTTTCACATGGATAGTTTATAACCAGGATTAACACATAGCATACTTTTAATCCCGATATTCCCACGGGATCGAAACATATGTGGGTGAAAACGTGTGGCGCTGCTAATATGTTCCAAAACAAATGAATCAATACTGGATAATCCGATGGTATCGTGCAGACACGTGTACCACTGCAGTAACTTAAGACAGCTTGCCACTGGGTATAGACATTAATGTATCGACTGCGTTTTCTAATGAATGGACAATGATTCCGCTTGAAAAGTCCCTTCACCTCTTTAAATTGTTACAAAACAGTCGTCTGAAGCAGAGAAGGCACGCAGATTAAATACACACATCAAAAGTGTCTAGGGATCAAGCATTTTTATGCGGATTTCTTGAGATTGAGATGTGGCTTTGTAATAAATTTATGATTTTATAAATTTATATGGATCCTTTTTGGTGCATTTCATAATTTGAATCAGGAACTGCGAATCAAATTCGAGTAAAAGATGAAAATCAGCTGTCAATATTTTCCCTATAAAAACATACAACGCATTGAAGACATTATTAGTGCTACTGTTTCCCTACTACTGATTAAAACCAACGTTATTATGGAGCGGCGACGTCATTTAAGCAGGGAAGAAATGCTCAGAGCCGTGGGAATGATAGAAGCTGGTTCCCGGCAACGTACTGTGGCTTTAGCTCTGAATACAAGTCAGAGTGTTATCAGTCGACTTTGGACACGTTACCGAAGCACTGGTACCGTGGCTGAGCGCCATGGAGGACGGTATCGCTGCACCGCACGGAGACAAGACCGATACATTCAAATCTTAACTCGAAGAGCTCCAACAATAACCGCCATGATGTTAGCCGTGAGGCTTCATCACTCTTCAGGGAACTTAATTAGCGACCAAACAGTCAGAAACCGCTTGCATGAAGTGAACCTTCATTCCCGAAGACCGCTACGGGTACCACCTATAGCAATGCACAATCGTAGGATTCGATATCAATGGGCTCTGAACACAGAAATTGGGCAGAAGAACAATGGCGTTTCGTGTGCTTTTCTGATGAGTCTCGTTTTGGTATGAGACCGGATACAAGACGTATACGACACTGGAGAACCCCTGGACGCCAACAGCGATTAAAATCCTGCCAGGAAGTCCATCCTTATAGTGGTGGAACCATCATGGTATGGGCGGGTATTTGGATCGGCGGAAGAACTGAGTTGATTTGGATCAGAGGCAACCTCAACGCTCAAATTTATGCTGAGACGATTGTATCAGACGTCATCGTTCCTCTACAAGTGCAAATCGGTCCCTTATTTCAGTTAATGCATGATAATGCACGACCGCACACCGCAAGAGTTGTAAGACAGACTCTCGCCGCAGCTAACATCAATGTCCTGCCCTGGCCTGCTCAGTCGCCAGACTTGAACCCGATTGAGCATGCATGGGATATGCTACAGAGAAGAGCTCTGCCGAATATGGAGGGTATCCAGTCGCAAGAAGACCTTTTTTTGTTGTTGCAACGAACATGGGCGGCCATTCCACAGCGTGATTTGGATGAACTCATTTTGAGTATGCCAAACCGATGTTCTTGTGTTGTTAGTGTTCGCGGTAGAAACACGGATTATTAATTGTTTAAGTTACCCAATAAAATTTTAAAGAAAACTGTTATTTCAGTCTTTTTTTCGAACTTTTGTGTTAGTGGTTCAAATGTCAAAAATCCCTTTATTAGGAAAATGGCAAATTTCTTTATTAATGCAAAGGTGACTTGGTTTATCGTTACTGTGACAAACGAAAACACTTTATTTGATGAATCCTTAAAGAAAATTTTTATTAATATCAATCAGGAGAAAAGTTATTGCAAAAATATATGTTGATCCCTAGACACTTTTGATGTGTGTATTTAGCCAACATTCTTTGTCTAAGTAAATTGCATACAATCTTGAAGCTGCTGAACAAACTGAACTTATAATGGGCAATAAATCACGGAGATACCTGACGCCAGCGTGAGCTCGGAGCTAAACAGCCTTAGTAGATTGTTTAATATTAGTAGGTACCAGTATTGAACATGTTAACAAGATTCAGAAGAGATTTTTCAGCTATTTCTTTCACCGTTAGTTAGTGGTGTCTTAATTAATGTAAGAAAATAGTTAGTTAGTTAGTAGGCAAATGTGGGTCGACTTTTGGAACGAAGTTCTTTAACGGAGCTTTCGGTAGGAGTAAAACTGGTAGAAATCGTTGCGTAACGAATAAGCGTTATGCGACTTTTTATTATATATGTATAATTTATTCATCATGGGTGTCGTTTTCATGGTTTGCGAGGGTGCTGAAGCCGACGTTGAGGTCTAAATAATAATACGCTAAAAGAGGGCCGCTGCAAAAAATTTAAAATTTTCGTAGCTGCCATCTTGGATTTTCATTTCGACCGTCCCTGCCGGGGGTCCCCCGACCGCACATGTTTTTTTTCCCAGTTATAAGTATCTCATATTGCCCTAGGTTTTGTCTTTGCCACTTACTAATAAGCTTAAAATATAGCTGTAAAAAAATTGACTACGACGACCGATTTATTCTGCCGAGCCTTCAGAATTTCCTATGCAAAACCGAATGAATTTAACGCACATGAAATAAGTAACGCCACATGATAGATTTAGTAATCACGTTAGAGCTAAGAAACCTTTTATACTTTATGGGTAAAACCTGGAAAATACCTACATTGAACTAAATTTAATTAATTAATTTAATTTAATTACCTAAAGCGAGTTTAAGTTAACACAAAACACAGTTTACTTTTTGCATTCATTTCATATTATATTCATTTCAGAAATAAAAACCCTGAAAAACAATGATTTCTCTCGGGAATTAACTACTTAATAAAAATTGTGTAAAAACACTAGGTAGCTACTGTAAAGTTGTCTTCAGAATTAATGAGCAAAAACTTCTACATCAACTGTACCTTCTTTAAAAATGTATTCTTATTCCCCCTTACTAACCATCTTATACCTACATTGTTGGCAAATAAATCAATCTGAATCTGAATCTGAATCTAATAAACGTTGTATAGCGTCTGTATAGTTACACAACGCTTTGTCTTCTTCTTTCGAAAGTCAAATTACTGACGACTGAAAGAGAGAAATCGGTGTGTAACTATTCATCTGATATAATACGTTTATTAGTAAGGGGGTGTCTGTAAGCTACTGTTATGCACCGCTGAAACACAGAGCTCTACTTGAGCTTCATAATATTGAGTATAATAGATTAATGGCGTTATTATAAAAGAATGTTATCAAATTAAATCTCTATCGTTATGGTAAAAGATTGATGAAGTATTTATTTACTTTTTAGCCTTTTAAGGATTTGGGGAAGACCTTTGCCCAGCATAGGCTGTCCCTCTGCTGGGCAAAGGTCTGCCCCAAATCCTTCCTTCCTTTATTTATTTATAACTAGCAGCGCCCCGTGGTTTCACCCGCATAGGTTTCTCGTGGGAATATCGGGATTTAAACTATCTTATGTCCTTTCCCGGAAATCAGACTATCTCTTACAAAATTTCATCTAAATCGGTTCAGCGGTTTAAGCGTGAAGCGGTAACAGACAGACACGCTTTCGTATTTATAATATTAGTATGGATTTATTCACATAATTTAATAAAGATAATATTTCAATATTTTAAAAGCTAACATTCTTAAAATAATAATAATATGTACATAATATTATGTATACAGGGTGACAAGGATATCGACGCGCAAACTAAGTGTAACCATGAATTCAGCACATGATTTTAGACCCTATAGCGTATCTTTCAACGCAGGAGTTTCAGAATTATTTACTGAATTCATAAGTTTAGGTTGCGCGTCGATGTTCCTGCCACCCTGTATAAATCGTTCGTTGTCATTAGTACCATTAACAGTTCCATGATGGAACTACTGACTGTTTTTTTTATCACTAGTTGCATTTTAAAAGAATCTGAAAATAATGGAACTAATGTTGAATTTGTTATCACTAGTTCCATTTCTAGAAGAATATGAAAATAATGGAACTAATGTTGAATTTGCAGATATCACTAGTTCCACATTATTAATTCAGTAGCACACATACATTTTATACATTTAAGTTAGTGCCAACATAAACCCACAAACAGCAACAGTTTTAAAGTGCACCAAAATCATCCACTTACTACATAATTTAAAGAATTAAAACCACTTTAGCAGGTACTAAGATTGAGTACTGATTGATTCAGTACTTGATACTTGATGTATCGGTACTCGTAAAACACCCATCACATAAAGCCGTCATCTACGCATTCTGTAAATCAAACTAAGTAACATTGCACAAAAATAATTGCTGTTTAAGCAAGCAATGTAACTCACGTAAAACATTGTGCTTATGAGTGCATGCAACATCTCCATAAAAAAAGGTTCCCCGCTATAATGACAGAAAGAGTGTCTTTTTAGCGGTTTTACTAGTACACTGCTCTGTCACGTAATTTTGTTACATTTATTTATAACTAGCTTCCGTCCGCGGCTTCGCCCGTGAGGTATGTCGATAAAAACTCTCCTATGTCCTTACCCGGGATGCAATCTATCTCTCTGAAATATTTTAACGAAATCCGTTCCGTGGTTTTGGCGTGAAAAGGCATACAGACAGACAGACAGAGTTACTTTCGAATTTATTATTAATAGTATGGATATGGAAGTATGGATTATTAGTATCTTGTACAGTATTTTCCGCTTGCATCAGTTCTACATTGAGATAGCAAACAGCTGACTAGCATGATATACTCGTATGGGTGCGCTCAGTACGGATTATGTAATAGGTAATAGGTAATACGGGCTGTTGTCCGCAACTCCACGTCAATGCGCGTATTTTGCGTGCGGTACGGATTATGTAATAGGTACTTTATCTTGTGCAAAACTCGGATTTAGTTTATAAGTTGTTCATGATTTTATATTACATTCTATATTACACACCTAGATTATTTTTTTTGTTAAACTTGACTGCCCTATGGTCTCGTGTGCGACTGCTGAGCATAGGGCCCTGGGTTCGATTCCCGGGTCGGGCGAAGGGTTATTGAGTTTCTGTATTAAGAATTTCTTAGTAACAGACGACTCCGGACTTCCAATCTCATCAGGCACGGCCTCGGAAAGTACATTAAGTACTTAGGTCCTGCACCTGATCTCTCTCCTGTTGTGTCGGATTGCGTGCCTTCCCATCAGACTATGAGAGAGAGGGAAGAGACAAGTGCACTCTGCACCTGTGTCTACGCACATATTTGTGCACTATAGTATCTCTCGCGCCGAAGGCTAGTCTCCGTTGATATTGGCCGCCATTGTCGAAATACGGTCAGGAAGACTATTTTGTTAAACTAGCTGTGTAAAATACAGAATGTATTTTCATAACAACGAGAAAATATAATTAATGTTTTTTTGTAACAAAACAACTAGCTGTGTCGCCATTCTGCAAGCACAAATCTACCTCTCCAAGCTTTCATTAAAATTAGTTCCACAGTGTAGCTGAAAACCCTCCAAAGAGACAAGCAGACAGACGGGGAGACTGGATAATAAAAACAAAATCAGCCAGACGAAATTCGGGCGTTATTTCATTGAATTCGCACACAGTGTTTCAACAAAAGGTTGGAAAACTTTCCACAGTTTGACTCGCGTTTTATTCCAAAACAAAAATGTTGAATGTTGGTATGCAATGTGAAGTGGCATTGACTGGCAAAGCAGGCAGGGCCTCCGGGGACCGGAGCTGCACTCCGTCAGATTTGCTTGACAACCTCGCAATCAAAGTCTGTATTAAGCTGAAGATGTTTATAAGGAGCACTTATGTAATTTATATCTGTGTTGCATATTAGGGTTGATTCGGTTGAGCGCTGCATTTGTGTAGGGTTGGCTGTCGCTAGGAAAGCTGATTGTACAGGGTGATAGGTACATGAAACCAGAAGGCCAATTCTCGTAATTTAAAACGTTCAAAATCTAGTCGCAGTCTCATCTCGGCGACAAACAAATGTCAACAACTTGTCAAAATGTAGGGAAATTAGAGGCATTTTTGACAGATTGAGACTGAGATCAGACTGTGAACGTTCTTAAAATTACGAGAATTACCCCTCTGTTACCGTCGATTCAGAACATACACGATAAATTGAAAAAAAATATTTGCTGTTCGATGCATTTTGACCACGTAGGTATTGCACATGTCTATGAAACAGCCGTTTTTTTTTTTCATAACCGACGCTCTACTCTAGATGGTCTAGAATCTTGTGCTGAATTCATGATTACAGTTTCCGCGTCGATGTCCCTACCTCCGCGTATTAGTTTGAGGGGTAGATTATTCAGGGTTTGTGTGTAACTCCGTCGTCACGAGCTATATGCTCAAGTGACACGTGTCTTGCGACAGCGACTGCGGAGAAAACAAATGAAAGAAATTGTTTCGAGCAAAGACGCATCGCTCAAGGCTGTGAACGGGGTCTAAACCTACATACTTAATTCGTTCCTCCTCTCATATTTATATAGGGTGTTTGGTAGCTGGATGCAAAGCCTTAAGGGGGTGACAGTTGACACCATTTAGGGCATTTTGAGCCATACATGTCTTAGACGAAGTATGTCTTTTATTTTACTGCAAACTTTTAGTCAACTTTTGGTCTTTTAGCCAACTTTAACTGGGAAAAAAATTAAAAAAAACACACATACATGTATGGCTTAAAATGCTGTAAGTGATGTCAACTATCACTCCCTTAAAGCTTTGCACTCAGCTTCAAAACACCCTGTATAGGTAACTATATGAATATACATAATTATGTACTTGTTGTTATGTAACAACAATTTGTGTTAGCAACAAACATCGTAAACACCAACAACAAATCAGTTCACCCACAACATCACACAGCTTCTTTAGATAAACCCAACAGGAATAAAACAACACACAACTATCTAATACAAGCTACCAACATAATCAAATTACCGGGACTAGTCAACGTACAAATATGATAGCCGCCCATAGCCGCCATACTTCGGTCCCAAGAGTGGCGGGATCCAACTAAACTTGTCGCGGTACATAACAGAGGAGATACACGGGCAACTAATTGTTAGAAATTGTGGGCAACTATAACGTCACGTACTACGACACTAAGATTGTAGCAATTGATGCTCGAGATACCACCACAAGATAATCAGTGGCAGTCTGCAAACATAAGATGTCATAATTCGAGTTAAATTACCTTTTTTATTTGCAAATGTGTCTATGACAATGAAACTATTTTTTAACCGACTTCAAAAAAAGGAGGAGGTTCTCAATACGGTTGTATGTTTTTTTTTTATGTTTGTTACCTCAGTACGCCGTCATTTACGAACCGATTTGGAAAATTCTTTTTTTATTTGAAAGGATATACTTACAGATTGGTCCCATTTTTGTCAAAATCCATTTCTGATGATGGGATCCATGAGGAATTGAGGGAACTCCTCAAATATTATAGGCATACATATAGCAATTTTGGTATTTTCATTCAAACAGAACAACTCAAGCATTTGCATTCAGAAAGTATAATTTGGTGAAGTGGAACTGATGATGAAGACCACAGATGGCCATTGGAACTACTAAATGACAAATATTTCACGGGTAGCGATTCAATTGCTTTAATATGGTTGCTAAGCAATTTATGTTCGTCACAATGCGTATGGTGAAGTGCAGCTGATGTTCTCCTGGTTCTTACCAGGAGAACTCCTCAATAATTAACGTCCCAGCATCGGGAAAAGCAATATTTTGTAACAGTTGATGAGCAGTTGACATTAGGGTTTGAAACGGTATGCTCTCGAGGTGGTCCCATTGTCACCAAGTCAGAGTCTGATGAAGGGATCCCATGAAAGTTGAGGAAAATCCTCTTTGGTAGGCATATACAGTGTGTTAGTTGAACTCTCTCAAATCAAATGAAACCTATTGATGATTCAAGTGTTTGAGTCTGAGAGTCATCACTTACCTATACTCCGACTTTTAGCTGCAATAAAATGACACTTCTTAATAACTCATTTCGGACTGCATTTAGAGATATGCATGTCAAATAAGTTTCGTTTGTTACACTATTCTGTACTAGAAAAACATGGTTTGGTTAATCGCCGCGAAAAAACAAAAAGACGCCAATTTTAGTCATTTAAGTTACACATAAGCTGTCGTTTTACTGCAGCTAATTGAAAGTCCGACTATAATGCTACCGAGCCGTCGATGGTAGCCACAGCAGTCCTTAACTGTTAGGAGTTAGGAGATACGGCAATATATCGACAGAAACTACTTAGCAGTTCTTGGATAGACGAGGACTTGAAAACAATCGTCTTCATCATTCCATTTCTCGTAATGATGTAACGGGACGAACAGGTCCCGCATCTGATGATGGTAAGGGCTTGTAATTGTCGAAAGAGCTTGTAACAGGCCTAATTGAATAAAAGTATTTGACTTTCACTTATCATCAGCTCAGCAGCTTGAAGTGATGACTCTCAGACAACACCTATCGGTCCATTAAATACGGGGAAAATTGGATGTGACAGACGGACAGACAGACAGACACTCGAGTGATCCTATATCAGTTCCGATTTTTCCTTTTGAGGTAAGGAACCCTAAAAAGTGTAAAATAAAAACTTTTTTACAAAAAAAACAACCGACTTCCAACAAAACACTACGAAGTGAAAAATAACTTTAATTTCAAAAGTAAAAAAGTTTTTTATGTTTCTTTCTTCTCTCTGAGGTAGGACGCCCTTGATGATCTCAATCATCCATCCAATTAACATTTATCTTTATCCAGGGCTACTCACGGCTAAATACTAATAGGTATTTGGCCGTGAGTAGCCCTGGATGTAGTTAAATGGCCTAAGATGGCTTAGTCTAAACAACTTATAATATATTAATATTATTAGCCGGCTGTGATGTTCCACTGCAGGGCAACGACCTCTCTACTCTCTAATAATCATAATAATAATAATAAGAATAAACCTCTCCACTCCTCATAAGCACCTCAGGACATGTTGCCCCCTTATCGTTACGTCACTATGTGCTAGCGACCGTTTCCGGGGACCCATTATTGAGTGTGCAAGTCACCCCCTGCCATTTTATCCGTGTATATATTAAACATTGATCAGGCAGGGGTCATAGTTCTTCCATAGTTCTTGGCAACCAGTCCACTTTAGCCACCCAAACCCATAGTACAACTTTTTATTTTTCCATATCCTGCAATAGTCCTACACCAACCGGGGGTTATCCTTGGGTGCGCTTGCATAGTGCACAGTTGCACACAGGGATAATCGTCGGTTGGTGTCACATTTCATTAAAATTTCCTAAGGGGCCTCTGCGAGTTGGCTTCGGCCCCTCGTACGCCTTCCAAAGGACCGGGACTCAATGGTCCCGAGATATGAAAAATAATAAGAATAATAAGTTAGTTTATTAAGTGAATTGTTTTTAAATTTGATGTGTTATTTTCTTTTTGTCTCCTATAGTCTATCACACGCTGTCTACATATCTCTATTTATTATCCTATCGCAGGTATGCTGGAAGAGATTTCTTATGAAATAAGCATTACCTTTGTACCTATTTTTCTGTTCTGTTTTTTATTGTCTGTTTTATATGTGTGTACAGAAATGGTAAAATAAATAAATAAATAATATCCTTGGACATTTCACACAACGCCATAATAAACTGCATCCTCGGCAACTGTTCTAAACAATAGTTGCTGAAAAATTGCCCGTTTAAGCACAGCTTATATCGGGTACATATTTGTGTATTTGCGCCGATATTGACTTGGTCTAAGTCAATAAACATCCTATTATGTGGCGACGACCTCGAGTTTTAGGACATGTGACACTCATGAGTTTTGATTCTGAAGAATATTTGGAAAGATAAAATGACGGGTTGGTTTAAAAACAGGCTTTACAAATGCATTGAATTCTTATGGCCGTAAGAGCATGTGACTTTCCTTCTTTTTTGACTAGTCCCTAGAAGGCTCATGCAGTCTCACGTCGCCGCGCTGCCCCTCCTTTGCCTTCAAATGACTATGGACAATGGCCGCTTCCGGCCGCTGCTTTTTCAGTGGGGATTGACCCTTACGGAGAAAGACAGGGACCCGTGACCATATAATAACAGCCGCACGGGTCGATCGAAGATTAAGCTACGCTTGCCGCAGTCGGTTCGTGGATGAGTGAGCATCTATAACATATCGAGACCCCTTCGTGGCTGGGAGAGTACGTTGGTCCTGGCTGGAATTCTTATATCTCTGACAGTTGTTGTGGGTAGTCAGAAGCCCAAAAGTTGACAACCAGTCTTACCAAGGGGTATCGTGTTACCCAGTAACTGGGTTGTGGAGGTCAGATAGGCAGTCGCGTATCCGGTTAGACTGGACCCCAACTTAGTTGGGAAAAGTTCAGGCAGATTGATTGAAAGAAAAATAAAGTGAGGAAGATGGCTTGACACCACTGACTGTTGCGGACCACTAACAATACGGTTCTATTATTTTTCAAGTCACTGTGTACTTTATTTAAAGTAAACAATTATTTTGTCGCTCTGACGTTGTTTATACTTTGTTGCTGACTAAGCTATGTATTCACCCTGTAAGATTTCAAAGAAAATCTCTAAATAGGATCTGTACCTATCCGTCGAACACGATTCTTCAATCATCTCATTTCTTATGTTAGATAAGAGAAGCAATCTGCACAACACAAACTCAGTCTTATGAGTCGTTGTTTTGTCAGATTTGTAGAGCTTGTGTTTAGCGCAAGATTTATTCAGAGATGATAAGGTTAAATTTTCAATAATATGACACTAGACTGTGATACCCCGGAACATAAACGGCTAAGGAAGGAACACGGATGCGTTTTAGTCAGTAAGAGTCTGACACTCCCTTCCGCGCCACCCAGAGCGGGAGCGGTCATTTGATGATTTCCCATCGTTAAAAAAAAAAAAAAGACTGTGTTACACTAGAGCCTTCCCTACCTCTGCGTCTCACGGTTTTTACGACTTGACATAACATCGAAATTAAAATAAACGAATTGTATTTACCGGATGATTTATTTTACCGTCTCGAAATTTTTACAGAGTGTCCTTTCTACCCATGAATATGAACAACTTTCACTATGGACCAACTCCGAAACTACGAAAAAAAAATCTGCTTTGTCATACATTTTGGTCTAGTAGCTGTTGAGCTTTTCTATTAAACAGTAGTTTTTTTTTCGTGATTTCAGTATTGGTCCCATAGTGAAAGTTGTTCATATTCATGTGTAGAAAACTCTGTAAAAATTTCGAGACGGTAAAAAAATCGTCCAGTATAATAAACCTTCCAGAATACACATAGGTATATAACATTACCCACCTATTGACTAAAACTAGGTATATATATTTTCTAAGCAGTCAGACAAAGTTATAATAAAAATAACGTCATCGATCACGAAAGACGTCCATGTTAGGGATTGGTCCATAGTAGCTCAGGATCTAGTTGAGTGGAAAAAGGAAAGGGAGCCCTGCAGTGGGACAATACAGGCTGATTATTACCTACATATATTATTATTATAAAAGTCTTGCAATTGTAATCAATTGCAAGACTTTTGGCTGGCTTTTGGCTTTTGGCTTTTGGCTTAGTAATCTAAGCCAACTTATACTGATTTTATTACCTCTAACGTGCAGCCTGCAGTACAAAATATTCAGTGAAAATGAATTTGCAATATATCTTTATCGTGAACTATCTTTGTTGTTCAGAAATAAAGTGAACAAGAAGTAAAGCAGAAAACTGTCCTCCAAAGTTTGTAAATAATTTGGATCAAAGCAGTGATGCATATACTATTTACTACAGCGTTGTGATAATGGACGATGTTGCTCTGCCTTTTCAACGATTTAAAGGAGGTACCGCGATAATAAGTAAATATGCCCTATTTACTTATTATTTTTGATTTACTCTTCGTTCGTCCCGAAGTTTTGTCCCACGTTCCAAAAAATACATTTTTAAATTGTAAAGGGAAGACTCCTTTCAGCCAGAAAGATGAAGCTAGTTACCCATTCCAAATCGTAGTAGGTTCCTATGGAGAAGAACGGGCAAGAAACTCCACTTATGTAACATTGTGGACCAGGACTACGGTTTAGCCAAGCATTTTTACCAGTGATGTAATCCCCCAACTTACAATAAGCTTGACTACATAGTATCTATGCGTTTAATATTAGATTTTGCCGTAATATATATTAAAACAGCCAGCGTTTTTAAACGGACGAGCGTTTTTAAACGGACGAAGCCGTTTGTAAAACGCGGAATCATACAAACTGCTTGCGATATTACATCACTAGCTTTCGCCCGCGGCTTCGCTCGCGAGGTATGTCGATAAAAACTATCCTATGTCCTTCCCCGGGATACAATCTATCTCTCTGCCAAATTTTATCAAAATCCGTTCACTGGTTTAGGCGTGAAAAGGTAACATACAGACAGACAGACAGACAGACAGAGTTACTTTCGAATTTATAATATTAGTATGGATCCATGTAATGTACTGCTACACAATATTTTACCCTTCGAACGAGTTTTTCCATTAGTTACGTAGGTACAAACCCCTGTTGAAGGTATAATATTTCGATAAAGAGGCCCAATAATTGCCGTTTTCCCATCAAACATTCATTAAAAAGTAATCAACACGTTACGCAGACACGGCCGGGAGAGAAACTCGCTAATTTCTTACAACAATACAAGCCTATCTCAGCCATATTTCGCGAGATTTTACTTTCGTGACAAGGTTCCGAAAAAACTCATTAAGACGTAATACTCCCTCGTAAACATTCCTAGAAAGGTAGTTAAAACTATTGAAACCCAACCGAAGTTTTCTTTCATGCGAGCCTACTAAATCACAAAACTTTTCGTGTAAAACGAAATTTACACACACACGGATCGCAATAAACAATCTAGGTACCTCCGTACCACTCAATGCATACAAAAAAGTCCCGGTATATTGGCGAACACCTGAACGACAAGAGGTCTACGGGTTCGCTTACGAATCGCTCCCGATATTCCGATCACGTGCTTCTAGGCTTAACTCGACCTCGATTCCACTCAATTTAAACGTCTAACACGATTTTATTTCCTCTAAAAGTATCAACGGGTAGTGGATTGTTGTCGACCTATAATTTGAATCTGAAAACCTTTGCTAGTTGGATGGAACAAACATCCGAACAATCCGTCCTCAAAGCGCTTATGCAAACTGTCTCTTTGTGTTTTGGAGTGCATTTTTCAACTGTTGCAGCGTCTCGACCTTAATAAGAGTGCAGCAATTAGCGCTGAGAGAGACAACAGCGCACGATCGTGGGGCTCATTACCGCGCGCTTCGCCATCCGACAGCTTTAATGATCGTCGCTCGAGAATTATGCATAAAGCCATCCCTATTACGTCAAAAATTTCGAAGCTGAAGGATTAAGGACGCTCCATTGAGTGACGCGTTATTCAAAACGGGTCCATTCACGCAATGCTAGCGCTGACAGCTGGATCTAGCTAGCGCTTACAGCGGGCGCAACATCTCGGCGCGTCGCTTCAATGTGGCGTAGAAAAAACTTCAATAAAACCAGCGTAAACGTCTCTTTGTGCTTTATTGCTTGAAAGTCGTTCACTTGCTGAAACAACTGTCCCGTTGCGAAGACGTTCGTTAAAATAGCTTTTATGACGCCGTTGTTATGTATGATATTGCGTAGGAGTGTTGCCTACATAATATACGAGTATTTAGAGCGTCTTTGTAATAAGTATCAAGGCAAATTACTTCCATTATGAGAGCTTTCAGAACATAACGTTCACATTGATAAAAAGCTTTAAAAAAAAAGACACTATAGTGAAAAATAACATTAATTTCGGAAATCTGTGTCGTTGGGAAGTCGGTGTCGTTAATTTCGGAAGTCGGTGTCAAACAACGAAAATGAAAACATTTTCGTTGTTTGACACCTACTTCCGAAATTAATGTTATTTTCCACTTTGTAGTGTCTTTTCTGGAAGTCGGTTGTTTTTTTTGTAAAAAAAAGTTAAGTCATACTTACCCCACGCAAACACGTATAGATAACACTACTTGCTGTGTTAATATCAGTGACAGGAAGTTATTATAACATCAATTACATATTATAAACCTAATAAATACTTATTATTGAAGCTAACTCAAAAACTACCCAAGCAAAGTTAATAAAATTTATATGGGACCACCCCTGAGACAGACACTATCCATTAAAAAAATAATTTTTGAAATCGATTTATAATTGCCAGAGATATCGCATAACATACCTACATACAAAAAAAATTACTTACAGTCGAATTTTGAATCTCCTCCTTTTTGAAGTTGGTTAATTATGTACAGATACCTACGGCACATCCCATGACAACTCCACTATGCCACCACTGAAAAGTCATAGGAAAGCAAACGACGCAATTTCGTTTACTTGAATTTTTACCAAAACTACTAAACCGTTGTTGAAATTTCTATGGGACCAATCTGAAAGTATAAGCCTTTCAAATAAAAAAATATTTTGCAAATCAGCTTATAAATAACGGAGACCTGAGGTAACAAACATAAAAAAAAATTCTATCGAATTGAGAACCTCCTCCTTTTTTGAAGTCGGTTAATAAGAGGGCCCTCATTCAGTTTTTCCTTTAAGAAGTTGCTGAAATATGGTCTGACATAAACCCACTTGTTAAGAAAAACGCTTTTCCACCTACTTATAAATTCGGTCCACGCACAGTACACCATTCCACGTGGCTAGCGGACAAAAAATGTTCTGTAAAGTGTTCTAAGGTTATGAGTGGAGTATAAAAAGTTTGCATGAAGATGCACGAGTGAATTCGCGGGCTTTCGTTTGTATTGCCAGATGGCATGCTCCTCACTAAGCTCCATCGTCGCGTCGCTCAGAATAGAATTGAATGCTTAGTTTTATTGCGGGATGATTTTAGAATACCGTATTGCTTGACTTAAACCTTAGAGAAACCGCAACTTTATTATCTACTGCATCTATACCTAAATTTAAGTCACTTTTCGTGTCTGTCTGTGTGCTCGCATTATTTTTCTAAATTACGCAACGGATTTTGATGCGATTTACACCATCATTTGAAGAATCTGAAAATGTTTATGTGTGTTTAACCCCCTTACTAATAAACGTATTTTATCAGATGAATAGTTACATACCGATTTCTCTCTTTCAGTCGTCAGTAATTTGACTTTCGAAAGAAGAAGACAATACAGACGCTGCGCGCTGTACAACGTTTATTACTAAGGGGGTACCTAATAAAAAAAATTGTAAATAAAGAAAGGACATTGTAAAAAATGGCCTATGAATCAACACGTATGAAACTTTTAAAATAATTATTAGTTTTTATTATAATTTACATTACAATTATTAGAATAGAACGGACACTTCATAATTTTGAAAACATTTTAAAAAGTAATTCAGTTGGGTCTTATTCCCCGGCGTCATTATTTTTTGTATCAATTTGACGTTTTGAATAGGCAAAGGGTATTAAGCTCATTCAGCCAAGACTTGTATGCAGCGGAGTGTAATTACAAAACTCAACACCCTCAGCGCTTGATCTATGAATAAGTTTTTTAGTTACAAACAGTATAAAGCGCTTGAATGCGCTGTGTAAAACGAGCAACATCGACACTGACTTTGACATTTGATTGTAATGACAGTCTGTGTGACTGCAATCTGTGCTCGGTCTTGCTACATATTATATTAGTAATCTGTGGCTCGGTCTGCGTTGGTTGTGGGTATTCTGTTTTGATTTTGTCCAACAACTTGGCGTGGACAAAGGACTCTGATTTCTTTGAAATATCGACTTCTTGCTGTGATTGGCTAATACGGACCTACTAAGAATGACGACTTGGCATTGTAATAAATGTTAATTATAACCTCAAAATCCGAAAGTTTTTTGGATTATTTACAATTCTCAGAAGTGTCCGTGACTTTAATTTAGTTTCAATCGAATATATGCATTATTTAGAACACAAAAAGTATATTCACGTCCCTGTTGGTTCTTAGGAAAATTATGTATGGACGCCGAACAATGTCCTTTCGATGTTGTGTGAAGTTGGCAAAACGTGCGAAGCAAGGGCCGGTAGCTAGATATGTTTATGTAAATCTCCTGTTGTGTATTCTGGGATTTAATTACTCTTCAAAATCTGCAGAAGTACCTACCGATAATCAGTGAAATAATTCATACACTCTTATATTTATAGGATAGAAAAACCGGCCAAGTGCGAGTTGGACTCGCATATTGTACACTACATATAAAACAACGGCAAACCTAACCTAACCTTTGTTGTATGGGAGCCCCCTTAAATATTTATTTTATTCTGTTTTTAGTATATGTTGTTAAAGCGGCAACAGAAATAGGTACACATTCTGTGAAACTTTCAACTGACTAGCTATCACGGTTCATGAGATAAAGCCTGGTGACAGGCGAACAGACGAACAGTGGAGTCTTAGTAATAGGGTCCCGTTTTTAAGCTTTGGGTACGGAATGTTAAAAATGAACCGTATCATCTACATAAGTATGACATAATAGTGCCACCATGAATCCGGCCGAAGCGTAGTAGGTAATTACGGCAATATCCCTCGGGATTTTTCGCTGTAGGAGAGGCTGTTATGAATAATTACGGGCTGATATGAAAGATATGAATACACGTACCCGCCATAAGAGTTTTATTGAGTCGTTTATCTCTGCTGAATCTTGGCCGAATCTCAGTTTCAATCCATAATATTTATATACTTAGGTACTCTATTCGTAACGAAAGAAATAATTAAGATTCCATCAATCTAACTAAGCAACTATACTTAACTAACCAAACTATCAATTATTGCAGCTTTAGGAAAGAACTAGGTATTAGAATATCTTTTTAATTGAAGAAATTGCGAAAAATCCATTCTCGCTTGCATGGTAGATACCTATTACCGAAATAAATTATAAGTAACAAGTTACAAAAGGTATGTAAGTACGCGGTCTGCAACTGGCACGTCACAAGTTAGGTAATTAGCCAAGTTACATAGTCTTGTCTCTTTTTCGCTCCCGATAATTACTTCATGCCTTCCTACACACGCATGTCATCAACTCGTAGTGTGATATTGTGTCACTTTTTATTTAAAGTTCCCATGTTGTACCTGTAACCGATCCATTTGCTTAAAATATACATAGGTACTTTTATTCAAACTTTAATTACTTTAATAATGCATAATGCCGTCGGAATTTACAAAACTTTTTGTGTTTTCAAGAACTCTGCCGGATCTTCATCATCCATTAAGCTGAATTCTTTTTATTTAATCCAATGATTGAATATTAGATCGTGTCAGATATATAGGTAGACGTTTGTTGGCACTATTTAACTCCGCAAACTATAAACCCCGCCATAAGAGTTTTATTGAGTCGTTTATCTCTGCTGAATCTTTGCCGAATCTCGGTTTCAATCTATTTCAACGAGGTATCATAATATTTATATACCTACTCTCTTCGTAACGTAAGAAATAATTAACATTTTCATCAATCTAAGCAACCATACTCATTTTTAATTAAATTGAGTATGAAAATGTTGTTTGTTTGCAGAGCAGTGATGCCCTAGTGGTAAGAGCATGCAGGCGCTTATTTGTGTAAATAATTTCATCACCACTGTTCCAAAACGGTGAAGGAGAACATCGTGAGGAAACCGGCATGACATACAACCAATAATTGAAAGACATGTGACATCTACCGACCCGCACTCCCTCTCACAGAGAAGAGGCCTGTGTCCCAATAATGGGAACATAATAGGCTGATTATGCTGTGAAATTGTAGAATTTAAAGCTAATAAGGGGGCTTCTTCCATAGGTACGGATGAGACAGTCGTTACGGATAGTCAGAAGCCTAAAAGTCTGACAACCATTCCTACCAAGGGGGTATCGTGTTACCCAGTCACTGGGTTGTGGAGGTCAGGTAGGCAGTCAGTCATTGCAAAATACTGGTATTCAGCTGCATCCGGTTAGACTGGAAGCTTCCCCAACATCGTTGGTAAAAGGCAGATTGATTGAAAAACAAATAAAGTGGGATAATGGCTTGAAACCGCTAACTGTTAAGGACCACTAACAAAACGGTTCATTATTTTTCGGCAAGTCTGTACTCAATAGTTTTGTCGCTCGGCCCCCGACATGGTTGGGGATAGGCTTGGCAGAATTCTAATCACATTAGACAAATTGTAGACTCAGTTTAAAATTCAATTCTGTCAAATTCACTTTAAATAATGGAGTTGAAAGAAGGCAATCATCTTAAATCAGAGGATTGTCAGAGTTTATTTGGTTTATAAGCGATAAATAGCTTTTCCTTTTAAAGGCCGCAAACCGCTGACGTTTTTATTTTTTTTTAGAAGTCATCTGAAATGGGTCACCCATTTATCGTTACAATGAACAGTTATAGAAAATTTTCAAAAAAAAACACTCCAAACAGCCGTGTCTTTGGTTTTGTATATTAATTTTTTGCAACCGAAGTTCGGTGCATGCATGAATATTTTTTTTTAAAGTAACCGAATGCATAACCTGCTCCTTTTTTGGAAGTCGGTTAAAAATTGCCAATGTGCACCTAGCTGTACAGACGAATCTAATCATCTGCTTAGCCTTCCCAACAATGTTGGGGTCGACTTCCAGTCTAACCGAATGCAGCTGAATACCAGTATTTTACACGGAGTGACTAACTGTCTGACCTCCACAACCCAGTTTTCGGTATGTAAAGATGGTCACCCATCCACAGACCAACCGCGACAAAGGTATCTTAACCTGATCGGTCGACCTGTGCGGCTGTTATTATTTAGCCAAGGGCCCGATAAAGACAAATCTGTAGTTAATTGCTATTGCAGTTTGTCATTAGCAGGCTAATATTTTTAAGTTAATCTCTATTAGAAAAATAATAGGAGTAATTTCCTGTTCTTTGTCAGATCATCATCATCATCATTTCAGCCGAAAGACGTCCACAGCTGGACATAGGCCTCCCCCAAGCACCTCCACTTCGACCGGTTCTGTGCTTCTCGCCTCCAACGGGTTCCTGCGGTCTTCACAAGGTCGTCGGTCCACCTTGTGGGAGGCCTTCCAACGCTATACGCTTTGTCAGATATCGAATAAAAATTCAGAAAATAAAATCGTCCCTTCTTCAAATTACTGTTTGTTCGAAACGCAAACAGAAAAATAAAATTAAATAAACGTCATCTATCATCCTAAGTGAATGTATCTAGTCTTCGCGAGACACCACATTTCATCGCGACATGCAAATGGAGCTCCCTGCAAGTTTGTGAAAGCACGATAAGTTGAATCCTGAGAAATGAGCTTGAGACCGCTCCTCATGTGAATCTGTGATTCTGATTCCTACGGGAGTGTCTCAGAAGAAGCATGTTTACGCTTGCTTTGAAGGGTTAAATGTGGAAGGTGAGAATGATTCGATCGAAATGAGTGAAGAATATTCGATTTAAGTACCTACTTAATTTATTTAATGCGAAAATTCTGTTGCAGTTTGGATTCACCTTAAAAAAAACTCTACCTTCAGCATCTAGTCTAAATAAATTATTATTAAGGTAGATTCAAAATATCATCTATCAAAGCTATGTAAGAGAAAAAAAAAACGAATTTTCAATCAAGCCTACATATTTTAATTTCATATGGATTACCCAATCAAAAACGTTTTTTAAAAACACATGGAAGATCACACGCGTAAGTTTCTGACATAAACCAATAGAGCCATGATAGAATTGAATTGTTCACACATAAAGTTTCACTGGCGATAAAATTGTCTGGCACGAAGTTATCCCATCGGGCGTATAGTGATATTATTATGAAACAATAGCCAATCGAGACGGCGCGTCTCAGGGGAGCGGACGACATCATCCATCGGCTGCATCATCTATCGATTGCATAGACAACAAGATGGTGCTCTTGATTTTAGTAAAAGAGGTAAAAGACTCATTTAGAAATCTAGAAATAAGGACTAATTAAGTATAGTTCTTACAGTTCAATCAAGTTTAAGGCTGGCTAAAGTAAACTACTTTTTCTTGGATAAGCATAATCAGCCTATCTCTTCCCACTGCTGCCTCTCGGTGAGGGCCGTAATCCACCACGCGGGCCCAGTGCGGGTTGGCAGATGTCACATGTTTTCGAATTTTTAGTTCTAGGACATGCCGAATTCCTCACGATGTTTTCCTTTACCGTTTTGAGAGCAGTGGTAATGAAATAATTTACACAAAGTAAAACGCGTATCTGGTTTCGAACCCACGACCTACAATTCGTCAGTCGCTGTTTAATATGTTACAAAAAAAACTTTCCCATATAGTTCAACTGAATGAAATGAAAAGCTTGTATAAAACAGACACTATGCAGCCAAGCATATAATAAGCTGGGGGATTACATCTCTGATAAAAATGCTTGGCTCCCCGCTGAGCTTGCTCCACAAGGGCGCATAAACTAATTGATTATTTTTTTTTAAATATTGTTGGATTATCGTTCTCACACGTATAATTTGAATTTTAACTAATATTTTGATATAAAATAGTGTCCATGGAGTCTCCTGCCCGTCTTACCAAGGGGCATCATGTTACATCCTAATAACTCAGGTGTTGTGGAGAGCAGATAGGCAGTCGCTCCATGTAAAACACTGGTATTCAGCTGCAATAAAATATCCATTCCTGTAGACTACATTTTAAAACGTAGGCAATACACAACACAACAACACAATAATACAAGTTTCTAGCCCTAAAAATCTAGAGTGATGAAAGCGGATCAAACCGGAATGAGAAAGTTTATAGTGGATAAGACAGAGATTAAAACAAGAAGAACTAGCAGGGGATCGAGGAGGGTGGGGTGGAGGGGGGGTTCAGGGGATCAGACCGGAATAACTCATCCCATCGGTTATGTTACAAAACGATAGTCGATCGAAGCAGAGCGTTCGACGAGAGACGGGCCTTCCACCATCGCCGGCTCTAGTCTTCATTAGCCCAGATGCGTCACTTATTACAAAAGATAATAGACTACAGGGTAACGTGATACTGTAATCAGACAATGCGTTAATCACCTACTTAGTATACATAAACAGCCGCAAAAAGTAAACATTGGAAAAATCACAGATTCACTTCGGAATCAGGGGTTGAATTTCACTGTATCCCTACATGCTCCTGGAATTATTGTATATCAGTAACTTGTGTCCATAACGTTAAGTAAATATTATAGAAATAATAGTATTGGTTTGTGTAACATTTAAAAAACATTAGGTTACCTATTCTCTTCATTTTAAAGCATAGCACAAGCATAAGGCATAAAAGTTCCTATCGATAAAATAGTCGCGAAGTTATCCATTCAAGTATGCTGGGAAACAAAAGCCCATCGATACTGCACTTCCCCATGGGAAAACACCATCGGCTCATACATAATTACCCCAGATATGTCACTGTCACTGCACAAGATGGCGTGGTAATGTTATCAGAAAACTTTTATTTATACATACCTACCAGGTGTCGTCCACGCACTGATGTATACGAATTATAATCAAACTTAGTAAACATTGCACAAAAACTAGTGTGAAAAATCTTTATTTAGGTACGGGGAGGGCGGAAGCGCAATATAACGCACGCAAAACAGTGCGCTTACAAATGCATGTTATTGTGCATTGTTGCAACAGTTAAATTATAACATTTGTAAATTGATTTCGTGAATAAAAAGTTAGAACTTTGGCCGTCAATATCTGCGTAACCAGAAGGTTCCCAGGTAGTACAAATATAAAATATAATTTCATAATTTCACAATGACTGAAAGAACAATAGTGACTCTCGGCTTTGTTAAGCATCTTTTTAAACCCGCGTTAGCCACTTACTTTACTAGAGAGTTTGTTCGACACTGAGCGCAAACATACGGTGCCGAATTTTACTGAGATTGATATAAAATCAAGTTGTTAATTTTAAAAGACCAAGGAAAACATTGCATGCCTCTCGGTAGAGCTTAGAATAGAATAGAATACTCTTTATTACGTATATGTAGGTAGGTACACCATAAGAAATACAGAATAAAATGTAGAAATTTTAGATAGGGAGACACAATACGCTGTCTTATTGCTAAAAGCGAAAGCTTTGTTTTAGTTCAAGACAAATCAGTATTTGTAAGGAATTCTCTTTAGGATCCGGTTAGTCTACAAAAAGTTTCGTGAGATCGTCATATTCTTCCCTTACGGGAGTCGGTCGATAAAGACTACAATAATATATATGGGCAACAGAATCAGGGCCAATTACTGATAGAAAATTAGAAACCAATCTGCCTATTCTTTTCGGTTATAATATAATTATATAGATTCCTAGATAAAAGATAAGAGATATGCCTATCCAACAACTTAGATAGATAGATAGATAGAAGATAGAATACTCTTTATTACAACTTGCCTAGTCTTTTCCCAACTATGTTAGGGACCGCTTACAGTTTAACCGAAAGCAGCTGATTACCAGTATTTTACATAAAGGGACTGCCTATCTGACCTCCATAACCCAATAGCCAATAAAACCAAAAATTCTGAAATTCACAGTAAGTACGTAATTTTTAAATGTAAGTCATTCAGTAGGTATATTGGGCATAAAATAAACCTATAAACTGACCATTTTAATAAAAATATTAGGTGTACTTAATTCTACCTTTTCCAGCTCTATGAATGAAACCACAGATATAGAATGAAACGCAACCGAGCTGCATATCGTTTCGTACAAGCTCTGAAAGTCAAATTGGAAAATAACAAGCACGTATTGTAGAAATATATTCAACAAAAGAACTAAGCGTGGCTAAATAATAACAGCTGCACAGGTTGATCGATCAGATTAAGCTACGCTTGCCGTGGTTGGTCTGTGGATGAGTGACCATCTTTACATACCGAGACCCTCGGAAAGCTCGTTAAGCCGTTGGTCCCGGCTGTCATTCGTAAATCTTTGACAGTCGTTTCGGGTAGTCAGAAGCCCGAAAGTCTGACAACCAGTCTTACCAAGGGGTATCGTATTACCCAGTAACTGGGTTGTGGAGGTAAAATAGGCAGTCACTCCATGTAAAAAACTAGTACCTATTCAGCTGCATCCGGTTAGACTGGAAGCCGACCCCAACATAGTTATGAAAAGGCTAGGCAGATGACAATGAGATGAAAAGAGCTAAGTATGCAAGCAGCTTACTCTTACAATATTCAAATAACAAACTATCACGCCTCTATTCACCAAAGGGGAAGGCAGGATTAAGTAAGTAGTAAAACCGGCAGTAGTATTTTAAGTCTTGGGGAGCGAGCCTTTTGCGATTAACCGAACGGTCCAGACTCCGAGCTTCTTTCGACTGGGAATTTCCGTATAAAAAACCGAATAGCTGTTATTCTCCCGACCCGAGGATCAAACCAGGGCCCTACGCTTTTGCTACAACCAGACCAACGAAACCTAGTTACAACTCCACCATGTTGTCAATAAATAAGAACAATTTGCATGAAAACTTCATGTTGAATAAATTGTTCTACTAGAATAGCGTCGCACCGTCGGTCGCCGTCGCGTCGCGCCTGTCCAGTCAATCTTTGCCTTCCTTTGTCTAAATTTCTTATGCTATAAGACGATTCTGCACACATTATTAAATGAATATCGCCTACGCAGTACCTAAAATGATATTTATTTCTGGTATCTACTTATAGATGACGTAATGCACTCACAACTCATTCAAAGCGGAGTAAACGTCATTGCTATATTTGACTACAAGTACAAGTGCCGCCCACGCGAACACAGTTCGTGATCGGTACGTAATAGCGTTGCTTTAAGAAGAAAATGTGAGCAATAACTACACACACACTGTTACAAGGATTTTTTGGAGCTCAAATGACGTTTGAAATGATGTTCAAACGAATGAAATATCAATGTATTTTTTCTTACGAGGCGATGCGCGCTTTACTTATAGTTGCCAAGTGTAGGTACAATAAGCGCAAGAGCTCTCAATACCTTCCGAGACAATGGCGAAGTCCGAAGTGGGTGTGTGTGCTATGTGCTGACGCTACTCGTCTTCACGCACACATTGACAACGTATTTGTACACTTGCTTACCACAAGTAAAGCGCACGTCGCTTCGTGAGATAAAAATACTGTACCCATACTTAATATTATAAATTCGAAAGTAACTCTGTCTGTCTGTCTGTATGTTACCTTTTCTCGCCTAAACCACTGAACGGATTTCGATAAAATTTGGTAGAGAGATAGATTGCATCCCGGGGAAGGACATAGGATAGGTTCTATCGACATACCCCGCGGGCTAAGCCGCGGGCGGAAGCTAGTAGTATATATAACACTGGGATCTTGACGTGTGATCCCAAGTGTTTTATCGTAAAATATCGTTCGACAGCGACGTGTAAACGACCGCAAAGTACCCTGCAGTGAACTAAACTGAAATGTGGTAATCGTTTATAAAAACAAAAGAGAATTTTATAGCTCTTACATAGCATAGCTGAGTGCCGGGCTCCGCCACAAGACGTTTGTGTCAAATAACTCTTTTTATTTCCGCAGTTTTTATTATGGTAATAACGCGAAAAGGCCCATGAATAATGTTCAGTCCTATATCATAAGGAGAGCGTGGAGTTCTTTGGCCCTTGTTGTTTGTTACCTACGTAAAGGGTACATGAGTGAATTCAGCGTTATAATATCTAGGCTACGTTGCGTAAGCCTACCGATGCTTTCACTTAAACAAAGTTTTAAATACCGTTTTAGTTAAAAATATTCATATTTTTGTGTCCTATTTTTCTTGTTGAATTTACTTAGTACGCAAACACCGCTCTTGGCAAACTTAGACGAAACTGAATCTCTTTTGGGTACTTATCACTTAGTTAGCTTTTCAATGACTTATCCATTGAAAGCAGACTGAAATCAGCTTTTCTTTCAATTATGGAAAAGACTGAAAATCCACGCAATAACTACAGCAATGCCGCCGTGAGCAACAGTGCTAAGTAAGTAAAATAGGATTTTCATGAATTTGGCATTACTTCATCATAATCATCGTTTTAGTCCAAAAACGTCCACGACTGGACATAACCAGGCATCCCCCAAGCACCGCCACTTCGATCGGTTCTGTGCTTCTCGCATCCAACGGGTTCCTGTGGTCTTCACAAGGTCATCGGTCCACCTTGTGAGATGCCTTCCAACGCTACGTCTTCCGGTACGCGGTCGCCACTCCAGAACCTTTCGGCCCCATCGGCCATCTGTTCTGCGAGCAATGTCAATTTACTAAGGTATAAAATTTAAATCTCTATGTCATATGTAGGTATCTAAACCACTGATCCGATCGTTATAAAATTTGCTAGATACTTAACTATGCACGTAGTTCCCGCGACATGCGTTCGAAGATGACTTTAAGTAGGTTTGTTTGTAGGTGAGAAATAATATGTCTGTCTTTAACCCGCTCCTGTCCAATTTTGCTGTGTAATACCGATTTGACTGGAAACATTTCGAATTACATATGGCAATTGAGCCGATGTCGACCGTTCAGTTATTTTACCTCTGAATTGGCATTACTGTAAAAATGACAGTGATCTTTATTGCCGTTACGTTAAGGTTGCTGTTGGGTTGCCGCCACTGACAAGCTTGTTAAATTTAGAGATCTTTATTTTCGTTTCAATAAGGTTGCTATTCGTCAGATGTAAAAACATAACTGTTAAAGTACTGTACCTACTTTATCTTTGACCTTTCTTTTCACATATTTCATACTTTTTCGTAGATATGAGACTGAAACTGACTGATATGAGTCTCGTAAAACATCATCATATTTATGAATTCGCTACTAGTTAGGTATTAGGTCATAATCAATCATACCCAGATTAATATCATAGATAGAGAGGACAGTTTCGTTTGTTTTTTCGCGCATAAACACGGCTTAACTGATTGATATTAAGCTTATTATCGGGCTTGCTTATAATGTCCAGATTGATAAGGTTTACGTACCTACCTATAGGTACGGTCGAACAAGCTATTTGGTATACAGGCAGCTAACTTGCAACTACTTTTAAACAATGGTGTGAGTGTGCTGAGTAGTCAATTATTTTACACCACTCTATTAAGGATGCCATAAGCTGAAAAAGTTATAACGCACAAAATAAAACTAAATATTGGCAGTGTAGTGGAAAGATGAATATTTTTGCCTGTATACCAAATAGCTTGTTCGACTGTACATAAATAAGCAGGAGTTCTGGAAAATAATTTTTCAACTCTCTCGAAAACTGCACCGCTTTTAGGTTTACAATGCAATTGCACCGCTTTTAGGTTTACAATGCAATAAAAACGCATGCCTTTATTTTACATTATAGCTCTAGAGCTGGAAAGTACGCCACAGATGATAACTAGTCAGGGAAGCGAGATTTTTTTTAATATCAGCAAAAAGCTTTCATGTTTCAAAGTTTCCACACTTGCATCAAAATTTGGTTACTATTTTGTTATAATTTAAGCGTAGTATCCTGCACAACTATAGAAATACTTGGGACCTAATTTTCTTAAGGATCATACTGAAGAGCTGAGCATTATCAAGCGCATGTCATTCTGTACTGCTCATTGCCCATGCCTATTAAACTTGTTGACCTTTTTGAGCACGGCAGGAAAGAGGTGTGAAAAGAAGGTACCGTAAGTACCAATCCTTCGTTTATTTTCAGTCGTTGAGTTTTCCATCAAGATGAAAAACTGAATAACATTTTGGCCAACCTGGGAATCGAATCCTAAGTCCTCTGCTCAGCTGTAGAGATTGGGACCACTATAGATCAACAAGGCAGTAAACTGCATTTGCGATTTATTTGCCAAAAATGTAAACAAATATGAGTTTATGGAAAAATACCTTTACATGCTAAGTACGCAATAGAGTTCAGTTTACGCTACAACTTCAAACAATTTGTATTTTTTTTCAATAGTGCTAGTAACTCTGAAATCAACTTAATTACCATTGAAATAAAGTTGATGTTTGTTTAACTTGAAATAATATTTATTTGAAAGAAGTTTGAATAGACATTATTTATAGTAAACGTTAATAATATAGTAGATAAATTCTGCTTGCCGTCTTAAAAGCATGCAAGGGTTTGTACCTACCTGAAAATACTTCAGCCGATTACAATAAACAACAAAAAGTTATGATATTAATACTTTGCAGGTGTTTACTGTTTACGTGCTCTCAGAATTACATTGACCTACTTGTGGCTGGCTAATAAATACCTACTTCATAACAAACTAATGTAACTCAATGTTTTCGGACGCTCCTGATTGGCTGCCCGCAGAGCTGTTAACTGAATCATGTGGTTTATGTTGAGAAAACATTTAATTTAATGAATTCATGGTAGAACAGAAGTATGTGGTAGGAGTTAAAAACGTGAAATTAATAGTTATAGGAAGCACATAATTGCATAGCGAAATTAAAAAAAAAGTTTATTATTTTATTTTGCAAACTAGCTTTTGACCGCGACTTCGTCCGCGTGTAATTTCTTGTTCCTCCGACCCACCCCGTCGCATTGCATCGCTTGCCCGAGCTGAAGGCGTTCTTTCTATCTTTTTTAGGGTTCCGTACCTTAAAAGGAAAAACGGAACCCATATAAGGTCACTTCGTTGTCCGTTAGTCAAGACCCTTTTTCTCAGGAAAGCGTAGAGTTATCAAGTTGAAAATAAAATCAATCAGGGCTGTAATCCCTTCAAGCCGTGAAAAAATCAAACTTTTAGGTCAACGCAATCAAAAGATACGGGCGTATATTATGTTCCTAAATCAAAACCTATATATAGGGTTTACTTCCCGTTGACCTAGAATCATGTTTGGCAAGAAACAATGTCATGTAGCACAAGTACCTAAAGGAAAAAATCCGAAAACCGTAAAAGTATTCCACTTATCCGTAGAAAACTAAATTATTGCAATGATTGCATTTTTAGCTTATTATGACAGGCGTACAAATTGAATAAAAATGGTTTTGTCATATTACTTTAACATCTCTTTGTCATTTTAGGAAATTCATATTTGACAACAATTATATTCAAATATATCGAACATTTTCGATTTCTGTCGATACCTACTAATTTATCATAATACGAGGCCAAATAACCATGACTAAGTTCATCGATCTAATGAATTCTTTAAATATCGTAATCTGGCGCAATTTTTCATGTGGGTACTTACCTATTTTGAATTTGATTTTTGATGAGAATGCTTTGGCGTCTGGCTTCTTTGGACTTATGACTTATGCATTTAGCTAAATGTGGCTCAAATCAAGTTCTATTAGGATTTATTTAATTTTATCACAACATGGCAAAAAGTGATCTAATTTAAACAATAAATCGTAATGAATTTTTTGATTTATGGAAACCATTACAAGTACCTACTTATAATAAAAGATCAAAAATTAATCACGCAAATCAATACTTTGTTTTTTACATTTTACACTATGATAATATAAAAACCCATTTAAATAGCACATCCTGCTTACAATACAGTATTTTAGGTAATAGGTAACAACGTCATCGCAAGTTTAGAGGTTGATTTACATTGGCTTAGGATTTTCCTTTTTATTCATGGAGGTCTGAAGAGGTGCAGTGATGGATTTACAATAATCCGAAACCGCACCCCCAGTGGGGACAGCGGCGTTTCTCTGGAAGCAAATTTACCCCATTTGGTTCTGAGAGTTCTGAAGAGGAATAATGATGGCGCTGCTATGCTCAGAAGGGTTGTAATCAGTGGTCTTTATCTGGAAGCAAATAACAAGGATTAGTCTAGCTAGTGAAAGTAAGAGCAAGTATGCAAGTCTTAAGAGCGTTTACGCCGTACGGCATTTCATACAAACTTTCAAGCCGTTGTTTTTCGAAATGAATGAACGGATTTTAATGAAACTTTATACGCATAAGCAGGATACAAAGGTCTAAAAAGTTAGCTGAGAACATTTTTGAAAAATTGTGTTACAGCCAAATTAGATTTTAAAGTTTCCATAGAAACAGAGATTTCCAGTTATCTTTTTTTAAATAAGACATTTCGAAAATGTTTGATAATGTTTGATAAATTTAAATTTAAATTTAATGCTAAATTTAAATTTCTTGTTTACTTAGGTAGAACTACTACCTAAATAAACAAGAAATTTAAATTTAGCAAATTATTATCCCAATTGAATGTCAAATATTAGATATTATCAATAATTAAAGAATTAATAAAATCCATACAATTTTATTGTATGTAGATGGTATTGCTCTTGTAGTTGGTACCTACCTAGTAACTCTGTAATAAAACAAGCTTAGGAAATTTTTGCATTCTCATTTCAGTCCTCATTTTGGTGCAATTAGCCTGAAATCAGTGATTAATTGAACCATACGTGATAACGTGGGTGATGTATTTTCAATTTCTCATACGTACAGAGGCCAGCACATCAAGCTACCCCAATCTGTCAAATTTTCCCAATTGAATTTGAATCTTATTCCTTTGTAATAAAGTTGAAAATCTATCAAAACAAATTGACAGATTGGGGTAACTATGTGCTGGCCTCTGTACGTTCTAATAATTCTTCAAAGGGAGCCTGGTACGCAACGCGTCATGCGCGCTATTAGTTAGGTATGTAGAATTTATTACCGTGTGGATTTGTTCGTAAAAAATAAATTCACGTTACAAACACCTGAGACAAACAAACAACGCGTAATATATAGGTAGGAATGTATGTTGTTTATTTTTAAATAAACCATGTTAGTAAATGTAAATGTGCGTTAAGTAAATTGAATCGTACCTAGATTTTGCGATTTTGTGAAGGCTCTTTTAAATAGTGACTTTCGATGATTAAACTCGAAGAGAAGTGATTGATTGCAGGTGGACACTTTTACCCAGTGGTGGGCTAAGCTCGTAGGGGGGCCCGGGGCGACAAAACTAAATGAGCCCCCCTTACCGCCTTGGCATGCAGAAAGGTTTGTGAACTGGGAGAATAAGGGGTGAAAACAAAAGCAAGAGCGAAGCGAGCTCAAAAAAAAAAATTGGCTCCTTTCTAGGAAAGGTTAGGTTTTCTTTTGACAACTCTTATATCTTCTTCTTCTTATATATAAAAATGAATCGCTGAATGTGTTGCTAAGCGCAAAATTAAGGAAATTCGAAAAAAAAATTGCACCCGTGCGAAGCTGGGGCGGGCCGCTAGTTATACATAAATAAGAGTTACTTTGTCGACTGTCTTTTCACTTGCAGAACATACTTATGAAGAATTTCTCGAGATTAAGGGATCCCAGGACCGGGGGCCTGGACGGACCGCCCCTGTTACTCTTGCCCTCCCCCTTAGTCCAACAGTGGTTGTAATACCTATCTATCTGCAGGTCATATCAACCGCATGCTAAGATCTTGAATCAGTAGGTTTTGGGACCAAACAATTACTTTGATTTGATAAAGTAAATTGCATAGGTATGTTTTGTACTTGTAAGGTGGATACAATATTATGGAACAATGGTTGTAGTGCGTGTGTGTGTGCAGTGGTGGCCCAGTGGTAACGGCCTCAACTTACGGTCGTGGGTTCGAAGCCCGGGAGGCGCTTTACTTTGTGTAAATTATTTCATCACCATTGCTCTCAAAACGGTGAAGGAAAACATCGTAAGGAAACCGGCTTGTCTTAGAACCTAAAATTCGAAGACATGTGACATCTACCAACCCTCACTGGGCCCGCGTGGTGGATTATGGCAGCCTGTGTCCCGACTCCCAGCAGTGGGAACATAATATACTGATTATGATTAATGGTTGTAGACAATAAAATGGTTCCTTGTCCGTGTATACATCTTTTCGAGGCTAACTGTACATACCCTAAAACTTACGCAAAAATAAAGGCGAATATCGAATGACTACGCAGAAACACGATCGACTAAGAAAAAGGTCCAAACTGAGTGAGGTTGCATTTATTCTTACTCTATGAAATAACATCGTCAGTCATTTCTTTTGAAAGCTGATGGCAATCGGTCAGGTACCTCCGGGCATCGGGACACTATCCTGGCTTGTTGCCAAACGCGGCTCGTAAAATTGCTATAACTTGTGGCTAAGGCTAAAGGCATAAATTCATAGATCAGTTCTTGATTATAGCTGGGCACTCAACACCGGCACTTAAAAGATAGGTTACAGTCCGACGAGAGAATGCGTTCTTGATACCTGTCAGTTTCATACAAACGAATAGGTACGTGTTTTGCGAATTTGATATTATGGAGGGACAGCCGATCTGACCTCAACAACACAGTTACTGGGTAACACGATACCCCTTGGTAATCCTGGTTGTCTAGACTGGGCTTCAGGCTTCCCGTAGCGACCACATCGAAGATCTATGTATGACAGCCGGGACACCAACGGTTTAACGTGCTGGAGGGGTATCGATGTGAAATGGTCACTTATCCACAAACCGCCCGCAGCAAGTGGACTCGTAACTTATCCTTCAATCGACTCTTGCGGCTGTTAACCCAACATATAATCTCTATCTCTCTCTAGTATGGGTGTTCGCGTCGACCTTAAGCTAAGTCTTAGATATCATCTAAATACCTATGCTAACAACCTTGCGACTTCCTCTGTGAGTAGTGATAGGTAGCTGGTTTCTCCATAAAACGGAAGGCAGAAAAAGCAGACTTTTTTTACTTACCTACCTACATCTATTAAAAATGCGCCGAATCTTCCCGATTTTTATGGGACACCGTAATTTCTTACAAATACCGATTTATCGCGTTTTCACGGTTCACTTCCCAACGTTATCCAGCGGCGGTAGTAAATCAGAAGAAAATTCCACGAGATGAAATATTGTTTTCTTACCTATTTTAAATGCTAAATGTCTCTTTTTTACCTGCTTAGGTAAACGTTAACGTTCCTTTACTTATGTAAATAATCTTTGCTTTGTTTTTACCTTCTGCAATCCATCGCACGAGGTCTTTCAAATCCCGACCGCTTCATATCATTCATAGGCAGTGTAACATCAGGTCTAACTGTCCCAGTAACTGCCATTATTATGATGTGATCGGCAAAGCCAAGATGTGAGATGTACTTGCCGTGAACGTTGATTGTCCAATCCAGTCGTGTCTTGATAACAACAGATCGATGAACAAATACTGATATATCACATCCCCCCGTCTCACCCCTCTGTGCAGTTGGATAGGGCAGGTTTTCTTATCCTAAATCTGGACAGTCATTGTTGCAGCGTCAAACAAACATATGAATACTTTGATGTAGCGCTAGTCAATTCGACATCGTTGCAGAGAAGTCAGAACTGCCCATAATTCGATGGAGAACTTCTCGTAGTCTACAAATGCCATACACGGTGACTGATTGTACCTACTCTTCGGCCTTGTGTGCACTTGACCGAACAGTAGGTATGGATATGGTCTACGGTACTGAAGCCTTTTCGAAAACCATGAGCTTGTTCTGGTCACCTGTCAGTGTCACGAATGTCCTGGTGAGACGATTCTCGGAAAGAACGTGCAGCCGTTGGTCCCGGCTGTCATTCGCAGATCTTTGACAATCGTTACGGGTAGTTGGAAGCCCAAAAATCTGACAACCAATCTTACCTAGGGGTAGTGATAGTAGGTAGGTAACTAGGTTGTGGGTCTGATAGGCAGTCGCTAAATGTACGAGTAAAATACTGGTATCCAGATGCGTCCGGTTAGACTGGAAGCCGACCTCAATATGGTAGGGAAAAGGCTAGGCAGATAGAGTGGGTGCCGGTGTTGTTTAAGGCAAATGAGACTCCCCATTGCTTAAAATAGCAACGCACTCCCATCTACCATCAATGATTTGAGAAACATTTGACAAAATAACGTGTCCGTCGTACACCTACCTACCTAGATACTACATTCGCCGATTTCGGTATATTATAAGAGTGTAGGTACCTACTATGCTAAATCGATGTGACTTAAACAAAAATGGCGAAATGTGGGTGTACCTACTATGGGGTCTAAGGGTACACCTTCGCCTTACCATAGCATGTATGGCATAGGATGCATGTTCTCAGTTAGGTATTTACCTCTGAAAACAGCAACCTTATTGTAACAAGAATAAAGATCATAATGATTTTGACCGACTTCTCAGTAGTGGCAGCAACCCAAGAGCAACCTTATAGGTAAGAATGAGAATAAATATTTGAGCCTGAGACTGTATGCCTATGGTAGACATGGGCGCAAAATTTGGGGGCAGCGCGCGGTGCCCTTGTCTATTCAGTCTATGGTCTAACCTACGCGCTACGGTGAAGAGATAGAAGCTGGCAGAATAATCGACATCGGCTGAGTTGACAAAAGAAAAAATAAACTTATACCTACCTACTGATACAAGTTATAATTTGCACCATATTAAATATTAAGTGCTTTATTTAACGACGTTCTCTTAACATTCAGTACCCACCTATGCATTTCTTTATTTTATTTATTTATCTACTAATTCTCGACGGATATCTCGATTTACGGTTTACAAACAATCGTCAAGATTTTATTACCTACTCTTATTTACTATCGGGCACTTATTTGAATGTCGTAATAAATTAATTAGCTTCTTTCTCCTATTTTCTGGTGCTGTTTTTTCGTGGAATAGGTAGTACCTATCCTTGTACAGTTTATATTACCTATAATAATAATTTTTTCATCATATTGAAAAGGCCAATCAATTTCTGCATAGCGCAAAAGGCAGCGGGCCTAGGTATAGATACTCAGTAGTTGGTGGAACAAGGTGGAATGTTCACAATTTTGCCATCTTCTGTGTCCCACTAATTAATTTTGGTGGGGCAAATTATACATATAGGTATCTCGATGTCCCTTTTTCGCACTTTTGGATTTACTAAAACATTACGGTGGAAATAAAGTACCTAAATAATTTTAATTTATAAAAACAAAAAAATCTTATTCATTCGAGAAAAATAACAAGACGCCGCCGCCGTCATGACGGAATTACTGGCGAACTCCTGAAAGCCGGTGGAAAACCTGTATTTTCCTTAAACCTTCGCCTACAATATTAGTGATTAGTGTGATACGTCAAAATTAATCAACCTAGCCTTTTCCAACTGGGTATGTTGCGGGTCGGCTTCTAACCGGATGCAGCTGGATACCAGTATTATACATGGAGCCACTTTACATCCCAGTTACTGGGTAACACAAATACCCTTTGGCAGCATTGACTGGTTGTCAGATTTTCAGGTTTCCGACTACCCGTAGACTGTCAAAGATCTATGAATGACAGCCGGGACCTGCTTAACGTATTTACCGAGGCACGGAAGGGTCTCGCTGTGTTATGGACGTATGAAATCAAAATCATAAATCACATCAATAATTTATTTCAATAAAAGAGTAGGTATACATTGAATATTCAGTTCTGAAAATCGAACACACATAATATTAACAAGTATTTCTTAATCAGATACATTTTATGACACAAAGTATATATTATGTGATTATCGATGGAGCATCGAATAGATAATATATCGCACATCAAATATTTAGATACAGCCAAAGGCTCTCATAGCTTAGCTCGATTTTCCCGGTTCCTAAATCCAAAACGGATCATAATTTTACCAGTCTTAACACTTGGTCGTACCTAATAATGCCAAACTGGTCCTTTGAAATCAGTCGACAATTTTAAATAGTTAATAGTCTCCAATGCTAATTAAAGCTATGAAGATTACCACCAAAAAGTTTTTAACTTTTTGCTACATGCGGCTGGAACAGGAAATCCGGCATTTTCGAACGAGTTTCAGTCTTAATAAGTCTAAGAGAGCACGCAACAAGTCGATAAAAGTCGACACTCGAGTAAATTTTGATTAAATAGACAACTAGATCGGTTCAAAGAGGTTTATTATAAGTCCTTTACTATATACGAAAGGACCGAGAATGCCATCAATAAGAATCAGAAACACAAACACAATGAGTCCCTTTTTGCAATTTCTCGGTTGAAATTCACGGTTCCCGGCAGCGAATATTGGCTAACCGGGTGGAATTTACCGACTCTTTTGCAAGCATTCACACAATATTACAAGGCAAACGTTGCGCAGCTTAAGGGTGTTAAAAGGGACTACTAAACGCCAAGACTTTTAGCAGTGTCGGTCATAGAATGTGCGAGAAAGACGCACATAGGTATTTAGTACGAAAGTCTAGTGTCATCTCGCTCCCGCCTTTTATAACCACAGTAGCCAAGAACTTTGACGTATACTAAACCACATGTATTACATTGTATCATGAGTATTCTATAGTTGTCAAATTATATTTTCCTACTATTTCATATTCAAGTAACCACCTCGTCTGAAGTGGCTCAACTTCAGACGAGGTGGTTACTACTTATTACCCTGATTCCGAATAATACTTCATATTAGCTTAAGCCAAAATAGTAAGAACTACGCAAAAATTGAATCGGACTACAAAAACTTTCTGCACCACATAATTATTATAAATGTCTTCCAACAACAGTGGTTATATCTAAAATTAAACAAATGAAGCTAATATAAAATAGTTAACAATTAACTTAATTATAAATAGTTAAAATTATATCACCGGGATCATAAAGCCGTATCCAGGGCTACGTCAATATGCATTTTTTTACAATAATTTAGCTGCACCCTGCACGAATAAGAAATAGTATAAAATACTCCTAGGGGTCTAAAATCACGGAGCACGACTTTCCTAAGCCCGCTGCGGTCACGGTTTTATCTGGCCTAATTCTATTACAAATCCTAAAGATTGGACATGTTTTTATTCGTTAATCAGTCACGCCGAAACAACTGAAGGCAAATTCCCGTAATGAACACGTTAAAATTTTGTCGCAATCTCATCTTAGCTACAAAAAAAATCTGTCTAGCCTTTTACTGTTGGATTCGGTTTCTTCCACTCTAACCAGATGCATCCGAATACCAGTATTTTACGTGGAGCGGCTGCCTATCCGACTTCCACAACCCAGTTACTGGGTAACATAATTGATAATACCCCTTGGTAAGTCAGGTTGTCAGACTTTTAGCTTCTTCCTACCCGTAACGACTGCCAAAGATCTACTCTAAACGAATATCAATGTCAAAAACTTGACAACATTTTTGTAAGCTAGAGAACTACACTTATTTCACTCTATTTTCACTGTCTAAAAGAAACCATTCCCTAATCTACGTTATATTGACTTTGTGGTGTTTCTTCTACAAAAGCCAGAAAAAATGAGTTTCTATGAAGAGATGAAGTTGAGGTATTTTCGTTGAATAACTCTTCGTAGAAACTCGTTTTTTACTGACATTACCAACCCGCACTGGGCCCGCGTGGTGGATTACGGCCCACTCCCTCGCACTGAGATAAGGACTGTGTCCCAGCAGTGGGAACGTCATAGGCTCGATTATGGTTATGTTCATGCATACTGATATTCAAATCCGAACATTCCGTTCTTAAAAATACTGGAATTGCCCTTGGAACGTATTTCGTAATTTTTGACACATCTCAGATTAGATACACTGGACACACAGTACTTACAGTACATTTCATAAGCTCGTAAAATATACAAAATCGAAAGCGACCGTGTTTCGAAATCTCAGGTCCTGCAAAAATGCAGTCACAAAAATAGTTTCTACAGACATTTTTCTCTACCGTTTGGCTGTTTCGCTGCGTTAAATCGCGCCGTGCATTCGCCCCCTAAGATTTCCTTAATGATATGGAATCACATATACTTACCGACTAGTTCGTAGCTCTAAATAGCTACTTAACAACACAGAGACTCCTCTAGGAGAAAACTAAAGAGCATTTATTCTGGTTCAAAACTAATAAAAACGAACATGAATTTGGTATATACAAACAAAAATATTCATATTTGTGCTACACTGCTAATATTAATTTCTGTTGTGTGTGCGTACTAAAGGACGCATGTGCTAGCGGTGATGTGGAATCTATCAGTCACTACATTATATAGACCTACTTCATTACTAAAAAACTAATCAAATGAAAAAAAAATATAGTGAGAATAGTATATTATTTGCAAGGTCGTAACTCATAACTCCTTACTCTCATAATATATTTTGTTCCTGTCTTAATAAAAGTTATTGTATAATTCATGAACTATTTGACAACATAGGTCAATAATTGGTGGTGGAAATTTACACCGCGAATGGGCATTGTCCTTTAGTACGCACACACATCAGAAATAAATATCAGCAGTTAATTCCCATACATTTTTGGGCATTGTCCTTTTAAGATTTTGTGCTTGTGAATTATAATCATTAAAATCATCACTACAATGTTCATAATATAATCCCATTGATTTTTCATGAAATAGTCATTAAATACATACTTATTACGGTCGCGAATCATATTTTATCCAACACACAACCTGACACTGACCTGCAAATTACGAAAAACGTAAGAAAATTCGAATTTCGCGGGCTATCTTGGCGCCCCCCTCTTAAGAGAGTAATATTAAAAGAATTGACTACTCAGCACACTCACAACATTTTTTTAAAGTAGTTGCAAGCTGGCTGCCTCTATAACAAACAGCTTGTTTGACAGAAGGTACAATAAAAATAATTTGACGCAAATCGTAAGCCTCGCTTACTCCATGTTTATAGCGCTCGCTTCATTTCCCCTATCTGCCTCTTCAGAGTCAAATGCTCCGGATACTGTCAGAGCCTCCACAACCAACTGTAAACAAAACAAGGCATTTGAATGACTAAAATCAACACAAATGCGAAAGTGAGTCTCTGTATTCATTTAGATACATCTGCCAGGACGTAGGGTTCAACCTCCAATGTTTAGGAGATCAACAAGTAATTTAAACCGCTATTAACCCTTCGTATCTTCCAACGTGAATCCACGCGAGACACAATGGCTTTTTAATTATTTCTGTAATTACGGCATTCAACCGTTTATTTGCGGATTTCACCAATGAAACTAAACGCGATGAGCAAGTTTATGCCCCGTTCAAGAGCTGTCAATGTCAATAATCCACACTTATTTTGACACTGACTAATCTTATGTACTGAAAGCGATATAATCCTGGGCTATATTTAATTGATAAAGCTTACAAGATCATTTGCATCCGGAGCTGGGGATGTAGTATCCATTTGTTGACTGCGTCGAAGCCTCTCTTTCTTTTTTGGAAACTTCGCAATGAAATCTGCTTGGTTCACGTAGTTTTCTGGTCGTTCCATCATGTAAGCTGGATTTATTTTGACATCTAGAAATAAAAAATATTTTATTATAAGCGTTTTAATAATCGAAAATTATGTGACAGTGCGGCCGACGACAGAATGCGTTCTCGACACCTGTCAGTTTCATACAAACGAATACGTGTTTTGCGAATTTGATGTTTATTAGTTACTAGAATTGTCGCACAGGTGTCAGGAACGCATTCTGTGGAGGGCCGTACTGGTAGGATGTTTTTTTTTGTATAGGTACATGTTGCAAAATAATTTTCTATTGCAATTGGAACGAAGTCCATAACGCGGCTTGCGGTAGGAGTTGACTGGTAGAAATCGTCAAGCCAGGATAAAGTGTTATGCCCTTCCATGCGACTTTCTCTCTCTCTCCATCTCTTTCTATTTTATACGACTGTGTGCGTGCGAGCATCGCGTAAGGAACTTTTTTCTTGACGTGGGTCCCCTGACCGCTCACGTTTTTTTTTACTTACTTTGTCCAATCACTTCAGGCACCATGTAAGGGTATAGCCAGCCCACCAATGGGGTTAATCCAGAAACATAATGTGCCTTCTTGTGGTAAAACAGTAGGCCATCCAGTTTCGGGGAGTAATTTGGATAATGTGGGATCCTCATCATGAAACTGTAATTGAAGAATTATAATTAACATGATTTGCCAATTTCTAATAGGTAACAAAACAGTGATAATTCTTTTGTATCCTTAAACTACTTATAGGGTGTTAATCATCACCATCTGCCTAGCCCTTTCGCAACTATGTTGGGGTCCGCGTCCAGTCTAACCGGATGCAGTTGAATACCAGTATTTTACATGGAGTCGACTACCCATCTGACCTCTACAACCCAGTTACTGGTTAATACGGTACCCCTTGGAAAGAGTCAAGACTGGTTGTCAGACTTTTGGGTTTTTGACGACCTGTTATGACTGACAAAGATCCACGAATAAGAGCTGGAACCTACGGCTTAACGTGCTTCCCGAATAATTTTTAATAATTGGCACAGTGCTCTCTAAGTATGTAAAGATGGTCACGCATTCACATACGTAGTGTAGCTTAACCTGATCGATCGACCCGTGCGGCTGTTTATTACTTAGCCACGAGCCCCTCAGTGATGTGTTTAAGCATGGTGGATTACTTGTGGTAACCAAGTGTACACGCTGTGAAGGTGTGCGTGAAAGTGAGTAGCGTCAGCATATATATAACACACTCACGTACACTTCCGACTTCGCCATTGTCTCGGACGGTACTGAGAGCTCCTGTTCTTACACACACATTCACAGCGTGTTTGTAACTTGGTAACCAGAAGTCAAGCGCGAGTCGTGAGATAAAAATACTATAAGCGAAAATGACTTACTCTCTAAAATTCACTGGATCACATGGTACTTTAGGTATAATTTTAAATTTCAAATGATTATCTTTTGAGCGTTTTCCCAATTCTGGCATTTCTTCTACCTGTGTCAGCATCCAGTAATGTCGGAATTCAGTCTGAAATTTTAGAAAATAACATTAGTTACAACATAAAAGTAATTCAATTTTTATACGTGTGTTTTTTTATATCCCTTAACTATAGGGGGTCATTGTACTCATCATTATGAACAACTTTTACTATGGGACCAATACAAAAAAAATAAAGTGTTCCCTACATTTTGACGAGACGAACATAAATGTAGGGAACAGCAGATTTTTTTTTCGCGATTACGGAACAGAACAAAACAGCTTTAGCTTACATGCTTTCACATATAAGCATACTAATCACTTGCAGTTTTACTTGCAATTCAAACATTTACTAGCCCTTACTGAAAATGAATGTTTCTTACCTCTCCATCAGCCATCAAATGGCTGTTCCATGCCAGTAGATCCAAAATATAGAAGGTATTTGTAGTAGGTATTAAAAAGCCATCCAGAACGCAGCAGCGAGTGTTACGGCTAGCCGAAACCTGGCTACCGCCTGGTAACGCAGACTGAATTGTCCTTACAAGGATACCATCCCGGGAATACAGTTTGGTTTTGCCCTGGAATTACACATGTGTACTCAGTTTCTAAGGCCAAGGTCGGAAAAATATAAAACCTCTTTGTAATATTAGTAAAAATCTTCTTTTTCAGAAAAAAAAAAAACACTATACTCTTAAGAATATCGACGTTCGCTCGAAATAAGCTATGTGGAGAATTTACCGAGCCAACCTAATGTAAAAATTCAACAGTTGCATATTAAACGATTTATACGACAAAAACCATTTCTTAAAAAGAGGTCAACAATTTCGTCGCTAAGACAAAAATGCAGAAGCGACAATAAAAGTCGTCGTAGGATGACGTGGATTCGCCCAAGCGACGCAGAAAATTATGGCCGAAAATATCGCTTAATCAATGTTGCCTTTTAAGCGTCGATATGTATTACAAAGAAGTTGTTTGTTGTTTGACAGAACAGGGCGTAAAAGATGGTTGATTGACAATCTATGCTTGTGCAAAATTTCAAAATACTACTTTACATATTTCATGACAAAACCGACAGACGGACACGAGAGTGATCTTTTATTGGTTTTTTTTCTTATAAGGGTCAAATATCGATTAAGTATAGAAGTATAAGAAATATCATGAAAAATACAAAACTGCTTACCCGACTGGCCACCACAAGCGTTCTAATACCTTTAGGGCAGGGTACCACATACCAGTTTTCATGGAAATCATCTGGTTTTTCTACCATCCATTCTGACTGCATGAGAACTTCCTTATATGCGCATCTATTGAAACCAGCCACATAAATTTGTGGCCTATAAGAAACCTGAAATTACATAAACAGTTTTTATTATACTGGTGTTTTTGAACAGGGATCACTACAACAGCTAAGTGAACTGTTAGAGACAAGAACATTTAACGTTCAATGTGATAACAGAAGAATGCCTACCGCAATAATTAATCTTTAGCTTAGTATCATTACTAAAATAATTAATTTAAACATTCAGAGTGATTATAATAATATATATGCAACAAGATGTAAGCTAGTTAAAAAATATGGATGACACGTGATCTATCTCGGAAACGTGACACTACGGGGTTTGGTCTTATTATGTTTTCTGTTTGCATTGAAAGAAAGAAAAAAAGTATTTATTGCGACTTGTACAGGAAGATCACAAACCAAACTGAACACAGTAACAATAAAAAACCAAGTTACTTATATTAAAAAAGAAAAATGAAACATAGTCCTATACGAGGCCAAAAGGCTCCTATCTCAGCATGATGCATTGATGTCAGGATAAATGCGGGGACGCCATTGCGAAAAAAAATAATGGCGGACGGTAGGCATGCCACGGGCCTTCAAAGCCCAAAGTTTTCCTGAAAATCCCATGTCCTAAGTAAATTATTGTTTTACCTAAAGAAAGTCACTACAATTTACATGTTTGTAAGGTTTTTCCGTTACAATTATGTGGCTTAGAGTTTTGTGGTAGTTACAGACACCTTGTCTTGTAACTTCTCGCCCGTTCTTACTAATGCAAACAGTCTTCTGACCCCGCGGTGTCTCTCTTACTCACATACTCATATTTACAACTAGCTGCGCCATGTGGCATAAGTCACGATCCCGTGAGAATATCGGGATAAAAAATATTCTATGTCCTTATCCTAATCCAGGTCATGGTCTACAACTTCACACTGACTACCACAACTTCACACTGACACGACGACATTATTTAGAATTATTTTATTTCGCTCAATTTATTTTTATTTTATCTTGATAGTTCGATAACCATATTTTTGATAACCAGCTGAATTTTGGTACATACATTCTGTATTTGATAGGGGCCCGTGGCTAAACAATAACAGCCGCACAGGTCGAACGATCAGGTTAAGCTACGCTTGCCGCGGTTGGTCTGTGGATGGGTGACCATCTTTACATACTGAGACCCCTCCGTGCTTCGGAAAGCACGTTAAGCCGTTGGTCCCGGCTGTCATTCGTGGATCTTTGACAGTCGTTACGGGTAGTCAGAAGCCCGAAAGTCTGACAACCAGTCTTACCAAGGGGTATCGTATTACCCAGTAACTGGGTTGTGGAGGTCAGATAGGCAGTCGCTCCATGTAAAATACTGGTATTCAGCTGCATCCGGTTAGACTGGAAGCCGACCCCAACATAGTTGGGATAAGGATAAGCAGATGATGACATTCTGTATTTTATACTGAATCATTACCTAAAACATCCCGACCCTCCTCCGCTTGCGTCTTGAGATTTACAGGGTGTTAGGGTGAATGTCGATGTTAAGGTGAATATTGATCAAAATTCGTATTCAAACTTTTTTTTTAAGAGCAATGAAGAGGGCTATGTTTGGATTTTCTCTGCGTGACCAAAGAAATCAAGAGATCTGCCAGAATACGCTGGATGCGAGAAGCACAGGATCGGCCGTTGTGGCGACGCTTGGGTTACTCCTAGATCCAGCAGTGGACGTCTTTCAGCTGAAATTATGATGAAGAATCTCAATAAACATTCGTCCATTGTTACCTACGACATCGCAACGCAAGCAAGCATACGAAAAACCCAGATCAACCATAGTCACACCGGGTTCGGTATATGCAAGGAACAGTTACACACAGTATAGGTAATGGTCACACGACATTACCAAAACCGTGCCAACAGCTGACTGAATGCATGCGCTCCCAGACACCTCTTGTAGAAACCAACCGGTCCAACCGGTTGGAGGTTAGGGGATTACGGGGGGGGGGGGGGGGGTGCTATATCTCGAAGCGCAAGCGGCGGAGGCGCGGGGAGTTTAGGCACAGTATTTTGAATGCGTAGGTATGCAAATAATTTTTAGCTGGTTATTAATTTCATTTCTTAAGAGTAAACCAGTCGCGCGCTCGAACTCACTGGTGGTCATGCCTACAAGCACGCTGTCTCATCTGGCTTCGTGTCTGACAAAGCTAGTATCAGTGATGAGCAGTTAGACGCTAGTCTACATACGCAACGTCTAGTTCTCACGCACAGAAACACCGTTCTGAACAGATAGGCGCGAGAAAAAATTCGAAACGTGCTTTGGAAAATCGTGTTTTATGAAAAAACCACAGCATAAATCAATAATAAATAAATTTTATTGAACTCTTCGATAACTGAGCTTTGTCGGTACGGTTTTGGTTTTGAAGATTTTACAGGTCTTTTATTACTTATTTACACCCAAAGTTACGTTAAAAATAGCAATAAAAACGAATCTTTGTTGGCTCATAACTTTTTAATGGCTTTTTATTTTAATATTCTGTTTCCGTACAGACACAATTAATAATAAGTCAAAACGACATCATGTTTAACTTTAGATGCATAATGTCAAACAGTGGAGTAATACTCTCCCGAAAGTATGGAAAAAATATTGACTAGTGGCGCCTTAAACACTTTCAAACAGCCTGAAATAAAATTTAACGCAAACATGTCTCGAATTAAAATTTAAGATAACGCAACTCAAGACAGAGGCGCTATCTACTCGTAGTTTGGGGACCACTATTCAAATAATTAAGTACTATGTTAAACATCAGTAAGCATTTTTTTTATTTACTTTGTAACAATCAATTAATTATTCTTTTTCTCTTATTCTAATTACAAATTTATAAATTGTAACTTTATTATTTATTTATTAATTCAGTAGTACACTTAATATTTTTTTTATAAGTATACAGGGTGTAACGGAAAGGTTTTCATTCACACATATTATATTTATATTTTGTAAAAAACATTGCTTTAATTTGTACTTTATGTTTTTTCTAAGTTATTTTGTCCCCCAATGATATATACCTAGTTGATTTATAAGGTAAAGCTATTATACTGTTACGAGCTTGGGGTTCGTGACAATAAAACTGCCGATTTAATAACCAAAAATAGACACTTTAATTAAAACACCAATTAGAACTTTAACACACTAATTATAAAACACTACTGATCACTTCTAAGTCGCACTTGAAGATCGCTTCCGATGTTCGCTTGTATCGCTTATCCAAGACTGTGTCGTTTAGGTTTTTCATGTATAGGTATAATTTTACAGAATCCAAATAATTTACGGTAGACATAATTGCTTTTTTTTTACTTTTAATATAGGTAGTTGAAGTGTGTAAATATGATCAAAGTGAGTCTTATAAAATCTTACCATAACTGGGCAGACCATAGGATATTGTTGATCTGATTCGGCCAGGGCTTTGTAAAGCATTAACAGTATTTGATATGGAATTTTACAATAAAGAATTTAGCTATACACATCTCAATTTATCACACACCTGATTAATGCCTTAAAATTAAGCCGGCTATCAATGTTCAGTCTTGGATATCTAGTGTAAAGAGCAAGGAAGAGCTTCTATTTTGACTGAAACTGATGTACATTTAATTGAAAATGTAATGTTATGTGGTATAAGACCTTAGAAATTGGTTCAAAGACAAATGCACATATTCATATACCTATTTGTTAAAATACTGGTATTCAGCTGTATCCGGTTAGACTGGAAGCCAACCCCAACATAATCGGGAAAAGGCTGGGCAGATGATGACCTATCTGTAGACATAGGTGCCATAGAGATCTCTGTTTAAGAACTCAACCTGTGTTTCTCACAATAATGGCTGAATGGCTGAAAGCTGATGAATATAGCTTGCAAGTGCAGGAGTATTTATTATTAGAAATGACTATGCATAATAACAGTAAAAAAACTTTGCTTGATTGACCCAGAGACCAATCCAAAGAACCAATGCTCAGCAGGTGTGTAATCATAATCACTATATCAATGAAGGAGACAATTATTCAATAATTTAACACGTTGACTGCCAGACAGCAGACACAATAGAAAATCTTTTGTTCACAGTCAACGTTGACAACGGTGGCAGTCAATACCTTAATGGTCTACTAAGTTAGTAGCCATAAGATTAATCAGCATAATAATTTATTTATCTTACCGTCTCTTCCTGGAAGAGGTTGCTTTCTTCAACCGACTCCACTAATCCCAGGACTCCCCGAAATGTATCCGTAAGAACTGAACGGTTGCTGAAATTACAAAAGGGGATGAAATTATCAACATACAATATCTGTTGTATTACAAAACCGGTTCGAACTTTAGTTAGTGGAGTGTTAATCTGAGAGAGTGGCTCTCTAACCCCACGTTTACATCTAGGTATAAAACATGTACGGAGCAACCATGGCAAGCAAGTATACCTTAACCTGATCTACCAGTGCAGCTGTTATTACTAAAACAACTTGTTTTAGTAATAACAGCCCCATGGTAATACATTGTTGGCAAATAAATAAATCTGAATTTGAATGGGTCAATCTAAAGTCTAATCTTAAAGCGATACATCGCAAAAGAATTGCGTCTCTGATGCGCCGCATACGGGGCAGCCCCAACAGCCTCCTACAGCTTATTGCAGGGAGAATGGATGTGTACTGCTCGTTCATGGAGCATTGGACAAAGCTACATGTGCGAGTGGCGCGGTCCTGATCCGATATTTTTAATGTTAATTTCTTGTTTTAGTTATTAAGTACTAACATAGGATAAATAATATTGTTCCTATCACAGTGGACCTAATTTGTTGTCGGAGTAATAAATAAATAATTATTATTATAAATTCACTCACAAATATTAGTGTAAATTATAATTGGCTATTTAAATATAATTCCAAATGTATAATTTTCAATTAAAAATTTTATTTTATTTTATAATCAAATCGGAATTTCAATTTAATTTTTAACTTAGTTTGACTGATGGATAAAAAATTTATTATTATTATCCTTTATATACTTAAATTGTTATTATTATAGGTCAATCAATTATTATGAATTTTTACTAACACTAGTTTGTAAGCTCGTAATTGTATGTACTAACAAAATATATCAAACTCAACTCAACCCAACAAAACTGCCCGATCCGTCTAGCTACATTATACATAAATATTATATTATGGTCTAAGCTAGTTTCATTGAAATTGTTAGCTACTGGTCATTGGATGAGGCACTTAAATGTTATTCTGTTGCCCACTGTATGCTAGTTTTAAACATGTTTGTCTTTTTGTATTGTGTGGTGTAGGTAATACAGTGATTACTTACTAAATGAATAAAATAAATTGAATAATTATGATAATACGAAAATAAACAAGAACACACAAGAAGTCTATTTGGAGGAATTATTACCCTTTTATTGCTTGTATTCATATTCATATGTATTAAAATAATAGTATAACTGTATCTTTTTTGTATTTATTTGTGTGGTTTGTACTTCTAAGATTAGGTTTTGGTATAGGATTTAAAATTAAAATAATTTCTTTGGTTTAGTTTATGGTTAGATAAAAAAATTACACAGTTCAAATTAATTTAACACAACCAAAACTCACGTTTTTTGAAAATTAAGCATTTCCTTTCGTCTCTCCTCTTGGTTGTCCAAATCCCTACCAGTATTTTTGTACAATCCATCGAACTTGGTTTTACTCAGTTTTTCCAACACTTCTTCCATGTTTGAGTTTTACAAAAACTAAAAAAAAAAAAGATAAAAATTAAGGCGACTTAGTAATCAATACTAAGTAATTTCAAACTATTATTACACTAACGAACAGAAATAATAATTGAAAACGAGCACTGAGACTGAGACAAAATGAACAGAATATGAGCACTATTTTAGACATTCGCTCGCAAATATTTACTTTCTTCAGCAGTCACATCACAGCAGCCACCACAGACTACTTAGCATAGAGGAAAAAGAGATACGCAGCCACAGAGTTCTTACTTTTATTTATTTTTTACATTGTTTATGACAGCAGCACACGCACAGCAGCACAGCTGTCAAATCACACATTAATTTCTATGGTTGTGATGACATTATATAATCGACTAAATTATGAAACACTTGACTTTTTAGAAACACTTGACTTTTTTGACGTTTTAGAAACACATTTTATATTATGCTTAACGGGTGTAAAATACGCTTGTCGCTTATAAACTGTGACAATTTTTAGGGTACCGTAGTATAACAAGGAACCGTTATAGTTTTGCGAAGTCCGTTTCTCCGTCTGTCAGCGTATAACCAGTATAAGCTGACTTCAGATTGTACGAAAAACCTATACAATGCGAGGTCAGCTAAAACTGGAAATGTAAAGCTTGATGTGTAGCCGTGTGTACACACGACGACAAAATTAAATCAAGCTTTAAAATTCCAGTTTTCTGGAGTTTTATTTTATAACTGAACTTGCATTATCTTATTGCAGTCTTCAACGAAAACAAAAAATACAAACCTTTACTTTAAGTACACCCACAACTCCTGTAAAGTTGCTCGCCCCATAAGCACAATGTTTTGTGTGTGATCCATTGCGCGTTGCTGTAAGCCTGTAAACAGTGATTTTCACACCAAAAACAAACTTTGTAAAAGATTTTCACACAAAAATAAAAGAAAAAAGACAAGACAGGTACGATCAAAGTAATTTATTTTTGCGAATTATTTGATTCGACTATGAAAATCGTTTCTTGCTGTTATGCTTGATAACCACTGACCTCTATTATACAGCGTACTTGTTTAATAGAGGTCAGTGGTTGATATCGTATTCAGTTTCAGTGGCATGCACAGAGTACTTTTTGATAGAGTGAGTGGCATGGCAACATCAAAAAGTACTCTGTGATGGCAACTTAGGGATTGAACAGTTGTACAGCGGGAACTTTAAAAAATGGTATTCTTGAACAATTTCTGTGCTCACATTTTTCCTCAATAGGTACCTACGTATTTTTCTCCAACCTCTTATTTTCATGTTTGTGTTTTTTTTTGCGCCATGTTTACCGCTTAAAAACATGTTTTCTTTCTTTTCAGTCAACATCAGTGGTAACTATAAAGTATTTTTATCTTTCAAAGTCACGCGCGCTTTACTTTTGGTAACCAAGTGTATAAATACGCTGTGAATGTCTGTGTAACCGCAGGAGCTTTCGGTCTGTACCGTCCGATAGTGAAGTCGGATGTGTGTGTGTGTTATCTGCTGAAATGCTGAGTGCAGACGCTACTCGCCTTCACGCTCACATTCACACACAGCGTTTTCGAACACTGTTTTGCAATATTTTTACCTCACGAAGCGACGCGCGCTTTACTTGTGGTAACCAAGTGTAGAAACACGTTGTGAATGTGTGCATGAAGACGAGTAGCATCAGTACATAATACACACGCACACATACACCCTCACACTTTCAACTTCATCATTTCAGAGTTCCTGCGCTTACACACAAATTCACAGCGTGTTTGTACACTTGGTAACCACAAGCAAAGCGCGCGTCGCTTCGTGAGGTAAAAAATATCCTATAAAGGCTCAACACAAAGGCACTGTCAATATCAAATACTGCGGTTAACTGTACCTACAGCTATGTGTGTAGTCGGGGTAATTGCGTAACACACCAACAGTGGCAAAGGTAATAATTTTTAACAGATCAACAACATTCATTGCGTTATTTAGGTACGTTGTTGAGCAGTCAAATTTTTCTAACTTATTATGAAGTACCGAATGGATGAACAACTGTAAAAATCCTACCGTGAAAACTTATGTGAAGTGAGATGCATATCCATGATGCTATAAGGATTGACACTATTGACAGCTCATCATCATCATCAGCCTATAGCAGTTCACTGCTGGACTGCCTCTCCTATTGCACGCCATTCAACTCGGTCTTCGGCAACTCTCATCCAGCTGCTACCAGCCATCCTTTGAAGATCGTCGCTCCACCTAGCCTGAGGGCGTCCCACCTTAGGTTAATCGATTTGCGGTCTCCACTCAAGAACACGTCTACCCCAACGGTTATCGGTTCTACGGCTAATATGGCCGGCCCATTGCCACTTCAGCTTGCTTATTCTGTGAGCTGTATCGACAACTTTGGTTCTCTGCCGGATCGCCTCGTTGCGGATTCGATCCCTCAGAGAGACTCCAAGCATAGCCCGTCCCAAAACTCGCTGAGCGACCTTAAATTTATGGACCAGCCGTACCGTGAGAATTCACGTTTCGGCTCCGTAAGTCATAACTGGCAGGAAGCACTGCCATGATTGAAGAACTTATAGTCTTTAGGCTCTGTGGAATACGCAATGAGAAGACTCGACGGAGCTTCCCAAACGCTGCCCAGCCCAGCTGAATTGTTCTAGCCTCCCTTTCAAAGTTGTTTTTACCAAACTGCCGAGTTCGCCCGTAGTAAACGTATTCATGAAAAATCTTGAGAGCCTGCCATTGTCACTTGTCAGCAATGGCGGTTTGGTGAAAAACTTATGTGAAGTGAGATGTCGTTCAGGATTGACACTATTGACAGCTCACTAAATTTAATCTAAGTTCCCACGGTGAGATGTTATAGCTGCGCCTCGCGGTTTCACCCGCGTAAGTTTCGATTTAGGGGTATGAAAAATAGATAGTAGCCGATTCTCAGACCTACTGAATATGCATATAAAATTTCATAAAAATTGGTCAAGTCGTTTCGGAGGAGTATGGTAACTGACATTGTAACACGAGAATTTTATAAATTAGAAGAAGAAGATTTGAAGCAGTGGTGTGGTGACCCAGGTAAAATTAGAGTAGAAATTGTATGGTAATCAATCAGGATGGTAATACATTACTTGTTACGGCTGCTCAGTGTCTCCGAGCAGTCCGAGCGATTCAAAGTACCCAATTACTGACAAATTTACAGCAGGCTGACTTGGAATTCATTGGCAAAGTTAGGTGCCTAACTACTTAACCTACCAATAAAACATAAAACTGTCTGGGAAACGTCAACATCCTGGACATTTTAATTAAATAGGTACAGACGCCAGCACATCAAGCTACTACAATCTGTCAAATTTCTTCAATAGATTTTCTACTTTATCGCTAGGGCATAAGGTTCAAAATTGATTGGGAAAATTTGACAGTTTCGGGTAGCTTGATGTTCTGGCGCCTGTACAACAATAAAACTAATCTAGGTAATTTTCCAGTTCACCATTTGGCGTATCTCTGCTATATTTCGATTTTAAGAAAATTCTAATCTGCCAGTGAAAGTCCCGTCGAAATCGGTTCCGCCCATAGAAATTCTTATATCTATGGTCCAGCCGATTGAAATTTTAACTATGGTCTAGCCGTTTCTAAACGGAACAAACAGACCGACAACAATTATTTAAAAAATTGTTGTTTTGTAGTAGGTAAGTCATCATCTGCCTAGCCTTTTCCCAACTATGTTGGGGTCGGCTTCCAGTCTAACCGGATGCAGCTGAATACCAGTATTTTACATGGAGCGACTGCCTATCTGACCTCCACAACCCAGTTACTGGGTAATACGATACCCCTTGGTAAGACTGGTTGTCAGACTTTCGGGTTGCTGACTACCCGTAACGACTGTCAAAGATCCACGAATGACAGCCGGGACCAACGGCTTAACGTGCTTTCCGAGGCACGGAGGGAACACGGTATGTAAAGATGGTCACCCATCCACAGACCAACCGCGGCAAGCGTAGCTTAACCTGATCGATCGACCTGTGCGGCTGTTATTATTTCGCCACGGGCCCCTCCTTTTGTAGTAGGTAAGTATAAACTTCATTTACGCTTTTAGTAAAAAGCTGTTATGTTGACATTTTTATAAACTGACACAATTTGATTTATTTGTATTGTATTGTTTAGATCGCCAACTCATTAGACTTCAATAGCTATAGCTTCGAGCCGCGGTTGGTCCGTGGATGGGTGACAGGGTGACCATCCATTACCTTTCCAGACCCCTCCGTGCCACGGAACGCACGTAGGTATAAAAGCTCTTGGTCTTGGTGGCTATCATTCGTTGATCTTTGACAGTCGTTACGGTTAGTAGAACCCGCGCTGAGTCAGCGTGATGGATTACGGCCCACTCACAGAGAGAAGGCCTGTGTCCCAGCAGTGGGAACATTATAGGCTGGTTATGTAAGTACATGAGAAATGACGACTATCCTTACACACGAAGTTGATTTCAATTAAGCATTCATCCACTCACAAACCCTTACCTTATGAATTTAAAAGAAACTGCTCCCGATGTGATAATAAAATCATTTATGAGTAAACCATCGAAAAATAGGACTTGGAAAAGCAGGTTCTACTAGCGACCTTTACAAAAACCAGGAAATAAATCCTTATGGCATAACATGCGTTTTAAACTGCGTCACTTTTTCACACACAATAATTTAGATTGGGTTACATACTTACATCTATTCCGAGAAAGTTTATCTAAACTAAGTTAAATACCTAATCATTCAGTCAACTAATACAATTATGCGGTGCTCCTGACCAAGCCATATTCCTATCCTATATAATGGAATTTCCAAAGTCCCCATACACCTGCACTTCTGAGGACCTTTAAAAAACGCCACTGACGCCGTAATTGGCGAGCTCACCTACTAAAAGGTTACATGCTCTGTGTCACCTACTAGGCCCAACTAATCTAACTATAAATATGTTTACCTTTGCCATTTGCCATCGACTCGAAAAGAAGAAGAACCTGAAGAACTAAAATGGTAATTATACTTATTTTTTGTAGTCAGTCATATTGCTTCGCACTACTCGTTCTGTATTTAAATTTGCCGCGTAATGTGGTACGGTGGTAAGTTCAGCGTTTATTACGTGATATTTAATGTTATTATCGTGTGTTTGGTGGTTTCACATTATGTGATAAAATTTTAAATTATTTTTAATACTGTAATTATACTTTTTATTCAATTAATTCTAGCGTGGGATACGCAAATTAGTCGTTTCAGTACTTATTACTCCCACTTATTAAATGGCAGTGTTGCTACAAAAGTTTATTTCCTCCAAATGGGGGATGAAAGGGATTAACTTTGTCCATTCCAAACATACATACACTAGCATCCCGTTTGTGGTCCTTATTCTTGGTATATGATATATCCTTGTAGAACAGCCATCAAAAATTGAAGAGCAACGAAAACCTCATTCTTCTAAAATTATCTTGTGAATTCGATGTTTAGAGTTCCGTAGAACATATAGGTAGCTAATTATTATGTATCATTTACTCAAAAAGAAGAAGACTTGGGTAGGAAAGGTCAAACCCGAGTGTCCAAATAGCTTTCTACAGCGGGTAATGGTCCATCGGCAAATACGACTGTCATATTTCAGCAAATAATTATCCTATCAGCTATCGCCTTGAAAATTGGAATAGTTGTAAAAATGGTTGTCTACGTAAACATAGATCTATAAACGTATAAAAACTTTGTTTTTTATTGCAACGCCGATATGGGGTTTTGAAATATTTATGTAATGCTTAGAATAAATGGGTATTATGTATAGTATACTATTATTTAGCTGCATCTGGTTAGACTGGAATCCGACCCCAACATATGTACTTAGGAAAAGGCTAAGCAGGTGATGATGATATATTTAATAGTGATCAAGTGGTTTTAATGAGTTATATTGTATTTTTTATCACATCTATTTAAAAAGAGCTAGTGTATTCTTCGTAAACTGGGACTGAAATAACTTTTTCCCTAGGGACTGAAAGTGATTTGAATTTGGAATATGGACATTGTTAGTAAAAGCTCCAATCACCAAAGAGATCAATCACGAACATTGTATGAACAAATAAGCTGTATGATAAAGTACCGCAGGCGAGCCTAATAAAAAAAAAAACCGGCCAAGTACGTGTCGGACTACGCACAATGAAGGGTTCCGTAGTTGCAATAAATTTATCCCAAGAACAACCTTAACATTGTAGTTGAAAAACATGTTCTCCCATACATTCCAACTGAAAATGTAAGTTTGTACGCACAATATTGAGAGATTTACCATGTTGTTTCAAGATCATAGACTTCTTATTAATTTTTCTGTAATCTATAGGTATAGAACTATTTTCTGTATTTTTTTCAAAATTTTAGGCTCAGTAGTTTCGGAGATAAGGGGGGGAGAATGGTAAATTTCCGTCTATTGTCTTAAATAACTTTAATACAATTTACTTTAAAATTATAAAAAAAGAGAGATCCTCACGGTAAGTCCTTTCATTTGATATGTCACACGGTACAGATTGCGAAACTTTTTTTTTTAATTGTCTGTTTACCCCTCAAAAATGACTCCCATTCTCAAAACTCATTTATTTACGTTACACGTCTGTGTTCGGGTCACAGAGATTCATAATATATGTGTACCAAATTTCAACATAATCGGTCCATAACATTCGGAGCAAATTGGCTGTGACAGACGGACAGACAGACAGACACACGAGTGATCCTATAAGGGTTCCGTTTTTTCCTTTTGAGGTACGGAACCCTAAAAAATTTTGTGATAAAAACGGGCAAAAAGCATTTGCCTTCATTCGTAATTGTTTACTGTACTATTCTTATTCAAAAGTTGCACTTATTTTTTCTTATAGGGCGATAAAAAGTAGAATGTCCACATCGGTAGCAAGACTATTTTAAGCTCGAGTGAACACTCTCGACTTCAAAATAGTTATTTGCTCCCTTGGCAAACTATCTACTATTTATTTAATGTCTGTAAAATGCTAGTCCCGAACCCCTTTTCTCCGAAGTTTACTAAGCAGAAAATCTGGAATAATTATACTTCATAGAGGTTTAGGTAAATATTACAGGAAAATCAAACAAAAAATTACTCAAGAATCCTTTTCAAACCATTTTGACTGCAAAGAAATAATAATTTAATTTTGAAAATAAATACTTATCCTTTCAAGGTACGCGAATGCGATTCGCATTTTTGTGGTTTTAACCGACTTCTAAAAAGGAGGTGGTTCTAAATTCGGATGTTTACATTTACACCGTTACATTTTGATCGTTTTAATCCTTAAAGGGGGTCATTATACGCATCGTTATGAACAACTTTTACTATGGGACCAACACTGAAATCGTGAAAAAAAAAACAGCTGTTCCCTACATTTTGTCGAGTTATACGCACATAAATGTAGGGAACAGCTGATTTTTTTTACGATTTCAGTGTTTGTCCCTCAAACTAAGGAAATTGGTCCCATAGTAAAAGGTGTTCATAATGATGAGTATAATGACCCCTTTTAAGGATTAAAACGATCAAATGTAACGTTTTTTTTATTGTATGGGCATAACTCCGTCATAATAAAAACGGATTTGCAAAATTATTTTTTTGTTTGAAAGAGGTTTATTCCGAAATGGTCCCATTTAAATTTCGTAAAGATCTGATGAGGAGTATCGGATACAGACAACGGAACTCTTCAATCAATGCCAGCAAATCAACCGCGATTTCTGCTATCGCATAATTCGCATATGTATGCATTGTTTACGCAATCACACAACACAACATCACGCCTGAACCCTTTAAAGGGGTAGGCAGATATTCATATAGCAAGTAGTGTTATATGAATTTGTGTGTAGCTACAACAAAAGGTTACATGCTCTGTGGCTACAACTAAAAAATAAAAACTTAAAAAAAAAAAAAAATACAAGTGGCTTCCAAAAAAAAAAACACTAAGATGTGAAAAATAACTTTAATTTCGAAACTCGGTGTCAAAAAACGAAAAGTCGAAAATGCAGAACCAACGACACCGACTTCCGAAAGTAAAGTTATTTTTCACTTTGTAGTGTTTTTTTTGGAATTTGGTTGTTTTTATTAATAGTTTTCAGTTTTAGTAATATTTCGTCACGCACTCTTCGTGAAACCCCGATAATCACAATCGCATATTATAACGAAACGTAATGTTAACTTCCATTGCTTTATTTATGTTGAAAAGATCGGTGTTTACTACACAATACACAATCATCTTTGAAATATTGTACAAATGTAAGGGAAAATGAAATCCTAGTATGGTAACATACGTAGCTATTCAACGGACATAGCCGACAAATTCCGAACGTGTGATTAGGTCACGTGGTACTTTTGGAGTCTTCGTCGTGGCGTAGCTTGTTCAGCTGCTCGTCGAAGCGGCTGTCGGACGGTCGCCTCTCAGCGAGCCTGCGTACGATGTAGCGGCCATTTTTGTTCCAAGTTCATAATAGCGTGCGCATATTTTAATGTATTTCGAAGGACATTTAGGCAATTTTCACGATGACTATTATAGTTTTCCTAATAGATACTTCAGCCTCTATGAACCAAAGAGCTTATTTGGGCGGACGCCCAACGTTGCTCGATGTAGCCAAGGGCGCTGTGGAAACGTTCGTAAAGGTACGTGCAGTGTCATCGACTCGTCAACCGCCTCGTTTTTGTGATCGATTTGTTTATCGCGTGTTAGTGTGTTGGACTGATTTATTTTATTTCATAGGTTCGTCAACGTTCCCCCGAAAGCAGAGGCGACAGATATATGCTTCTAACTTTCGAAGAACCACCCGCGAACATCAAGGTTAGTATATCAGAACTCGTTGGTGAAGATTTGTGGATTGTGCATAGGTGTGAGTGTATAAGCCGGCCCGATAGTGTCTAAATGTCAAGCACCGTAACCTGCAATCCAGAACATTTACATATTTTGAAAGTGCAAAAACTGAAATAGACAGCACGACGTAAACAGGATGAACCGCCGCCGTTGCTGCCTCCGCGATAGCGCTCGCTACTGCGCGGTCGTCGCACACTCTCATTGGCTGAGCGCGCACACAACGAAATGGCGAATCGGGGGGAAATTCAAACTGAATCATACAACACAACCAATTAGTTTCATAAAAGTCTGAAATTTTATTGTTCCGAATAAATCATGTATTGAATGATACACCTTATGATTATTTTAGGTTTACAAGTGCAGCTTGTAGTTAAACATAAATGGTGTCCCAGGCCACTGTTATCTAATAACACATATTTCCTGAAGTACTTGTGCAAATAATGGGTTCTTACTCCAATTGTTAAATTTCAGGCTGGTTGGAAAGAGAATCTTGCAACATTTATAAATGAATTAAAAAATTTGCAATGTCTGGGCTTGACAACAATGGGTGCAGCCTTGAAGCATGCCTTTGATGTTCTAAACATAAATCGCATGCAGACTGGTATTGACACATATGGTCAAGGAAGATGTCCATTCTATCTTGAACCTTCTGTTATTGTTGTCATTACTGATGGAGGAAAACTTTCAAGCAATGCTGGCATTCAGGAAGAGGTGAGTTGCTACACATTTTTAAATTTATAATTTTTTTATCATTTTGTTATTCAGATGTAAAAGTGCACATAGTAGTGATACTATGTAAGCACAGTTTCTTTTTATGTTTTATTTTTGTGTACTTTCATTATTTTAAAAGCTTCTTGAAAAATTATTTAAACCCACACATTTTTTTTATCACATTCAAAGGTTTAGAATGAACTTTGATAAAAAAAAAAAAATTGTGTTAAATTTATGCTTTTTTTGTCTATAAATTAAGTTTTGGTATGCCATGTTTGCTTGGGGGTAGCCTTAGCAAGGGTCCAGTAGTGGATTATAGTAATAGATTATTGTACACAATTGTGTTGTTTCATATCATCGTCTGCCTAGTGTTTCCCTAATATGTTGAGGTTGATTTGCAGTCTATTTTGTTTCTAAACTTTATATTTTAACCTAGCTGCGGGACACATGTTGTCTTGTCTAAACAATAGGTCATAAAGAAGTCCCATAAAAATGGCCTTTCAGTTTCCCATTTTTTTCTATTTACTGGGAAACTTTTCCAAAAACCTTATTCAGGCTATTACAAATATTTTAGAACAAACAATTGCTAAAACAGTCCAGCAGTTCTCAAGTGATGCGCTTACCAAGTAACAGGCAAACAGCATTTCATTTTTATTTTGTACTAGTAGCGCCTCCCGGTTTCATCCGCATAAGTTTCGATCCCATGGGAATATCGTGATAAAAACTATCCTATGTCCTTTCCCGGGACTGAAACTATATCTATCCAAATTTCATCTAAATCAGTTCAGCGGTTTAAACATGAAGAGGTAACAGACAGACACACTTTCGCATTTATAATATTAGTATGGATTGATAATTGTGTAAGAATCTGATTTAAAAAAAAAAACAAGTATCTCATGAACTGCAAGATTCAACAGCTGGCAAAATATAATTATAGAGCACAAGATTAAAAGAAAGCATAGAGCAGACTTGCTCATTATTAGCCACTACAAATGTTAACAGCTGAAAAAAAAACTGTCTAGTACATAATATACTTAATTATAGCCTTCTTTATTTAAGCTTAATAACTAAGTTTTTAAACTAATGTAAGTACTTATACCTAAGTAATTTTGAGTCGGCGCCAAACAATCATTAAACTAGGTCTACAAGTGAACATAGTCCTCCTCATTTTTGGAAGTCGCTTAAAAATGTTGTTCATATGTTGGTACTTAATTTTTTAATTAATAAATAGGAGATACTTAATGATAAATGTTGTCAATATGTTTTTGTATTGAAATAAGTATTTAAAAATGTAATTTATATGGTATAATTATGTAGGATAGATACAAACAATGAATATAAACAAAGCTAGTAATAACTATTTCAGATAAATCTATATCCATTACAGACATAAGTAAATCCATAATTATTTATGTTAGTTGAGTAGGTACAGAACTAGTAAAACCACAAAAAAAGAACTAAGTAAGTAAATCAAGTTGGGACGTGACTTATTACAAGTTTCTAGATTTAGAGATAACATTTGATGACTCAAATGGACATCTAACGCGCGATTTCAAAAGGCGCTCAAACAGACCGATGAGCTAAATTAGGTACAATGACAACCGCTGATATAAGCGCGCCCTTTCATATGCAGTTTCTTTGAAAACTACTTGGGAAGGTAAGGTACGGATTTGTATAGGTACTAGGTACGGACCTAGTTACTATACAAATTTTATGGTCATTAACAGAGGAAACCATTTACACCTACCAGTCAAAAGATACACACACATGGTGAGTGGTGGATGGTTAACGTGTTCCTCACAAAAGATCTATCTAGGATTATGTCTGGACTTTAAAAGAGTCTTAAAAGAGTTTGTTGGTTCTGTGTTTCTTCGAGTAGCCGGATAGGAAACGCCGAACTCTTATAGTTTTAAAACTTCATTTATTTTATGGAGTGTAAAACTGTTGGTAAAAAACCTACTTTATCATCATCATTTGATTCTCCTGCAGACATGGTGCGCCACCACCACCACCACCACCACCACCACCACCACCACCACCACCACCACCACCACCACCACCACCACCACCATCACCATGCACACCATGTCTTTTTCATCCATACTTCTCTATTAGTCATCTTTCTTGTCCACCCCTTTCTAACCTACCTTTGTACAAACCTACTTACAGAAATAAAAATCATTTATCATTTAACACTTTTGTTAACAACAACTATGCCCTCTTTCAGTTCAATCTGCCGATGAATTGCCCAATACCTGGTTCTGAGTTGACCCGCGAGCCGTTCCGATGGGACCAAAGACTATTTTCGTTGGTGCTGAGGCTTGCAGGAACGCCTGCAGTCGAGAGGGACACTGGCCTAGTCCCTTCAGATTCTTCACCTATCGACGCAATGTGTGAAGTTACTGGCGGTAAGTTGTCATTATAAAACCAACTAACCTTTGTTGGTATAGAGAGTAGGGTTGCTTACTTTTTTATATCAAATAAAGTATTTTTGAAGCCATTGCCTGTAAAAATATAGTAGATGGCGAAAAAATAATAAAAATATAGAAGATAATTATGTTTTTTTGCTTTTAGCCTGTAGTAACAGGTTTTTTATGTCTTTATATTATTATACCTACTCAAAACGAAACTAAAAAAAATACCATCAATTCAGCTTTTATGAGATTAATACTGTTCCTATTGCGCTTATTTGGGCATTATGTATTGAAATGAAAAATATTGTAGCTTTACCTAATTTTTTTTAGAAATATAGAATTTAGGGCTCTAAATAGCAGGATACTGTATTATATAGAAAGGTCGGCAACCCTTTTAGATTGCTTCTAACACTATGTAACTTTTATCTATATCTTTACCTAAAAAGAACCCATTCAAGACTATTTCGTAAACAAACAATTTTAAAGTTATCTTTCCTTTGTCAATATTGGGACGAGCTTTAAAATATTCGAGTAGATTCTTTTACAGATAATAATAATCTAAAAATATAAGGAGTCTTAAACGGATGTAGAAATTTCATATTAACAGGGGATAGTAAGCCCTTTAGAAAACCAGTCTGCCTAGTTTTTGTGCTGTTCATTTAGAGTCAAGGTAGATGTAGGTATTCAGATATAAGTACCTATAAATATTATTTTATGCTGCAGAGCTAACAGCTGGCTTAATTCGACGAACTGAGAACTTAATATAAGTAGGCAATATAGTTTTTTAACAGACTTCAACAAAAAGAGGAAAAACAATTTTTTTTTTAATGTTCTGTTCTGCTATAATTCTTTACTACTTCGACCGATTTGGAAACGTGGTAAAATAGGGGTGTTCGCATAAAATATGGCCTACTTCTAATGAGTGGTTTTTGAGTTATCGTCTTTGACCTACTTCATCTATGTTGATACTACTTGCTATCTAGAAGAAAAAATTCAAAACAAAACTTATTTAAAAGGAAAAAAAAATTACAAACGTATTTCAAAAAGAAAACTAGATAGTGCATAATAACTTTAGTTTCGGAAATCGGTCACTAAAAAATAATGTATCAAATAAAACAATCAACTTTTGTTTATTTGAGAAGTAGGTAAAAAGGTAGGTACTTACTTTAATTTGCCGTAAAAAAAAATATGTCACAATAAACGTTAAGTACTTCGGTAGGTATGGATTTCATTTTACCTACAAAAGTAGATTTGTATGGTTTTCCTGTTAATTTTAATAATTATATCAGTAGTGCTATTTACCATGTGGTGATACGTGTCCTGTTTCCCGGTTTTGTGTTGCATGTGTCCTGGTAAAGTTTTAATTAAACTGGGGTAAACAGTAGTCCAAGTATCAACTACCTCTCTTAATATAATCGGAATCCGCCCTCAAAACATAAAGATCACATCAGACTTGCATCCTGTCTGGACCGACAAATTCCTTATCGTCGAAATCTGATGAATAAGCTCTGACTTAGGGCTGATTTCTCAATCTACAGATCATTTTTATTTGGGGAATCTAATTGCCGTCGGACAGCTTTTGTATGGAAGAATTGTCAAACAAATCAAAATTGTTCCTTCAATAAAATTATCTGGCTTTGCAAAAATCACCCCTTAAACAAATCTTATCGAGCCGTTTTAAACTTTGTTTTGTGAGCTTTTCACCTCTTCGCCAGAAGCCATGTGTTTAGCCACACCAGATCCAATCAATAAGTGTTTTTCTTCGTGTCTTATGATTTATTTTTAATAAAACCCTGACACTTCAAATTAATGATAACTACCTTTACAGACCTTTTTTTGTAACTTGTTCTTCAGCAACCTACTTCCCACTCCTACCCACTCCAAGGAACTCTTCCAATCTCTTACACCTACACCATTTCGGTGCTCTTCTATAAAATCGGCGATCAACGTAAATAATACCTTATAAATTTCCCCTAAAAACGTTGAAGGAAAACATCGTGAGGAAACATGCCAAAGAACCAAAAATTCGGTGACACATGACGTCCATTAACCTGCATTAAGGCCGTTTGGTGGATTACGACGCACTACCTCTCATTAAAATGAAGCCTGAGTCCGTCCCAGCAATGGGGAACATTACAGGCTGATTATGTACCTACATACATTAACTCTCATTTGTTTCCCATATTACGCAGAAATTACAGAACGCCACCTCCTACGATCCTTACATACTCCTTATGATCTTTTGGTTACGTAACCCGATAATTTTCCGACATTTAAACAATCTTTTTCATTGTTTTTCGTACAACTTTCAGGTCGTTCATACTGCATCACCTCCCACCGCATGTTGATGCAGTGCATCGATAGTTTGGTTCAGAAAGTGCAGAGTGGTGTAGTGATCAACTTTGAGAAGATTGGCCCCGATCCACCGCCTATAGAAGGAGTTAACAGTAGAGAAGGCGAAATTGATGATGCCAACCATGAGGCGGATAAAGAATTGGATGGCGATGGGGAGAGGAATGGCGTAAGTTGTTTTTTTTTATATTGTTCCTAGGGGTACTTATTGGGATCTCCTCATCTGTCGAGTTCTGGGAGAATATTACCTAATAATCTGTGGCTGACTGCCCAGGAAGTTGGATGGGTGTGGCTCTCTATACAGGGTTATTTTAAATTGGCTGGCTAAACTCCGCAAACGCGATGTGTATCGATATATAAAACAGGAAATAAATTAATTTAATACATTTTTTGTGGGGTCATTAACCCCAGTTATTGTCACTTGTCACTTGAAATATCAGTTTAGAAAAACTGTCTTTTTTTTTGTAAACTTAACAGACGGGATGGGTAAGTATAGAAATCTATATACGATGACACATAACAAAACAGTTTTTACTCAACGTATACTTGCAAGTAACAACGTCCAACAGTCGTTGACCTTCCAAAAAAAACATCAAACCTTTATTATATCGTGTTTAAACATCGATACCCATCGTGTCTGCGGAGTTTAGCTAGCCAATTTAAAATAACCCTGTATTGTTCCCTATCTTTCCTAAAATGTATCTTAAGTTACTGTTATTTCTGGAGTTTATCTTCTCTACTGTGCGATTGTATATCTATATCACTCGGATCTGAGTTGATCTCATAATATACAAAGTGTTCATAACTTTCGTTCTTCACTAACAATTTATTATCTTGGAGAACTTTTAATCCATTTGTTGCGCTTTCTCATACTATAAACATAAAAGTAGACGTACGCGGCTGCACCTCTTGTATTTTTTTTTTCTCTAAGATTTATGTTACCTCTGCAAAATAACGAGTTCTTCAGTTTAGTTACGAAACAAAAACCGGCCAAGTGTGTGTCGGACCACACGCAGTCAAGAGTTCCGTAATTGTGATGAATATTTAGTAGAATATTTAAGTTTGTATTTCATATTATTGCTAAAAAAAACTATGAAATAACAAAGTTATTTTTGCGGTTGTACCATAAATATCCCATATCTCAAAAACTTATTGACTTGAATAGCAAAAACTTATCTTTTTAATTATGAAATCCAACAATATCCCCCACACGCGTTTGTGCATTGAGTTTTTTTTTTTCATCCCTCGGTCTCTCCTCATACATGTAGTATGGGAGTACCACTCTTAATTATTTTTTTCTTATTTTCACTACATTTTGCCATTTGGTTACGAAACCCTAAAATTGAACATGGTAATTGGACTTTGGAATTATAACGCATGCTTAATGGAACATTGACCCATTAGTAGATAGGTCAGAATTATTTCCTGGCTTTTTTTACTCCGATCTCATCAATAGTTAATCATACGTTCAAAATTCAAGCATTCATGATTAATTAATCTAATCAAATCCAATCCGTTTTAATTTTATGCGTCAACAAGTAGGATAAGTCCTCATAGCGAGATCTTTGCGCTTTCCCAAAAATCGTCTGTTTTGGGTTAAGTCAGTATTCCATTAAGCATGCGATAATAACAAGGGAGAAAAGTAGAAATGGAGTATGCTGCCTCAAATTTGAATTAATAAAAGTAGCAATCATCATCTATAGGCATATTCATACAAATACCATCAAATAGGTACCAGAAGAGACAATTAACAATAGATTTAATACAATTCTTCACATTTAAACGTTATCTAATATCCGTATGAATCTTCTCTTAGTCACGCCTACGGTATTAAGTTTAATGATAAGCAAGTGCTTTGTGACGTAAATGTTCAGTGCAAAGCCTTACACACCTTCTAATTACCCGACTGCGCCAGAAAGAGGGTTATCTATTTAAGGCGACTACATCACCTAAAGCGCGGTCACTATCGGACTGCATAGAAAAGAAAGAGATGCGCGATGACACAACGCTGGTAATTTATTGCAAAATATGAAACAATCATCTATTGTTGATTTATCAAACACCAAACAAATAAAAACCGTATACTAAAATTCGGGGAATTAAATTGTCTTTTATATGGTGAAAGTTTTATGAAAATACACCCGATAGTGTTTGCGTGATTATCGTTTTTATGTCCGCGGTAGACATTACTTTACAAATTAATTACACTATGTTAAAAAAATATAATTGCAAATATTCACATATCAAATTACGAAGCAAATGGTCTAGTATAACATTAATTTTTTTCAAAGATGATTTCTTTGTCCGGACGATTAGACGTGATGTTGAATTTAAAATCTTTAGAAGTCGTATATCTGCGCCTTAACGTAAAATCGTTGATTTCGAAACCGACCCATTAGGTTAAAGTATATAGGGCCCGCGACTAGTAATTAGTGATAGATACTTAAACATATGATTGTACTCATTACAACAAACAACTTTCCCAAAGAAAAAAAACATTACCATGCGCATGACCCCTCCAATCACCCCAAACTGAACCGCGCGCGCGGTCCATACGGTTGTTAAATGAATGAAAAAGAAAATGCATGGTAAAAGTGAAATCGTTTTATTTGTAAAGAGCTTAGAAAAAAATGTATTTTTTTTCTCTTTCATGCTCAGTAACTACAAATTTACGGTTTTCGGATTTTTTCCTTTACTTGTGCTACATGAAATTGCTTCTTGCCAAATTTCATGATTCTAGGTCAACGGGATGTACCCTATTGGTTTTGATTCCCTTGCGAGTATCAAAATATGAGGCATAAAATCAACATAAACACCCGTATCTTTTGATTGCGTTTACTTCGAAGTTTGATTGTTTCACTGCTTCAAGGGATTGCAGCCCTGAGTATTTGATAATAATTTCAACTTGAAAACTCCACGCGTTCCTGAGAAAAAGGGTCTTGACAGACGGACAACGAAGTGATCTTATAAGGGTTCCGTTTGAGGTACGGAGCCCTAAAATGTAAGGGATCTCTTCAAACATATGAAATTAAATCATTCAATATATTTAACACACTATTAATCACAATCTGAATCATTTTGAAGGATATTGGTAAACCATTGCGTCATATGTTCGAAAAATTTGTCTGCTCAACAATGTAAAACGCAATGAATGTTGTTGAACTGTAAAAATCAAAGCCATTAATTGCTACTGTTAGTTTGTTACGCAATTACCGCGCAAGTATTCTTTTAATAAAACAATACAGAGGTTCCTTTATAAATCATTACTAATATTATAAATTCGAAAGTAACTCTGTCTGTCTGTCTGTCTGTTACCTTTTCACGCCTAAACCACTGAACTAATTTCGATAAAATTTGGCAGAGAAATAGATTGCATCTCGGGGTAGGACAGGATAGTTTTTATCGCCATACCTCGCGGGCGAAGCCGCGGGCGGAAGCTAGTATGTTTATAAAGGAAACCTTTTAAAAGGAAGAACCACTGCTGCAGTCTAGAACTTTTTAAACATTTCATAATTTATAAAAAATACAGCGAAGAGTGACGTCACTGTCACTTATAAAACTCGGAACTTCGCAAAGGTTGAATCCTTCCAAAGTTGGGCCCGAACTATAAATAGAACTAGGACAAAGAAAGAGGTGTACGCAATCGTTATTATTAGACGTAATTATTTGACTTCGGCCTTATTTATTTGTTTCTTCTTAAAATAGTCATTCTTGGAACCGAGAACAGTCGTCATTCACTTGAAATATTTGCTTTATGGTTTTGGGACACGTACAGAAAATACAAACAGTAAAAAAGAAGCATTTAACACTAACAAAATTAACATTAAATGTATTAAAAAAAAAAAAACAATAAAAATCCGTGCATCTCAGCATGATGCTGCGATATTTGAAAAATAGAAACCGCAGCGCTGGTACAGCCACTTCTGTCTATCTTTTAGACTTTTATTTTTACGCGGTTTACACTTTGCTGCTTACCGACCTGCACGCTATACGATTTCATACGAGAGTAGTTGGTTTTTTAGGAAGGGCTCCATATTGCGCAAGAATAGGCAGAAGTGATAATTATTTATTTTTACCCACGACGGTACGGAGTCGGGGGAAAGTTTTGTGGAACCTTCTATTTTAAGAGGTCCCCCGACTGCCATGAATGTAGGTATGTGTTAGTGTTCTTTAAGTCGGGGGTTTTTTTAAATTATTTTATACTTTTCCAATTACATTTAACCGTCGTGGGTTTTTTCAAAATTTTTGGTATCACGAAGTCATACAATTCCTTATCAAATGTGTATTCCACTGCACTGTATTGTTTTACTGCAGGGAAAAGGCCTCTCTTACCTCTTTCCACGCATCTCTATTGTCTGATAAAATATGCCAGTCCTTTCAATGGGAGTCAGCTCGTCCTGCCATTGTCTTCTCGCCTTGCCATTAACTCACCCAACATTCAATGGGACCCAGCAAAACCATCCTACATCGTCATCATCCTAATTCCTACTATAGAAGAATAGGCTGTTGGTTTGTGAGTTCAATCACACCTGTAACGGATTTGGATGAAATTTGGCCCACGGGTAGACCATGACCTGAATTAGGACAAAGTATATTGTTTTACTATCCCGGTGTTACGTTTCCGATGGATGCTTTCTGATGTTTACGCGGGCGAAGCCGTTGCTCTGGCAAAAGCACATACAAAAACTCTAAATTTTTTACCATGTGGGTATTTATTTATTTTACTTTTATGGTCCTAGTTTATCATTTGTGACTTCAAGTGACAGCTATGTGAACAGAACGCAGCATTGCATAAATATGTTTTTTTTTTTTTTGGTATGACCACCCGCAGTTGCAACTCGCTAAGGTTACCTTACTGCTTAACCGGACTATCCTGTGGTGGCCAAAAATTACTTTAAGGCCCCCCCAGCCAGGGCTTTTTTTTTTTTTTTTTTTAAGGATGGGAAGTCATCCAATGACCCCTCCCGCTATGGGTGGAGCGGAAGGGAGTGTCAGACTCTTACTGACTAAAACCCATCCGTGTTCCTTCCTTAGCCCTTTATGTTCCGGGGCAGCGGTAACCCTTTCGGGGGCTTACAAACTAAGGATATTAATTTAAATGAGTTACACTAAGGGCACCCCCTGTGGGGTTCGGGCCTCGGCTTAGTGAGCCATTGCGGGGAGGTTGCAATGGTAGCAATGGTCAGGCTAGGTCTGGTTATTATTATTTGGGGAGTTTAAAGCTACTTGCTCAGCCTCGCGGGCTGGCTTGTCGAGCAAGGGTCGGGCGGTTGCATAAATATGTAAGTTGTCACGCCTTTTATACCTGCAGGCTTTTATTTAGGTAGTAAGTTTTTTTTTTATTCGTTTTTTTTTAAATTTGATTTAGTATTTTTTTTTAGCTTGAGTATGGATACATTTTATGGTATTTGTTGGTATATTGGCGTGGCTAGCTAACATATGGCAAATAATTTAATTTAATGTTCTGTGTCCTGTAATGTTAATTAGATACTTTGCAGACCTAGTATTGTATACAATCAAGTATTTTATAACTGAACAGACAGCTGTGCTGCTGGGGAGTTTGTTGCGCCACTTCTTCTCCCCAGCGAAAGCACTAGGAAGTGGTGAAGGGCGGGCGTTTTGGGGGACTGTCTTTTGTAATTTTGACGTTCGAAAAGTGCTGATTCTCAGCCTAGTTTGAATAAATGACATTTGATTTGATTTAACAGAAACTATTGAACACCACCTGCTACGATTCTTACATACTCCTTAAAAGCTAGTGCTTAATACATTGCTCCTTTTACAGCGTTGGAATAGCGGCCAGTATCAGACCCAAAGCGGTCCAAGCGCTCCGCAAGCTTGGCACTCCTGCCGCCGCCTGATCTACGTGCCGCGGACTGTCGCGCAGAAAGGCTTCGCCGTCGGCTTTTGGCCTATACCGGAGTCCTTCCGATCGGACCCTAACGCGCAAACATTGGTATGTATTTTTTAAACCCTATTAAGATTATATATAGTTAAGAAGGCTGATAAGTTAAGCTTTTAGAGATTTCTTTCTTCTACTATTTTGCTGTGCTCGACAGGGATTTTAAGTTACCACTTATCACGTTGTGATTGCAATAAATGATTGAGTATTGAATTATACGATGGCAACTCTCTTAGTTTTTTTTTCTTTTCGTGCTACGCACTTGTTATACTTCATGTCGAATTTTATTAAGTACAGCTGTTGTCTATTGGAACTTGGACCCCAAGTAAAATCTGATTTTACAAAAGAATGGGCTATTAGAAACCATTTGGCAATTTCCGAATGTATGTATTCTAATCTCTGTCCCAATCTGTCAAAAATACCTCTAATTAACCTAAATTTTTGACAAGTTTTTAACATAGATTATCGCTGAGAATAGATCGCGCCTGTATATCGAACGTTTTTGAATACGAGAATTGAACTTCTGGCGTCCTTTGAGGCTAATTAAATTCGATGTACTCGAAATGGGAATCATGCATCCATTACCGATCATGAGCAACACTTAAAATTAAACATTTCCGAGAAAATAAACTTGTAATTACGAACTACTGGCGGTGAATATTTAATGTTAAAACTACGGCAGTAGTTGGTCCAAACTGTCGCAGTTCCCATAACCAATGACCAACACGTCGATTTTCTTATTAAACAACAAAACTAACATCACGGTATCACAATGTTTGGGCTTTGTAGTAGCAAACTGGGTCACATTCGGTCTTCACGAAGCTCGAAAATGATTGCATGTAGGTATTGTTTGTTTGAAAAGTTCACACTTTTATGTTCGGTAAATATGAAAGCATAACGTTTAAGTGCATAAAAGAAAATACAGTACAGTGAGCTTGATTTTAACGCCTTTCGGGGACATGACCTTGGCATGCATTTGGTTGAGTATAGTGATTGTAGTCAATATTGCATCAAGTCTTCACCATGAACCATGTCTGGTTTTTGTGCCTAATTGATGGATATAGGCTCGCCCCCGTTACTGGCAAAATGTGGCGCCATGTTATGTTATTTGTGTCTTCACCATACAACCAATTCGCGGTCAGGCGACCATGTAGTTAATTCTTTAGTATACTATTCATGACGAATCTCAGCTTATTATGGTTTGTTTACCACTGCCTTTGTTTTTGTAATGTGGGGGCACATAAGCGTCTATTTTGGTTTTGTAAAGAAATCGTGTTTTTATAAGAATCCCCTTGGACATAAGCAATGAATTTTTATGTTAAATGTTTGCTGAGTGTGATGTTATGTAAACGGTATATAAAACGAGCGGTGTGCCTGATGGGATTTCCATAAAAACTTTAATTCCCTATTTAATGGGAAGAGTTATTTAATTCTACACCCAGCGGATTGGGCTGTACGTTGTCTGTCAGTGAATTCAAGATTTTTATTAAGTAGATGTACTGTCATATTCGTGTATAATTTAATCTCATAAAGCTTTTGTAAATTCCAGCCACCTCGCTCTGCACACCCTGTGGTGAAGTTCACATGTTCAAGCCAAGAACCGATGGTGATTGATAATCTGCCCTTTGACAAGTATGAGTTGGAGCCCAGTCCACTGACACAGTTCATATTGGCCAGGAAACAGCCTACCATCTGCTGGCAGGTAAGAAAAAATAATTCTTGGCATACTATTATAATTATTGATTTATTTATTCAGTAGTACACATACATTTTATACATAATAATTTGGTGCCAACATAAATTCATTAGAGTTTTACTGTGCACCAAACCAATTTAATTATAAAAATAAAAATGGTAACATTTTTGAAGTATTATTTGTAAGCATATGTGGTAGCGAACTAAAGCAGGAATCGTACATACCTATTTTAAATTAAGGGGAGACTTCTCTTAATTTTAATTTCAATTAAAAAAAAACAAAGTTAAAAAAAATAACTCATTTTACAGCGTTTATAAATTACAAGTTAAAGAACCATCGTGAGTCGTGATAGCAACCTTTGTACAAGCAATTTTCGAAAACATCGACTACTAAAGATATTAGCAATAAAATTGAGTCCAATTTGAATTAATTTATTATGTAGGTTACCTTGCGTAATGTAAACAAACTATCAAATAACACTCCACTAACTAGATAATGTGGGCAATTACTTCTAATAAGTGTTTAATAAGATAGCCCATGTATGTATCTGCATATTTTAGCATTATTGTTTTTTTTTGTATGACTAATGTCGGCTCGCCCTACGAATGAGTCTCCGACGTCATAGAGGTTTATTTAGGGGAAATTAGATACTTCTAAGCTTGGATATGTTTACTACATAATGATTCTGATTCAATAGTATAATAATAACTTTCAATAGCAATTGGACTATTCGTTGTGGGCGTGGTTGCAATTTATTAGCTTACCTCCTTGCCTTATACAATGTGGAGATGACAATTATATAAATGAAAACATTGGCAATGCTTAATGCATAGGAGTTTTTAGGAACTATAAAATAAATCCTGACATTGAAATAAAAAAAAAAGTGATTTTTCTTAAAAACTAAATAGTAGTGTGGGCCGACTATGGATTTTGCCAATTTTTGACTAGCTATGATGACTAAACTATATTATATTTAATTGCATTTTTGAATGCAGACTGGGTACGTCATTAGATATAAGCAATTTAATTTATTGTCGTCACCATCTTGTATAGAAACGTACCTACAGTCAACAGCAAAGGTCGCTGAATATTCTGTATTTTTAACAAAAGAGTGACCCCATAATCATTATTCATATTTTGGAAAAATATTCACGTTTTACTTGTATTAATACTTCCTTGCTTACTTGTTTGTTATATTATTTGTAACCTATTTAAATTATGTGAGAGTACTAACATAATTTAATTTCTTATTTCCAGGTGTTCGTAGCCAACAGTGGTTGTAAGAACTCTGAGATCAACCATCCATTTGGCTACTTGAAGGCGTCAACGAACCTGACATGCGTGAACTTGTTCGTGTTACCGTACAACTATCCGATGTTGTTGCCACTGCTAGACGATCTGTTCAAAGTCCATCGCTGCAAGCCCACTCCGGAGTGGAAGCTGGCGTTTCAGCACTATCTCGACAGAATGCCTTCTTATTATGTGGCGGTAAGTTGGAATTGATCTACATAAAAGTACGATGATTATTTATTTTTATTTTTAGGTTTTGGTATTTTGTGGGTTTTTAGAGGAAAATTGACAGTATTCACAAATTTCGAGATTATAATAATAATAATTTTGGAATATTTTCGCTTCAAATTTTAATCTATTCTAAAATAATATTATAAAGAGGTAAAATTGTTTTTTTTTTTTTTGTAAGATATAAAGAAAGAACTCCGAAAGTACTGTTTCGATTACAAAAAATCTTTCACTAATAGAAAGCTACACTTTTAGCGAGTGCCGTAGGATATGTTTAAGTCAATACGAGAAAGTTTACGCGGACATAGTCACGGGCAAGTGCTAGTAGAATAATATTTTCGTATCTATTTAACTAAATTATTGTACTTCTTTTTCCAGCCACTTCGTAGAGCGTTGACGAAAATGGGAGCATCCGCACAACTTCTACAGAGCTTGATTCCCGATTCTCAAGACAATTCGCTCAGTTTCTCCGTGTTGAACTATTTGAAAAGACTGAAAAATCAAGCTAAAGTAGAATTTGAAAAACTCTGTGCTGACGTCATCAACAAGTCTTCCAGCAATAACACGCAGAAGGTATGTTATTAAATTATAAAGTTATTTTAGCTACGTTTTTGTATCTTTCTTAATTTGCATTATTTAGTCACTCTTGTATGTATTTGTATGCATGAGTGTACAATTTTTAACCAATTGATCTTCGATTCATGCATACGAGTACATTGAGAATTTGAGCAATTTTAAATTCTTTCGGTGCCTTCGTATCTAGCGTTGTTTATCGCCTTGTTGGCGTCTTGTATACGTGATTGTATTGAAACCTAAGTCGCAGAGACGCGAAGTTAGGTCAGAATACGAACGACGATTGCCTACTAGCCTAAATGTGCTTTAGTAACCAGCTTTCTAAATTATTACAGCTAATAAATTTATTACTACTATCGATCAGTCAGATAGGAAACTCCGACCTCCATAGCTATTCACAACCATTCGATGCCTTTCCGTGCCAAAGCGAACATCAGTCAACGTTTTCGAAGGAGCCCTGTAAACGCTGTTCAGAAATTCGAAGCCCGAAAGTTTTGACAGTTTAAACCAATTAAACAACCACTGTTCTTCCGACGGCTATGTGCGGTCGGGGTCTAGTCAAACTGGGTAACTGAAAATGTGTCTTTTTCGAATCGGAAGCCTAGCCTGTGAATCGCTATGCCAATCTAGTTTTTAAAATATGATTGACGAGTAAAAGTGTTTGTACAAACCTACTTACAGAACTAAAATCATTTATCAATACATTTCAGGTTGCTGAAAGCGTTCGAGTAATGTCTCGGTCACCACTTCGGAAGGACTTGACGACACATCCGTGTCTTCAAGACAAGTTCTCAGCTCTTCGCGATCAGTTGAACGAATTTGGTGGTTTTGTCGTTGGACTCTCGCGCGGCAGACATAAGACGCAGACGCATACGTATAGGAACCCTTTTGACATACAAAGGAGAGATTTACTTGATCAGGTAAGGGTTACGGGCTTTTTGAACTATTATATAGAACGATGAAAAAGGCAGGAGTATAAATATATATCTCTCCATCCATAGCATAGTGTGTCTTCTTCATCCTTTACTTCTGTGGAATAAACTAGCGGCTTAATTATCATCTTCCGTACAATCCATGCTTTGTTACCTTGGTCTGCTTACTATTTTTAAAATAGTGTAGGTACCTATGGAGAAGAACGGGCAAGAAACTCCATTTTCTTGCCCGTTCTTCTCCATAGGTACTTACTCTTTGGAATAGGCAACTAGCTTCATATTTTCTGACTGACCGACTTCTTGACAATTCAAAAGTGGCTGTAAATGGTTTAATTTAAATAAATGCTTTGAGTTGGAGTTTGATTTAAATGGTTAAAACAATAAATTATTTTACTACTTGAGTGACAATAATTTTTTTTGACGTTCATTCATTTTCGCCACAGAGCTCACTCAGCTTCGGAGAGATGTGTTGAAACAAATATAATACTTAAGCGTAGCACCATATGGCGATGATGGGATTATCGCCCTCGGGAGCGGATATTAAACATTTGCACATGTATTACTTTTTTTTGTGTCAGTATTATTTTATAGTTCTTTGTTTCTTTAAAATACGACGCGGGTGGTGTATGGGCGTGGTATAATAATATTCTATGGTCGTAAGTTATATAAACAAAGAATTTTTATTGTTGTATTTCTGCAATTGTCTGGCAAGTTTCCAAAATGAAATTCTATTTTACATAGGTACCTACAGAATAAAAAAAATACATACCATAACCACATTGTATTCTAATGAGGCAGAGTGTGTGTGTGGATTGTTTACATAATTCATTACACATTGAGAGACAGTTAACTGATTATAAGTTTCTCAAACGCCTTAATGAAAAAAAAATGAATATGTGACTGAATTTTTTTATTTTTGAATAAAGCGTAAACCACGTCATAATGTAGACTTGCGATGGAATCGGTATTTCTAAACAAACTTAGTTATTTACGATTCCTAACTTCCACTTGTCCGCGAAAGCATATTTTATTATAAGACTGCAGAGCTAAGCATGGAGTAGTATAAACTGTTTTTCAACTAGAGCAAGGTTGATATTTGATGGGTAGTAGCACAGATATAAATAGACTTAGATAACGCACATCTAGACATCATAGTAGGTGTACTATGATGTCACAAGCACTATTTAGTGATGGGATAATCAAATTATGTACCTAAAGTTCGTTTTTTAATCTCAGAGACTAATCTGACAGGTGTAATGTCAAAATTCTATACTAAAAAAACGCAAACACAAAAGACAGATTAGTCTCTGAGATTAAAAAACCAACTTAACTTCATTAAACTTACTGATATAACAGAACATACAGAATACAGAATTATAGCTATTTGATCAACACAACCGAAAATTGACTGAAGGCAATAACTAAACATTTACAACAATTACTTTCCAGGTGGTACGAATGCGTGCGAACTTCTTACAACCATCTCTGGCGCATACTCGCTTAGTCGACGAGGATAGCGTTCATTCGATGCCCGTCGCTCAAATGGGCAACTACCAAGAGTACCTCAAGCGAATGACGCCGCAACTACGAGAGATTGAGTCGCAGCCTGTACGACAACACATGTTTGGCAACCCCTTTAAGATAGATAAGGTAATGTTAACAACGAATGCAATTTTATTCCAACAAAGCAGATGAATAGCTTTGCCTTGTGGCAAGGTATCGTTACCTACTTAGCTACATCTAGTGGCTCTGTTACACATACAGGGTAACTGGGATATCGACGCCCAAACTGAAACTATGAATCTAGCACGTGGTTCTAGACCCTGCGTAGAAATTTTCCGTAGGATATCAAAAAAGAAAAACTGTTGTTTCATAGAAAAACGCAATGATACCTATGCGGTGTAAATGTATGGGACAACCAATTTTTTTAAGGCATTGACTGCCAACGCGGTCACCGGTGACCTCGCACAATGGATTTTTTATTGTGTCTGTTGCCTGGCAGTCAACGTGTTAAATAACTGAAGTAAAATTTCAACACTGGGTTCAGAATCATGTATTGAATCCATAGTAACAGGTTGCGCGGCGATGTATACCACCCTGTATTGTATACCTGTTCAATCCTCGGAATAATAATTGATTTATTTCAATTAGGCAAATAAAAGTCACATTGAACGTGTAGTAACAGTGTTTATTGTGCAATTCCAGCGCATGATGGTAGACGAAGCGGACATGGACCCGGTGGGCGCAGTGCGCGGCGGCGGCGGCGGCGGCGGCAAGCGCGGCGCGGACAGCCCGCGCGCGCTGCCGCCCAAGCGCCGCGCCGGCCCGCTGCCGCCGCACGTGCAGGCGCGCCGCCCGCCCGAGCCGCCCGAGCCGCCGCCCGCGCCGCACAAGCACGCCGCGCCGCCCGAGCCGCGCGAGCCGCGCGAGCCTGTCGCCAGGAGACCCGTCGAGCCGCGCGCGCCGCCTCCATCGGAACTTCCGTCTGGGAGACCTCCTGAGGTACTATGCGTACTTTATTTGTTTTCTTAATCATTGTATGAATTGTCTGTCTTGAAAGTTTCTGATTAAAGTGTAAACTAAATCAGACTTTTCGGAATTAATAAGTGCTCAAGTTATTGCGTAAGAAAGTTAAATTCGTACGCAATAACTCACTAAAAGGAATTAGTAACATATCTGTGTTTTTTGTAAACTCTAAACCCTAAAAAACTAAATTCAATTACTCTAACAAACTTGTCTCTTCTAAATACAGGAACCTCCAAACGTAGACACGGGCGGCCCGGTTATCGTTCCAGCATCGCCACCTGCATTGCCGCCTGCCATCGCGCCTCCAAACCTACCACCTATCGTCAAACCCTTCCTCAATGGAGGTCAGTCTTTATTACATGCTCATTCAAAACACTGCTGAAATAGTAAACAGTTCATAAAAGCTATTTTCATATCTGTACAATTTGCTGGTATTCATCAACGACATGAATTCAACAATCTAAACACGCGTTGCAATCAACCCTAACTAAAAACCCTCTAGGTTTGGTGACGGATGTTTTCATCAGTATTAAAATAGTAATTTACTCCTACCTTTCCCAGAAAGATTATTGTAGTCAGAGAAATTCATTGTTTATCAGGCTTGTTATTTACCACTCAAATATCGTTTAAAGTTAACTTTAAATGAGATCCAAAAATAGACCACATTTCGGACAAGAAATGAATCCTGAATTGAATTGAGTATGTAAGGGCTGTAGCTGCAGATAGCGTTTTATAGATTCTGCTTAAAGGCCTGAGTTTATAAAAAAATAGAGTAATTTTTTTTTTATCTGTCGTTCCAGACGCATACACGACTGTGGGCAGCAAGATGCCGCGCTCGCCGTCGCCGCCGCCGCCCGCCAGCCCGCCGCCCGCGCCGCCTGCGCCCGCGCCGCCGGTGCTGCACGACACGCAGGAGCTGCAGATCAACGCCATCCTGCAGGGCGTGGCCGCGGAGAACAACTCCAATGCACGCTCAAGGAAGAGGAAACGAAAGGTAAACCTACACAAGTTAAGTTTTTAAGACGAAAGTGCCATGGTAGAAAAAGGTAAATTCAAAATTTTCTTACATTTTTTTTGCCAATCTCAGGTTGTATGTCAATCAATATGATTCGCCACGCTTGAGGCAAAAATGGTAACGAAAATTTCTGCCACAGACAATCAAATCGAAATGATATGCTGCTATGAATATTATGAAGTTAAAATATTGGAAATAATTCCAGAATCTATATGAATTACCAAGGGCTGGACTTCATGAATTTATGGTGAAACCTTGATACGCTAAACATTGATAGAATGCCCCACTAGACTAGGTCACTACTAACATAGAAATCTGTTACAGAACGACAAACAACTAACCCAGTTGACGATGCCGCCACTGCTCACGCGCAAGGAGCTTGCAGATATAAGAAAGCACAACCTAGATGTACGGTCGGAGGTCTTTCGCGCGGTCCGACGACCCGGGAAAGGTAAACACGACATTTATTTTATATATAGTTACCAATAGGCGGGTAGCTCGCCACCGATCAGTACGCACACCAAGATAAATAGTAGTATTATCATCATTGGTGACGCTACTGACATAATTATGTAAAAATTTGCTGTGCCATAATTATTTTGTTTATAGTTACTAGCTCTCCCCCACAGACGTTGCCCTGTCCAAATTTCAATACTTTGTACAAAAATTCCCATAGAAAATATACTTTCAGTTTTCCCGAATATTCCACTCTGGCAACTTTTAAAATGTTTATTTCTGTAAAAACTAATAAGAACATTATAAAACAAAAATTTGCCAAATCGCTCCAGCCGTTGCTGAAGTGATGAACTTATCAATGATCAGGATTTCATTTTTATTATATTGATAGATGTTGTCCCACTGCAGGGCAAAGGCCTCCCTTTCTCCTTTCCACTCCTTTCTTCTTTGTACTCTTGGGCTCCTGTCTCCTGTCTTGTGCCATAATTGACGGTCAATTGTGTTCATGCTAGGGGTGGAAAGTGGTTACTTCCGCCTTAGATAACTGCATCACCGAAAGTGTGTTCATTTGGCAATTTAGTACAGCAAGCAATGGTGTCTGGTGTAGGCATCTTGATAATATTCTCCAATATGAGCAGTTATAACCTATCTTTGAGTTTGAAGGTGTGGTTTCAATACTCTTTTTGAAACACTTCGTCTACTATGAAAATACGTTTTGCGATTATAAAACGTAGATAAAAAAAATGTATTTCCTGATTTATACAAATATGTACTAACACTGTTTGTGCGTCGTTTCGTCGTTGATACCGTTATCAGTTTTATCCTTGATGTTAATGCACTAAATTCAAACATAACCTAAATGAAGCTGTTATAAATTTTTGGTTTGCGATAACCTTAACATTTATTTAAATTATCTTTTTGTTCACAGATTACACGAGACTGTTCGAAAGTTTAAAACAATTACAAGGTGGTGTGGACGTTAAAAAGGAAGTGTTACGCGAAGTTATAAACGAATCGTTAAGGTTCAAGCGTAAGACCCTTGCCAAGCTTTTGGAGGACTTTTTAGCGGGACTAGAAAAAAACGGAAGCAGTGCCTCAATTAGTATGAAGAGAGTTAACAACTCAGTGATGTACAGTAACGCTAACAACCGCAGCTAGTAAAGTGCTAGTTCGAGTGGATATTTAATGTGATTTTATTGACTGGCCACATTGCTGTTCAAAGCCGGGAACTTAGTTCGACGGAATCACGAAACGTAGGTTAAAGACAATGGACACAAGCATGTGCTGTTATGATATTAGTTTCTGCGTTTAATTTAATGGTTCCAAGACAGTGTACGTTGATATTCTGATTGTAATTGTTATTCTACCATATAATAATCATATTCGATGATTTTGTATTGCGATTCCGCCTGGTAAGTAGTCATGTTGTCAGTGTACAGTAATAACAAGAGATGCGATGTTAATGATCTCACGGCTCGATAGTGTGACTCACTGTTGAGCGATAGTTATTGCATATTGTATGCGAATTAGTTTGTTCTTAAGAAACTGAGAATACCTAATCTGTATGAATCTTATGAGAGTTGTCCTGTAATAATTATCATAGTAGAAAAACAGTTTAACATTCATAAGTAAATGTCATATCATACTTTCATTAATTTTTCAAGAGCATTTTATGTAAACTCGTGCATTACAGCCGTGTCTTGCTGATGTGTAACAAAGTTGACCAAGGAACGTATGTGTCGGCCCAAACTAACAGTTTTCCTGTCATTTTGATTTTCGTGTCTTACACATAGCGATGTATAAGAAGCAATATAAAATTTGGTTTTATTATCACAATGTGTCTTATTCAAAGTGGCAGTAAAATCGTGAGTTTCAAGTTGTAAATAAAGTTGTACATATTATTAGAATGTTATAAAATAGATAATACCAATGGAATGTATGTGTAGGATGTTTTTATGCATCGGTCACTGCTACTGTTAATGTGGCTGGATAAACCTAACAGAGATAGATATTAAATATTATTATTAGAATAATGTATCCAGGAATGCTAATACATTTTATGGACCTGAAGAATTTAATGAAGACATTTATATAAAGTTTTAGCATTATTGACTTCAGTGGAATTTTAAATGTTTTATTAACATCATGAATGGTGTTGTTACACATAACAACACACAAAACACACAACACACACAACAACACACACACACACATAATAACACACACACACAATAACACACAAACACAATAACACACACACACACACACACACACATAACACACACACACACACACACACACACACACAAACACAAACACACACACACACACAAAACAACACACACATAATAACTATACACTTAAATCATGGTTCGTCAGTGTTACACGATTTTGTGGACACCTGTACCAAAGTGTAGTTTATTTTGGATGTTCTTTATCGGAAAAATTGCATCATTACATAAAAACAGAACTGTGATACTCGAAATTTTAAATGATCGAATATTATGGGTTACCCGCCACATTAACACGAGTTCGGTCAATTGTAAAGTGTAATATATCATTTTTTTAAATAAATTATGATCCTTATTGGATTTTTATGCTGTGTTTTATTGGTCTATTTAAGCGTTGCCTGTAATAAATTTATTGTATTTTATTTACAAAGTGCGATTCCACACGGGCGTAGCCAATGCGTTGCGTCGGCGCTGACTGTAGCGATTGATTTTGTCAGGCATTGGCCTGAGCGGTGACGTCATCGCAGCGCTCGTGTGGGAGACTACGTCGAAATCACTGCGCTGCGACGACGATGCAACGTATTGGTAAGGCCCGTGTGGCATCGCTCTAATTCGCTTATTTTTTCAGTTACCAACGTTTCATAAATAGTTAACTAAAAACATATACTTTCAACATCTTCCCTATTTGAACTTTATGTCGACGACATCAATCACTTTACAATCTTCGGACTAAAAGTTCTAACGCTTGTCAAAATTTTAATTATATTTTTTGGCAGTATTTTGTGGCGATAGACTTTAATTTGAGAGAGACGGGGATGCTGCAATAACAGAGATAATCTTCATGCAAAATTGGATGCGTAGTCGCGTCCGCCCCGACGCGACGCGACGCCCCGACTCCCGACCAATCTATAACGAATATGCTCCTCCGTACCCGTCGGCATAAAAGGGGCAATATTCAGTAGAGATCATTATCTAAACCGGACATCCTTTTATACAGTTCAATGGTGTGAGGCTTTTGTAGGTACCGTACCTACCAACCCAAATTACAAATATATCTGGTTTTATTTTGTTTGGGTAAAACTGATACCTAAAGACAGCAGAAGTCTAGCAGCTAAACACCTTGTGTGTAATTAGTTTAATCCGGTCATTCCGTTCATCCACACCAAAAAATCCACCCCTACCACTGTACCGTCAAGGGAACAGCCAAAGGGTACACAGGAAAAAAAGGGACGCGGAAATGCAAGTCCGAGAATCCAGCCTATAAGCCTATAAATTCTGTTGAACGTGAGTGGATTATCGGACATTTGTGTTTCCGTGTATCTGTCGCAGCCAACTGGTTAAATTAGCCGTTCAGTTAACTGCCTAGCCTTTCAACTAAACGGCGGCCGTTCAACTAACGGCCTGAATGATATTAAATTACAGTTTAGGTTGGAAGTCTGTAACCAATCACGCGCGAGCCGAATTGGTTGCAGTAATTAAGGCATTGCACCCCGACCAAGTGGGTTAGCTTAGGTTAGAACTGTGATCAACCGCGTTCGAGCCGAGGGAGGAAGCGAGGCGAACACTACTTCTAAAGGCCAGGCAGTTAACTGAACGGCTAATTTAACCAGTTGGCTGCGACATATCCACCTTATAATGGATTTTTGGGGTGGTTAAACGGCATAACCTGTTCGATCCTTGTCTTGGTGAAGGTAGTTTTCAGAAAAGAACGCGGTTACGTAGTTATTGGCTTTCATTACATAAAATGTTAAAAAACGTACCTACTTATTCCCTCGGTTTTATTCGGTATTCTATCTATATCTATACAAATAAATAAAATTGAAGTGTCAGTAATGTCAAAATAACATACGTTACCTACTTGAATATAATAAATAATAAAAAACCATTTTTAATTTTGTTTCTTCGAAAACATTTCGTGTTTCGGTAGATTCGCCCTTAAGAGCTGATCCAGAAAGGGCGAATTCGCCGCGAAACATTTCGCGCGAAATCAATCACGAGTTAGTGAGATACTAGGCACCAATACATCGCGCCCACAAGCATCGCGCGAATTCAAAATACGCGCGTAAATCGCGTGCACTACGCCAGACTCGACTCACGCGTGATTCGCGCGTAATGCGCGCGAGTCGAGATTTCTACTAGGGACGTTGCGTCCAGTTGACGCGCGAACTCCAGAGCGTTCAACTCCATGTTTTCTATTGACAAATGAAATTCGAACCCAAATTCTCGCGCGTTGGTACGCTCCTTCTGGACGCAACGGTCATGCGTAAATACGTACGAGAAAATCGCGGCGAATTCGCCCTTCCTGGACAAGCTCTTAAAAGAAGTGGGCAAAAAAAAAAAGGTATATAATGTAGGTACATTTTCTTGGTAGTCATGGTACAAGAATTTTCCAGTAACAATGGCTAAGTTCGAACTCCCTTGCGACTATCAGGCATTGTCGATCACTAGGTTATTTCTTGGAATAGAACGGAGTTAGCTGCTGCGTGTCCGATGTCTGCCAGCTACGGCCGTCCGAGCTTGCCTTTCAACAGTTTCAAGAAACTGAGATAAAACTAGTTAGCAATGACTACAAAAGCCCGGAGGACCAGTTTACTTTTAACTTTTACACGTAATTACCTAAGTACCTAGATAGGCAACATAGTAAGTTATTCGTATAAGGGCGTCGCCCATAGCGACTTTTTCCAGCGATTTAGAAGCCCTTTTTGTTCACGCGTGTTTTTATTGCTACTTTTGGCCGTTTTTCGCTTTTGCAACGCACGAGAGTAGCGATTCAGTGGCAATACAATCGTATAAGGTTGATTCAGCATCGCTTCTGAATCGATACAAACGCGTTACTGCAATGATTCAGTATCGCTACTAAGGGCGCGAATATCAATGTACAGAGGCCAGCACATCAACCTACCCCAATCTGTCAAATTTTTTTGATAGAATTTCAAGTTTACCTCAAAGGAATAAGGTTCATATTAAATTGGGAAAATTTGACAGATTGGGGTAGCTTGATGTGCTGGCCTCTGTACGTAGACTTGATGACTCGACCGAGTCCGTATTGCAACGGTAGCGTCCACAGGCCTGTCACTACAGCACACAACTGTATCGCGTCTGTATGAATTTTGCATCGTGACTGTATCGATGCTGGATCGTGGCTGTATCACGATTGCATCGTGACTCGCGGTCTTTTTGTGATTGTAGGTATCTCTATTACCTAAAACGCTGTAAAAAGTCGCCATAAGCGATCGCCCTAAGAGATTGGTACCTACCAAAAATATTAGCAGCTCTAATAACCCGCAAAACGTTTAGATACTGCTCGTTGTCTGTCATCCAATGATCGCTTTTATGGTCATTGGATAATGTTATACTGATACTTACACCTATAGATAGTGCCATCATCGCCATGTTTGGATTATCTGGAAAAAGGACTCGTGATCACTGATCAATTACACATTCACAGTATGTTTAGCAAGCAAGAAGAAATATGGAGGCCGCTGCCCAACCTTTTGACAAACTCAAATTCAAACCATTTTTTTTTAAATAAACCAATTAGTTAGGTACCTACCTTTACTTACAGGCACTTTTAACTTGTCAAGGGGTTGGTCACTCAGAAAGATGAAGCTTTGCCATTCCAAAGCGTAGTAGTTCCTATGAAGAAGAACGAGCAAGAAACTGCACGGACACTTTTAAATCAAAATATTGTTGCAAAATATTGGTAACATCGTTCTTTTATCTTGTACAGTTGTACGCTCTTTTTGACATCCAGCCACGTGAAAAACAACAATAACTACTTATTTTAGCAAAACCGTTATTTCAATAATGTCCCCGTAACATTGTAGTAGCTAAACAATGGTCAAGTGACCGATACCACTTTCGCTGGGGTTGCTTATGGGGTCTCAGGGTCTGTTATTTATAGCCATCGCGACGCGAGATTTATTTACATTTGTAGGTATCCATTCCCCTATCTAAATTACCTGCTTTATCGCTATTTGTCTGTTTAATGTGATTTTTACTGGAAACGATAATATCTACCTATTTTTTTTCTAATGTTGCTATCTTAATATGTACAGACGCCAGCACATCAACCTACCCGAAACTGTCAAATTTGCGCAATCAACTTTGAACCTTAAAAAAGTTGAAAATCTATTAAAGAAATTTGACAGATTGTAGTAGGTTGATATGCTGGCGTCAGTACAAGGCCATACAAGGTCAATTTAAATTACATTTAGACCGTTGAGAAAATGCATTCCTGCCATCTGTCAATGCGACAATTTTTTTCTAGTACTTAGTTTTCTAGTGGTTAGTCGTTCTTGACACCCAGCCTGTCAGTTTCATACTCGTACAAACGAATACGTGTTTTGCGAATTTGATCTTTAATTCCTCATTATCCTGGAATGGTCGCACTGACATGACAGGTGTAAGGAACGCATTCTCTCGACGGCCGGACTACCTATAGTTCCAAAAAAAAACAATCAATCAACATCAATCATCAATTTTTTTTTGGTTTATTCTTTTATTCTTTTATACCAAAGAATAAACCATAAAAAAAATATTGATGATTTCTTTTAAGAGTCGACGACCGCAGTTAGGTAGGTACTGTATAAGTTTAGAAAATTATTTGCGATTTTAAGCTTAGATTTGTAGATATACACGGATAGGTAATTTGTATTCCACCTACGTGTTGCGTTGCATCAGGCCAAAATTTCTACACCTAAATTACAGTTTCAAAACAGCTTGCACAGAATGCAAGCCAATCTAGCAGTAAATAAATGAACGAGGCATGATATATTTAGGAATACCTACCCAGTACCATACACTATTTCCAAGCTCCTCGCGCCTAAATTATGAGTGTCGTACAAAATGCCTGAAATCTTCGCCTTATCATATTTATAGGAAAATGTTCTGGAAAAATCTTCTACGCATACGTAGACGTTAGTGAGATGTTTGATGTTTGAACTAATCGGTATTGGGAGAGAGCTAAGTATTGAAATGAATTCTGGATGTTTGAATGGCTTTGCCAAGAAAGAAATCAATCAAAGAAGAGAAGAGAGATAAGAATCAATCAAAGTCAGATAAGAATGCCTACCTGAGCAAAGACTCAGGTAGGCATTCTTATCTGACTTTTCTATTTCTAGTAAACCACATATTGAAGTAAATAATCTTTCAATCATTGAATTTAAATCACACGAAACGTAACTTTGTACTTTTCTAAAAGTTCAAATTCTTCATGAACGATCAGAAGGCCAATTCTCGTAATTTAAAACGTTCAAAATCTAGTCGCAGTCTCGTCTCAGTAAATGATAAATGATTTATTTTCTGTAAGTAGGTTTGTACAAACACTTTTACACGTCAATCATATTTTTTTAAACTAGATGAAGTCGGCGTTTCCTATCTGACTATTCTGAGAAGAAAGGCCGAAACAAATTCAGAGGTCACAGTGACAAAGAAATGTTAAAAACTTGTCAAAATGTAGGGAAATTAAAGGTATTTTTGACAGATTGAGACTGAGATCAGACTGTGAAGGTGAACGTTCTTACCCGATACCTACCTACCTACTTATGCGAGAAAAAGCATACTGTCTGCATTTTCTCAGTTATTTGTTGTGTCTCTGAAAACGGTGAAATTGTCAGTATTGATTTTCTTTAACTAATTTTTTTTTGATTAAATTGCCGAAAACCGAAAACGAAATTTGCTCGAACTCCATCGCTTATTTTTATTACCGATTTTTGATTCCCTAATCTTACCTAAATAAATGTGTTTCTATTCCAACAAGTGCAACATCCTCTAAAACACAAAAAACCTTTGTTAAACATGATCACACTAAAGTAGTAACAAATCTGCCATAGAGCCTCTCGCGTTAGCTCCGGGACGTCGTCCTCGAGTGTATTAACAACACCCACAATTTACGTTCACTGGGAGTCACCTATGAAATTTTTATGGCATTTGTTAACTACGCCGGCGAATATACCAATAAAGTTTTTTTTCCGTTTTTTATACCACTGCTACGACTTAATAGACTCTGTGGGATATTGCTGCATACAAGTTTAAAGGACTAATAAAATGTGCACCTTTGTGGCTGATATCTACATACCCACTAATAGACGTGGTATAGCGTCTGTATAGTTACATAACGCCTTGTATTTTTCTTTCGAAAGTCAAATTACTGACGACATAAAGAGAGAAATCGGTGTGTAACTATTCATCTGATATAATACGTTTATTAGTGAGGGGGTTAGTGTAGAACATAGGGCGGTAGGCACTTCAGTAGGTTTTGTTTATGAATCGTAACTGTCATTTTTACATAGTATCACGCCTGTATTTCCCGAAAGGTTGGGCAGAAGTGTGCCTATGGTACACCCACATTTAGCCAGTTAAGTTTCAGCCCCATGTAGGAACAGAAATTACAGAAACTCCCACATTGGGGGCTAGCCTATAGCCATCAACGGGGCACAAACCCAGACTCCGGGCTGCTACAAAAAAATCCCAGATGGAAAAACCCAATAACACTTTGCATGACACGGGCATCGAACCCAGGGACCTCATGCTCTATACTACTTAAAGGAGAGTTTTTCTAATTGTTGATCGCAGTTTACTGTGAGTGGCAGTCAGGATAATACTGCTGAAGTATTATTAGTCTATATGAGTCTACCCAATATAAAATAAAGCATTCCTCAAAAATAGTAAAATTCAAGTCGTTTAGCTATAAGATTATTCGAGAGAGATGAATAAATTATTATGGCTTGAGGACCGAGGCTTGTTGAGATGTCGATGGGTCTTACAATACTTTGTACAGCAGCGCTAATAGGATGTTGCTTAGAACAATCAGGTTCACCTTACGACGTAAATAGCTAACACCCGGTTTCTGAATTAAGAATTTTAAGTTGAGAACTTGTCAAAAACCTAGCATAGGCGATTCCTTCAATGTGTCCCGTAAAATAAAAAAAAATATTATGTTCTGTTTTTTTACCAATCGTTAAAACTTTAATATTTACTTAATGCTTAAGCTTAGAATAGGTAATATTAATAATATGTACATACAGTATAATTAAAGAACAAAGAGGGAAAAGAATCATAGGGCATCAAAAATTCGTCCGCATCGCTGTCAACAGGAAAAGTGCCCGAAATGCTGGTAGCATTGCCACGTTGTATGGCGATGCTTCTTTGGCAAAAAAATAGGCCAGCCCTCTGGTCACGCGAAGAGTCGACGAACCGTTTGGTGATTTCTAGAAAAACCAAGTAGACACTCGGTGGGCATTAGGTCACATTTATGATCTTTAAAAATAAATTTTGAATTTCGAGGCCTTTCACCATAAGTTATCGTATAGTTTGACAGGTTTCTTTAATTCAAATTCTCAATTCAGACACCGGGTGTAGGTATATCTTACCCCACAGACAACGAGGAGGTTAGCGCGGGAAAAGCTATAGTTTAATTAATTAATCTGCCTTCGACTTCATATTTTGACAGTTTATTTTGAAGTATGGAGCTTACAAGTTCTTGGCAGACTTAAAATTAAGTTTTTAGATGATTTTAAACGTATTTAACGTTTCACTAAACTGTTTTTAATATGAAACGTCACCTGTGTTCGGTTCTGCAAAATCTTTTGTTATCCTATTACATAATTTAATATTATAAAATTGAAGTTAGGTTTTTTATTCATTTATTTCTGCATTTTGGAAATACGATTGTGAAATAGTTTCTGAAGCTTAGGTAGGTACTTACCTATTTGTGTGTCATACTTTACTTCTCAATCGAAAGCTTATAAATAATAAAAATATTCTAAAAGGGGCTGTTCATTTATTACGTAAGACGATTTGAAGGGGGAGGGGGCTTAAATAAGTCTTATTTTTTTTTACGTGGGGGTGAGACGGGTCTAGACTGTTCTTACGTAAGATCACAAAAGTAAGCAAAAATTATAAGTTTTTAATTTTTTGCTAGGTACTTTTCTTTTTAATTTTGATAGATGTTGATCTTATGTAAGATTAAAAAGGGGGAGGGGGTTCATCCAAGTCTTATCTTTTCTTACGTAGGGGGAAAAAAAGGTCAGAAAGTGATCGAAATTGTCTTACGTAATAAATGAACAGCCCCTAAGAAGATGAACTTGTAGATCAGGTTTCAGATGTACCAATAATTCGTATTAATATGTCTCGCAGTAGGTACTTCTATGAAATTAAAAGCTGTGTGACCTACGACCGTCCGGAGGTCACACAGCCATTTTACTCAGAGACTTAGGTGCTTGTGGTTAAATAATAACAGCCGCACAGGTCGATCGATCAGGTTAAGCTACGCTTGCCACGGTTGGTCTGTGGATGGGTGACCATCTTTACATACCGAGACCTCTCCGTGCCTCGGAGCACGTTATGCCGTTGGTCCCGGCTGTCATACGTGGATTTTTGACAGTCGTTACGGGTAGTCAGAAGCCCGAAAGTCTGACAACGTCGTACCTGCAAGGGGTATCGCGCCGCTCCATGTAAAATACTGGTGGTACCTATTCAGCTGAATCCAGTTAGACTGAAAGCTAACCCCAACATAGTTGGGAAAAGGTTAAACAGATAATGACTATTACCTATTTTTTGCAATTTGCAGGTCAGTGGCAGATTGTATTGTAAGTAGGTATTTAACAGAATATGATTCGCGACCGTAACAAATATATTTACAATGACAACAATGCTTTGGCAACTTGTTATAAAAACGCATGCTGTTTACAAGAAATGACGCTAGTTTTAAGTTAATCTAAATTTAGGTACCTATCACAATTTCATGTTTACTACGTGTATTTATATTATTTTCGTGTGTAGGTGTATAATCTACTATATGCCTGTCTTGTATTTCTCGTTAGACTATAAATAAAAGCGTAGCCCTAAAACTTGAGACCAGACAACCAGCAAATTGGCTCTCCATTTTAACTGAAAAAAAAAAAAATTCAACGTAAAAATAACACGGTGTTATTATTGTAAAAATAAAATATATTAAATTCCCAATTCATGTAATGTTGTTACATACCAATATCTAGGTAACAAAGGAGTCTATAGGGAATTTCTCTAGCACAAATAGAAAGAACGTAACAATAAAACTTTAGATGTTAAAAACGGCAATAAATATAAATGGGAATAATTTATTTTCATTTTGACCACAATATCAATAAGCATGGAGATATTGGAAATGTTACTGTATTTTGTAAAAATTCAAAGTAAGTAAAAAAACTTTTTTTAAAACAAGCTTTTATTTAAATGCGCTAAAAAGAATAAAAAACTTTTCGTTTAAAACTTTGTACTATCAACTTATGACGTCATTACACAATTTATATGATTTATAAGCTTGTCGCGAGATTTAAGTACTCGTATTCGTATTTACTTGGTTTGAAAATTTAAAAATTAAAATCAATCAGGGTAAGTTATTTAATTTACTTCGACTTTCGGTATCTCGGTTCACTCGTGCAAAGCGATGGCGAAGTAGATCGGACGGTTAAGCACAGAATTAACACTGGATGGATGAAATGGCGGCAGGTCACAGGAACAATCTGCGACTCCCGCATTCCCCTTAAACTTAAGGGGAAGATATATAAAACCATGATTAGACCTGCTGTCTTGTATGGATCAGAATGTTGGGCCACAAAAGGGATGAACGAAAGGCAATTGCATGCAGCAGAGATGAGAATGCTAAGAGGGATGTGTGGTGTTACACGAATGGATAGAATAAGAAATGAGTACATAAGAGGAAGTTTGAAAGTGGTACCGGTGACCGAAAAGTTGTGTGGGAATCGGTTGTCATGGTATGGGCATGTGCTACGGAGAAATGAGGAAAATGTCGTGAGGAGAGTTTTGAGTATGAATGTCGATGGCTATAAGAGTAGGGGAAGACCAAAGAAACGATGGATGGACTGTGTGAACGATGATATGGCTAGAAAGGGGGTGACTACCGTGATGATGACTAATAGAGAAGTATGGAAGAAAAATACATGTTGCGCCGACCCCAAATAAATTGGGATAAGGGCAGGAGAATGATGATGAACTACACAGGTAAATCGCTTTTAATAAAAGCTTAAAAAAAAAAGCTTTTAAAATATTGTCTGGTGGACCCACTTGAGCTAGCGTTGCGTTGCCACGCCGTATCGAAACAATTTCATTTTCTTTATTTTATTACTAGCTGCTGCGCGCGACTTTGACCGCGTGAAATTTCTTGTTCCTTAGACTCATACCGCATCGCCTGCCCGCGCTATTACTAAGGGTCCTATAGTGATGTCAAATAGCCTAATAGCCTTCCTTAAGAATTCGGCTATCAAATGCAAAAACAATTTTTCATATCCGACTGGTAGTTCCAGAGATTAGCGCATTCAAACAAACAAACAAACTCTTCAGCTTTATCTCTGTTTATTATTATTACTAGAAGATATACTTCTAAATTATATTTTTTAATATTACCTATAATATAACAACATTTAAAAATTTAAAGAATTTTAGCCCATCGGTATCCGAAACAGGGTCCAAGCTAGCGGCGGTCAGGGCTCCAGAGAGATGGACCTTCTTACAATGCGAAAGACCTCATTTATTATTAATGTGTACATTTTAAGTTAATCTGGGACAGAACTGATGTACCTATGGTGGAGGATGTAAAGAGATTATTCTCTATAAGATAAGACCTTTGCGAGTTTGATCAAACTCTCGGCATTCATACTAATTTAAACCTTACAATGACGTACAAGTTACACATGGACAAAATGTTTATCACTATATCAGACTCTAGCTAGTAGAACTGACTTGTGTAAAGTATGTACAAATAACAATCAATATTATTCTAAGTTTTTAATTAATTATTACGTAAAAAATTAAGTTAGATGAAAGTAGCTTATTAGTCTCAAAGGCTAGCTAGGTTGTAATTAGTTACTTATTCAAAACCTGGTTCTTTTTAATGAATGATTAAAGAATAATTGGCTGGTTTTACGTCAAAACTGATCATTCATTAAATCGTGAGTTTAAAAATACTGTAAGTAGGTATGTTTTTTGGACAATGATTGACTCCTAATAAATGTAATATCAAAAAATACCAAACATCTATCGACGTTAGTTGTCGACTATACTTTACGTATTTCAATCCATGCATGTTTTACAGTTTTTCCAACTAATAAAGCCCACCATTTTAAAGTACACATAATAAAAAATAAAGCTAAGGTCGAAGTACCAGTGTGGAGGCATCGTAAATTCAAAGTGCCGAATTTCACGTCTCACTTGGTTCGTGGCGGCGCGCGGCGGGCGAATACTGGCAGACAGTACTTACCCGATGCTCTTGCTACCTCGTGTATTGACTTATGTCTTCTGACAATGCTTGGAGTAGCTGCTTATGTTCTTGCTTTATAGTAAGCGGGAATGTTGTAGTGCTGTTGTAACTTTTTATATGAATGTTTTCGGTCTATGTGAAAGGTTCAAATTGTTTTAGTTTATAGAGATTCTGATGAGTAGGTAGAGAGCAGTGGTGGCAAAGTGGTAACGGCCGCGACATACGAGTTGTAGGTCATGGGTTCGATCCCAGGCAGGCACTTTACATTGTGTAAATTATTTAATCGCCACTGACCTTAAACAAAACGGAGAAGGAAAACATTGTGAGGAAACCGGCCTGTCCTAGAACCAAAAATTGGCAGACATGTGGCATCTACAAACCCGTACTGGGCCCGAGTGGTGGATTACGGACCATTCCCTCTCACAGAGAGGAAAGCTGTGTCTCAGCAGTAGAGCCAGTAGAAAATTATAGTTTGATTATGTACGTAGAGGCCTAGTCCTTGGTCAACGGAGTGTTGTGATATGCAGTCAAGTGATCTTTCCATAATTTCTGTCTTAAAGTCTAGGCGTATTGTTGACACCTGACTAAAGAATGAGAATGAGTCTAATGACTTTCTGCTCTCGGTCTTCTTTCACGTAAACTAATATTATAAAGAGAAATGATTTGATTTTTTGTACGGTTAAACGTTAAAACGGCTGAATGGATTTAGATAAAATTTGGCACTAGGGTAGACCATGACCTGGATTAGGACATAAGTTACTTTTAATTCCAATATTGCCACTTGATCGAGACTTATGTGGGTGAAACAGGGGGCGCAGCTAGTTTTTCACAAGGCAAGCAAAAATTTATAATGAGCTACGGTTGTATTGTTTATAGCGGGTAAATATACGAGTCAGTCGCATTGGCTTACAAAAAGTTTTTTCTTTAATTTTACATCATAACCTCCGAGGTCGCCTGATCCTGCTAAGTAGGTAAAAATAAGGACCTAAGAAACTCAACCAACTAAGGAAAAAGGTTCTTCCACGCAGCTTTGTGCAGTAAATCAGATAAAATATATCAACAAAAAGCCGTAAAGTTTCTGGATAACCAAGATAGAGTACGACAGGATATTCCTATATAACGTCATGAGTTAGATATCATATGAATCTACAAAATTTTGGCTGTCCTACCATGATTACTTCATTACAGTTTTACGTAACAGATTGAACAGCACTTGAAGCCTTAGGTACATATGTCATTAAAAGCTCGTTCAGGTAGGTACCTACACCATTCGAGTCTTTGGTCGAGTGTGTTCATTTTGAGACTCAGACCGGTATGTACAAGTACTTACTACAAATTCGCCACTTTTAACGAACCACTGAACCTCGAATATCTTCCTTCAATCATTAGTAGCTGGACTTATGCTGGAAAATGTGAGAAACACGAGATAAGTAGGTACAATGCCAGAAAGATCTTTTGGTGCCTGAATGATATTGACAAGGACGTTTGTGAAACTTTATTGAAAAACAAGAAGGCGGCGTTAGTTTAGATTTTTGCAACGTTTCAAAAGATTTTTGTACCCACTGTTGTATTGAAATTCATCATCATCATCTGCCTAGCCTTTTCCCAAATATGTTGGGGTCGACTTCCAGTCTAACCGGAAGCAGCTGAATACCAGTATTTTACATGGAGCGACTGCCTAACTGACCTCCACAACCCAGTTACTGGGTAATGCGATACCACTTGGTAAGACTGGTTGTCAGACTTCCGGGCTTCTGACTACCCGTAACGACTGTCAAAGATCCACGAATGACAGCCGGGACCAACGGTTTGACGTGCTTTCCGAGGCACGGAGGGGTCTCCGTATGTAAAGATGGTCACCCACCCACAGACCAACCGCGTGTGACGCAATTACCTAGAGGTGAGTAGGATAATTATATAAATTCTGACTACTGTATATACACTGTCACACTATCCTCCCGTACCTCGTATTAATACGTTCATTTGAAAACATTGTAAAATCCAAAGTTCAAAGAGTAGGTAACCGTGGACTTTCTTGCCGGCTCTTCTCCATAGGAAATGACCAATTGGAACCGAGCACCTAGTCTCAGATGTTTCATAAGTTCCCATGTATAATATCGGTCGATAGATTTTTTTTGTGTAGGAATCGTATATAAGTGGCGAGACCACCCACGGCGCGCAGACAAAAAAGTGTTCGGGAACAGTCTAGACGGTGTCACGGAAAAACCCGGTCATGTGAGTGGATATATAGCTTTTATTCCATAATCATACATAACATAAAAGTAAACTAAACTAAAATATTAAGTATCTTAATAAACTTAATTATTTGACACCGTATTGATCTCATACGGTGTCAAATAATTAAGTGCCACCTGGCACGGGAGGCCTTAGGAGACAATCTCAATACTGGTGCTCTAAAGGTCGCCACCCTTTCAGATTATGGGTCAACCGCCTCCAAGTAACACCTGACTACAAGTACCACCTACTCGTAATAGACATACTTAAATTTTCTGTTCTTTATTCTCTATTCTTTTATTTTTTCTATTCTAGGTAAGTAATATGACAGAAATCACAATGTTACCATTACTTTAAATAAGAGTTGAATACAGGTTGTTGTCAAGATATAATCCCACGCCGGGAGCGAACGCCCTGGAAAGACATCCTAGTGACCTTATTGGTGATGGTCTTCAGATAGGTCAGGTGCGTAATGAATGACCAGATGTATGAACGCAAATAAAAAATAAGCAAAAGGAGTATGTAACGATCGTACCCCATCCATGAGAAAAGGCATAAGTTTATGTATAGAGGTAATGAGGAACAGAAAAAAAGAAAAAAAAAATACGAAGCGAAGTTCATTCATCCTCCCAAACTCTGTTTGCGCGATGCAGGATTTTGCGTGACGTCAGTGTGAAGCGTAGTTCGCATGTGGCGATGTAGATGTCGCCACATATTAAGTATGAAAATAATCTCACGGAGAAAAAAAAAGCTCGTCGTTATCTTAGTTTCTGTAGCAGTACTTAACTCATAAATAAAAATACATTAATAGGTAAAACGGTTATAAATAGCCGTACAAAGGTCACAAGGTCCCCACTATATTATCACGGGCTGGAATCTCAACAGGTGCGCAATTAGTACTTAAATAACCTCCAGCAATGTATTATAAGTGCACCTGCGAGTATATTGTCTATTATAGTAGTGGAATCGCCGGAGAGAATATTTTTGGGCCTTTATAATTTTTTGAACAGATTTTGGAGTTGTCTAAAAAGTTAGTTAAGAACATTTTCGAAAAATAGTGTTACAGCCAAATTAGACCGAATTTAAATTTTCCACAGAAACAGAGATTTCCAGTTAACTTTTTTTAAATAATATATTTCGAAATTGTTCTTTACTAACTTTTTAGACCTTTGTATCCTGCTTATGCGTATGACGTTTCATTAAAATCGGTTCATTCATTTCGAAAAACAAGGGCTTGAAAGTTTGTATGAAGTGCCGTACGGAACACTCTTAATTTAGCTTGCAGGATTTGATCTAAACAAACTTACATATAGGTTTATACAAACATTGCAAGTTTAATAAAAGCTTGTATAAAAAATCGAATGAAAGTCAGAGATTCAATCCTGAAATAGATTTATGTAGGTAGGTACCTATCGTCCACATTTTCCAGATTAACAGAGGAAATAAAATTTGAACCATTTGATTCATGTTGCTAATGTATTGGAGTAATTAGTTACAAAGCCGTTTGAGTTTCCGATGAATGAGAAAATACCTTTTTCTACAAAGGAAATTTCAAGAAATTTAATGCTTGAGTGTTTCTTTATGTTTAATGAAAATTGCTCTAAATGTGAAAGTTACTTTAGAAGACGAAATAGATGTAGGTAGTTGTTGATAAGTTAAGCTTAACTCTTGGAATTGACGAACGGGTTATCCATATCGTTCCGGAATTTCTCGGAAGTGGAGATTGTACCAGCTGACCAGATTAACCATAACCATTTGTAGGGCCGTCCAGAGCAGTTGGACACGCAGGGCAGCACCCTTATTGCATAACATGTTTTTAATAACAATCCGAGGGTTTTGAAGGAAATACATTGCTTCTTAGGTTTGAAAAAATTGTCCACTCAGCAACGTAAATTACGCAATGAATATGACTGAACTGTCAACATCCATTCCCGTCGTATATGTGTGACGCAATTTATCATCATCATCTGCCTAGCCTTTTCCCAACTATGTTGGGGTCGGCTTCCAGTCTAACCGGATGCAGTTGAATACCAGTATTTTACATGGAGCGACTGAATATTTGACCTCCACAACCCAGTTACTGGATAATGCGATACCACTTGGTAAGACTGGTTGTCAGACTTCCGGGCTTCTGACTACCCGTAACGACTGTCAAAGACCCACGAATGACAGCCGGGGCCAACGGTTTAACGTGCTTTACGAGGCACGGAGGGGTCTCCGTATGTAAAGGTGGTCACCCATTCACAGACCAACCCAGTGTGACGCAATTACCCCGCAGATTAACGTAACAGTTACAATTTTTGCTGCTTTCGCACAAGGTACAAGCTGAAGGTAAGTGACCTACCTTGAGGTCTCCATAGGAGACCTAAAACACCACAAGCAGTTGCAGGTCTCAATAGGAGACCTGCAACACCCGTCTCACCCCACCCCGGGGCCTAGCGCCAGCGCTCACAGTCACCCAGCCAGCTGTACTACAGGACTGAGCGCGTAAGTGGCGGCATACGATTTTTGTACGTAAGCTGGGCACTCGAAGTAGCTGCTCTTGCGTTATCTAGGTGTATCTACGTATATCTGTGGTGGCAGTCGTGACAGACTAAGGTAAAAGCAGTAGTAATTCCCCAAAGGAATTGTACTACTTACTACCGCAAACGTCATCTGCCTGCCTTTATCCTATGTTACTTGTGGTCGGCCCAACATGTTTTATTCTTCCATTCTCCCCTGTCAACCTAACATGTCACGCTATCATTCATTTCCTTTTCTTTTTTATAATAATTCCTCACACCCCGAGGACCTAGTACGAGTGACCTGGAGTCACAGCAAGCATTTGTCAGAAATCGTGTAGCTCATCTCAGGACTGAAGGAGCTCAAAGACTCGACGAACAATACCAAAGAAAGGACATTTGGGTAGGCTGCATAAAGTACCCAAAATTCTAGATCATCATTAAAACTAACTGAGAAAGAAAAAAAAAGGAAGTCATCATGTCACTACAGCCGCTTCATCTCTCTCCAGCTCCCTAATTGGACAGAATCGGACGTGTGTTAGCATAATGTCGTCTACAGAACCATTGCGACACTTTCTGCTGCCAAGATTGATGGCCGAAATGGACACAAGCTCTATATGCATACGGAATTGCTTGAAGTTAATCGAGGAGAACTTGAGGTTGTATTGCATATCTTTATAAGAAGGTGGTTGGTAGAAGTAGTAGTGCACGTCTTTTTGTATCGTTCTCACACATGTATTATTTCAACATAAATGGTGTTACCAATATTTTCAAACAATATTTTGATTTATAAGAGTGTCCATGGAGTTCCTTGGTCATACTTCTCCTTTGGAACTCACAAAAAAAAACATATAAGAAACAAATGAACGACGTCAATGTGGTTACATTTTTATTATTTCCCGTACCCAATCAGACATCAAATGATCTTGTCCTTGTTTGGCTGCAAATAGATACAGCTGTAATATACTCGTAAATACTAATATAAAAAGCCGTATTACGCACCACATCTCTAAAATAAAAATACAGCGAAGTTACGATTGGCTTAACAAACTCCGTTTGACAGACTCATAAGGGTAGGAAAGAAACGTAGGAAGTAATGAAATATTCAATAGAGACAATCCTCGTCATAGGTTCGTCGTCTAAGTGCCAATTCCACCAATGAAACTGAAGGCGATCAGCACATCTAAAGTTTGTTTTTTAATCCCAGAGACTAATCTGACATAAGTCTTTTGTGTTTGCGTTTTTTTAGTATAGAAGTTTGACATTACACCTGTCAGATTAGTCTCTGAGATTAAAAAACGAACTTTAAACTGTGTTCAAGAGCTGTCACTGTCAATTTTCCACAACAATGATGAATCTGATAGCTCTTGAACGCAGTTATCGCGTTCAGTTTCATTGTTGAAATCCGCCTTTAATACCTCAGAGGTTACAAACATTGTCTTTTGAGTAAAAAAATGCTTGGGCGAGTGGGAGAGCAAGTCATCTCGTTTTTATCGCAGCTCTTTCAGTTGGGTGGGTCGTATGAATGCGACGAATTTATTGCGATATACAACCTTCAGTGGAGCGAGAAGAATTAGCCGACAATCAGCCCGGGGGCTTGTGCTAGTGTCATCCTTCGTAGTACAACCTATTTGTTACAACTTATTTGTTTGCCCGATATAAATGTTGTGAACTTAGTTTTATTCGTCTTGTATTTTTTCAGCTGAAGTTGATGTAGCTCGAAGAATTATTCTGCGGTGATTTTTCACAGTTTTTCTTTTGTGTTCGTAATTTGTTGCTTAAATACAACATTAATGTAAATAAAACCGTACCGTAGCCGTATGAAATACTGGTTTGTTGAAATAGGAAACAATACAGGCCATATAGGTTACCTACCATTGATATGTGAATAAAAAAAGAGTAGGTTTTTTTCTCTGTTGCCAAATTAATATTACATTTTCTTTCTTTATTTAAGGTTTAAATAAAAACGTGTGTTTTTCATGAATCTCTGTATTATTTCCAAATGAAGAACTGATGATGCCAATGAGTTTTGTTTTACATCAATAATAGATAAACAAATATTGGTTTCCATAATTTTTAAACCTAGGTACTGTAGAGGCTATGTACGTCTGGTCATAATTGACAGCGTGTTCCATTCGAACGTCTAAGAAGACGTCAAATATTTTTATTGGGTATTTTTTGTTTAGTAGAAGAAGTGCTAGAAATAAGATGATATTGTAAAGTCCCTCCTTCTCTTAATATATTTAAATAAATCCTATCGGAGTTTAATTTAATAGAAGGGCTCTCTTCTACAGCCCTCACAGTACCTACGTATGTAACTATGTAAGCTAGATCGGCACCCTACTATTGTAGGACTTTGACTAGGTACTCCTTTGTAATTATTATGTAACAAACTTCTTATCAAGATCTCCGGAATAGAAAGTAAGACTGAATTATTATGGGCAGCGGGATTGTCCGAAAGGGTTACCGCTGCCCCGGAACATAAAGGGCTAAGGAAGGAACACGGATGGGTTTTAGTCAGTAAGAGTCTGACACTCCCTTCCGCTCCACCCAGAGCGGGAGGGGTCATTGGATGATTTCCCATCCTTAAAAAAAAAAAAAAAAAGACTGAATTATTATGGAATTCCGGCCAAGTGCATGTCGGACCACGCGTTGTAAAGTTTTTAATTTTTCGCTTGTGAAAATATGTTTGTACTTACTTATGTAAGTAGATACTGAAAAAAAATACGAAAATCAAAGTTATTTCTGCGATTGTAACCGAAAATATTAGAAAGATAATCTTCTCAATAATGTACATGCCTACATTGATTTTTTTCATCCCTCTCTTTCATTATGGGGAGTGCCACTCTTTATGATTTATTTCGTAATTTTACTACACCATTGTTAAGCGGCGCACAGAATACACCTGCTTTCCAAATTTAGTCCATAATGGTGCTAAAAGTCTGCGAGTAAAACGGCTGTATGAAATTCAGATGGACGGACAGACGGACATGGCGAAATTATTAAGATTCCGTTTTTGCCATTTACACGTGACCCTTAAAAGAAAGAAAATATGTTTACTTTGCACTTGTCATAAGTTCACACAATATAAAAATAATATGAAAAAACCTATTCCAAAAAAAAAAACGCTTACGGCTGCGCCAAATAGGCCCGGTTCAGCAAAATGACAGACCACCACTGTGTGACGCTGGTTTGGGTGGACCTTACGATAAGCACTATTACCAATACACAAACCTCTGACTAGTTAAACCCCTGTCAACAGCAACACCAACCTTATTTCAACTATTTGCATAAAAGAGATACACACGATTACAGCAAATCGATCAATAACACTATTACAAGGTAAATAAATAATTACAAACAATACTGGCACATGGAGACCACGCTTCCCCGCGCTCCGATAGCAACCGTTTTGGAAAACCCGAAGCTCGCTTCAATTTTATTTTCACCCCTGCAGTTCGCAGATACGCTGAAACTTTCATCGTGGGCTTTCACTAGAGGCGAGAACGAAACATAAATTGTCGACGGACGGCTCACAGCCCATGTCTTTATTTTTCAAAAACAATGCACGTATGTTCATTTGTTTTTTTTTTTGTTTATTGTTTTTGTGTGTTTTAGACGAGTTTGCTTAAATTAATATTCATGGCTTGTCAGTATTGTTACTTATATTGTTTCTTTGCCAGAATATTATATTAGATAAATACATCATCGTATAATTAAGAACATCGTTAGTTTATAATCTGTCTCGTGAGATTATAAACTATCGAAAAATTGTAATTTGCAACAAACCATTTACAATTTAACGCATTATTTTTCGATAGTTTTTTCTATCCATGATAAACCGACCAATTGTTAACTTTCATACGACGGATCGCCCCTTGCACTAATACTATACAGTTTTCAGAGTTCATTCTGTATAGCCAAGTAACTGCGACCAACTTAGAAGTAGCGCTCGTCTACCGCTGCCACGGCACCGCTCGTTTCGATCGCACAGCTCGCGCGCCGTTGGTCACAGAGTACACGTATGGTGCCATGGCTTAGCTACTTCGACCAATTCGGCTACCGCCAAGACCAACACATCAGGGACGGTTCAAAATTTTACGGTTTGACATGAATATATTATAAGCTATCGAACATTAATATGTTATATTGCAAGCAGTATGATACTGTTCACAATATATCGACAGTTTCTAGTCTCGTCAGATAGATTATAAACTAATCTAATGGTGTTAAACACGGTCGTAACAGTCCATACAAAAAACCAACAACGGTGGCCGGACAATAGGTTTAGTTTCGGAAAACGTCGAGAGGTGTCACTTTGTTAAATTAAACATATATTTTTCTATAGCAACACTAAGATATAGTTTTGATTGTTCATTTCTTTCTACGGAAAATGTTAACGATTGTTAATTTTAAGTTAAAGTTGTTTTCTTCAAAAGCGTAAGGCAAACTTAAAAGCCAAAAGTCAATAAAATAATATATTCATTTATAATTATTTTTACAAAGTATTTGTTTTTGTAGGAAACAACTTTAAAATAATTTAATTTGCAAGTTCCGTTTTGTAAACATCTACACAGAATGAAATTCGATTTTCAAGGCCGGCGATACTGACATTCTGACTCTCTGACAGTTGTTATGTTGCGTAGTTTGTTTTGCTGTTATTTTCGTGGCCTTTTCGACAACTTTTACTCTCTCAAAGGAAACCGATATCTCTGCTTATATTGTTTTGACCCGTGCGCACTACTTTGGACTTCCATTTTGCGTTCGATCCGGACTTGACGCTGTGGCATCTCCGTTCAAATGTTGTGTTCGTAATACAATTGCACTACAGCACGTAGTAAATGTATAGTATTCATATATACTTAACTGTGGATTTTATTACAGAAGTATGTAAGACTTAGTTGAATAACAAATTGAACCAGTAAAATGAGTTTTATTTTTGTCCCCCTATAACCTGAATTACTGTTTTCATCTACGTTTTCTCTGCACTGATAATAATTTCCCTGTATTTTCATAAACATCAGTTCAGAGGAAAGAGTAGATGAATTCAAGATTAATATGGTTTTCTGCAAAGGAAGGAACCATCTATATGTATATAAACGACAGAGGAGCTATATGTATATACATAGCCGGTTGTAGTTCCTAAAATTGTTAATAGATGGCGCCTTACTGCCAAAGCGACTGACTACTCTATTCTCATATATTATAATGTACTCTGTGGTGTTAACAATCATGCGGTGACATATACCTACAGTGTCGGAGGTTAAACGAGGGACATACTTTAAGGGAGTGTAGTACCCATGAAAATTAACAACTTTTACTAAGAGACCAACACTGTAATCGCGAAAATAAAACCAGCCTTTCTATACTTACATTTATGTTCGCATAACTGGACAAAATGTAGGGAACAGCTGTTGTTTTTTTCATATTTTTGATTCCGCCCCACATTAAAAGTTGTTCATTTTCATGAGTACTACACTCCCTTAAAGTATGTCCTTCGTTTAACCTGACAGACTGTATATGTCACAGCATGATTGTTAACACCATTAGTTTATAATCTGTCTCGCGAGACTACAAACTGGCGATAAAGCCCTACTGCTGAGCATGATGTGCTGAAAATAAATGATTTATTTCTTATTTTTACTTATTTAAATTGACATGCTTGTATTGTATCCATTGACATACTTAATATTGTAGCCAGTGACATGATGTAATATTACGATATTCTTTTATTTGGTGTGATTACAATAATATTCTAATTGTTATTTAAAATTATATTAATTGATTATGCCCATGTGACGGCAGAACATGGAGAATTAACTTTTATGATAACATCTATGTACCAATTATTTACTCATGTTTGCAAATAAATAAATGATTTGATTTGAGATCGATTCTCGGGTCGGGCAAAGTGTTACCTATTGGGTTTTTTCGTCTCGAATTTCTCAGTAGCACCCGGGGGTCTAGATTTGTGCACGGTGAAAATAGGCTGCTCTACCTAACCCTACGGTAAATGCAAGCGTGATTACTTGCTTAGGTTCTTTTAGATCGAAGTAATACATCTATACAAAGGGTGTGTCTCGAGTTGAAATGTAATCGATTTGAGCGTGCTTAAACCCGTACCGAATTAGCGTGAGCGCGATAACGATGTCCCTTGAATCGTCATAGATGACGTCATAACATGCGCCAACTTGCGATAACGCCGACCATGCCCTATAATAATATCACCGTGAACGCTGTCAAAATTGGCAGTGTGTGTGTGTGTATGCGTGTGTCAGTGTGTTTTGTTTTGAGTTGCATCAAATCTTTGAACAACATAGCATTTTCGAAATTGTGCTGCGGGCTGACGGTCGCCACCTAACCAAAGAGGAGAAGGAAATGTGGTGTTTATGTCGCAGCCAACTGGTTAAATTAGCCGTTCAGTTAACTGCCTAGCCTTTTAACTAAACGGCGGCCGTTCAACTAACTGCCTGGATGATATTCAATGACAGTTTAGGTTGGAAGTCTGTAACCAATCACGCGCGAGCCGAATTGGTCGCAGTAACTAAGCCAGGGCAACCCGACCAAATGGGTTAGGTTAGGTTAGAACTGTGATCAACTGCATGCGAGCCGAGAGAGCGAAGCGAGGCGAACACTACTTCTAAAGGCCAGGCGGTTAACTAAACGGCTAATTTAACCAGTTAGCTGCGACATTTAAACAAAGAAATACTGTAATATCGTTTTGACATTAAGTAAGCACTGTGAGTGCGTTCACGAGCGTTCCGTATTGTTGACAGCCCTCAGCTGTCATAATCGTAATCTAAATCGGAACGCATGTAAGATGATGTGAGTGCTGTGAGCGATTATAGCTAATTCGGAATGCGGCCAATGTGTCCAGTCATGGACTTGCGATATTCTAGGTACTTACTTATATAGCAACTATTTTAGTACAAAAATTCACTACAGACTAGGGTCCAATCCACTTCCCCGCTATTTGGCAGCCATTTTGCTTTTTCTGTTGAGCTTGAGATATTCTCTACGTGTGTACAGTCAACAAAAAAAAAAAAGCATGCAGGATCGTCGGATATAGTTGAAGTTTAGTAAGCAACCGATGGATGTTCTCGAATAAAATTTAATTTTATTAATAGAAAACAAACAGCTCATTTATCAAATTAAATTTCAGTCGACAACATCCATCGGTTTCTTAGTAAACTTCAACTTTATCCGACGATCCTGCATACTTATCACTTTTGTTGACTATACCTACAAAAAAAGTCATATCTCTCAAAGTTTTGGTCCTACTGAGATAAAAGTAGGCTTATTCGGAGAGCAAAATATATTGTCTATCGATTACGATCCAATGAGTTCACATTTTTGTAACTTTAAACAAAAAAATAATCTTAAAAATATATCAAAAAATTATCCCAATCAACAAATTATTGTAAATTACTGCAAAATCAAATGACCTTTTTCTTCCTAGATCGACAGATTTTGAGCTAAGCTACCATACAACATTAAATTAACAATAATATTTTGGTGGATTGGAGCCTAGTGTATAGTGTAATTGTGTACTAGAATAGTAATTATCATACATATAAGTACCTAGAATATCGCTAGCCCATGATCGGACACATTGTCTAACTGTATAATTATATAGTTAGACAATACATAACATAATTATGTTATTGTCAGAAATTGGTCGGAATGAAAACTCACAAAGACTTTTAATTCCTACCAATTCATAGTTGGTACACAAAAACGATCCATTTGCAATACAACTATAAAACAAGGCAGTACTTATAATGAATGTTGTACGGGGCTATTAAATGATACGTCATAATTATTGCGTTTAGTCCAAACGAACGTGTTTGCATCAACGCGTCTATTTCATCACTGTTTTCTCGACACAAAAAACTTAATAACAAATAATTTGAAAGCTCATTCTAAATTCGCTTGAATGGTCGAATGTAGCCAGAGTTATTTTTCTGACAGCCCGCACAACATAAGGTCGATTTTTGCAGACAACCTTTGCAGTATCTACTTATTGATAATTCTCCTAGAATTGGGACTTACCTACTACAATTATAATTTTTTAACGGTTAACAGTGATGAAAGGAATGAGTAATTAATTTACATAGGTAAGTACGAGTAGGAACTAGTATAACATAAAAAAAAATTTTTTTGCTAATTATTTGGTTACTTGCTCAAAATAGAATGACGGCCGAAAATGAAAATCTGCCCGAATTTCGTTTTCGTACCCCGATGGGTATCGGGGTAAGACCGAAAGTCTAACCATCAGTCTTGCCAAGAGTCCTTCTCACTGCCCGTAACGACTAACCATCGATCAATTAACATCATCAAATTAAATAGCAAGAAGAACGTACTTACCATATGTGCTAACTGACATACAAGTATGGCAAATAATTTTGTTTTTTTGTTACGTAATGTAAATTATTTTGCATATTTAATTACCACTACTTGTTTTATAGTCAGACTTTTAATTAGCTGCAGTAAAATTACAGCTCATGTGTTACTTAAATGACTGAAATTGTCGTCTTTTTGTTTTTTCGCGGCCATCAACCAAACCTTGTTTTTTCTAGTACAGAATAGTGTAACAAACGAAACTTATTAATTGACATGCATATCTCTAGATGCAGTCCGAAATGAGTTATTTTATTGCAGCTAATTAAAAGTCGGAGTATAGATGTTTTTGATTATGATTGTATAGAAGTGATAGAAGTGGCCACTTCTTCTTCCCTACCGGAAAGTGGTGAAGGACGGGCGATTTTGGGGACTGTCTTATGTAATTTTGACGATCGAAAAGTGCTGATTCTCAGCCTAGTTTGAATAAATTACTTTTGATTTGAGTAGGAACCATCACGTTGCAAAAAAATCATACATTTTTAAAAATTTTAAAGAGAATTGGCAGAAGCTCAGTAACGCCGCGTTATCAGTACCTATAACATTGATACCGAACATCAACATTACCCTCCTCCATTAGCACTTGCAAGTGTACGTAGATTTTATCTAGCTGTCGAGATACAACGTAATTACATTGCTAATGTGTTTTCAGTACAGTACAATAGATATCTACGATGTATTACTTATGCTATAGAGATATGAGGAACAGGATGGAATGTTCTTCATCCTTCTTAGAAATGGGTGGCTCCCCCTACCAGATGGATATTGTGTCTGGTGGGCTGGCCTGCGCTCTCGCAGGTTACCGGGCTATCCTGTGGATGCCTTAAATAAATTTAATAAATTAGGGCCTCTAGCCAGGGCATAACACATATAATAAAGTAAGCGACGAAATATTTCGCAAATTAAATATTATTTAGAGTAGTGGTGGCCCAGTGGTAACGGCCGCGGCTTACGAGTTGTAGATTGTAGGTTCCAGCCCGATCCCCACCTGAAAAAAAGACCTGCTTTTTTTAGGCTCTTTACTTTGTGTAAATTATTTCATCACCACTGCTCTCAAATCGTAGACTCAAAAATTAGGAGACTGTGATATCTACCAATCCGCACATGGCCCGCGTGGTGGATTACGGCCCACTCCCTCTCACCTGTCCCAGTGGTGGATACATTTTGGGCTGATTATGGTTCGGTTGGTTGGCTGGTTGGATTCGGTTTTAATTTACTAATCTAGTTACGTACAGGCATCCATGACGACGAGAAAAATCGATTATCCTTTGATGTATGATGTCAAACAGTGGGTAATTACCTACTCCACAACTTTTGTATGGTGTAGCGTTGTAACGTTCCGTTTTTATAATTAATATTATATGTATAATATGGAAAATTCAATTAGGCGTCTTTTAAGCAATTCTTTACCTAGTAAATAATATATAAAACTGTCCCGTTGGTTTCGTGGTTGCAAGCGAGATTGCTGGGCGTGGGGTCTTGGGTTCGATTCCAAGGTTGGGCAGTGTTAATGGGTTTTTACATTAGAAATTTCTCAGTAGCAGCCCGGAGTTTGGAAGTTGGTGGTCTGATACCCCCGATAAGCTGTTGATGTTGCGCCTGATCTCTCCCCGGTCGTGTCGGATTGCTGTACCATCGGACTATGAGAGTAAAGGAACAGAGAGTGCACCTGTTTTTGCGCACACATTTTTGCACTATAATATCTCCTGCGCACTTGGCTAATCTCCGTTGAGATTCCCACCGTGACCGAAATCGGTCAGGAGCATATCTATACAAATAAATAAAATTAGAGTATCTGTTTGTAATATTAAAAAAACACGGTACATATACCAAAATATTAATTGTTTTTGTTTTTGTCTGTCTGTCTGTTTGTTCCGGCTAATCTCTGAGACGACTGGACCGATTTTGACGGGTTTTCACCGGCAGATAGCTGATGTAATAACTATTATTTCAGAAAAAAAACCTTCTAGTTATTATTATTATTAATATTTAAATCCACATTGTCAGCGTTCTACAATGCGCGTGACCCTGGGTCGCACCGGTAAAACGCACCATTAACTCACTCTCAATGGAGTCCTATTATTTTGAAGGTATAACATTATTGTTATTCACGTGTATTGTTAACATAACTAACAGCGTACGTGCAAACTGTAGTTATTTGGAACCTAGACTTATAAGCCTACGATTGTTTGTAGTATTTAAATTGATTGTTTTCAGCCTGTGTTGAGCATTATACTCTGTTATTTCATGTGTGCCTAGTACATTTGTAATTACGGACTATTTAGGTACCTACTGAATTTCTAGGATGAACTTAATTAGTGATGAGTAAGTTGCTAAGAACATAAAACATCACGCCTATATTCACCGAAGGGTTAAATAGAGGTGCACTTACAGTACCTACCCCCACTTTTCTTCAGTTATGTTCAAGTCCCATGTAACAGGGGATGAGCCTGTTCTTGTCAACCGGGCACAATATAATTGTATAGTATACAGGATGTCCCGTAATTAATGGATAACCACTTAAGGGAAAAAAAAAGGGGTCATTGTAATTATCATTATGACCAACAGACTATTACTAAGGGACCAAACCTTAAATCGCGAAAAAAGAAGCTGTTTCCTACATTTTGACGAGTTATGCAAACATAACTGTAGACAACAATAGATTTATTTCCGGTTTTTATGTTTGGTCCCGTAGTAAAAGTTAATGATAAGTACAATGACCCCTTAAGAGGTCATCGATTAAGTACGGGACAACCTGTATATAATAAAAATATCCAGACGGTATTTCGGCCTTGGCTGCCAATCTCAACGGAGACAAGCCTTCGGTGCGGGAGATATTATAGTGCACAAGTGTGTGCGCAGACACAGGTGCACTCTGTCTTCCCTCACTCTCATAATCGACAGGAAAGACATCAGGCGCAGGACTAACGGCTTAACGAGCTTTCCGAGGTACCTATCATACCGGAAATTCCCAAACTCTGAGCTGCTAATGAGAAATTCTAAATGGAAAACCCAGTAATACTTTTTCCGACTCGGAATCGAACCTAGGATATCATGATCAGCAGAGGTCCAACCAACCAACCAACTAACCAGACCAACGAGAGCAACCAAGTGAGTTGGGGAGAAACTAACGAGACAGTGTTATTGTTGTTGTTGTTGTGTGCCTTTGTACACGGCACGGTTTCTTTACGGTACGGCATATAAACCGCGCCGCAGAATAAACTTGTCCGTCAACAAGCTTCCATACAACACTGACGACTGTGCCTACACACGGCGTATAAATCGCAGTTTTTCACGGCAAGAAAAAAAAAACAAACTTGTGAGTACAAAGGGCCTTAAGATCATCTACTCAAAACTTGAATATACTAAGCAAAGTACTACTTAAGTATAGTAGATAATAAATCATTTGGTAAAGTACCTACTTCTGCATTGTTACCGACTCAGCTATGAAATTAATTACGTAAACAAACTTCTTCAGCTAATTAGTAACTTTGTAAGGAAAGATTTTTGTTATTTCGCGGAGTAATAGAACGAAAGTCGATTTTATGTTATAGCTTGGCAACACAGAGCCACTTGGCGTAAAATTATAAAATCTCTCAGTTATTAACTTGTAACACAGATGATTTGTTTAAATTGACAAAGAGCAATTGCACACTTGCTTTTCCATGAAATGGTGCAATTAAAAAATAAATAAATAGAACGATAAAAATCTTTGATGTTGTGGACTGGACTGAAACGACATTAATATGTCATAAAACGCTCTCTATTCGGATAGCCGTTATTACGAGTATGTGATCGTACACCGTTTTTTTAGGAAACCAAAAATTAAGCTGCAAATCAAGCTAGTGATGACACAAAAAAATTGTGGGAAATACCTTCAGAAATATAGAGCAGCATCCAATTTAACACTACGACGTCAAAGGTGTACAAAACAGCGAGGCAGCTGATAGAAAGCACAACAGATAAGCGTGTTTCAGTCTCGCTAAGTCGAAACCTCCCTCAGAGCCAGAGCGAGGCGAAAACGAAAACAATTCAAAGCGATCCCGCTGCAGATCATTACTGAGATTTCCAACTTCAACGATGTTTTAATTTTTTTTTTCTCGTCTGGCTATCAGATACTGCTCCGAAGTAATTTGTAGAGAAACACGTTTTTCTTTAACGGTTTCATGGAAATTAATAAACTGTTGAGTTCGAGCTTGCGGTGTAACATTGTTTAATGTGTTGTGGGGTTTGTAACTTTTAGTGGCGGTGTCAAATCGATACAGTAGTAATCTACGATTTGTTTATTCTTTTCCTGTAAGCAATTTGACCATCCTTGTCTAATAAGGAAAAGGAAGTATAGAAAAGAGAGTTGTATTATTTAGTCTAAACGCGCTTGTTTAAGGCATTGACTGCCAACGCGGTCACCGGTGACCGCGAACAATAGATTTTCAATTGTGTCTGTTGTCTGGCAGTCAACGTGTTAATCAATGTTGTAATATCTAATCCCTAGCAGAGTGGTGGCTGTGTGAACTTGGCACCCGACTTTGGAAAAAATAGTTTGTTGAAGGGTTTTTCGGAAGATTTCGGTTAGTAGTGGATAGTAGTGAACCTATTTTCGTTAGTAGTAAAACCCAAAAAAAAAAAAAAAAATGTCATCCCCGAAATTCGAAAAATCCGTTTTTTTCGATTGATTCTCATAGGCAAACGTTAGTAGTGGATTGTAGTGCAATTTTTTTCGTTTGTAGTAAAACAGAAAAAATAAAAAAAAATAAAAAAAAATTCGAGTATTTTTTCAAAACGCTCTTATGACTTATATTCTGTTCTGAAAGCTTCTACGATTACTACAAACGCTACAATTGACTGAGGAAGGTTCGTAGAGGTTTGTAGTGAAACAAGTTTTGATAGTAGTTGAAAAAAAAGTTGATTAAAAGTGATAAATTGAAGAAAAACTCGTTTAAACGTCTTTATTAGTGAATATTTCTCCTTCAAAAAGATATACGATTACTACAAATACTACAATTGACTGAGGAAGGTTCGTAGAGGTTTGTAGTGAAAAAAGTTTTGATAGTTGTTGAAAAAAAAGTTGATTAAAATAAAAGTGATAAATTGAAGAAAAACTCGTTTTAACGTCTTTATTAGTGAATATTTCTCGTTCAAAAAGATATACGATTACTACAAACGCTACAATTGACTGAGGAAGGTTCGTAGAGGTTTGTAGTGAAAAAAGTTTTGATAGTAGTTGAAAAAAAAGTTGATAAAAAGTGATAAATTGAAGAAAAACTCGTTTTAATGTCTTTATTACTGAATATTTCTCGTTCAAAAAGATATACGATTACTACAAACGCTACAATTGACCGAGGAAGGTCCGTAGAGGTTTGTAGTGAAAAAAGTTTTGATAGTAGTTGAAAAAAAATTTGATTAAAAGGGATAAACTGAAGAAAAAGTCGTTTTAACGTCTTTATTAGTGAATATTTCTCGTTCAAAAAGATATACGATTACTACAAACGCTACAATTGACTGAGGAAGGTACGAAGAGGTTTGTAGTGAAAAAAGTTTTGATAGTATTTAAAAAAAAGTTGATTAAAAGTGATAAATTGAAGAAAAACTCGTTTTAACGTCTTTATTAGTAAATATTTCTCGTTCAAAAAGATAGACGATTACTACAAATGCTACAATTGACTGAGGAAGGTCCGTAGAGGTTTGTAGTGAAAAAAGTTTTGATAGTAGTTGAAAAAAAAGTTGATAAAAAGTGATAAATTGAAGAAAAACTCGTTTTAATGTCTTTATTACTGAATATTTCTCGTTCAAAAAGATATACGATTACTACAAACGCTACAATTGACCGAGGAAGGTCCGTAGAGGTTTGTAGTGAAAAAAGTTTTGATAGTAGTTGAAAAAAAATTTGATTAAAAGGGATAAACTGAAGAAAAAGTCGTTTTAACGTCTTTATTAGTGAATATTTCTCGTTCAAAAAGATATACGATTACTACAAATGCTACAATTGACTGAGGAAGGTACGAAGAGGTTTGTAGTGAAAAAAGTTTTGATAGTATTTAAAAAAAAGTTGATTAAAAGTGATAAATTGAAGAAAAACTCGTTTTAACGTCTTTATTAGTGAATATTTCTCCTTCAAAAAGATATACGATTACTACAAACGCTACAATTGACCGAGGAAGGTCCGTAGAGGTTTGTAGTGAAAAAAGTTTTGATAGTAGTTGAAAAAAAATTTGATTAAAAGGGATAAACTGAAGAAAAAGTCGTTTTAACGTCTTTATTAGTGAATATTTCTCGTTCAAAAAGATATACGATTACTACAAATGCTACAATTGACTGAGGAAGGTACGAAGAGGTTTGTAGTGAAAAAGTTTTGATAGTAGTTAAAAAAAAGTTGATTAAAAGTGATAAATTGAAGAAAAACTCGTTTTAACGTCTTTATTAGTAAATATTTCTCGTTCAAAAAGATATACGATTACTACAAACGCTACAATTGACTGAGGAAGGTCCGTAGAGGTTTGTAGTGAAAAAAGTTTTGATAGTAGTTGAAAAAAAAGTTGATTAAAAGTGATAAATTGAAGAAAAACTCGTTTTAACGTCTTTATTAGTGAATATTTCTCGTTCAAAAAGATATACGATTACTACAAACGCTACAATTGACTGACGAAGGTCCGTAGAGGTTTGTAGAGAAAAAAGTTTTGATAGTAGTTGAAAAAAAATTTGATTAAAAGGGATAAACTGAAGAAAAAGTCGTTTTAATGTCTTTATTAGTGAATATTTCTCCTTCAAAAAGATATACGATTACTACAAACGCTACAATTGACTGAGGAAGGTCCGTAGAGGTTTGTAGTGAAAAAAGTTTTGATAGTAGTTGAAAAAAAAGTTGATAAAAAGTGATAAATTGAAGAAAAACTCGTTTTAACGTCTTTATTAGTAAATATTTCTCGTTCAAAAAGATAGACGATTACTACAAATGCTACAATTGACTGAGGAAGGTCCGTAGAGGTTTGTAGTGAAAAAAGTTTTGATAGTAGTTGAAAAAAAAGTTGATAAAAAGTGATAAATTGAAGAAAAACTCGTTTTAATGTCTTTATTACTGAATATTTCTCGTTCAAAAAGATATACGATTACTACAAACGCTACAATTGACCGAGGAAGGTCCGTAGAGGTTTGTAGTGAAAAAAGTTTTGATAGTAGTTGAAAAAAAGTTGATTAAAAGTGATAAACTGAAGAAAAAGTCGTTTTAACGTCTTTATTAGTGAATATTTCTCGTTCAAAAACATATACGATTACTACAAACGCTACAATTGACTGAGGAAGGCCCGTAGAGGTTTGTAGTGAAAAAAGTTTTGATAGTAGTTGAAAAAAAGTTGATTAAAAGTTATAAATTGAAGAAAAACTCGTTTTAACGTCATTATTATTGAATATTTCTCGTTCAAAAAGATATACGATTACTACAAACGCTACAATTGACTGAGGAAGGTTCGTAGAGGTTTGTAGTGAAAAAATTTTTGATAGTAGTTGAAAAAAAAGTTGATTAAAAGTGATAAATTGAAGAAAAACTCGTTTTAACGTCTTTATTAGTGAATGTTTCTCGTTCAAAAAGATATACGATTACTACAAATGCTACAATTGACTGAGGAAGGTTCGTAGAGGTTTGTAGTAAAAAAATATTTGATAGTAGTTGAAAAAAAAGTTGATTAAAAGTGATAAATTGAAGAAAAACTCGTTTTAACGTCTTTATTAGTGAATATTTCTCGTTCAAAAAGATATACGATTACTACAAACGCTACAATTGACTGAGGAAGGTCCGTAGAGGTTTGTAGTGAAAAAAGTGTTGACAGTAGTTGAAAAAAAAGTCGATTAAAAGTGATAAATTGAAGAAAAACTCGTTTTAATGTCTTTATTACTGAATATTTCTCGTTCAAAAAGATATACGATTACTACAAACGCTACAATTGACCGAGGAAGGTCCGTAGAGGTTTGTAGTGAAAAAAGTTTTGATAGTAGTTGAAAAAAAATTTGATTAAAAGGGATAATGTAGCGTTTGTAGTAATCGTATATCTTTTTGAACGAGAAATATTCACTAATAAAGACGTAAAAACGACTTTTTCTTCAGTTTATCCCTTTTAATCAAATTTTTTTTCAACTACTATCAAAACTTTTTTCACTACAAACCCCTACGGACCTTCCTCAGTCAATTGTAGCGTTTGTAGTAATCGTATATCTTTTTGAAGGAGAAATATTCACTAATAAAGACGTTAAAATGACTTTTACTTCAGTTTATCCCTTTTAATCAATTTTTTTTTCAACTACTATCAAAACTTTTTTCACTACAAACCTCTACGGACCTTCCTCAGTCAATTGTAGCGGTTGTAGTAATCGTATATCTTTTTGAACGAGAAATATTCACTAATAAAGACGTTAAAACGACTTTTTCTTCAGTTTATCCCTTTTAATCAATTTTTTTTTCAACTACTATCAAAACTTTTTTCACTACAAACCTCTACGGACTTTCCTCAGTCAATTGTAGCGTTTGTAGTAATCGTATATCTTTTTGAACGAGAAATATTCACTAATAAAGACGTTAAAACGACTTTTTCTTCAGTTTATAACTTTTAATCAACTTTTTTTCAACTACTATCAAAACTTTTTTCACTACAAACCTCTACGGAACTTCCTTAGTCAATTGTAGCGTTTGTAGTAATCGTATATCTTTTTGAACGAGAAATATTCACTAATAAAGACGTTAAAACGACTTTTTCTTCAGTTTATCCCTTTTAATAAAAATTTTTTTCAACTACTATCAAAACTTTTTTCACTACAAACGTCTACGGACCTTCCTCAGTCAATTGTAGCGTTTGTAGTAATCGTATATCTTTTTGAACGAGAAATATTCAATAATAATGACGTTTAAACGAGTTTTTCTTCAATTTATAACTTTTAATCAACTTTTTTTCAACTACTATCAAAACTTTTTTCATTACAAACCTCTACGGACCTTCCTCAGTCAATTGTAGCGTTTGTAGTAATCGTATATCTTTTTGAACGAGAAATATTCAATAATAATGACGTTTAAACGAGTTTTTCTTCAATTTATAACTTTTAATCAACTTTTTTTCAACTACTATCAAAACTTTTTTCACTACAAACCTCTACGGAACTTCCTCAGTCAATTGTAGCGTTTGTAGTAATCGTATATCTTTTTGAACGAGAAATATTCACTAATAAAGACGTTAAAACGACTTTTTCTTCAGTTTATCCCTTTTAATAAAATTTTTTTTCAACTACTATCAAAACTTTTTTCACTACAAACCTCTACGGACTTTCCTCAGTCAATTGTAGCGTTTGAAGTAATCGTATATCTTTTTGAACGAGAAATATTCACTAATAAAGACGTTAAAACGACTTTTTCTTCAGTTTATCCCTTTTAATCAACTTTTTTTTCAACTACTATCAAAACTTTTTTTACTACAAACCTCTACGGACCTTCCTCAGTCAATTGTAGCGTTTGTAGTAATCGTATATCTTTTTGAAGGAGAAATATTCACTAATAAAGACATTAAAACGACTTTTTCTTCAGTTTATCCCTTTTAATCAAATTTTTTTTCAACTACTATCAAAACTTTTTTCTCTACAAAAACGAGACGGACCTTCCTCAGTCAATTGTAGCGTTTGTAGTAATCGTTTATCTTTTTGAATGAGAATTATTCAATAATAATGACGTTTAAACGAGTTTTTCTTCAATTTATCACTTTTAATCAACTTTTTTTTCAACTACTATCAAACATTTTTTCACTACAAACCTCTACGAACCTTCCTCAGTCAATTGTAGCGTTTGTAGTAATCGTATATCTTTTTGAACGAGAAATATTCAATAATAATGACGTTTAAACGAGTTTTTCTTCAATTTATAACTTTTAATCAACTTTTTTTCAACTACTATCAAAACTTTTTTCACTACAAACCTCTACGGACCTTCCTCAGTCAATTGTAGCGTTTGTAGTAATCGTATATCTTTTTGAACGAGAAATATTCACTAATAAAGACGTTAAAACGACTTTTTCTTCAGTTTATCCCTTTTAATCAAATTTTTTTTCAACTACTATCAAAACTTTTTTCACTACAAACCTCTACGGACCTTCCTCGGTCAATTGTAGCGTTTGTAGTAATCGTTTATCTTTTTGAATAAGAATTATTCAATAATAATGACGTTTAAACGAGTTTTTCTTCAATTTATCACTTTTAATCAACTTTTTTTTCAACTACTATCAAAACTTTTTTCACTACAAACCTCTACGGACCTTCCTCAGTCAATTGTAGCGTTTGTAGTAATCGTATATCTTTTTGAACGAGAAATATTCACTAATAAAGACGTTAAAACGACTTTTTCTTCAGTTTATCCCTTTTAATCAAATTTTTTTTCAACTACTATCAAAACTTTTTTCACTACAAACCTCTACGGACCTTTCTCAGTCAATTGTAGCGTTTGTAGTAATCGTATATCTTTCTGAACGAGAAATATTCACTAATAAAGACGTTAAAACGAGTTTTTCTTCAATTCATCACTTTTAATCAACTTTTTTTTCAACTACTATCAAAAATTTTTTCACTACAAACCTCTACGAACCTTCCTCAGTCAATTGTAACGTTTGTAGTAATCGTATATCTTTTTGAACGAGAAATATTCAATAATAATGACGTTTAAACGAGTTTTTCTTCAATTTATAACTTTTAATCAACTTTTTTTCAACTACTATCAAAACTTTTTTCACTACAAACCTCTACGAACCTTCCTCAGTCAATTGTAGCGTTTGTAGTAATCGTATATCTTTTTGAACGAGAAATATTTAATAATAATTACGTTTAAACGAGTTTTTCTTCAATTTATAACTTTTAATCAACTTTTTTTCAACTGCTATGAAAACTTTTTTCACTACAAACCTCTACGGACCTTCCTCGGTCAATTGTAGCGTTTGTAGTAATCGTTTATCTTTTTGAATAAGAATTATTCAATAATAATGACGTTTAAACGAGTTTTTCTTCAATTTATCACTTTTAATCAACTTTTTTTTCAACTACTATCAAAACTTTTTTCACTACAAACCTCTACGGACCTTTCTCAGTCAATTGTAGCGTTTGTAGTAATCGTATATGTTTTTGAACGAGAAATATTCACTAATAAAGACGTTAAAACGACTTTTTCTTCAGTTTATCCCTTTTAATCAATTTTTTTTTCAACTACTATCAAAGCTTTTTTCACTACAAACCTCTACGGACCTTCCTCGGTCAATTGTAGCGTTTGTAGTAATCGTATATCTTTTTGAATGAGAATTATTCAATAATAATGACGTTTAAACGAGTTTTTCTTCAATTTATCACTTTTAATCAACTTTTTTTTCAACTACTATCAAAACTTTTTTCACTACAAACCTCTACGGACCTTCCTCAGTCAATTGTAGCGTTTGTAGTAATCGTTTATCTTTTTGAATGAGAATTATTCAATAATAATGACGTTTAAACGAGTTTTTCTTCAATTTATCACTTTTATTTTAATCAACTTTTTTTTCAACAACTATCAAAACTTTTTTCACTACAAACCTCTACGAACCTTCCTCAGTCAATTGTAGTATTTGTAGTAATCGTATATCTTTTTGAAGGAGAAATATTCACTAATAAAGACGTTTAAACGAGTTTTTCTTCAATTTATCACTTTTAATCAACTTTTTTTTCAACTACTATCAAAACTTGTTTCACTACAAACCTCTACGAACCTTCCTCAGTCAATTGTAGCGTTTGTAGTAATCGTAGAAGCTTTCAGAACAGAATATAAGTCATAAGATCGTTTTGAAAAAATACTCGAATTTTTTTTTATTTTTTTTATTTTTTCTGTTTTACTACAAACGAAAAAAATTGCACTACAATCCACTACTAACGTTTGCCTATGAGAATCAATCGAAAAAAACGGATTTTTCGAATTTCGGGGGATGACATCTTTTTTTTTTTTTTTTTTTTTTTGGGTTTTACTACTAACGAAAATAGGTTCACTACTATCCACTACTAACCGAAATCTTCCGAAAAACCCTTCAACAAACTATTTTTTCCAAAGTCGGGTGCCAAGTTCACACAGCCAGTGGTAACAGACCCGATTTACGAGTTGTAGGTCGTGGATTCGAATCCAGTCAGGCGCTTTACTTTATGTAGTTTATTTCATCACCATTGCTCTCAAAAACGGTGAAGGAAAATATCGTGCAGAAACCAGCATGTCCTAGAACCAAAAATTCGAAGTCATGTGACATCTACCAATCCGCACTGGGCCTGCGTGGTGGATTACGGCCCATTCCCTCTCTTAGAGAAGAGGCCTGTGTCATGGAAATGTTATAGGCTGATTATTATGCAATGCCTTTCCTAAAAAGCCTTAGGTACTCCTACCTCTGTCACTCGTAATCCATGCATCAAACACGCGACAACCCTTCAGAACGTCACTCAATACACACCTCAAGCAAACATGATTGACAATTGGTTTATACAGTTGGCAGCTTAGACTAAATCAATTACCCAGCTATCCACAGTTTAATGTTAGCCAAAAAAGTCAAAAGCAGGGATTGGAATCCAAAGCTGACCGACCAAGTGTGGTAATTAATTACGCGAGTCGTTTTTGTAGCGGCCGGTCGGAAGAAACGGCGAAAGATTTATTGTTTGCGCTACTTCACTTCGGCGTCTCAAGACGAGGAATTACTAATCTTTTCTTTAATTCTGATCCCTCGTTTTCCTCCCGTCTGTAATAGAGCCGTAAATACTCATTTCGGACTCCTTCATAATGCATTGACTTGGAATATAACGGAGTAAGAATAAACTGTATATCTGTCTATTCATTATTAGATATAAATTGAAGTAGCTTTTCGTGTCTTTCTATAACTACGCAACGGATTTTTATGCGGGTTTCACAATAATTTTGAGAATGTATTCCGGAACGTTCATGGGTGTAATACATTAATATTGAATTATATTTAATAAACTGGATGCCTGAGAGAGGACATCGCCGTCGCGTAAACCACGGCATAGATGGTGTGACGATCGATAACGTTTTCAGGGCAAACATGGCCAGAGATCGCATAAGACAGGGAGGTTTATAAAGAAAAAGGGGAGGCGTTTGCCCAGCATTGGGACACAATATAGCCTAACAAAAACTTAATCTAGATATTTTGTCAAGTTGTAAGATCCGTGCGAAGCAAGGGCGGGTCGCTAGTATATAATATAATATTTAGTAGGTATAATACGATATTTATAAGGTATTACCTGCGAAGATTAATTACTCGCCGTAATACAAAACCAGGAATCCGCTATATAATAATATGTGGTGCCTACAGGCAAAGTGAAATTAGAATTTCAATGATTTTAATCAAATATGATCCAAATCCGTATTGATTAATAACAGTAATTAAACTCAAACGAATGAATTAGAAAGTTGGTCGGTTCGTTTGTTTCGATCAAGTATTATTATGATTGGGTGTTGGACGGGTTTGCCTTTATGGCTATAAACAACACGTACGATTACTACTTTTAATTAAGCAAAATATTCCACATGTTGTTGTATTGATTAATAATAATAATATTTTAATTCATAAGCTTATTACAATAAGGAGAGAGAAAACGGTAAACAATGCATTATGTACTTATAATCCTTATATTAATAGGCTAAATATATGCACATTGTGTGAAACTCCTGACACCCAAACTAGGACATGTCCTGTATCTTAGGTGTCAGCGTTTTATTATAGAAGAGGAAAGAGGGACGATCAAAGATAGCCAAGGAGAGGAAAATTCGAAAAAATGACATTTAACCGGTTTTTAGGGTTTCGTGGCACCCTGTGGGGCGCCAACGGGACGCTCACACTAAGGCTCCGCCGTCAGTCTGTCTGTCACAGTACTGTATCTTTTGAACCGTAGGTAGACACTTGAAATTTACCCAAAGCGTGCTTTGGCCGCTATAACAATCAATAAGAAAGTAAAAAAAATAAAGGGGAAAGGTGTTTTTTTTTGGCGTAAAAATATGTATTATAATATTATACGGTGGCACGGAACCCTTAGTGTGCGAGTCCGACTCGCACTTGACCGCTTTTTAGATTTAAACAACGACTGGTATAAGATAAAATTAAAAATGCAACTACTAATTCGTCAAAACGAAATAATATTTAACTGCTAATTAAACTGTCCAAACGGATCACTTAGTAAAATTCAATATATAGGAGAAAGGTCGAGAATTAGACCCCTCATATATTATGATACCCAAGGGACAGTTGGCGAATAAACTTGTACACTAGTAAATTGGGTTGTACCCGGAAGGGCCACCTCGTTATGTGATTACCTATGTACTAATATTAAGCAAATGACATGAGTATTATCCTATTTCTGATAAATTAATCCTTGATGATTTATTTTGCGTTTACGATTTATACTGTATCGTGTTGTTTCTTCATCGAACATGGGCAAAATGTTTACAATTCGATTGCTGCGTAGTGGTTATTAATTACTAGCAGCGCCCCGCGGTGTCACTCGCATAAGTTTCGATCCCGTTGGAATATCGGAATAAAAAGTATTATATGTGTTAATACTGGTTATAAACTATCTGTGTGCCAAATTTCATCCAAATCTGTGCAGAAGTTTTTGCGTGATAGAGTAACAAACATCCATCCATCCATCCTCACAAACTTTCGCGTTTATAATGTTAAAAGTATAATAGTAGGAAGTATCCATTATTACCTCGATGGTTCACTAAAGTTGTGTGTTGGTTTTTATTTTATCAAGTACCTGGTGCTTGTTGACAGGTCTACGCTGTCCTCGCATACCTATTGTAATTTGAAAACATTGTAAAAGCCAACTATTTTTAAAAGAGTAACCGTGGAGTTTCTTGCCGGCTCTTCTCCATAGGAAACGACCAATTGGAACCGTGCACCTAGCTTCTGATGTTCCATAAGTGCCCATGAAGATTAATTTAAAAAAAAAATGTATTAGTTTATCAGCCATCTCGTTACCATAACACAAGCATTAGGTTGCTTAGCTTGGGACTATAAAGCGTTGTGTGAAATGTCCAAGGATATTTATTATATTATATTATTATGTGAAATAAAATATTTATTTATCATTTATCATTTGATTTTGATTTTTAGTGTTCAGCTTATGCGGAAAATTATCCACATACCTAATTTACAATAATAATAGTCCTCCAGATTTTGTTGTAGTTTTTATTTTTTACTATGTGATCTTTCTGTACGAGTCGCAATAAATACTTTTTCTTTCTTTTTTTCTTTAGTTCGAATTTCGGCCAAGGCAGCTAATCTCAACAGAGAGGCTAGTTTCCGTTGAGATTAGCTGCAGGTATTATTATAGTGCACAACTGTGTGCGCAGACACAGGTGCACTCACTCTCATAGTACGATGGGGCGGCAATCTGACACGACCAGAGAGAGGTCAAGCGCAGGACCAACGGCTTAACGTGCTTTCCTAGGCACGGGGGTATCACACCACCAAACTTCCAAACTCCGAGCTGTTACTGAGAAATTTCTAATGGAAAAACCCAATAACACTTTGCCGAACCTGGGAAACAAACCCAGGACCCCACGCTTGGCAGTCGAACTTGCGACCAACGGGGCAGCTGCCAACGAACCTTATTTATAATACGGTGCTAACTCAGGAAAATGGTCAACAAAGACGTTTTGTCGTAGCATTCTGATAAAATCACTATTTAAAGACTCAGACCAAATAAAAAACCAAGACAGAGGGCTGTCAACAGTAAAGTGAGGCCGGTTTCGTAAACATGTGTGCACTTAGTGAGGTGTAGTTTGATTGTAAATGGTTGTATATGTGTGCGTGGAAGCGTGTATGTACAGACGCCAGCACATCAACCCACCCGAAACTGTAAAATTTTCCCAATCAACTTTGAACCTTATGCTTTAGCGATAAAGTTGGAAATCTATCAAAGAAATTTGACAGATTGTAGTAGCTTGATGTGCTGGCGTCTGTACAAAGCGGAGGTGTAGTTTTGGCATACATAACTGTATCGTTCTCAGCGCTCTGTCTTGGTTTTTTATTTGGTCTGAGTTCAAAGAATGCTTATTTAAACACGATAAACTAGAAACTTCTACTCGTACATGTCTAGCTCAAGTCTTGATAAAAAGATTTGCCAGTCAGCAAGGTTAGTAGTGAGGTACGACGCCCCGGAAGCCCCGGAAGTAGATACTTAAGTGAGTTCATCTCCCATGGAGCCTCTTGTAAATGTATCATTCATCATCATTATTATTAGCTCGGATGAACAAGGTAATGATCTACATTTCGTCGCCGTGCAGTGAAAACATTTTTTATAGGGAACGATTTTATCTTAGACTTACCTTTTTAGGGATCCGTACCCAAAGTGCGCCAACGGGACACTATTACTAAGACCCCATTGTCGGTCCGTCTGTCCAACCATCCGTTCGTCCGTCCTTCCATCCGTCCATCCTTCCCTTCGTCAATCCGGCTATCCGTCCGTCCATCCATCCGTCCGCCCTTCCGTCTGTTTGTCAGTGGGCTGTATTTCATGAACCGTAATAGACAGTTGAAATTTTCACAATGTATATTTATAATAAAAATAACATAAAGTTAAAACTTAAAGACCATACAAGAAACGTGTTTTTTTCGGCATTTTCTGCCATGTCGTACGGAACCATTCGTGTGCGAGTCCAACTAGCACTTGGCCGGTTTTTTTATGCACGTGTTTCTGTGACAAATGAACCTATTTTTGTTATTTCTGTCTGAGACATGACGTCATTGACGTTCCCCGAGCTTCTCATTAACGTCATAGAAGGCATTACAGTCACAGTGATCACAGTGAGAGTGTAAGGTTGCTTTTGAGTTGCTGCCATTGACAAGTCTGTCGAAGCCATTGTGACCTTTATTCTCGTCACAATAACTGTGAACGGATTATAGAAGCATATTAGAGCTGTGGTCGTTTATTCTAAATAGGTATGCACTACGAAGTTTTCTACTCGACAAATAAATGAAATTAAAAAAACTCTATTTCACGAGGTTTTCACTGCACGACGGCGATTTCCGAATTATATCACCTAATTTAGGATGAGTCATAGGTACCTTCCCTGCTAAATGGTGAAGGAAACATTGTGAGGATACCTGCATATCCTTGAACCAAACATTCGAAGACATGTGACATCTATCAACCCGCACTGGGCCCGCAGGGTGGATTATGGCCCATTCCCTCTCACAGAGAAGAGGCCTGAGTCCCAGCAGTGGGAACATTATAGGTTGATTATGTAAAGAACTGCGTTCCAAAAAAAAAAGAACTAAATTTGACCGTAACTAATACATAGTTGCTAATGAGCACAAACTATTTCATAGCAAAATAAGGGCCACGTTACACTGGCCGGGACAAACGCTAGGGGAACAATCAATCAACAACTGCCACTAAAGTTTCTGAACGAAACATTGACCCCTCCCTTCAAAGATTTCCTTATGGGATCGCGTCTAATCATTACAAGGCTAGGAAAACTTGTTACTGCCCTACGGCTCTGCTTGTGTAAATAGTTTTAAAGAACAATATTTATGTCGTACCCAGATATAAAAATACGGTTTTCTGATGGTAAATAATACTCTCAAAAATTTTTACTATTACAACGAAAGTTTACAATTAACCCCGGGTTGCTATTTGAGGTTATTATAATGATAGAAATGTTTTTACATCTATGGTTATAATAGACTTTCATTATAATAGTCAAAAAAGTTGTGAGTATTGCTTATTTTCCATCAGAAAACCGTTCTTTTTGCTGGATGACTCTTTAATTTTTGGGTACAAAATGTGAAAACCTGAATGATGTTATTTTCGAGGATAAGAAGTTTCTACCGTTTTTCTGGCACAGTCTACAATATCAAAATCGGTTCCGTTTTTACCCCTGATAACGTACTAAACATAGATACAGCCAAAGAGGCTGAATTTCAGATTACAATGCTTGTTTCATATAATACTAAATGACAGCGTATCTAGAGGTGGGCGAATATCATGCGAACAGTTGTCATGATTGTTATCTGTGGCTTTATCTGGCTTTTTATCCGGTAATACTTACACAAAGGCCTGCTTAAGTGCCACCCACATAGGTTAATCGATTTTAATAAGAAGACATAAATAACGTTCTCCTTAACCTTAACCTTCATACCTTTCGTGCGTTTTGTTTGTGTGTTTGTTCACCGCGAATAAACGTTTTTTCTTTCAGAATAACCAGTTTTTCTTTTCTTTCGTTCAAATCTTGTAATATATATAACAATAGACAGAAATAATAATATTTTTACATCTACAAGGATTTCTTTATAAAAATAATTAAATATTACTGAGGATAATCCAAGAAACCAGGTTGGTACTTCGTTCTTGGATTATTAGCGTTCAGACAAGGCTTCGTTATAATACTACTAGGATGCTATAAGTAAGTTGATTACGTATTGTTAGGCTAACATCAAATAGACGCGCGATTTCACGATTATTCACGCGTTTCGCGGTTCACCAATCAACGATGCACGATTTGTCACCTTAATCAATAGACGCGTTGACGCGCGGAATTTTTGTTCGTCAAAACGAACAACGCGCGTCAGTCAGAACTAAGCCTTACGAAAAATCCAACCCCTAATTTTTCTCATCAATTTATTTTCCAAAAGATATTTAACAACTTTTGTCAGATAACGGTTTATTTTTCATACACAAGTACAATCTCTAATGAGGTATGGCTTTAGGTATTGTTGTTGTTCAAAGTTTGGTCGTTAATTAGTGAGTGGGGGGCGTGCTGTGGAGTTGAGCGTCGGATCCCAGGTGGGATGTGCTCCTGCGTTACACTCTGTATTTGCATAAAAGTTAGTGCAGTTACAGAATATGGCCGCCGGTGTACCATGAACTACTGTTGACTGCCAGATAGTTTGCAAGCGCACAAATATTATTTGAAGTAAAATTGTTTTGCGACGGAAATGGGTTCCTCTCTTTATTGTTCATATGAAATGCATATTGAATCGGCTGAGAGTTCATGGCATAATGTTTACAGAAGTTTGAATACAGATTTGTATTTGTTTTCGTGTCAGAGACTGATAAATCTGAGCTCGTTGAACATCTTATAAGCTGTCTTCACGATATCGCGGCCTTACTTTGTTATATGCGAATACGTATCTCAAAGTGTATTCGTGGACTTTGTGAAATAAAATTCTCTGAGTAACTGCGTATTAAGAAAGGAAGGTATGGTTTTTAAAATCAATCTATACTTATAATAAAGCTGAAGACTTACCTACCCTGTTTTAAACAGCTTTATACCTCCTGAAAGTTCCTAAAATTCCCGTTAATTTAGACAGGAAACTTTGTATCGAAACAACGCCAAAGAAAACCTGTCTTCCAAACTTAAACTGCCGACAATAATATCGGATTTACAATTTTCGCCGTACCAAGACTTAGAATAGTTGTCTATAGGCCACAGTGGCGTCTTGCAGATCCCGAGCGAGCGTCGAATGAGAGCTAATGGCCCGTTAATAATGCTCGGCAGTCGGTCTGTTAGCAGCCTTCGCCGCCACGAATTACGACTTGGAGCTTTCTGGTAAACTGCCGAGAATCGTACGCTTCGTCCTACACGCTAGCACCAAGCCTTAATGAGACGTAGATGGGAGATCGCTGCGCGGTCATGTAGGCATGATTAGGTTGCCGCCGCACCACTATTTTCACGAAATTAATACTTTTAGAGGCGGCCGGGGAAATTTTCGCCACACTTAATTTTACTAATATTACTCTCTACTCAACAAAATTTAAAATACCTACTCATTTTAAAACAGCAGCAATTTCCTGATTGTGTACTCCAATTTGCTACTCAAATATTGTACCAATTTCGCAGAATTTAATAACATGAGTGATTGAGTGTAATTGCAAATCGGGATAGGTAGTTAGATAAGTGTATGTGATGAGAGATTGGATCTAACACAACAATGGGAGGTGAGGGGAATGATTTCCGAATAACCAACATTCATTGTATCAGGTCTTTGTGTAATACAGAACAATATCACACACAGAAGAGTCTTTAAAACAGAAAAGGAATTTATAAAGATAAATTGCTCCAGTTCCGTCCTCGGGGTGATTATTATCTCCTCAATCGGCAGTTTTGTCTTTGTGTGCTGTTTCCTGACCTTCCTTCGACTCCACAGGTTTTTCTGCGAGGCAATAATTTTCTTCACTCACGAGGCTCGTCCAAGCGAAAAGAGGAAGATAAAAAAGGTGGTCTCAGCTCTTTTGTCGTGCGACTGTGAGTGGCGCTCGATTTGTACATAACAGATATCTACGTTTATGTAGATGTATGTACGTGCAACTTTTATTTTCTTACCAAACTGCACTAGGGAAACGCTTTGCAGTTTAGCTCTTTGTACGTTTACCTTCGTTGATTTAAACGGTAAGTTTTCGTATAATTTAAACTCTATGTACACATGTATTCTCACATATAAAATATCTTTGGTAACTTAGTGTAGTCGAATTCGTAATTGCGTACCACTTTTGACAACAATTCGCAGTAAACTGAAACTTCACTATGGTTGAAACTATCTAACTGACACATAGACAAATAGACCTTGGCGTTTTATGATCTGCAATTGATATGCAAGTATGCAATTTAAAGGTGTGTCAACTATAAGCACATATCTCTCTTCTAACCATAAAAGAAAGGTCACATCAATTATGCACAAAATCTTACCTACAATATGAGACTCCCCATTTATATATAAATAAAAGATCGGAGGGTGTTTTGCCCTTGGCAATAAATTATTTGTCATGAGTTTCCTACACCTGCTCAGAGCTCAAGATCTGAAAACATTTTAGAATGTCATTTAGTATAACGGCTAAAAATAACGTACTTATAGATAACCCCGCTTGAGAAATAAGTCGTTCAAACGGTAATCCGTTCATTCGGTTACCCTATTTATCAAACAAGTTAACATTTTGTAAGGTTAACCCTTTCAAATCCAATTATAACTTTCACACTTTGAATGGGTTAGCCGTATCATTCTAGTATCCAATTGAACGGTTAAATCCATTAAAGACTTTCGAAGGAACCTTTATCCAATGAACGAAGAAAAATGAAAATGAAACCTGGGTAGTGCATACCCTTTCGTGGGAGAAATTTTTGATTGGGTGTACTATCCCATTCATGGAATAAAGTTAAAGTTATTTACGCTACGTTTACGCCATAAACTCTTTAAACGGGTAACTGAAATGATTCCTGGTGTAAACAAGTCATTATTGTATCAAATTAAAATTATTGTTTTATACTATCTATTTAGAAATGTGTTGTGGAGGTCAGATAGGCAGTCGCTCCATGTAAAACACTGGTGTTCAGCTGCATCCGGTTAGAATGGAAGCCGACCCCAACATAGTTGGGAAAAGGCTAGGCAGATGATGATGACTATCTATTTAGAAATAAAATAATATGTACGTAAATAACAACTAATAGGTACCTAATTAATTAATAAAAATAACAAAATTACATCCTAACTTAACTAAAACTGTTCACAAACTAAAAATTCATCCGCATCGTTGTCGACTGGTAATGTACTCAAGAGACTATCGGCATTACCACGTCGTAAGGCAAGCTTCGCCTCTGGCCAAGGTAAAAACCAGCTCTTGTGTCAGGGGAAGTGTCAACCAGTCGTTTCGGGATTTCCTTATAGAGACCATGATTAAAATATTGTTTGATTTCTTTTTTTGCTAGACAAAGAAACCCAAAAAAAAAAATCTAGACCAAGCACTTTCGATAAATTATTTGAGAGATTAATTAAGAAAGTCTCATGTCTTAGTCAAGTTAATAAAGTACATGACATGAGAAAAACCTCTTTGAGAGGCAAACTTTAAAAGATTTTAGTTGTACAAGTACCTACAGGCACAACACTTAAGCCTGGTAAGCCTGGATCAAACAACTTGACGTGGCGCGATCTTCGCTATGAAATGCTCCTTAATTTTATTGGACAAAACATACTCTTTGTCCCACAGAACAAATCGCTTGGGGATCGTATTATTTTCTGCGTAGATTTATCGGCGCAGGCGGATCGAGGCCCTTTTGTTGGGCTTTTCCATAAATCTTTCTGCTATTTAAACGGTTATTAGGACAGGAGCGATTGATGTCCACTGGATCCTTCGTGGGATAGAAAACACTAAATTCTGTTTTGGATTGCGATTGGGTTTCTATTTGATTTTCGTGACGTAATTATAATTGCTTTGGGACTTGGGGAGGTAGTGTATTATTACTGTTAAAGGCGAAGCTGTTGGTCTTTGTGAGTCGCAATTGATTGACTTGTAAAAGTGTTTGTACAAACCTACTTACAGAAAATAAATCTGCTTACATTTTTATTACAATACGAGGTAGTGCAGCTTTGTCTACAATTCATACAAATGACGTTGTAGTTATTACAAACGTGTACCTACGTGTATGGTAAAAATTCGGTTCAGTTTTATTACGACACCCGCGGGAAGAAACGGGGTAACCTATTATGGGAGTACACGGCGAATGGACCATAAAGCACGGAACGTTTTGGTTGGATGTTCAGGGCTGATACAAATGGGTTTACTGGTTATCAGCAGGCTGGAACGCAACATTCTAATGCCAGGTGATGGTTTTACGTCATCTTAATTTCAGTGTTAGAGATAGACTGAGCTATACATGAACGATAGCACCATCCCTTTTTCGCACTGGAATCATGATGGTATTGATACTTTGTGATACGGCCCCAGATCACGTAACAGACGGTGTGATTGGTGGCTTCACCATCATTTATACCTACAGACCCATTTATAGCAGACATAGGGGTTTATTTACAAACACTGTTTAAAGTTAAGTAATTAATAACGTCTATTTAAACATACATTTTTTCTTCACTTTGAAAAGTCTCTTAAAGCAACGTTTATTAATAAACCAAGCCCATGATATAATATCTTTAATATTCACTGAAAGGATTTTACTTTTTATTAATTAATTTTACTTGCATAGACGATCACAGTTTGAGACCGACGCTTGAGGTTCTTAGCCAGTGGACCAAAGTGATAATTCTGTGGCTGATGCAGAAATAGACTGTATTTGAAAAGCGGAAAACCTAATTTTTTGCTGAAAATTTAGCCCTGTAAAGGGGAAAGACAGCTTAAACATTTAGTAAATCATCACTACATCGAGATTTAGGGCGGCCATTAATTTAATTTCTGATGGAAAACCCTCATGCGTATATTAGTTATGTAACTAGGGTTAGTCGAAGGGTTAGGCAGTCGAATGTAACATAATTTCGAAAAACAAATGTTATGCTTAAAAAATAATATAAGTATAACTGTTTTTCTACCAAAAATCAATCTTGTATCACATAATACAAGAATGATTTTTAGTAGAAAAGAAAAATGTAAAAAACGTCATGTTAGAAGTCGTAGTCCACACGTCAAATGTCGAGAACGTCGTGACAGTTCTAACAGGCCTTTTTGGAGATTTACCTTCGTAATATTAATGTGGAAATGGCGTAGTAGAGACGATGTGTGTTTTGGTTTTCTGAATGTGTTTAGTTTACTGTATAGTACTATGTTGAAGAGTCTCGATGATCATCATGCCACCGAAAACTCTCATACCTACTAGAGTATCTATAGTATTGTGTCCTATTTACCTAGATACGACACAATTTCAATTTCTAGGTAGCTTTAAGGTAGGGGAAACCGGGGCAATGCGGGCCCCTTCAGGGAAATCTTGAATGAACACCTACCCAGAACAAAAAATAAATATTAGCCTCATGAGTGTTCTTTAAAACTAAAGAAAAATATCTAAATCAGTCTACTAGTGTTTGGAGATAAAGAAACTTGTGGCCCGTTATGCCCCGTGTACGGGGTAAGATAGTCATATGCGGGGTATAATAATAGGCATACCCAATCTTATACTCTTATGTAAGTCTAAAACCAAGCAAAAAAAGCAGCAAATGTAAAAAGACCCGTCATCGTATTCGTCTTCGCCGGCACAGGAACAGTGAGCCCATCTGTAACATGCACGAGAAGACACAAAACTCTCTCTGGATTCCGAGTACAGTAATGTATCCATAGTACAAACACTCCATGTTTTCTTCTCTTTTTTTTTTTCTTATTTTTTCGGTTTTCTTCGTCTTTTTCTTTATTCCCTTCTTGTCATAAGCTAGTTTCCGCATATGAGCCTCTTGCAGATTCTTCTTATAAGGTGAACTGCTAGTTTTTCGTTTTTGGACTTTTGGCTTTCTATTTAGGTTTGATATCTGTAGGTGCTATTTCGATCTCCTCCAAGCTCCATTAAACACATTTTGTCTTTCTTTGGTAGTGGCGAACCATAATTGTAACTACCTATAGAAAAAAGATTAACTTGATATGAATACAAGAGGAAAAACGGACACCCTGCTCATTTAGCCCCGGCCGAAATGCACCCGAGACTTTATGAAATAAATGGTGACAAAATTGAAAGAATATTTGGTAATAAGATTACAACCTCGTAATCGTATTTTTTGTTATTTATTTTCTGGTGTACAATAAAGTATATATAAATAATAAATAAACCTTTTCTAGTTAGTTAGTTTAGTAACATAATTTAACGTAGCGATTTACTTAAGATCAAAAAATTTAACTCAACCACGAATTAGTGTAACAAAAGAATTTCAATATGAGAAAAAAAATTGCGTCGTCTTACGTTTTTTCGTTCTGTCTATGAGCAAAGTGCAGTCACACACAGAAAACTACTTGTCTCGCAAGCGCAAGGAACGCGATCCGACTAGTTCCGAACGACACAGTTTATTATTCCGCGAAGGAGATGGGTTGTTCTTCTTATCCCGAGGGCCGCAATGTCCCGGCTTCCCCTACCTACAATTTTCCAGTGAAGTAATTAATAACATTGTATACTGCATCTGTTTACTGTTTCGCGAAAGAATAACCAGTAGGCAGTTCTATATATAATTCCAAATTAATAAATAACAATCAGAGTAGACGATAACAAAAGAAACGTGTATAAAAGTACGCTTCCCCGGATCTTTCGTGGCTAAGATAAGAATCGTGTCAAAAATTTTTTTTAACGAATTAACAAAACACGATAAAAAACAAGTACCTGAGTGTTCTTCAACAAAATCTGTCCTGCTGAGAGCACTCTGCTGTAATAAATTCACTCACAATTTATCTTTTTGTGGATTGCTTTGCTTGTAAGCCCAGGTCCGCACGGGCGCGTATTTCCCGCAGCGAGTTTTCCCGCACTGCTCAGCGCCATGGGTTGAAAATATAACAGTGTGTTTTTGTGACGCGCTAAGTTGCGCTGTGTTGGATTCTCAACGATCGGCTCAACATCAAGGGGTGAAAATCCAGTGCGCGATAAAATTCCGCCACGATATTTTTTCGTCCGTGCGTACAGTGGCTAATAGCGACCGGGGCGTGGGAAATTCGGCAAAAAGCCCACTGCGCTCTCTCTACTTTGCTGAACAGACCCATTACACAAAACATTATTCCAAATTACATTGGGCGCGTTACGATAATGTTTTCGTTCATTTGATAAGAGACGAAATGTTGTTTTTCAATTATTATAAAACAAAATTACACGGAGTTGTGCGTCTGTAGTTCTCATTGGTCAACGACCGTCCTTTTAATAGATTTTCTGTTTCAATTTTCTTCGTAATGATTCCTTTTGTGGGTTTGTTAGGTTAGGTTAGAAAATGTTCTTTACCTACTAACTTTTTAAACCTTTGTATCCTGCTTATGCGTAAGAAGTTTCATTTAAATCGGTTAATTCATTTCGAAAAACTAGGGCTTGAAAGTTTGTATGAAATGCCGTACGTCGTAAACGCTCTTAATCATAAATGTGGTGCACCTCTGCCTAACCCTTCGGATGTTATGATGTTGTTTCTTTTTACAGTACATTTTTTCCGTGATTCGGTTCGTTTTGTTGTACATAAGTAGTGTCTGCTATTAAATATTTTATATCCTTACAACCTGTTACTGTACGAGCCCCTGGGGTAAACATTTGGTCGGATTTATGTACTGCATCTCGTGCCTACAGAGAACGGACCGACTACAATTTGACGTATTAAGTATTAGTAGAGGTCGCGGTTTGTTGAGTTCGTGTTGTTTATGGCATGTTTCCGTATTACAGTTATTTATTTATTTGCTAAGGCACCAAATCCCAACAAATCACAAACACATAAAATTCATTACATCATTCAAATAAAATACATTAAAATTCAATACAATTCAATAAAAACATTAAAACTGACTGGATATTAAAATTCTATTTGATTAAATTGTTACATAAAATAAATATCACAAAATCTTTACCGTCGGCTAGCACTCCGATGAACTTATTTATGTAAGCAAGTAAAGATAAGATTAGCTCTTTTTTATAAGTTAGAACAAGTTACTTCTAAAATAAATGTGCAAGAAGCACAGAACCGGTCGTAGTGGCGCTGCTTTAGAGAGGCCTATGTCCAGCAGTGGATGTCTTTCGGCTAAAATGATAATAATAATAATATCAATTACCTATAATTACCTATAATTTATTAGTAAAAACATTAACATTAAATAACTGTTATGTATATCCCTGCATTGATATTCAGGAGACTTTGAGCTGCCCCGGACCCTCTGCAGCAGCAACGCGGCACGCTTATGCTTACGTCTGAAGAAGTCACAATTTAAACAAGCCATAATTTTCAGAAGAGCTGCCCATATTCATTACCAGTAGCTTTTACTTGGACAGTCTTCCTGAAGAGATTTGTGATAAAATTTCCTTATAATTAACCTTATAATCCAAAAGTATCCAGCTGGTCCTACTTTGAAAATTATTTACAACGACTACTAGAAATTAAGGTGATAAATAATGTAAGGAATAAGTTATGGCGCGCAATGGCCTCGATGCTCTATGGAACCCACTTTAGGGTCAGCGCAGACGGCGCGAGCATGCTCGAGCAAAACTCGCCGAAATTCCGCTAAGAAAAATACTTAGGGCTGATTTTTCTAATGCCAGGTAATTTTACCGGAAGAACAATTTTGAGTTTTTGACAGTTCTTCCATACAAAAACTGTCAGACGTCAATTTTATTCCACCAATAAAAATGATATGTCGATTGAAAAAAAAAACCCTTAGTATAATAACACCTGAGAGGCCTTATTAGAACACGATAAGTGAAGCCATTAGGCGAACCGCCAGTGTCATGTCCTGTCAAACGAAGCTCGCGAAATATGATTAAAAATGGCATCAAAAAAGCACTAACGTATGTCAGGAAAACAAAAACAAATTTTTTAATGACCTACATTTTCCAAGTGAAATCTTAGATACATTTTATGCACTACCTTTATTATACGTTAACCGCAATAAAGTCAAAAACAAATGGAAATTAACCAGAAGTGTCGCTATGTGTGAGAAAAAAAAAATCACTATAATTATACCCTCTATATTTATTTTTGGTTTGACAATAGTAGTTTATTACAATATTATGTGGGTGCTGCTATCATATCTTGCACGCTTTTATCAACTCTATTTCAGTTACGTTAGAATTCATTATCAATTAATCAATGAAAACTGCTCGAGCGTCTTGCTGCTCTGTCTACGCTGACCCTAAGGTGGTATTTAGGCGTTTGTGCCAAAATAAATTAATGTCTCAAACTTTTAAATGTTCATTTAGGATATCGGTTTTGCGATCACCGAAATGTTTTTGATTATGTTGGTTAATAAGGTAAATATTAAAGAAAGGGTTTTCATTTCGATAATAAGCAGTCATCTACCTACGTTATTTAATTGGAACGGGGAGATGAGAGACTGTTTTGAGTACCTACGAGCGTGTTTCGCTAAAAGAAAAGAGGGCCGAAAACCTAAGCATGGATTCTGGTTAGAAAGAGAATGAATACTGAGATGAGGGCTTTTAGAGATTTATGGAAGAAGAAAACATGTTGCGCCGATCTCAAATAAATTGGAACTAGGCAGAAAGATGTGTCTAACTAAGATGTAAGGTGTAACACAAATAGTTCAGAGAATTATGAATGTGTATGAGGACACCCAGAGAAGAAGGTAATCCAGTGGTAATGGACGCAAATTATGAGTTATTATAGGTCGTGGGTCCCATCCCAAGCAGACAATACTCAATACTCAATACTTTATTGACACTTTGTGTAAGTTATTTCATCATCACTGCTCTCAAAACTATGAAAGAAAACATCGTGAGGAAATCACCAACAATTCTAAGATATGTGACATCCGCCACTCCGCACTGGGCCCGCGTGGTGGATCATGGTCCACTCCCTCTCACAGAGAAGACGTCTGTGTCCCAGCAGTGGGAACATTATAACCTGATTATGACGAAGACCCTTATACTTATTCAGTTAATTTTTTTATGAAAAACATTGCATTAAAGAACAATGTCTTCGTATACAATAAGAAACCTTATTATCCTGAATGTATTTTCCTAGCTCGAAATACAACAAAGGACTGTGACAACGAAATTGATTTATAGGACATTGAAGCGAAGAAGCCGAACTTGGCTTACGGCACCGATAAGCCCTTTATAATTTCCCGAGTAACAGATAGGTTTTTCAATAAGATTTCTCTGTACAAATAAAGACGTTGGGCGAAGACTAATGGGGCGTTAATAATTCGCACGAGTCTCTATTCAATGAAAGCCTCCAAGATTTATAACTACAGGATTCTGGCAAACTGCCTCCTGGCAAGCGCTGATTATGCACTTTTTAAACGTTCCCACATCAAATGTTTCAAACGATTACTTTAATGATTTAGGTTGGAGAAATAAATTCTAAAATTTTCTTTAAATAATGTATTTTAATTCGGTATTTTTGGACCCCGAAACCTGCCCCTGGATGTGACATCGCCAAGCCTTTGATATTTTCTTTGATGGAGTTTTAAAAGTTAACGCCGTTGTGGTTCTAACGTTTATTTAACACGACAATTTTTGAAAAGTTTATGAATTAATGAATGGGCTTATCTATTTTTTGTAATACCTTTCTGTATTAATTTTAAACCCTTTATAGTTTAAAATTAAAAATCTATTTATACTACTAAGTAATAATGAGGGGCCCGTGGCTAAATATTAACAGCCGCACTGGTCGATCGGTCAGGTTAAGCTACGCTTGTCGCGGTTGGTCTGTGGATGGGTGACCATCTTTACATACTGAGACCCCTCCGTGCCTCGGAAAGTACGTTAAGTCGTTGGTGATCTTTGACAGTCGTTACGGGTAGTCAGAAGCCCGAAATTCTGACAACCAGTCTTACCAAGGGGTGTAGTATTACCCAGTAACTGGGTTGTGGAGGTCAGATAGACAGTCGCTCCGTGTAAAATACTGGTATTCAGCTGCATCCGGTTAGACTGGAAGCCGACCCCAACATAGTTGGGAAAAGGCTGGGCAGATGATGACTACTAAGTAATAATAAAGCTGAAGATTTTGTTTGTTTGACCGCGCTAATCTCTGAAACTACCTACCAGTCGGATTAAAAAAATCTTTTTGAATTTATTAGCCCTTCTATTTAACATCACGCTATTACCCTTTGGAGCAAAAATAAATAAAAATAACACTAAGCGAATTAAAGGAAATTAGCGCGGGCGGGCGATGCGATGCGACGGGGTGGGCAAGAAATATCACGCAGACGGGCAGAAGTTACTTGTTCTCTGTATA